>CP049709.1:19076304-19098390 GCA_004148225.2 Heterodera glycines | reverse complement strand
TTTAAGGCTTTATTCCTGTAAAATTGATCAACCCTTAGGCTAGATATGAATTTTTCAATATTCGCCCAAAATCCCGTGGGCCAAAAAATTGGAAAATATTTTGGAATTTTTAAAAAATTCCAAAAATTTTGAAACGAAAAATAAACATCATATTCGTGCTCAGCACATCAAAATACCCCAGAAAAATATTTTTGACCCCCATTTTTAACCCAAAAAAAATTTTCGAAAATTTCTAGGGGGCCTAGCTCGAAAATTTTTGAAAATTTCCTGCCATATGGCACACCATTCGATAGAGCTTCCTAGATTAGCTCTGGTTTTGGAGATTTGGAATTTTTAAAAAAATGTTAGGGGTTTTTAGGCCGCTTCCAGTGATTAGAAGAGGTTCAACAGTGATTAAAAGAGGTAAAAAGTGATTAAAAGAAGTACAACAGTGATTAAAAGAGGTAAAAAGTGATTAAAAGAAGTACAACAGTGATTAAAAGACGTCAAAAGTGATTAAAAGAGGTACAACAATTATTAGAAATTAGCTCTTGTTGTGGAGATTTGGAATTTTTTAAAAATTATCTGGGACTTTTAGGCCGCTTCGCGGCCTCGAACGGGCGCTTCGCGCCCGTTTTTTAAATTTTGTTGAGCTTATACGGGCGCTTCGCGCCCGTTTCTAAATTTGTTGGGCTATTAAAGCAGCTTCGAGGCCTCAAACTTGCACTTCGCACCCGTTTCTAAATTTATTAGGCTATTAAGGCTGCTTCGCAGCCTCAGTCGGGCGCTTCGCCGGTTTTTCAATTTTTGTTGGCCTTGGACGGGCGCTTCGCGCCCGTTTTTTAAATTCGTTGAACTCATACGGGCGCTTCGCGCCCGTTTTTTAGCTTGTTAGGCCGCTTCGCGGCCTTGGACGGGCGCTTCGCGCCCGTTATTCAAATTTTGTTGGCCTTACAGAGATTAGAAGAGGTAAAAAGTGATTAAAAGAAGTACAACAGTGATTAAAAGAGGTAAAAAGTGATTAAAAGAAGTACAACAGTGATTAAAAGACGTCAAAAGTGATTAAAAGAGGTACAACAGTGATTAGAAGTTAGCTCTTGTTGTGGAGATTTGGAATTTTTTTAAAATTATCTGGGACTTTTAGGCCGCTTCGCGGCCTCGAACGGGCGCTTCGCGCCCGTTTTTTAAATTTTGTTGGGCTTATACGGGCGCTTCGCGCCCGTTTCTAAATTTGTTGGGCTATTAAGGCAGCTTCGAGGCCTCAGACGGGCGCTTAGCGCCCGTTTCTAAATTTGTTGGGCTATTAAGGCTGCTTCGCGGCCTCAGACGGGCGCTTCGCGCCCGTTTTTCAATTTTTGTTGACCTTGAACGGGCGCTTCGCGCCCATTTTTTAAATCCGTTGAACTCATACGGGCGCTTCGCGCCTGTTTTTTAAAAATTCCAAAAAATCTGAAACTTAAAATAAACATCATATTTGTGCTCAGGACCCTAATTTACCCCAGAAAAAATTTTTTCACCCTCTTTTTCAACCCAAAAAAAATTTTTGAAAATTTCTAGGGGGCCTAGCTCGAAAATTTTTGAAAATTTTCGAAAATGAAGTATACCGTTCGATAGAGCTTAAAAAGCTCTACAATTTTGCTCTAAGGCCATTTTTGGCTAAAACCAACCCCTGACGAGTTATGGGCCCGGGACTCAAATGTCCCGCTCAGGCCAAAAATTTTTTCTATTTCCGGAAAAAAATCGAAATTTTTCCAAAAAAATTACCAGTCGATAGAGCTCAAAAAATGATGTTTTGGAAGTGGTCTCCGTTTTTCCTGAAAAATTCGTTAAAAATTCCTAAAATTCAAAAACCAAAAAACCGTTTTTTAGGCCTAGCTTGAAAATTTTTCAAAAATTTCGAAATTTTAAAACTTGGTTGGATAGCCTTTCAAATACTACACATTTTTGCTCAGAAACAATTTTTCGGTCAAAGCAACCCCTGGCGAGTTATTCGCCTGGTACTGAAGTGTACACTTTTGGGTAAAAAAAATTAGCCAAGGCTACAGCCTTGGGCGCCCAACGTAGGGCTTAGGTTTTGCTGGCAAAGTTGTCGGGGATAGTCTGACTTAAAATCCTACCAGCAAGAGCTAAGCGATCCCGGTCCAAAGAAAAAATTTCGTAGAAGAAAAACTGCCAGCCCGAGTGACAAATCGCTTCTCGGGACTCAGTCGTCCGCGCTGAATTTTTTTCTATAGTTTTCCCGGATTCTCCTCAAAAAGTTGTAAGACCCTTCCACTACTTTCAGGGCGCTCCCGGCCTTCGGCCGGGAGATTTTGTTTTTTGAAACGAAAGTCCTTGTCAATATAACGTATATATTAACTAGCGGGTGCGTGAACCGTCGGATCTGGGAATGGGATAAAGCGCTTCGCGCTTTGGGAGCTTCGCTACCTAGGCTGTGAAGCGATTCAAATTGATCGAATTGGTTGGAGATTTTTTGAATTTTTATAAAAATTATTATGGGTTTTTAGTCCACGTCGAGGCTCAAGACGGGCGCTTCGCGCCCGTTTTTTAGCTTATTAGGCCGCTTCGCGGCCTCAGTCGGGCGCTTCGCGCCCGTTTTTCAAATTTTGTTGGCCTTGGACGGGCGCTTCGCGCCCGTTTCTAAATTTTGTTGAACTTGGACGGGCGCTTCGCGCCCGTATTTAAATGTTGTTGAGCTCATAAGAGGTACAAAAATTGTTGGAAGATGTGTTGGAAGAGGTACAACAGTGATTATAAGAGGTACAACAGTGATTAGAAGAGGTACAACAGTGATTAGAAGAGGTACAACAGTGATAGAAGAGGTGCAAAAGTGATTAGAAGAGGTGCAAAAGTGATTAAAAGAGGTACAAACAGTGATTAGAAGAGGTACAAAAGTGATTAGAAGAGGTACAACAGTGATTAGATGAGTCCAACAGTGATAGAAGAGGTACAACAGTGATAGAAGAGGTGCAAAAGTGATTAGAAGAGGTGCAAAAGTGATTAAAAGAGGTACAAACAGTGATTAGAAGAGGTACAAAAGTGATTAGAAGAGGTACAACAGTGATTAGATGAGTCCAACAGTGATAGAAGAGGTGCAAAAGTGATTAGAAGAGGTGCAATGGTGATTAGAAGAGGTACAAAAGTGATTAGAAGAGGTACAAACAATGATTAGAAGAGGTACAAAAGTGATAGAAGAGGTGTAACAGTGATTAGAAGAGGTACAACAATGATGAGAAGAGGTACAGCAGTGATTAGAAGAGGTGCAAAAGTGATTAAAAGAGGTACAAAAGTGATTAGAAGAGGTGTAACAGTGATTAGAAGAGGTACAAACAATGATTAGAAGAGGTACAAAAGTGATTAGAAGAGGTGTAACAGTGATTAGAAGAGGTACAAACAATGATTAGAAGAGGTACAAAAGTGATAGAAGAGGTGTAACAGTGATTAGAAGAGGTACAAACAATGATTAGAAGAGGTACAAAAGTGATAGAAGAGGTGTAACAGTGATTAGAAGAGGTACAACAATGATGAGAAGAGGTACAGCAGTGATTAGAAGAGGTGCAAAAGTGATTAAAAGAGGTACAAAAGTGATTAGAAGAGGTACAATGGTGATTAGAAGAGGTACAAAAGTGATTAGAAGAGGTACAAACAATGATTAGAAGAGGTACAAAAGTGATAGAAGAGGTGTAACAGTGATTAGAAGAGGTACAAACAATGATTAAAAGAGGTACAAAAGTGATTAGAAGAGGTGTAACAGTGATTAGAAGAGGTACAAACAATGATTAGAAGAGGTACAAAAGTGATAGAAGAGGTGTAACAGTGATTAGAAGAGGTACAACAGTGATTAAAAGAGGTACAACAGTGATCAGAAGAGGTACACCAGTGATTAGAAGAGTACAACAGTTATTAGTAGGTACAAAAATTGTAGGAATGGTACAATAAAACAGTGATTAGAAGAGTGATTAGAAGAGGTTCAACAGTGATTAGAAGTGGTACAACAGTGATTAGGAGAGGTGTACAAAAATTGTGAAATGGTACAACAATGGTTAACAGTGTAAAATCATGATTTTAAAATTAAACAAATAAGGAAATGGTTTATGAAAAAATATAATTAAAAAAATGTATTAATAATTTTTAAAAAATTATTAAAAAATGCTTTCTTTTATTAATTAAAAATAAACTTTGAATTTACAATGATTGAGTATTATTTTATTGAAAATAATTTTTGACAAATTCTAATTAAAAAAAACAAATAAATTCTTTAATTTAAAAATAAAAAATAATTAATTTTAAATTAATACATTTATTTACCAAAATTATTTACTTCAAATTAAACATTTTTATTTATTATTAATAAAAGAAATATATTTTTTATTAATAAAAACATTGAAAATAACGTAAAAATGCACAGAAAAATAATGTACACCGTCCGGATCCGAACCTGCCCCCTCCCCCCTCAAAATGATGCCTCAGAATCCCCAATCACACAGGGATTCTGAGGGCTTAACGATGTAATAACTGAAATCTGATGTCAGATTAGTGATCAGCGGCCTAAATTGGCCCTAAAGACATATTTTTGGAAGATTTTGTGAAAAAAAATTTTCCACTCAAAAATCCTGGTCACCCCCCTTTGGTCCCGAAGCCGCCCCCCCCCAAAAATTGGGAATTTAAAAAAATTATCAGCGATTTTTAGGCCGCTTCCAGTGATTAGAAGTGGTACAAAAGGATTAGAAGAGGTTCAACAGTGATCAGAAGAGGTACAACAGTGATTAAAAGAGGTGCAACAGTGATTAGTAGAGGTACAAAAGTGATTAAAAGAGAGAGGTACAACAGTGATTAGAAAGTGGGCATTCAAATAGAGCATTTATGGTAATTAAGGAATTGTTTTTAATCAAAATAGATAAAAAATCGATGTGTTATATTTTTCATTTTTTAACATATAATACACTTTTTATTAATGAAAACAAATTATGAAATGTATATAATTGAATAGTTATTTAAATTGAAATGAAAAAAATTTTACAATTAAATTTTAAAATAATAGCTGAAATTCTTTAATTAAATATAATAAATAATTTAAATGAAAATCATTATTCATCAAAAAATAATTTAATTAAACTAAAAAAATTTATTATTAATAATAAAAACAAATTAATTAAAAAATGTAAAAGTAAGCAAAAAATGCACAGAAAAATAATGTACACCGCCCGGATTCGAACCTGCTGCCCCCCCCCCCCTCAGAACATGTTCCCAGAATCCCCAATCACACAGGGATTCTGAGGGCTTAACGATGTCAAACGTAAAATCTGATCACGTATTCGTGATCAGCGCCAAATAACCCCTAAAGACATGTTTTTGGAAGATTTTTGTCGAAAAAATTTTTTCACTTAAAAACCATGTGCTCCCCCCTTTGGTCCCGAATCCCAAAATCACTTTTATTTTTGTATCTTTTTTTAAAAATGTGATAGAAATGCCAAATAAATTTATATAATAGAGCAAAAAATTGCGGATTTTTTCAGTATTTAAAATTTCAAAAACACCTTTACAGAACCGAGTTCTGAATTTTTTTCTGAAAATCGAAAATTTCCAGAATTTCTGGAATAACTTTTTTTTGTTTTGTGATATAAATTTCAAATAAATCTCATAAAATTTCTCGACGATTTTTTGCTATTTTTAAAGCTTTAATTCACTTAAATTGACCAGTCCTCCATTGAGTTATGAATTTTCAAATTTTAACCCAAATTTCCAAAGGACCAAAAAAATTAAAAAATTTTCGAATTTTTAAAAAATTCCAAAAAATCTGAAACTTAAAATAAACATCATATTTGTGCTCAGGACCCTAATTTACCCCAGAAAAAATTTTTTCACCCTCTTTTTTCAACCCAAAAAAAAATTTTGAAAATTTCTAGGGGGCCTAGCTTCGAAAATTTTTGAAAATTTTCGAAAATGAAGTACACCGTTCGATAGAGCTTAAAAAGTTCTACAATTTTGCCCTAAGGCCATTTTTGGCTAAAACCAACCCCTGACGAGTTATGGGCCCGGGACTCAAATGTCCCGCTCAGGCCAAAAATTTTTTCTATTTCCGGAAAAAAAATCGAAAATTTTCTAAAAATGTCACCAATCGATAGAGCTCGAAAAACGGTTGCTTGAAAGTGGTCTCCGTTTTTTCTGGGAAAATTCGTTAAAAAATCATAAAATTCAAAAACCAAAAAAATCGTTTTTTAGGCCTAGCTTGAAAATTTTTCAAAAATTTCGAAATTTTTAAAACTTGGTTGGATAGCCTTTCAAATACTATACATTTTTGCTCAGAAACAATTTTTCGTTCAAAGCAACCCCTGGCGAGTTATTCGCCTGGTACTGAAGTGTACACTTTTGGGTAAAAAAAATTAGCCAAGGCTACAGCCTTGGGCGCCCAACGTAGGGCTTAGGTTTTGCTGGCAAAGTTGTCGGGATAGTCTGACTTAAAATCCTACCAGCAAGAGCTAAGCGATCCCGGTCCAAAGAAAAAATTTCGTAGAAGAAAAACTGCAAGAAAAAGTGAGAAATCGGTCCCCGGGACTCAGTCGTCCGCGCTGAATTTTTTTCTATAGTTTTTCCCGGATGCGCCTCAAAAAGTTGTAAGACCCTTCCACTTCTTTCAGGGCGCTCCCGGCCTTCGGCCGGGAGATTTTTGTTTTTTTGAAACGAAACTCCTTGTCAATATAACATATATAGTAACTAGCGGGTGCGTGAACCGTCGGCTATTTAGCTGGGATAAAGCGCTTCGCGCTTTGGGAGCTTCGCTACCTAGGCTGTGAACGATTCAAATTGATCGAATTGGTTGGAGATTTTTTTTGAATTTTTAAAAAATTATTATGGGTTTTTAGTCCACATCGAGGATCAAGACGGGCGCTTCGCGCCTTCGCGTCCTCGAACGGGCGCTTCGCGCCCGTTTCTAATTTTTGTTGTGCTTTTCGGCCGCTTCGCGGCCGTTTTTAAAATTGTGTTGAGTCGGACGGGCGCTTCGCGCCCGTTATTTATGGGTTGTGGAGTAATTGTTGGATCCGAAGTAGTTATTAGAAGAGGTGCAACAGTAAATAGAAGAGGTACAACAGTGATTAGAAGAGGTACAACAGAGATTAGAAGAGGTACAACAGAGATTAGAAGAGGTACAACAGTGATCAGAAGAGGTACAACAGTGATTAGAAGAGGTACAACAGTAAATAGAAGAGGTACAACAGTGATTAAAAGAGGTACAACAGTGATTAAAAGAGGTACAAAAGTGATAAAAGAGGTACAACAGTGATTAAAAGAGGTACAAAAGTGATTAAAAGACGTACAAAAGTGATTAAAAGAGGTACAACAGTGATCAGAAGAGGTACAACTGTGATTAAAAGAGGTACAACAGTGATTAGAAGAGGTACAACAGTGATTAGAAGAGTGATTAGAAGAGGTTCAACAGTGATTAGAAGTGGTACAAAAGTGATTAGAAGAGGTACAACAGCGATTAGAAGAGGTACAACAGAGATTAGAAGAGGTACAACAGAGATTAGAAGAGGTACAACAGTGATCAGAAGAGGTACAACAGTGATTAGAAGAGGTACAATCATGGATTAAAATGAAATAAATAAAAAATTGTATTATTGGATGTATTATAAATTTATCAAATTAAAAAATCCTTTTACTTATTAAAAATAAAGTTAGAAATTTATAATATAGAATATTTATTGAAATTGAAAGGAACTAATTTCTCGAATTTTATAAAAATTTAATTCAAATAAAAAAATGTAATTTATTATTAATAAAATAAAAAATATTTTAAATGAATAAAACAATGAAAACACGAAAAAAATGGTAGTTATTAATTAAAAACAACGTTGGAAATTATTAATTGAATATTTATTTAATTTGAAATTAAATTATTTTTTTTACAAATTCAAAAAAAAATGAAATTCTTTAAGTTAAAAAAAATAAATTTAAATAATTTAAAAGAAATCTTCAAATTAATTAAAAACAGTCAAAATAACCCAAAAATGCACAGAAAAATAATGTTACACCGTCCGGATTCGAACTTTGCACCCCCCCCCCCCCAAAAATGATGCCTCAGAATCCCCAATCACACAGGGATTCTGAGGTCTTGACTATGTCAAAAGTTAAATCTGATCACGTATTCGTGATCAGCGTCATAAAATAGCCCTAATGACATGTTTTTGGAAGATTTTTGACGAAAAAATTTTTTCACTCAAAAATCCTGGTCACCCCCCTTTGGTCCCGAATCTCAAAATCACTTTTATTTTTATAAAAATTCTTAAAAAAGTGATAAAAATGCCAAATAAAATTTATATAATAGAGCAAAAAACTGCGGATTTTTGTAGTATTTTATTTTTCCAGAATATCTTTTCAGAACCGAGTTATGAATTTTTTTCTGAAAATTCGAATTTTTCCAGAAATTCTGGAATAACTTTTTTCCTTTTTTAGATAGAAATTCCAAATAAAGTCCATAAAATTCTCCTGATTTTTCTCTATTTTTAAGGCTTTATTCCTGTAAAATTGATCAACCCTCCGATTTGTTATGAATTTTCAAATATTAGGCCAAAATCCTGAGGGCCAAAAAATTGCCAAATATTTTCGAATTTTTAAAAAATTCCGAAAATTCTGAAACTTAAAATAGACATCATATTCGTACTCAGCACCTTAAAAATACTCAGAAAAAAATTTTTCACCCTCTTTTTCAACCCGAAAAAAATTTCCGAAAATTTCTAGGGGGCCTAGCTCGAAAATTTTTGAAAATTTCCGGCCATATAATACACTATTCGATAGCATTTTAAAAGCTCTACAATTTTGCTCTAAGGCAATTTTTGGCTAAAAACGATCCCTGACGAGTTATAGGCCCGGGACTCAAATGTCCCGCTCAGGCCAAAAAATTTTTCTATTTCCGGGAAAAAATCGAAATTTTTCCGAAAAAAATACCAGTCGATAGAGCTCGAAAAACTATGTTTTGGAAGTGGTCTCCGTTTTTCTGGGAAAATTCGTTAAAAAATCATAAAATTCAAAAACCCGAAAACCGTTTTTTAGGCCTAGCTCGAAAAATTTTGAAAATTTTCGAAATTTTAAAACTTGGTTGGATAGCCTTTCAAATACTACACATTTTTGCTCAGAAACAATTTTTCGTTCAAAGCAACCCCTGGCGAGTTATTCGCCTGGTACTGAAGTGTACACTTTTGGGTAAAAAAAATTAGCCAAGGCTACAGCCTTGGGCGCCCAACGTAGGGCTTAGGTTTTGCTGGCAAAGTTGTCGGGGATAGTCTGACTTAAAATCCTACCAGCAAGAGCTAAGCGATCCCGGTCCAAAGAAAAAATTTCGTAGAAGAAAAACTGCAAGAAAAAGTGAGAAATCGGTCCCCGGGACTCAGTCGTCCGCGCTGAATTTTTTTCTATAGTTTTCCCGGATTCTCCTCAAAAAGTTGTAAGACCCTTCCACCACTTTCAGGGCGCTCCCGGCCTTCGGCCGGGAGATTTTGTTTTTTGAAACGAAACTCCTTGTCAATATAACGTATATAGTAACTAGCGGGTGCGTGAACCGTCGGCTATTTAGCTGGGAAAAAGCGCTTCGCGCTTTGGGAGCTTCGCTACCTAGCCTGATCATGACTTATAGGGAGAGAAGGATCCAAAGAGGTACAACAAATGTGAGAAGAGGTACAACGGTGATTAAAAGAGGTACAACAGCGATTAGAAGAGGTACAACAGTGATTAGAAGAGGTACAACAGTGATGAGAAGAGGTACAAAAGTGATAAAAGAGGTGCAAATCTGATTAAAAGAGGTACAAAAGTGATTTGAAGAGGTACAAAAGTGATTTGAAGAGGTACGGCAGTGATTATAAGAGGTACAACTACGGTTTTTTCAGGGATTTTTAGGCCGCTTCGCGGCCTCGAACGGCGATTCGCGCCCGTTACAACGGTGATTAGAAGAGGTATAAAAGTGATAAATAGAGGTACATCTGTGATAAAAAGAAGTAACGGGCGCTTCGCGCCCGTTTTTAAATATTGGGTGGTGAAGAGATTTGGAATTTTTTAAAATTTTCAGCGATTTTTAGGCCGCTTTGCGGCCTCAAACGGGCGCTTTGCGCCCGTTTTTAAAATTTTGTCGTCCTCTGACGGGCGCTTCGCGCCTGTTTTTTAAATTTGTTTTGCTCTGACGGGCGCTTCGCGCCCGTTTTTTAAATTTGTTGAGCTCAGACGGGCGCTTCGCGCCCGTTTTTAAATTTAGTTGGGCCTTTTCGGCCGCTTCGCGGCCTCAGACGGGCGCTTCGCGCCCGTTTTTTAAATTTGTTTTGCTCTGACGGGCGCTTCGCGCCCGTTCTTTAAATTTGTTAAGCTCAGACGGGCGCTTCGCGGCCTCAGACGGGCGCTTCGCGCACGTTTTTTAAACTTGTTGAGATCGGACGTGCGCTTCGCTCCCGTTTTTCATATTTTGTTTTGCTTTGACGGGCGCTTCGCGCCCGTTTTTCATATTTTGTTTTGCTTTGACGGGCGCTTCGCGCCCGTTTTTTAAATTTGTTAAGCTCAGACGGGCGCTTCGCGCCCGTTTTTAAATTTAGTTGGGCCTTTTCGGCCGCTTCGCGGCCTCAGACGGGCGCTTCGCGCCCGTTTTTTAAATTTGTTAAGCTCAGACGGGCGCTTCGCGCCCGTTTTTAAATTTAGTTGGGCCTTTTCGGCCGCTTCGCGGCCTCAGACGGGCGCTTCGCGCCCGTTTTTAAATTTAGTTGGGCCTTTTCGGCCGCTTCGCGGCCTCAGACGGGCGCCTCGCGCCCGTTTTTAAATTTAGTTGGGCCTTTTCGGCCGCTTCGCGGCCTCAGACGGGCGCTTCGCGCCGTTTTTTAAATTTGTTGAGATCGGACGGCGCCTCGCGCCCGTTACAACGGTGTTAGAAGAGGTACAACAGTGATCAGAAGATGTACAACAATGATGAGAAGAGGTACAACAGTGATTAGAAGAGGTACAACAGTGCTCCCCCCCCCCAAAATGATGCCTCAGAATCCCCAATCACACAGGGATTCTGAGGTCTAAACGATGTCAAAAGTAAAATCTGATCACGTATTCGTGATCAGCGGCCCAAATAACCACTAAAGACATGTTTTTGGAAGATTTTGGTTTGAAAAAATTTCTCAACTCAAAAATCCTGTCACCCCCCTTTGGTCCCGAATGCCAAAATCACTTTTATTTTTGTATCTTTATAGAAGAGGTACAATCATGGTTTAAAATGAAATAAATAAGAAAATTGTATTATTGGATGTATTATAAATTTATCAAATTAAAAAAATCCTTTTACTTATTAAAAATAAAGTTAGAAATTTATAATATAGAATATTTATTGAAATTGAAAGGAATTAATTCTAGAAAATTCAAATTAAATAAAAACATTTATTCATCAGAAAATAATTTAAAATAATTAATAAAACAATATTAAATTAAATAATTTAAATTAAAACATTTGTTCACCAAAATAATTTAATTTAAATTAAAAATTTTTATTTATTTTTAATAATACAAAACAAATTAATTAAAATCATTAAGAATAACGTAAAAATGCACAGAAAAATAATGTTACACCGTCCGGATTCGAACTTTGCACCCCCCCTCAAAATGATGCCTCAGAATCCCCAATCACACAGGGATTCTGAGGTTTTAACGATGTCAAAAGTAAAATCTGATCACGTATTCGTGATCAGCTGCCCAAATAACCCCTAAAGACATATTTTTGGAAGATTTTTGTGAGAAAAATTTTTCCACTCAAAAACCATGTGCTCACCCCTTTGGTCCCGAATCTCAAAATCACTTTTATTTTTATAAAAATTCTTAAAAAAGTGATAAAAATGCCAAATAAAATTTATATAATAGAGCAAAAAACTGCGGATTTTTGTAGTATTTTATTTTTCCAGAATATCTTTTCAGAACCGAGTTATGAATTTTTTTCTGAAAATTCGAATTTTTCCAGAAATTCTGGAATAACTTTTTTCCTTTTTTAGATAGAAATTCCAAATAAAGTCCATAAAATTCTCCTGATTTTTCTCTATTTTTAAGGCTTTATTGCTGTAAAATTGATCAACCCTTCGATTTGTTATGAATTTTCTAATATTAGGCCAAAATCCCGAGGGCCAAAAAATTGCCAAAAAATAAAGAATTTTTAAAATATTCCAAAAAATCTGAAACTTAAAATAAACATCATATTTGTGCTCAGGACCCTAATTTACCCCAGAAAAATATTTTTCACCCTCTTTTTCAACCCAAAAAAAATTTTTGAAAATTTCTAGGGGGCCTAGCTCGAAAATTTTTGAAATTTTCCAGTCATGAAGCACACCATTCGATAGCATTTAAAATTCTCTACAAAAATGTTCTAAGACAATTTTTCGCTAAAACCGACCCTGACGAGTTATGGGCCCGGGACTCAAATGTCCCGCTTAGGCCAAAAATTTTTTCTATTTCCGGAAAAAAATCGAAATTTTTTCAAAAAAAAATACCATTCGATAGAGCTCGAAAAACTATGTTTTGGAAGTGGTCTTCGTTTTCCCGGGAAAATTCGTTAAAAAATCATAAAATTCAAAAACCCGAAAACCGTTTTTTAGGCCTAACTTGAAAAATTTTGAAAATTTTCGAAATTTTTAAATTTCAGAAAATCGAGCTCACCGAGCTCTACAATAAGTTCGCTGGCCACCCCCCGCTCAAATCAAACCCTGGCGCGGTATTCACCTGGTACTGAAGTGTACTTTTTGAGCACGCTTCAGTTGCCATTTTTTGCAGGCCAGGGGTTTGCTCAAAAAAAATTTTAAAAAATACCAGCATTTAGAGGACACTTTGGCGGAGTGCCCTCACAGCGGGCACTTTTTGATTCGAGTTTTACAAAAAAAGTTAGGGGCCTTCAAATGCAAACAAAAGTGAGAATTCAGTCCCTGGTACTCAGTTGGCTCTCGGACCGGAAAAACCTATAGTTTTCCCAGATGCGCCTCAAAAAGTTGTAAGACCCTTCCACCACTTTCAGGGCGCTCCCGGCCTTCGGCCGGGAGATTCGCGCTTTGGGAGCTTCGCTACCTAGACTGTGAAGCGATTCAAATTGATCGAATTGGTTGGTGATTTTTTTTTTGAATTTTTAAAAAATTATTATGGGTTTTTAGTCCACATCGAGGCTCAAGACGGGCGCTTCGCGCCCGTTTTTTAAATTTGTTGAACTCATACGGGCGCTTCGCGCCCGTTTTTTTAGCTTGTTAGGCCGCTTCGCGGCCTTAGTCGGGCGCTTCGCGCCCGTTTTTCAATTTTATTGGCCTTGGACGGGCGCTTAGCGCCCGTTATTTAAATTTTGTTGGTTCAGATGGGCGCTTCGCTCCCGTTTTTAAATTTGTTAAACTCATACGGGCGCTTCGCGCCCGTTTTTTAGCTTGTTATGCCGTTCGCGGCCTCAGTCGGGCGCTTCGCGCCCGTTTTTCAAAATTTGTTGACCTTACAGGGATTAGAAGAGGTACCACTGTGATTAGGAGAGTACAATGGTGATTAAAAGTGGTACAACAGTGATCAGAAGAGCACAACTGTGATTAAAATAGGTATAACAGTGATCAGAAGAGGTACATCAGTGATTAGAAGAGGTACAACGGTGATCAGAAGAGGTACATCAGATTAGAAGAGGTAAACTGTTATTAGAAGAGGTGCAACAGTGATTAGGAGAGGTACAACGGTGATTAGAAGAGGTACAACGGTGATTAAAAGAGGTACAACAATGATGAGAAGAGGTACAACAGTGATTATAAGAGGTGCAAAAGTGACTAAAAGAGGTGCAACAGTGATTAGAAGAGGTACAACGGTGATCAGAAGAGGTACATCAGATTAGAAGAGGTAACGTGATTAAAAGAGGTACAACAATGATGAGAAGAGGTACAACAGTGATTAAAAGAGGTACAACAGAGATTAAAAGAGGTACAACAGTGATTAGAAGGGGTACAACAATGATGAGAAGAGGTACAGCAGTGATTAAAAGAGGTACAACAGTGATTAGAAAGTGGGCATTCAAATAGAGCATTTACGGTAATTAAGGAATTGTTTTTATTCAAAATAGATAAAAAATCGATGTGTTATATTTTTCATTTTTTAAAATATTATACACTTTTTATTAATGAAAAACAAATTATGAAATGTATAATAATTGAATAGTTATTTAAATTGAAATGAAAAAATTTTACAATTAAATTTTAAAATAATAGCTGAAATTCTTTAATTAAATATAATAAATAATTTAAATGAAAATCATTATTCATCAAAAAATAATTTAATTAAACTAAAAAAATTTATTATTAATAAAACCAAACATTTAAGTTTATTAAAAGTAATGAAAATTAACCCAAAAAATACAAAGAAAAATAATGTACACCGTCCGGCTTCGAACTTTGCCCCCCCAAAAAATGATGCCTCAGAATCCCCAATCACACAGGGATTCTGAGGTCTTAACGATGTCAAAAGTAAAATCTGATCACGTATTCGTGATCAGCGGCCCAAATAACGCCTAAAGACATGTTTTTGGAAGATTTTTGTGAAAAAAAAATTTCCGCTCAAAAATCCTATGCTCACCCCTTTGGTCCCGAATCTCAAAATCACTTTTATTTTTATAAAAATTCTTAAAAAAGTGATAAAAATGCCAATTAAAATTTATATAATAGAGCAAAAAACTGCGGATTTTTGTAGTATTTTATTTTTCCAGAATATCTTTTCAGAACCGAGTTATGAATTTTTTTCTGAAAAATCGAATTTTTCCAGAAATTCTGGAATAACTTTTTTTGTTTTTGTGATATAAATTTCAAATACATCTCATAAAATTCTCCCGATTTTTTGCTATTTTTAAAGCTTCAATTCACTTAAATTGATCAACCCTTCGATTTGTTATGAATTTTCAAATATTAAGCCAAAATCCCAAGGGCCAAAAAATTGCCAAAAAATAAAGAATTTTTAAAAATTCCAAAAATTCTGAAACGTAAAAACAAACATCATATTCGTGCTCAGCACCTCAAAATACCCCAGAAAAAAAATTTTCACCCCCATTTTGGCCCACAAAAAAAATTTTGAAAATTTCTAGGGGGCCTAGCTCGAAATTTTTTGAAAATTTTCCGACATATAGCACACCGTTCGATAGAGCTTAAAAAGCTCTACAAATTTGCTCTAAGGAAATTTTTGGCTAAAACCGACCCCTGACGAGTTATGGGCCCGGGACTCAAATGTCCCGCTTAGGCCAAAAATTTTTTCTATTTCCGGAAAAAAATCGAAATTTTTTCAAAAAAAATACCATTCGATAGAGCTCGAAAAACTATGTTTTGGAAGTGGTCTTCGTTTTCCCGGGAAAATTCGTTAAAAATCATAAAATTCAAAAACCCGAAAACCATTTTTTAGGCCTAACTCGAAAAATTCTGAAAATTTTCGAAATTTTTAAATTTCAGAAAATCGAGCTTCCAAAACTCTACAATAAGTCTGCTGGCCACCCTCCGCTCAGTGCAAACCCTGGCGCGGTATTCGCCTGGTACTGAAGTGTACTTTTTGAGCACGCTTCATTGCCATTTTTTGCAGGCCAGGGGTTTGCTCAAAAAAAATTTTTAAAAAATACCTCCTTGTAGAGGACCCTTAGGCGGAGTGCCCTCACAGCGGGCACTTTTTGATTCGAGTTTTACATAAAAAGTTAGGGGCCTTCAAATGCAAACAAAAGTGAGAAATTAGCCGCCGGGACTCAGTTGGCCCTTGGACCGGAAAACCTATATTTTTCCCGGATGCGCCTCAAAAAGTTGTAAGACCCTTCCACTACTTTCAGGGCGCTCCCGGCCTTCGGCCGGGAGAAAATGGTTTTAGCAACGAAACTCCTTGTCAATATAACATATATAGTAACTAGCGGGTGCGTGAACCGTCGGATCTGTGCCTGGGAAAAGCGCTTCGCGCTTTGGGAGCTTCGCTACCTAGATAAGCTATGGGTTGTGGAGTAATTGTTGGTCCAGAAGATATTTGAGATTAATCAAAAAATTTTATAGGGTCATTCGCCCGCTTGCGGCCTCAGACGGGCGCTTCGCGCCCGTTTCTAAATTTGTTGGGATAGCGAGAGAATGTTCCAAAGAGGTACAACATATTGTAGAAGAGTTACAACAAATGTTAGAAGACGTACAAAATTGTAGAAGAGGTACTTTTAGGCCGCTTCGCGGCCTCTAACGGCGCTTCGCGCCCGTTTTTTAAATTTGGTGATTCTTAGGCCGTTTCGCGGCATCGAACGGGCGCTTCGCGCCCGTTTCTAAATTTTGTTGAGCTTGGACGGGCGCTTCGCGCCCGTTGTTAAATTTTGTTGAGGCCAAACGGGCGCTTCGCGCCCGTTTTTTAAATCCATTGAACTCATACGCGCTTCGCACCCGTTTTTCAATTTTTTGGCCTTGGACGGGCGCTTCGCTCCCGTTTTTAAAATTTTGTTGGTCTTGGACGGGCGCTTCGCGCCCGTTTTTAAAAGAAGTACAACTATGATAAAGTTCGAAATTTATAATATAGAATATTTATTGAAATTGAAAGGAATTAATTTCTCGAAAATTCAAATTAAATAAAACAGTTATTCATCAGAAAATAATTTAAAATAAATTAATAAAACATTTAAATAAAAAAATTAAATAATTCAAAATACCCCTTGAGATTTTTCAAATATTCGCCCAAATTCCAAGGGCCAAAAAAAGTTTGAAAATATTTTCGTTTTAAAAATTCTAAAATGTACAATGATTGATTATTTATTGTATATTAATTTGTTGACAAATTCTAATTAAAAAAAACAAATAAATTCTTTAGTTTATCAATTTTAAACAACAGTGATTAAAAGACGTACAAAAGTGATTAAAAGAAGTACAAAAGTGATTAAAAGAAGTACAACAGTGATTAAAAGAGGTACAAAAGCGATTAGAAGATAACAGTGATTAGTACAACAGTGATTAAAAGAGTTACAACAGTGATTAGAAGAGGGACAACCACGGAAGGGAAAGGCACAACAGTGATTAAAAGAGGAAGAACAGTGATCAGAAGAGGTACAACGGTGATTAAAAGAGGTACAACAGTGATTAGAAGAGGTACAACAGTGATCAAAAGAGGTACACCAGTGATTAGAACAGGTTCAACTGTGATTAGAAGAGGGACAACCACGGAAGGGAAAGGCACAACAGTGATTAGAAGAGGGACAACTGTGATCAGAAGAGGTACAACGGTGATTAAAAGAGGTACAACAGTGAAAAAATACAAAGAAAATAATTTACACCGTCCGGACTCGAACTTCGCCCCCCCCCCAAACAAATGATGCCTCAGAATCCCCAATCACAGGGATTCTGAGGTCTTAACGAAGTCAAAAGTAAAATCTGATCACGTATTCGTGATCAGCAGCCTCAAATAGCCCTAATGAGATTTTTTGAATATTTTCGGTGAAAAAATTTTTCCACCCAAAAATCATGTGCTCACCCCTTTGGTCCCGAATCTCAAAATCACTTTTATTTTTATAACAATTCTTAAAAAAGTGATAAAAATATGAAATAAAATTTATTTGGTAGAGCAAAAAATTGCGGATTTTTGTTGTATTTTACTTTTCCCGAATAGCTTTTAAGAAGGCAGCTACGAATTTTTTTATGAAAAATCGAAAATTTCCAGAAATTCTGGAATAACTTTTTTCTTTTTTGTGATAAAAAACTCAAATAAATCCCATAAAATTCTCCTTATTTTTCTGTATTTTTAAGGCTTTATTCCTGTTAAATTGATCAACCCTTCGATTTGTTATGAATTTTCAAATATTAGGTCAAAATCCCGAGGGCCAAAAAATTGCCAAAAAATAAAGAATTTTTAAAAAATTCCAAAAATTATGAAACTTAAAATAGACATTATATTCGTACTCAGCACCTTATTTTACCCCAGAAAAATATTTTTCACCCCCATTTTCGTCCGAAAAAAAATTTCCGAAAATTTCTAGGGGGCCTAGCTCGAAAATTTTTGAAATTTTCCAGTCATGAAGCACACCATTCGATAGCATTTAAAATTATCTACAAAAATGTTCTAAGACAATTTTTCGCTAAAATCAACCCCTGAGGAGTTATGGGCCCGGGACTCAAATGTCCCGCTCAGGCCAAAATTTTTTTCTATTTCCGGGAAAAAATCGAAATTTTTTCAAAAATATCACCAATCGATAGAGCTCAAAAAACGGTTGCTTGAAAGTGGTCTCCGTTTTTCTGGGAAAATTCGTTAAAAATTCGTAAAATTCAAAAACCCGAAAACCGTTTTTTAGGCCTAGCTCGAAAAATTTTGAAAATTTTCGAAATTTTAAAAATTGGAAAAATCCAGCTCATTGAACACTACAATAAGTCTGCTGGCACCCCCTCGCTCAGATCAAACCCTGACTCGGTATTCACCTGGGACTGAACTGGACAAAGTTGGTACTGAATTTCTCCTATTTTCTGCAGCCCTTCCTACTATAGGTAGAGGCCTGGAATTTTTTTTGACTTTTAGACAACACTTCAACTTAGGTTCCTACCAGCGGAAAGTTTTTGATTCGGGATTTAGAAAAAAAGTTACGAGCCGTCAAACGCAAGCAAAAGTGAGAAATCAGCCGCCGGGACTCAGTTGGCCCTTGGACCGGAAAACCTATATTTTTCCCGGATGCGCCTCAAAAAGTTGTAAGACCCTTCCACTACTTTCAGGGCGCTCCCGGCCTTCGGCCGGGAGATTTTGTTTTTTGAAACGAAACTCCTTGTCAATATAACATATATAGTAACTAGCGGGTGCGTGAACAGTCGGCTCTGGCTGGGAAAAAGCGCTTCGCGCTTTCGGAGCTTCGCTACCTAGATTAGCTCTGTTGTGGAGATTTGGAATTTTTAAAAAATTATCAGCGATCTTTAGGCCGCTTCGCCCTCGAACGGGCGCTTCGCGCCTGTTTTTAAAATTAAAAAAATTATTAGGGGTTTTTAGTCCACATCGAGGCTCAAGACGGGCGCTTCGCGCCCGTTATTTAAATTTTGTTGTTTCAGACGGGCGCTTCGCGCCCGTTTTTTAAATCCATTGAACTCATACGGGCGATTCGCACCCGTTTTTTAGCTTGTTAGGCCGCTTCGCGGCCTCAGTCGGGCGCTTCGCGCCCGTTTCTAAATTTGGGCTATTATGGCCGCTTCGCGGCCTCAGACGGGCGCTTCGCGCCCGTTTTTTAAATTTTGTTGAACTTATACGGGCGCTTCGCGCCCGTTTCTAAATTTGTTGGGCTATTAAGGCAGCTTCGAGGCCTCAGACGGGCGCTTCGCGCCCGTTTCTAAATTTGTTGGGCTATTGAGGCCGCTTCGCGGCCTCAGACGGGCGCTTCGCGCCCGTTTCTAATACAACAGTGATTAGAAGAGATGCAACAGAGATCAGAAGAGGTACAACTGTGATTGGAAGAGGTACAATAGTGATAAAAAGAGGTACAACAGTGATTAGTAAATTCATTAAATTAAAATGAAAATATTTTTTAACAAATTTAATTTAAAAAATACATGAAATTCTATCAATTAAAAAAATAATTCATTTAAACTTATAAAATTTATTCATTAAAAAAAAATTAATTTAAATATAATTTTTTATTTATTAACTCAAAAAATATTTTAAATGAATAAAAATTGAAAAACACGAAAAAAATGATAGAAAAATAATGTACACCGCCCGGATCCGAACTTGCCCCTCCCCTCCTCAAAATGATGCCCCAGAATCCCCAATCACACGGGGATTCTGAGGTCTAAACGATGTCAAAAGTAAAAACTGATTACGTATTCATGATCAGCGGCCAAAATAACCCCTAAAGACATATTTTTGGAAGATTTTTGTCGAAAAAATTTTTTCACTCAAAAACCATGTGCACCCCCCTTTGGTCCCGAATCTCAAAATCACTTTTATTTTTATATCTTTTTTTAAAAATGTGATAAAAATGTAAAATAAAATTTATATTATAGAGAAAAAAATTGCGGATTTTTGTAGTATTTTACTTTCTCAAATAGCTTTTCAGAACCGAGTTCTGAATTTTTTTCTGGAAATTCGAATTTTTCCAGAATTTCTGGAATAACTTTTTTCATATTTATGCTAGAAAATCCAAATAAAACCCATAAAATTCTCCTGATTTTTCTCTATTTTTAAGGCTTTATTCCTGTAAAATTGATCAACCCTTCGATTTGTTATGAATTTTCAAATATTAGGCCAAAATCCCGAGGGCCAAAAAATTGCCAAAAAATAAAGAATTTTAAAATATTCCAAAAAATCTGAAACTTAAAATAAACATCATATTTGTGCTCAGGACCCTAATTTACCCCAGAAAAATATTTTTCACCCTCTTTTTCAACCCAAAAAAAATTTTTGAAAATTTCTAGGGGCCTAGCTCGAAAATTTTTGAAAATTTCCCTTCATATAGTACACCATTCGATAGCATTTAAAATGCTCTACAAAAATGTTCTAAGGCAATTTTTGGCTAAAACCGATCCCTGACGAGTTATAGGCCCGGGACTCAAATGTCCCGCTCAGGCCAAAAATTTTTTCTATTTCCGGAAAAAACCCGAAATTTTTTCAAAAAAAATACCATTCGATAGAGCTCGAAAAACTATGTTTTGGAAGTGGTCTCCGTTTTTCTGGGAAAATTCGTTAAAAAATCCTAAAAGTAAAATTGGTCAACCCTTAGGCTAGATATGAATTTTCAAAATTTACCCCAAAATCCCGAGGGTCAAAAAAATTGAAAAAAATTTCGAATTTTTAAAAAATTCTAAAAATTATGAAACGAAAAACAAAGGTCATATTCGTAATCAGCATCTCAAAATACCACAGAAAAAAATTTTTCACCCCCCTTTTCAACCCAAAAAAAATTTTCAAATATTTCTAGGGGGCCTAGCTCGAAAATTTTTGAAAATTTCCGAACATTTAGTACACCATTCGATAGAACTTTAAAAGCTCTACAATTTTGCCCTAGGGCAATTTTTGGCTAGAACCAACCCCCGACGAGTTATGGGCCCGGGACTCAAATGTCCCGCTTAGGCCAAAAAATTTTTCTATTTCCTGGAAAAAATCGAAAATTTTCTAAAAACATCACTAATCGATAGAGCTCAAAAAACGATGTTTTGGAAGTGGTCTTCGTTTTCCCTGGAAAAATCGTTAAAAAATCATAAAATTCAAAAACCGAAAAACCGAATTTTAGGCCTAACTCGAAAAATTTTGAAAATTTTCGAAATTTTAAAATTTGGAAAAATCGAGCTCATTGAGCTCTACAATAAGTCCGCTGGCGACCCCCTGCTCCGAGCAAACCCTTACGAGCTATTCGCCTGGTACTGAAGTGTCCAAAAAAAGTGATTCTTACGTTGCCTAACCTACAGGTCAGGCCTTTGATCTGATCAAAAATTTTTTGCTGGCAAAGTTGTAGGCCATAGTTGGGGCATTTCGCTTTTGGGGTCCGCTAAGCTCTGAAAGCAAAAGCAAAAAATTTCGTAACACTGAGACTGGCGGCAAAGTCAGTTTTCGAGCCGCTGGGACTCAGTTGGCCACCGGACCAAAAAATCCGTATTTTTCCCGGATGCGCCGTCTCGAGTTACCCCTGTGTGCAAAATTTCAGCCCCCCAGCTATTCCCGTTCTTCTCAAATTAGTTTTTGAAACGAAACTCCTTATCATTCTAACGTATATATAATAACTAGCGGGTGTGTGCTTACATGTTTCTTGGGTGCTTAAAGCGCTTCGCGCTTTCCGAGCTTCGCTACCTAGGCCTTGTGTTAGGGTCTTTGCGTCAGCCGACATGCACTTGGTTTCACTCACGTGATGAGCTGACACATTGCATTTATCAGTGCAATGGAAACCGGAAGTGCCCTAACTCGCACGTCATCCCTCCTCCCTCCCTTAGTCCAGGTGGCAGCACTTTTTGTGTGTATGCGTTTAAAGTGCAGATGAGAACGGGGCGACATCAGTAAAGTGCCACACACGCTGGACTATAACTCGTTTGCTTTATTGCAATTTGAGCATGTTTTTGGCCACAATGTTCAACACTTTGGTTTGACCTTGTGCATCGGTCTCCCTTCTGGGAGCGTACACTCGGACGTTGTTACCGTCCGTTGCCC
>CP049709.1:18997990-19073905 GCA_004148225.2 Heterodera glycines | reverse complement strand
TTTCGCTGATAAACTGAACAAATTTTGCAAAATTTGCTGCAGCAAGATTTTTTAGGGTTTCTTTGATAATGTGAATTCTTTAAATTGTTCTTAATGGGTTTTGGCGATAAAGTGATCAATTTTTCTAATTTTGTGCTTTCATGTGATTGTGCATTGGCTTGACAATTATAAAAGGGTTAATTTTTCTTAAAAATTATATTTTTATAAAATGGCTAAATTAAAAATATTTTTCTTTGCATTTTTGATTTTGTCACAAAATTTGACAATTTCAAAACCAATTCGTCGCAAAGAAAGAGAACTGGGGACTCTTGCGGCTATTGCAATTATTTCGGCAATTGTTCTAACTCCAATAATACTTGGTTCGGTTGCAACCGGCATTGTAATTGGTTATACTTTAAAAGATGGAAGTGGTCGTGAATGTATGAATATAAATTTAAATTTAAAAATAATAAATAAAATGATAATTAAAATATTAATTAATAATTTAAAAAATCAAAAAATTTGTTCAGATAAGGAGTACCTCAAACCTTTTTTCCCCATCAAATTTTCGTTTGGCGACCGCGAAATTTCAATTGATTTGGAAAACTTTAACAATGAATTTTTGTTTCGAAAAATTGGTGAAATGTGGTCCATGCCAAATTTGGTTCCGGAAATATTATTTATTTTTGGCCGAACTGATAAAAAACCACATAAATCAGCCTTCCTTTCAGATTTAAAAGGAACAAAAAGACGCCACACTCGATCGGGACAAATTGAAATATTTTTATTTTATCTGTCAAAAATGGAATTGCCTGTTTCACTGAATGCTTGTTGATTGCTATTTTTTCTCGTTAGCCCTTGAGAAAGGCGAATAAATTTAAATAAAAATTTCATTGAAAATAGGTTAAATAATATTTGTATATGAAAATTGTAAAAAAAATAATAATTGTTATTGATAATAATAAATAATTTATAAAATTGTTAGTGTGTATACAGAAAGTATTTCTATGTGTGAATTTTCAATAAAAAGGTTTCTTTTTAAAAAATGCTTTATTATTTTATATAGATTTTATTTTATTGGCACGATTGTTTTTTTAATTTTATTGGCACGATTGTTTTTCTAAATTAATACGGTAATAATAAGATTTGATGGTTTTTTATATAACGCCCTTTTTGAGGGTTTTTTATATAACGCCCAATTTTGATGAAATGTCTTACAATTTGATTGATTTGAGGGTTTTTTATATAACGCCCTTTTTGACGGTTTTTTATATAACGCCCAAAACACAAGGAAAAATCAATAAAAACACAAAAAAAACCATTTGAGGGTTTTTTATATAACGCCCTTTTTGAGGGTTTTTATATAACGACTCAGCACCGATTAATTTTCGCCGTTGCTCTCAAGTCCACAGCAGCCTTTGCTTGCATCCATGGTGATAAAAATTCGCACTTCAACTCTTGGAGGTGGGTTCGACTAATCATTCGGCTAAAGCCCAGCCGATCAAGAAGCTTTGGCTTTCCACCTGACATGGAACTCCTCCCTCTTGAAGCAATGAGGAAGTGGTGGGTGATTGGGAACCCTCATTAGAATAATCTATCATTAAAGAGGATATTTTGATCAGAAAGACGGAAAAATTTTCCAAAAAATTTAACAATGTAAATTTCAATATTGAGTTATATTTTTGGTTTTAACAGGACTAGTGTCGTATTTTCTCATTTTGTAAATAGTTCTCACAGTGTCGCATTCGCATTTTCATGGAGCCGTACGTATTGGGTTTTTCAAACGGACTCCTTTATTAAAGCGACCCTATAAACAATGAAAAACGGAAAATTTTACAAAAATCATTTTAGGAAATTTTCAAGAAAACTTACAAAAAATTTAACTTTCTAAAATTGGTAAATTTATTTGAAAAACAATAAAAGGGTGGAACCTATCAATTGTTACTTGGTTTTCTCCAAAATATAAGCTATTCTGTATTAAGGATATTGGAACATTTTGCAAAAAATAAATGTACAGACAAAAGAGCATAAATTGATCAAAATCGAACTTGATTCAATCATACTGCGTCAGATCATTTCCATAACGCATTTCAAAAAGTTTTGGCAATGGAAAGCCCAACACTTTGAAGTCCCAGTAAAACATCCGCACAAGAAATTCCATCAAAAATGGGCTTTCATAAATGCGCTTCTTCACAAATTTGTACGCGGCCGATCCCGAAGTGTGATGGCCAAGCTTCAAACCCGCTTGGGCTCGGACGAATTCAATCGTTTCATGGCTTAGGCTTGGAATATTGGCCAAAAATGCCACGAATTGGTCTGTGAAATTTTTTTCATCCTCAGTTTTTGCCAAACTTTTATATTTGATTAAAGTGAAATTGATTCTCTGGAACGGGCATAGCCTAAAAATAAAAATGAATATAAATTATTTTTCGGGATTTTCGATACATTTTGGCCCCAACAGAAGGAACACATGTTTATTAACAGGGAGAAAGGTAATACTCTATTTTTTTAAAGGAAAACAGGAATTTTTGAAACCTTTTTCCTACAGATTAACATTTTTTAAATTTCCCCCAAAAATATCAAATAATTGACGCTTTTTGGTCAAAAAAGCATTAATTTTGCATATGGTTTTTTCGGGGGTGAACCTGTAATTTGGCATCTCAATGTAAAGAATGGAGACCGAAGATTCACCGACTCACGTGTCCAAGACTTTTTATATTTTCATGAAGTTTATTTGAATATTTGTTATAAGTCTTCTATCAAAATCCAGGGCCTTTCCTGCGTGACACCTTAGCCAAATTACATACCAATTTTGTGGAAAAAAATGCGAGTCCTCCGCCGTGGCCGCAAATGAAAGATTGGACGACGAATGGTTTAACATTTTTTCATATTCCGTCATGACAAAACATGTCAAATTTGGCCCACAGCCATTGCAATATTGTCGTCCACCAGTGGCATCAGATCTATACAATGGTGCTCTGCAATAATAATAATAATAATAATAATAAAATTTAACTCAGATACGAAAAATATTATTTTTAAAAATGGTGAAAGTGCCCTACGGCGCTGGAGGCGGCCGTTGGGTCACAAATCAAAGACTTGAAAATGGCGCCCCATTTTTTTGCCTCCCACATTTGCAGCAACAGTGCCCAGAGATTTTCGCCTCGGGCACTTGCGCCTATGTCCAAAGTCGGATTTTTCTCGCCCTGATCAGCTGTTTGAATAATTGATGACTTTTAAAATTAAAATAACTAGCAAATTATTAGACACAATCACTTTCTATCATTTATATAATGCTGATTAGGCTATCAGGGATTGAAAAAACTTGAGTTTGAACCCGATTTTGGACATAGACGCAAAGTCTGGGGAATCGCGGAAACTTTTGCCAGATTTACCTGCTAAATCAATTTAAAAAATATAAATAAACGGAGTTAAAAATAAATTAAATAAAATTTGAAAATTATTAAAAAATATATAAACAAGTAAATTAGGCATCAATTTTCAATTGACTTTATAATGTTTTTTTAAATTGTGTTTTGTCAAAGAAAAATGAACGGCCCAGCCTATCATCCCCTTGCCTCGATTACAGTAGAAAAATGGCCCACCCACCCTACTGTTCCAGTTGCCATTTATTACGGTAGATAAATGGCCCACCCACACTACCATCCCCCTTACCATCGATTACAGAAGAAAAATGCTAAACACACCATACCCTCCCCCTTGCCTTCTATTACGGTAGAAAATTATACCCCACTCTATCATCCCATTTCCCTCGATTACGGTAGAAAAATAATAACCCACACCAAGCCATCCCCTTGCCCTCGATTACTGTAGAAAAAATGGTCCAAAAGATTACTGGAAACATTTGTCAACAAAACCAGAAATAAATCGCTCAATTGGGTCACGCACAAATGCGACCATTTTCCAAAGCTGTAATTCATTGGTCAGGTCTTTTGTCATTGAAACATTGTTCACAATCTGAAGGGGAAACGACAGAGACAGACACAACGCCAAAAGAACAAATTCAAATCAAAATACCTCTTCCATTGGCAATTCAGCATAATACGGTGACTCAACATAACAAAACATCATTCTAATTCTCGGTCTAAAATTAAAAAAAATAATAATGCCATTCTCTCTAAGTCACGTTTAATTATAAATAGTTAAAAACAAACAAATTGAAAAGTTCGTAATCGATATTTGTCGTGTTAATTTTGTTCATGTTTGTTAAGTAGCAAAACAACGACTCCAAGAAAACATTTGAATTTTTTGCAATTAAACAGCCGGCCAATTTAAGCGACGGAATAAACTAAAATTGAATTAAAATATATTTAATTAATTTAATTAAAGTTATAATTTAACAATGTATAATTATTTTTTAATTATTTTTTATAACAAAAACACACAACATTGCGCTGGAATTTGCCATCAAATTTTCTCACACATTGCTGCTTGTCATCATTTCTACAAATACTGTCCCAATCCTCATTAAATATGCCAAAGTGACTTTTTGTTGGCAATGGCTTAATTTTATAATTTTTTGTGCCAAGAAATATGTGTTATGATTCGACTCAAATATTCATATTTTTACTTGGGTGTTCATTCCAAGCAGCAACTTTGGGGTGTCTACGTCACTATCAAAAAACAAAATCCTTCGTTGCATAAAATTTCCCGCACTAATCGGATTGGAAGATTTCCAAATGGCTTAAGAAAATATTTTTGTCATTGCTAAAGCAATTTATAATGGCTCAATAGCACAAGTAAAATTGGAACACGCAAATTTCGCATTGCTGAAAATTAAATTATTAATTTTAATATCAATATTAAGTATTTTTATGCGTTTTTAAGTATGCTATTTAGGGTTGGGAATTATGTGGGTTAGGACCAAAAATCGCGAAATATAGACATAATATTGCAAAAATTGAACATAAATTTTCCGAATTGAGAGGTAAAAATTTTCAAAATGATTTTTCGGAAAATTTCTGATCATCAGGAGTAGTCAGAAGCGCAATTTAACTGATGGGGGCCATTCTAATAGAGGTTTATGGGAAAACCAAAATATGGACATAAAACACGGACAAAGAAAAATGGTTAATTTTATTATTCAAATGGCTTGCATTTTTCGCCGGAATGAATTTTAACGAATAGTTTTTTGGTGCCTATAGGCGCCGCCGGGGAAAATTTTTGAAAATTATAGTATAATTCGTTAACAGATTGCACCAAAAAAAGGCGGATTTTGCAATTTTGAGTGGCGATGAGCATTTTTAACTTTTCACAACACTTCTTGCGGACGTTTTTTCCGAAAGACTTTTTGGGAATATGGGGGGGAGGGGAAATTTGTTAATGGATTTATCCAATATTGATCATTTTTAACGCTTTTTGGATGTCTTAATTGGTACAAAATGTCAAAAATTTAATCACGAAAAGATACGAGCCCTGGTTTGAACAGAATTAGATGCTTCTCTTCATATTTCGGACCAAACTAAGCCGGGTATTCAGGTCTAAGTCCAAACAGAAACTAATACACGCCCAACTTTTGATTTGTATACTTAAATTTTTTAATTTTCAAGGAAATATAATTAAAATTTTCGAGTAATAAATAATTGAAAATATGACTGTTCTTCATATAATTATTTACCTGAGCAAAAGAGTAATGAGGCTCGAGAGTCGCGATCAGAGAAAAACCTTTGGAAATTTTTAATCGTGAACACCAAAACAATTGTAAAAATATTATTAAATACTTTTTGGTACCGAAATTTAGTTAAAAAATAAAATCCATTAAATTAATTCTTAATAATTGGCAATTACAGTAGGAAAGGTATTAAAAAAGTGATTCAAGCTGTAGCTTAGATGAGTCAACACACTTTTCAAAAGGCAAATTTAATAGAGCATTTTTGCTCTATTGAATGGCGGAACCGTTTTTCAAAAAAAGATTTTACAATTAGCAAGCATTTTTTGAGACTTTTCCCATGTTATGGGCGCTGATTGAGGTAGTTTAGAAGCAATGAAAAATGCTAAAAGAGGGGTCGTATCTGTCCTTGGATTAAAAGGAGGCTCTTGGATCTGGCATTATGTCTTGGAAAATTGAAGATGTCCTTATTTCCAAAATGTCCTTAAATTCGGCATTTTGCCCATAAATGTAAGAAAAAGCCTATTTCTTTAAAATTTTACGTTTTGTATTAAATTTGTTAAAATCCCTATTAAAAAGGTCTCTACTTCACCCTTTTTTTTGTTGCATTTGATAAATTTGCCAATAAATACCCAATCGCAAAAATAAAACTTTAAAAATAAAGACATTTAATTTTGTGGATAAGCGCTTAACTTTTGATCCCTTCTGGGTTCAATGCAATGGCATAATAATATTATTTGAATTCAAAATTTTTTAATTTAAAAGGGCATATTTTCCAAGAAATTTAATCTTGAAGATATTCAATTAGGGATGAATGATGAAAATTTTGTTGCTATTATAGCTTAGTTATGAATAATTTGGAAGCAACAAATTTATCTGCTCGATTGATCTCATTAAAAAAACTTTGCGCCATCACATCTTGTCAAATAAGTTTTTTCCGTGTTGAGCATGGAAAAATGCCGAGATCGTTTATGGCGATAAAAATTTGAAGAGATCGCCGCGGTAAAATTGTTGCAAATCACGGGTTTTTATTCAAAAAACTTAATTTTTTAAAATATTTCATTTTTTTACATGTGTAGATTCCGAATCTGATTAAAGATTAAACCAAACAAAAAGGATTTTGCCAAGAAATAAAATTCATTACGAATAAATTCAAATTTTAATATGCGGAGGCAAAATCATAAATTAAATAAATTTTAAAAAGCGCAATTTCTTTTTCAACAACATCTCCAACGAAATTAATCGATGGGATGACTCAAGGGATAAAAGATCGCGGAAAGAACTTAAGAAAATAATTAAAATATAATCATATGTAGGTCCCAGAACTTAAAATCAGATAAAAACACTTTCATAGGTCGAAAACATCGAAAAACTCTGTGGGAAGCGTTTTAAAAAAATTGTGCAATTTTGAGTCTGGGACCTATGATTGATATTTATTTCCCTTTTTTGTACGAAGTAAATCTCAGTAAATAAGTTTCATTTACTATTTTAGTTCAGTACTCTTTCGATAATAATTGAAAATACCATAACAGATATGCCATGCGCAGATTGTCTTTTGTCGTTAGTAATTGTTAAGAATTTAGGTTTATGATTAAAATAGAGCAAAAAAAAGATTAAATTCGGAAAAACGCACCCAAAATTTTAAAGTTTTTGGCATTTTATAAAATTCTTGATTAATTCAATATAAAATTTACGAAGATTTGTCAATTCTCATTGAACGACAATTCAAAACAACAGAGACAAATCAAAATGAATTTTTTTTTGATTTTCTGAGCCCTCTAAATATATTTATCGTCCATTTTTTAGGTAAAATCTATCAACAAATCTCAGCTATATTTCTGAATGAGCTTAACTGTCATATTTTAAGGATTTTTTTGGTTAAATTTTATAAAATGAAATTTAGCTGAAGACTTAGAAAAACTAAAAATAACGAAAATTCTTCCAAAATATTGCAAAATACGAACCCATTAATTTAAAAAGGCTAATTTCCAAAAACCGAAAAGTTGTTTGTCACAATCTTTCAAGCAATCATTTCGGAAATTAACAATTATGAATCAATTTAATAAAAAACAACTAAAAACAGTAGTTATCTTCGTTCACAAAACATTTCCGTAATTGCCTTCGGTCCTGATCGGATCTGACTTTTGGATGTCCAAGCCACTCCGAATTTTTGTCTTCCAGGTTAAGCAAAAAACCTCAGAAAATTTCTAAAATTTCCTTGGCCAGCGTCGACCCAGCATAAATACAAAAAAGGATACGGTAGACACTGCCATTATTAGTAGGGATGCAATTTTTAGGTTTAAGCCTATTTTTTCCCGAGCTCTCCGTGGCCTGAAACGCACGAAAACATGTTTTTTTTATGGGCTGTTGTTAAGCTACTTTTCGAGTTATTAGTGCCTATTTTCTAGGCTTTAATTTTTAGAGCCTAAAAGCCTAAAAAATTTTGAAAGAGCCTATTTTTGCCTATTTTGGCGTTTTGCCGAAAATTTATTAACAAAAATGCAATAAAAACGAAAAATACACCCTTAAGAATCGACCCAAAAATTTCTGAAAATAAATCTCCTAAGAAATAAAAAATTTTCTCAAAAATCGTCCTTAAATTTTTTTTGGACAAATTTTTGAATTTAAAAAATAAGGTAACTCAATACTGATTTGACTTATTTTTTTACCTTTTTGAATGAATTTTGTCATTTTACACCCCTAAAAATGAGGTTTTTAGAGCCAATTTTTGGGGTTTTTTAGAACCCAAAGCCTACCTATTTTGGCAATTTTTAGAGCCTAAAAATTGCATCCCTAATTATTAGTATTCATTTGAATTAATTCATCATTAATTTAATGGGTCGGGTCACTTTGGCGCGGGACATTTTGGCGTCGCAATATTAAATTTTATGCTTTTGCATATTTTTCTACGCATTTGCTATAAAGAACAAATTTTGTCGGGGAATTCCCACCTCGATCTTTTCTCTCCCCTAGAATGGCGGAGGAACGTGACTGGACAATTGGACAGTGGACAATCCGACAGTGAACAATCCGACAGTAAAATACAAAAAAAGATAATAAAATGGCGTCGCAGAAGGAGACCGATTGTGGCATAATCCACAGGACGGCATTGTGTGTGAGGAATGGCAAGAAAAAGCGCTTAAATTCATCAAATGTGTAACCATCATTTACGAAATGCCAAACCTAAACTAATTTGCAACGAAATAATGATCAAGACTGCATTCGCACTTTTTTATTTGCCTATTTTCCTTTTTTCTTGATACGGCACAATCTGTACCCTCAGGCACGGCATTTTCTTATCTTTTAGTGTAATTTACTGTAGGATTGTCCACTGTCCATTGTCCATCTCTGTCGGATTGTCCTCACTGTCCGATTGTCCGGGAGCCGGGGAGGAACCCTAACACAACTGATTTCAATTAATTCCTTTCACTACAAAATTCAAATGGTTATATTTATCAATGCATTTCACTTGTTAACAAATTTTGAAGTGAAAGGAATTAAGAAGCAAATTAACAACATTATTTCTTAAATAATGGCAATTAACATTTATTAATGATTACATTCTGAGAAAATTTATCTTGCTTTTCAAATCATTAATTTAATCTCTTCCGTAAATCACCGAAAACGTTTCGCATATTCGTTTTGCATAAAAAATGCATTTTCCATTTCTAAAAATTTCAATTTTACAATTTATTACTTATTAAAAATTCGTTTTGTTTTTATTCATTATGTTCATCAAACAAATTTTGAGAGCTGATTTCATTAAAACAATACAATCGATTTTAAATAAACATTGCTACATTTTGGCTGTTTTGATTGCTGTCGATTATTTTCTCATCCCAAAATTATTTTCCAATAAATTGGCGATTCAAAATTTGCATTTGCTGAAAACCAATCAGAAGATCACCATAAAGCAGCTGATCAACAACAATGCCACCACTCTTAATGATGATATGCCCATTAAATTGGTCACAAAAATTGTGAATAGAAAGAACAATAATAATTATACTAATAATAATAATAATAATGGTATTTCAAATGCTAATGAAGCGGATGCGTTTATATTCCTAAAGGTTTTTAAATAATTTTAAAATATAATAATGACAACTTTTCAAAAATCAAGGCAAATTGCAACGTTTTTAAAGCCATTGAAGGCGTTCGCAATCATTTTCAAATTTGCTACCCTCCAATTGCAAATCAGACAGGAAAATTGGTATGTTTTTTTGGAAAACTTTTAAGAAAATTAAAGTCAACCAACAATTCACAAAATTCCAATTCGAAAACCTGACGTTTTTCTGGAAGATCATGCCAATTCCCGATTCATTAATTTTTTAGCCCCGGAATCCCGGTTTTTGGCTATACCTTTTAGTAAAAGCCTTTTTCACAAGAGAAGGATGGAAATATAAATTAAAATTTAGGCATATTTCATTAATGGACGAAGAGATGTGTTATTTGAACAGAATTTTAAGACAATGTTATTCAAAGAAACCAAACTGAAAATTTTTACAACGGTAATTCATTTAAATTTATGACAAGCTTTCAGTTAATTTTTCAAAATATTTTGTCCTAAAAATTCAAAAATTCCTGTGCCAGGTTTTCAAAAACTAATTATAGGACGCCTTAAATGGCACAAATATGACGCAATCTAGTGCCGATGTTGAGGCGGATGTTGTTGAAAATATTTGTGTGAAAAGTTACACGGACAAAAATGAAGACCAAAATGGACAACGCATCAAAGGAATCAAGGACCTAATTGATGAACAAGACAATTATAAGATGATCGAATTTTTGAAATACGAGATTGAAAGTCAGTTATTTTGGGGCTTAGTATTAGCAAATGGGATGGGAAAAAAATTTAATTTTAAAATTTTAAAGAAAGAAAAGCATCAATGATTGAATTTGGTAATCAGCTGTCGGGGTTAGCCCAATTTCTTCCTTTAAAAAAATTTAAAAATTAAAATAATCAATGAATACATTTTTTGGTAGTGTTATGAGCCGTTTATTTTTTAAACCACAAATTTTTTCATTTTTCTTAAATATTTGCTCAATGTTTCGGACTTTTTTCAATGTTTTGGTCAATAATTCGGCATTTTTTCGTTAAATATTTATTTAAATATTTCGGGATTTTAATAATCCTATAAATTATTATCAAATCAAATCAAAAAATAATTATTATATTTTAATAAGGGATAATTCCTTAATGTCTAACCCTTTACAAATAATTTTTTTTTCTAAACTATCAATCGAGCTAATATTTTTAGAATTATTGATTTATTGTTTACTGATTGACTGTCAGCAAATTGTTCTGATTTTTGTTTCAGATGCCACTGATCCATTGGTATTTTCGATTAGCTCTTCAGTGCATGCTTCACATCTTTTGCTTCGTCTTCAATCCTTTTCTTATCTAGAATTACGATATCTGATGAAACGGCTCGCATACTCTCTCTATTTTCCATATTGGGTAATTCTAAATGAATTCTAAAAAATATGACAAATTAATTATGAAAAAAATAATTAAAAATAAAAATCAGGTTCAACATGACCAACAAGAAAATGAAGTGATTTATGTTTCATTAGTGAAGAAATATTCAATGGACAACTATTTATTTGACAATAAAATTGTGTATTCAAATTGGACACGGATTTAAACGAAGCAGTGAATAAAAGTCTAAATTTGTTCAAAAAATTTGGATTATTAGTTACGTAAAATTTCAGGTGCCGATTTTATGTGCTTATAATTTTTAACGAAATTAATATGCTATTTATTTTAAAAAAAGAAATGAGTCCGACTGTATCGGTTTACCGATAAACACCTCCTTGAACTTTTTTAAAATTTCGGCGCACTATTTGTTAACTCAGGGATCGGCCTCGTTTGGATTTCGGCTTTATGCTTGAAAAATTTTAACTGTACTAATTTCCAAGATTATACTTGGAGATTGGATGCAGAAAAAGAAAAAAATTATTGCCTCTGAGGGGGGGGGGGGGAGGGAATATTTCGTATTTCGTAAAGGCAAATATTTGAGTCTCCCCCCCCCCTCCCTTTTCGAAAGCAATGATACGATTTTCGTTGAAATTTTCTCGTTTTCCTTACTAGCAATCTCCATGGCCTTCCTATGCAAATTTCCCAAAAGTTTTTGAAAAAAGCACGCCGCGAAAAGTAAAAAATAAAAAAAGGTCTTCTATTACTAGAAAATTAAAATTTTTGGAAAACATCATTTGTAATTTTCAAAATTATAGACATCTTTAACGAAAATTGTCGAATTATAAAAATTTTGTTCAAAAATTTTAGCTCCTAATTTTTTTTCCAGTACCCATTATTACCGACATGGGCTCGAGATTGACTAGATCTGTCGGGAATCAGTGATTTTTTTAATTATTTGGTCTTATTTGTATGCTCAAAACAATTGTTAGTGTATAAAAATATTAAAAAATATTCATAACCAAGGCATACTTCAAATGGTTGATAAACATATAATGGTCGTAATGAATATCAAATTCCACTTTCTTCAGAGCATATGACATTTTCAAACACCGATTTTTCTCTGATATGAATGATCACTTTCGGCACATTAGCATCACCAACAACATCGCTAATTACTGTTGTGCCAAAAATGCTTCTCGTCGTTGCACACACAGTCGTCGGCAATTGCGGTATTTCACAAAGACTGTATGTCAGACAGTGTGGTGACGAGTGAATGCCCAAAATGAGGGCACTTTTTGTGTAGCTAATTATCTGATCGTGGCATTGTAAAAGCGCGTCAAAGAATGGTTGCGCGGAAGGCAATTGCTGGGACAAAATTATTAGAGATCCTCGAGAGTCAAAATCTTTCGAGATTCAAGAATGACTCCGAGATTCTAAAACAGAGGTCGGTACTGGCCTCAATAAATCCCCGAAATTCTCTTCGAGTACCCAGAACCCGGACTCTCGAGTAGCGTTAAAAATTATCGAAAAATTATTTTCCATAAAGAAAAAACGCTAAAAATAGGCACTACTGAGAAAAAAGATCAATTTGTTTATTTAAGAAGATTCAAAAATTTAATTTATTATTCTTACCGAATTTATGAATTGCTTTAACAATACTGTCGAATGATTGTTCATGATATCAATGTCGTAATTGGCCATAAATGGATTGCGAAACTCTTCCGGATCAACTTTCTTAAAAATGTTTATTAATGATCAGCAGATAATGAAATTATGTGTGATCATACTGTGTTTTTAAAGCAGTTTCGGACTAAAAATTAATTTGCTGTTCAAAGAGTGAATTACAGTGAAAAACAAAAACCCTGACCTTTTGTCCATTAAAAATCAATTTTCTGGCATTTTTTCCATAAAATAAATCTTTTAATGGCAAGTTTACAGTTTTTAGTCAAAAACTTTTGTAAAACCCGAATCAAAAAAAAAACATAATTTGTATAACCTAAGTCTGAATATTGATTACATCTAAAAAAATTTCAGGCCTCTATATATAATAGGAAGGATGGAAAATATATCAAGAATTAAGTAAGTACCAATTTCAATTCATTTTCTGGCGAACCACTAGTCAGGATCTTATCCGATCAGAGTTAAATAAAATATAAATTAAGCGCTCTGAAAGCTCTATCGAACCATATAGAGAAGTTGGAAAAAATTAGAAAAAACTTATTCAAGAACCCTGAAGATTTGTCGGGAATTTATTTTGCCTAAAATAGGGTGGAAAAATATTGTGGGATAATTAACTTATGATGAATTTCAGATTTTGAACTTGAGAAAATTTAAAAAAAATTACTTCTTTCGGACTCGGAAATTTATAAGAATTTTTTTAAATTCATAAATAACCCAAAATCGATGTTGTTAATTTTCTATTTGTTAAGTTATTTGTTAAATAAATAATTTCAGCTTTTTGATTCTTCTAGAATGGAGTCCTTTATCCATATTTCGCGATTTATGTCCATATTTCCACATTTTTTATTTTGGCATTTATCAAAAAAACCTCTATTCGAGATTCCCCATCAGCTAAATTGGCCTTTTTGAACTCTAAATACCGGAAATTTTCCGAAAAAAAATCATTTTTTTTAATTTTCTCGAAATATTGTTAAATTCAAATTTCCCAAATTTCTTAAAAATTGGTAACATCTGTGTAAAAATTTGTTTAACTAACGTTATAACGCCGAAATTTCATTCAAAACCCACTATAACATAGAAAAGCAACGCTTATCGCTTACCAAATCATTGGCCAAATGGAAAATCAATGAATAGTTGGTTAACAACCGGACGCCATTCGTATTTGGCTCCAAATTCTGTGCATTGTGAATCCAAAAGCCACGGACTGCTTTTGGCCGGACCACCAATTTCTCGGCGTTGTACGTTTCGGCCGCGCGGATGCCATCCGACAACAATTTGCGCAAACTGAACTCAGTTGGACTGCTCACTAACAAATAAAATGAATAATTAAGATAAAACAAATATTGAATTTAATCGCAGCTCAAATTAAAAACTTAATTAGACGCATTAATTAGCAAATAGTTGGAGATTTGGAAATTTGTCACCAATATTAAATTGCGTGCTGGTGAGTTTCTTTAAAAATTAAAATTTTTCAATAGCCCTATGTTCTCTCTCTATTAGCCTGGGATTAAAAAAATATAATTTTTGAAACAATGATTTTTAAATTTTGGGCATAGAATATCTTAAATCTCAATCTACCTATAGCATGATTATTTAAATTTCTATGATAGTTTTAAATTTCTTGAAGTGTCCAAATTTCATGAGTCATTTTTGTGTAATGGCTTTACCGCTTTGTTCAACAAAGCTTGCATCAATTTTATTGACCAAGAAATAAGCTGTGTCCGGATGGCGCTGAAAAGCGGCCAAAAATGCCGCGGGCAAATCCTCGAAATTCTTTGACGGCACCAGCAAATCGTCCAAGTCGAGCAGGCCAATGAATTGGGCACTTTCCCGGTGTTCATAAAAGCATTCATGGGCAAGCAGAATTTGGCCATTAAACCTAGGCATCGGAAAATGGGTAATGTTATTTTTTAGTTTGTTCCAACTCCGTTTCCGCATTTGGGTCCCATTTCATGCCGCGATGGTGCGGGAAACGGATGCCAGGCCGAATTTTCAATATGCCATCCTTTTCATATGCTCGCATCAACTCGAAAACTGATAAAATGGCACTTTGAACATAGGCAACAACCAGGTCAACCTGTGCAAAATGATTGAAATAATTCAGAAAGTGTAATTCCAATTTTCAAAATTTTAAATAAAAATTATGAATTTTAATTTTCAAACATTTTATTTTTTGCTGCGTTCAAATGAATCCAATAAAATTACTTTAAAAATACGATAAGCTTCCAGACATGCAATTAGCAATTGCCATTTTTCAAAGAGAAAAATCCGGCTAATACATAAAACAAGCGCACGTGGCTTATAACTGGGCTGCATTGGGCTCAGCTGAATATCATTAATTAATTTTTCTATTATTTAATTACGGTAATTTTTTTAATATTCAAATCGCGCACATTCAATTGCCTTTTCATGTCAAATGTGTTGTTGTTATTTTTGTTGCTGAATTCAACACTGAACATGTTCATCATATTGTTCTGCTGAATGTCATCATTTGGTTCAACATTCTCCATGGTACATGTGAATAAAAATAGGTCCAAGGCACAAACTCCCATTGAGCCGATTATTTCCTTTAAATTTATATTATTTATTTATTTTCAATCATTTTGTTTTATAATAATATTCAATATTTTGTTTATGTCTAATCGATTGGGTGGTGATCTCAAAATGGGGGTGCCCGGCTTGAAATTGGTGGAAAACGGGTATAATAAAACCAAAGCTTGAAAATTTTGGTACAATTGAAGAATCGGTGCAGTGCAAAATTGGCGCCACAGCAAAAGAAAAAGACAAATTAATTTTTTCAGTTAAATTTTAAAAATCGGGGAGCATTTTGCAGAATTTTTAACCAGGGTTTCCAAAACAAATAACCAAAAAAGCGGCGCATGAGTTCAAAAATGCGGCAGAGTTCCAAAGCGCGGAAAATTCCGCATTTCCACAACAATTAGAAACTCCTCTATTTCTGACGGTGCCGGGTCTTATTCAAAAACCATCAAAATGGGCGTTACCCAAAAACCATCAAATTAAAAATGTTTGACAGAAATTATTCATAACTTCGCCCAAAATGAATCAAATTTTATTATGTTGATATATAGCCCTAAGTGTTTTCTATTATCCTGCGAAATTTCAAAAAAATTCATTAAGTTTCAAAAAAGTTATGAGCTGATAAACTCAAAAAGCAAATTTTTTTTATTTTGATGGTTTTTGAGTAACGTCATAGCACCTTTCTGACCGTTTGTGATGTCATTTTTGTAGCATTTTTTGTCATTGCAAAACATTTCAATGGTTCCATGATTAAATTAATTGTTGCTCTTTCCGCCATTAACAAAATGACCAATTGTGTTCTTGCAATAGTTAAATTTTGTAAAGCAGGTAATCTGCTGGAGAATGAAGTAAAAGGTAATTTTTTTTTGCATTCTTTAAAAATGATTTTCTTTTTTTTTGTAATTCTCAATCTCTGGTAAAAAAAATAATTGGATAAAATTAGCTCCTTTTTATTGATATGATAACAATTTTCGTCGTTTATTGAGGTGGAAAATGAATAAAAAGCACCATAAAATTTTTATTAAAAAATTCACTTAAAGAATGATATGAAAAAAGAACGATGTTTTTTTGTTTTGTGATAATTTATTTTTCATATTTTTTTGTAATTTTTTATTTTTACATTTTTTTTAATTCCTAACAAAAAGTCACCTTTGCTTGTAGATGAATGAGCTGTAAATGAACAAGTGTTGTCCCGTTACATTCTCCTCTTTTGCCATATTTGATTTTGATTGGCGCAATGCCAACCAAATGCGCCTGTACTGATCCCATTGGAGCAAATACAAAAACAGAAAATAATACAATACGGTCAATGGAATTCTTTTACAACAATTTTTGATGTAAGAGAAAGCCAAATTTACAGATAATATTAGCATGATGCTTCAAATAAATTTAAAATAATTATCTGCTTTGGAATAAAAACAAATGAACGTTGCCCTAATGTCCTTATTTCTAAGATTTTCCCTTATTTCTGAGATTTGACCTTATTTCTAATGTTTGTCCCCATTTCTGAGTTTTTCCTTATTTTTAAGATTTGTCCTTATTTCTAAGATTTGCCCCTATTTCTGAGAAATGTCCTTATTTGGGGTGTCCAATCTTAGAAATGTAACAATGTTTCTGAATTTGTCCTATCGAGTGTTGTAGTGACTTAAAAATTTTAATATGAGAGTCCTTGGACTGAAATACACAAAAATTTAATTGTATAAAAATCTTGCAAATGAAAATATGAAATAACATGTGGGTCTGAGCGCATCCATTCGTCGAATTATCGGAATTTAAATCTTTTAGCGATCAATTCCTCGATAAACTCAATTAAGTACAATCCCACTGTTACATAAGTTTACTATTGATTAAATAACATTAAAAAAAATAAATTAAACTTTACGTAAACTAGAGACCGGAAATTTCAAATTTGCGGATCCCGCTGCGGGATGGGAATCCAAAATTTTTTGCGGGACGGGATCCCGAGGGATTAATCCCGCAAATCCTGCATTTAAAATTTGCGGGATCCCGCGCGTGATTGCGGGATTTTGGATAATTCGAAAAATTTCAATTAAATTTCAAAAATTTCCAAAAATCAAAAAATACCTGAAGTTTTTAAAAATAAATTTTTAGGGGCTGGCGGGATGCATTAAAAGGGGCGACTAAGATTTTTCGAATGGATCAGACGGTAAAAATAGATCAGGAATCAAATCTGTTAATGGTCCAAAAATTTGACTATTTTTTGCTTTTCAAAACCCTTTTTTCGGCGCAATTTTTTCAAAACTAGGAACAAAGGGGTCCGGCGGTGCCGCCGGAATTTTTTTTTTTTGAAAATTTTGTCAATTTCTTAACTGATTTTGTCCAAAAAATGACCAAATGTCGCACTTTTTGACTCGTATCTACAGGATTAATAAGTAAAAATTTTTGCTAAAGAGTTTGGCATATATGATAATCCTGGTAAAAATGAATAAAACAGAGAAAGTTATCACACCAAGCACATCTTGCCATGACGGATTCAGCACAATTCAAAATTTTGTGATCTTAATTGGCCCGATTTAAATTGTTAAATTATTTCAAAAACCTTTCGAGAAACAATCCTCCTGGATGATTTGAAGTTTTTTAACCAGCGTTTGCCGGCTTTGAAATTTGGAATTTTATTTTCTGCTGAATTGTTTATTTTAAAGCCCATCTTCGAATTGGCATTTTTTGGGGAGGGGGGGGGGGAAATTCTCGAGGTATTTGTTCTGAATTATGATCTAAAAGGTCCACCCGAAAGCACTTTCCCCATGCTGATGAGTAGGGCTGTGAATTTTAGTGACGAAAAATCCCAAAATAGTTAACTAAAATAGTGAGTAAAAATGCCAAAATAGTGAAGAAATAGTGACAAAAAGTCCGAAATAGTGACGAATAGTGACATAATTTTCAGACAAAAATTAAGCAAAAATAATTTTTATTCACTGATTGCAGTTACAAATGAGGTACATTTCCAAATTTTGAGGCAAGAAACTCATCCGGTTATCGCATAAAATTGTTTTGTAAATAGAGAAAGTCCGTTCAACATCGCATGAAGTGAGAGGGGCGAATTTGTAGAATGGAATTACGGTGGGGGAAACATCACAATCAACATTTTTTCCGGAAAGAATTTGGCAAAATTTGGCAATTTGATCAAACGAGGGATTTTAAGTCCCCCATCTCGTTAAAACAGCCTTTGGAGGCATTGCCAAATCCGGAAACATTTGGTGGTAAATGGCCGTACGTTGAGGTGCTTTAACAAAAACGGCCTTCGTCTTCGCGATCAATTTGTCGGCCTTTTTGAATTCATCTCGCACTTTCTCTGCAACACGGTGTAAAGCATGACAAAGGCACATTGTGTGTATGAGATTTGTATAAAAAACCTGAGAAATATTTAAAATTAGGTAGTGTAAGTTCCCACTTAATTACCTTTAGTTGTTTTCCAGCTTTTTTCATGTAAGCTGCAGCGTCCGTGACAAGCAATAAAACACGGTTTTTGTCGAAGCCATTTGAAAAGAAATTGTCTAAAAGGATAACATTTATTTTGCCTCGGTTGAATTTTCTTAATTGGCATTTTTTTGTAAAATTTTGAGTAAAACACCGTCTCACAGCACTAAAAACAAAAAATACACCCCTAGGAATCGACCCTAAAGTTTTAAAAAATGCTCGCCTAAGAAAAGAAATATTTTTTTTGACAAACTTTTTGATTTAAAATGTCAATTTTTGCTATGAAAATATTAGAAGTCAGTGCAAAAAGAAAAATTGAGAATTTATTCTTAACCGCTAAAAATTTTGCCTGAAAGCACCAAGTTTTATGTTTGTTTTTTCAATTTTTGTGCTTTTGGCATTTTCATGCTTATTTCGTGCTTAATTTAGCATTTTTTGTGCTGAAAAATCCGGTCTCTAGTATGACTAGGGTTCGAAGTTGTATGCACTAAAAAATGCCAAATATGCGCATAAAATATGCACTAAAAATCCCCCAAATATGCCCTAAAAACCCGAAAAAGGCGCAAATATGCACTAAAATATGCCTTAAAAATTACCCAAAATGGCTTTTAACCCTCAAAACAATGCCAAAATTGTGTATAGAATTGACTTTGAAAAGACCAAAACTAGGGCTAAGGAGCATTTTTTAGACAATTGCAAAAATATTGAATTTCCAAATTTATAAATTTTTATTATATGCTAAAACAAAATTACATTTTTATTTAAATAATTTTTTTTCTTAAAGTTCTTACAAAAATTTTTCGATTTTTAAGAATACATTTTTTTTAAATTCCAAAAAACTCGATCCTTAGGGGTGTATTTTTCGCTTTTTTACATTTTTCTTTTGAAAACTTGCCAAAAATAACCGAAATATGCTCTAAAAGCCCAAAAATGGCAAAATATGCATTTATTCTTGAAAACCCCCAAAATATGCTTTTATTGCACTAAAAACCTTCACCAAATCAAAAAATTTTAACGCATAAATGCTATTTTTGATTCAAAATTTTCTCACCAAATCTTCAAAAAAAAACAAATTTTTTTTTCCCATTTGCTGGAGGTCTGTCTGACTTTACTACTACCCATTTGACGCCTCATTTTTTTCACATACCGTATATGCTCTAATTATAGCCCATGGGGGATTATTTTTCAAGCTCCTCAGAAAAGGGGGGATAATTAGAGACTGGGGGATTATGATAGAGGGATTATTTTTCAAAACACCTCGTAGACTGGGGGATAATTGGAGACTGTGGGATTAATAGAGACTGGGCTATAATTAGAGCATATACGGTATTTTGTGTTTTTTCTAGAGTAGAGCGGGACCGGGAATTTTGTGCTTAACCGGGACCGGGACCTTTTCGGGTTGAAAAACCGGGAATTTTTGGCTGGGAAAACCGGGAAAAAACCCGGGACTGGTCCCGGTCCCGGTCAAAACCGGGACCTCGGTACTCAGTTGTACTCAGTTGTCCGTGTTTTGGTCCCGGTCCCGCTCTACTCTAGTTTTTTCCCCTGTTGTCATCCATATAATTTGTCACTTACTCACGACACTTTTATCTGAACAGTCGTCAGAGTAAGTGGTTTTCGCCCTTCTGATGACATTTTTTATTTTTATAAAAAATAAATAAATAAAATTGCATGGAATACAATGAGCGTATTTGTCTCCTGCTTACTCTGTGTGATGCCCCGGAGTAAAATTTTTCAATTAATCCGCTTCACACAAATTGACACTCGAAGACCAGCAATTAGGCACAGCAAACACAAACGAATTGAAAGTCCAAAACACAGACAAATTTATTAAAAGTGAAGCACAATAATAAAGAAAAAATGGGAGGCGATTTGAGAAACAAAAATATCCAAAATCACAAAACAAAAAAAACCAAAGTCCAGAAGTCCCAAATAAATAAAATTTTGAGATAAGACCAAAAATAACGAAACCAAACGCCAAAATTATAAATTTTTAAAGAAATCATAATAAAAAATTTGGTCGCTAGTAGAGACCGGCGCGGGATTTTGCGGGATCCCAGTCCGCAATCCCGCATTTTTTTGAAAATGCGGGATTAATCCTGCGGGATCCCGTCCCGCAAAAAAATTTTGTATTCCAATCCCGCAGCGGGATCCGCAAATTTGAAATTTCCGGTCTCTAGTCGCTACCCCAAAATCTGAATATTTCTTATAACCAGAACATTTCTGAGAAATCAGAACAGAGCCGAGCACAGTGCTAATGGATAAATCAATTAAAAACATTTAAAAAATTGCCAATTTTAATAAGCGCCAAAATTTTTAATAGCATCTGAGAAACCAAGTGATATTTGAAGCGGATCAATTTCGACTGATCAGAATGTGCATCCTGTGGTGGACAATTGAAAAACGCCCTCATTAGGTGCAACGTATAAAGTCACTCCATGTGACAATTTATGTGGCACAAATATACGTTTTGAAATTGTGCAATTCAATCCGGCAATCGGCTGGATTTCGCAGTGATGTGGCCCTGGAAATTTAAATTTTTAATTGTGTTACCCATCGAAATTTATTGATAAATATGGTAAAATTTAAAAGAAAATTAGTTTTTTTATCTAAATATACTGTACCTAAGAAAAATTTTTTCAAGTGTTAATATTTGAATTATTGAAGAGCCGAGTGTGAAATTGTTCTCCGATAATTGCATCTTCCAGGACAAATGCGTTAGAAAATTTTTGTAAAATTTTAATTGTCTATATTATTTGGATAAATTAGCTACGGTGATCTCGAATATCTACGGGTCTAATGGGCCAGAAAGCAAAATTATTTCTGACATAATAGGTTTTCGTTTTGGCAGTAAATTATTGTAAATTTTGTTCGGGAATGCCCTATTTTGGCACATTCGGGACTTAAATTTGAGCTTTTTGAGCCTCTTTTCCACTTTTTAGTGCCTATTTTATGCATATTTTAGAGCCTGAAAAAGTCTTATCTCACAATCAGCACCAACAGAATGTGTTGCATTTTTTAAGTCGTGGCATTGATTGCTTTTGAGTCTGGTTTATGCCCATTTTGTACAATCAATTTTCACTTTCGAGTCATGCTCTCGACTTTCAACTTGAAAAATGTTTAAGATTTTGTGCGTCTCGGTTTTGGTCTCGAATTTCGAAAAATTTAATCACTGACTTCGACGGTGCTGCGGTTGAATTCCGACACTTCGTCGTCCTCCACAAAGTGCCACCTTCGCAGATGGAACATTCGGCCGTCCATGGCCGGCACTGTCCGTAGCGTTGTGTTTGGCTTTGTGTTGGCCGGCCAATGGACCCACAGCGACTCTGTGAGTGACGTGTTCACCACATATTTGGACACATGCGACTTGTGCAAGTCCACCTTTGCCGACATGACAATGTTGAACAGCGAGAAGCGCTCCGGGTCCCTAGCTTAAGGGCAATGATTTGTGAGTGAGTTCGTGACCAAAGCGGGAGCCAAAAATAATTAAAAGAAGATTTTTAAAAAATACGAGCATCGGTGGTGGTGGGCCCCAAAAGAACGAGCTAAGTCTTAATTTACTCTCAGCAGCTGCGCGGAACTTTTCAACCCGTACCAATTTCATTACCATTTAAAAAATTAATTAAAGATAAATATTAAAAAATTAAAAGTGCGGGCACCGGTTGGGTGACCACTGGATATCGACACGAAGATGCCGGAAACGAAATCGGACTAATTTAATTTGTTGTATCTTAGAGAAAAGAAGGATTTGTTCAAATAAAGTGTACATCGAGAAACTCCAAAAATTTCAGTTTCGGTCTAAATTTTCGGGACTCGAGACCAAGACCGAGATTTTTTGCACCTCTAAAGATTGGCTTTTAATGAACTTAAAAAAATAATTCGTTTAAGAAATTTTTATATTTCTTGCAACTTTTGCTATCACTTATTGCTATAGGTTGCCAATTTCTAATGCTCTGTGTTTTACATTTTTTTTAGCTTATGTTAGTAGTTTTGTTTTATTTAACGAGTTTTCGTACATTTTTATATGGGTATTAAATAGACGAAGGTGAAATAAGGAAAGCAAAAATTTGTGAGGAAAACGTCCAAAGATTTGTTTTTTAAAGATTTTAAGTGAACAAAAAATTTTGTAAAAAAAGTCTCTGTCTTGAGTCTCGGTAAATCTCGGACTCGAACAGCACCAATCATTTCCCAACCCTCAGCTTTCTACTGCTTGGAAAATTTATCTGATTTTTTCCATTTTTTCAAATTTAACGCCTTGGCCCATGGCACCCACTGGTCGTTGTATCAACATAAAAGCGGTCGTACAACAAAGCGGCGGCATTTTGCAAATCATTTCGAATGAATTCGTCATAATAAAAGCCATGGTTTGGCACCAAAACATCGTCAATGTCTCCAATAATCAGAAATTCGGCTGCATTCTTTAGGACATTTAGGCAATTAGTGATTATTTAAGAATTTCACAAATTTTATAATTTTCTTTTTGCATTTTATCAAAATTAAATTCCAATAATTGTTCTTCCGTCCGTTTTAATTAGTTAAATTTACCCCATATTTTATCAGACAATCGGTATGCGCCGATATTTGATTCCTCCAGTCTTGATTCGTGTTTATGGTCTGTGCAAGGCCCTTGTACTTTTCCCCTTCGATTTGAATTGAATACCAATGCTCAATTTGGACAACATCGGCTGCTTGATACAGCTAATAAATTAAATAATAATAATTAAACAAATAAATAATTAATTAATTAATGTTAATTAATTCGTTAACCCATCCACCTTTAAAATATCGAAAATGCCTTCGATTGCGCTCATTAAATAAATGATTTGAAGAGCACTGCCAAAATGGCGATAAATTTCGATGGTCAACACAACCAATTGCCAATGTTCGGCAAAGAAAAGTGGACTAAAACAAGTGCCAACTTCAAAGCGACAAAAGTATAACAAAAGTATGGGTGTGCGGGTTTAGAAGGGAGGGGCCGTTTCAGTCCCAAAATATTATCCAAATAACTAAATTTAATTATTTTAATTGATAATTTCCTTTATTTAATAAAAAATAAATTAGTTAAAATATTCGCTACATCTTTAATTTTAAAACCAATAATATTTAAAAATTACCTTTAGATTATTTATATTTATGGGACATAAAGAAGATTTTAAAAGCTTAAGAGCCATAAATTCAAATACAAGCAAATTTTTTTTGCTTTTTAAAGAAATATCCGCCGAATTTTATTTCCGAGACAGAGACTAGACCCCGAGACTCGAGACAAGCTTCGACTCCGAGACGCCCGAGACTTGAGAACGAGATTTTTCTCAAAAATTTAAATGTGCAGGTCCTAAAAACCCTCAAAAGAGGCATGAAAATGAAAAAATATTCTCTAAAATTTTTAAATTATGCCTAATATAACTGCTATTAGTGGAATACTGATCAATATAACTAAGTAATTTGTAAGTTTCTTTTACTTTAAAAAAATAAATAAATAATAAAACCAATAGAATGAATGATAGAATCGTTGTTTTTCGGTTTAATTATTCTTCTAATTGTTTTTGATAATGATTAAAAATTAAAATATTTAATTTATAGGCGGGTGATAAGTAAATTATCAATTAAAATAATTAAATTTAATTAGTTGGATAATATTTTGGGGCTGAAACGGCCCCTCCCTTAAAAACCCGCACACCCATACTTTTGTCACTGTGTCTCAGTTTGTTAAATTAAGATAAAAACTTATTTTATAATTTATTATTTCAAAGTATTTCGGTAATGAGGTTCTACAGTGGTGGAAAAAAGTCTTGACTCAGGATGATAAAATTTAGAATTTTAATTTTCTACTGAAATTTTAGCTGATTATTTTTGTCTATGTATATTTATTTACCCCAATACATGGGCCTTTCATACACTACAAAATCATTTCAATCTGCTTTATCATTATCATGAATAAGTCGCTTGATCAGACTTTGCTCAAAAAAAGGTGGAAAAAAGTTTTGACTAAAATTTGAAAAACTATTTCATAGTTTACTCAAAAATCTGAAAAATTTCCTATTTACATAATTTTTGATACTGATCGAAAAAGTCTCTTACACCAACTTGGTCAGATCACTCATTCATGGTGAACGGGACACCACAAAATAAGTTGTAAATCGAGGAATTTTCGAAAAAAATCCTAGGGTTTGGAAAATTTCCCTGGTAATTTTGGATAGGGCTACCAGAAAGAGCACAAAATTCTCTACCGAATTGCCTTCTGAATGGTAGGGTTACGACTTGTACATAAAAAGTTATACTTGGTCTGAAAATTGTACTTTGTCTTTCCAGGTCACCATGAAGGAGTGGTGATCTGATCAAGTTGGTGTAAAAGACTTTTTTGATCAGCATCAAAAGCTAAGCAAGCATGAATTATTTCAGATTTTTAATGAACTATAACGTGGTTTTTCATGTTTGAGTCAAGACTTTTTCCGCCCTTTTTTCAGTCAAGTCTGATCAAGTGAATCAATCTCGGGAATGAATAAGTCGAATAAATTTTCTTATTGTGTATAAAAGAGTCCTATATTGAGGGTAATTATCAGGGCTGCCAAAAGTATGTAAATGCATTTTTTTTTCCTGGCTTCTCCATGCTCTAAATAGTAGGAAAAACACTTTCTTTTTTGTGTTTGCGTATAAAAATCAAGACTTTTATTTGCATATTTTTGCATATTTCGAGGTTTTTTTTTGCATATTTTGGCTTTTTCTGCATATTTCGTGCATATTTTGCCATTTTTCGTCAAATGTTTTCCGATTTTTTGCATATTTGGCCATTTTTCGTCAAATATTTTCCGATTTGAATAACCCTTAGAAAAAAACTGATTATGAATTCGCACTGAAATTTTCGAGAGCCTTTCCGGCGTAAAAATTTAGTTTTCATGCATATTTTTACAACGAATGAAAAAAAAAAACAGTTTGGCCACGGCACTTACAGTTTGCTTTTTGTACTGTACACCGCTGAAATGACCACAAAGTGCATGGCTTTGGCAGGTTGTGCCGGTGGCTTCAGTGGTACAGTGCCATTTTCTTTGATGCGTCAATTAGTAGTATCGTTTCCGCCTCATTAGTGTCATTTAGGCGTAAACATTCATTTGCTTGGACTGCGTTAATTAATAAATTAGCTGCCTCATTAGTGCCATTTTGGCGCTGTCGGCGATGAATTTGATGGTGCATTTTGCCACATAAATCTTCGTACGGCAGCAACAATAAGTGACCAATCCAAGCGAAAAAAATTGTGCCAAGAATAAATGCTGGATGTTTGATTTTGTATGAAAAATCCATCGGTCAAATGGCTAAAAATGCCCACTTTATTTCTTTTGACCAATTTGGGTATATATCAATCACATATTTTACATCTTTTATTTATGTTTTTGTTTGTGTGGCATTGGCCCGTCACGCGTCAAAATCCCAAACGCAACATTTGTCATTATTATTTTCTGCTCGATGAAACACACGGAACCCCATCAAATTAAATGCGAGTGATTAAATCACATATATTAAAAAAGGTAATCAATTTTTATTTTATTTAAAGTTTTTAATTATTTGATGGAAAATTTGTATTATAATAAATCCAAAAATATGTAAATAAAATTGTCAAAAATAATTTTACATATTCAAATAAATTTCTGACTCATAGGTGAAATGAAATTTTAAAAAATGGAAACATTCGCAAAAAACCCATCTATTAATCATTTAAATTATTAAAATCATTTAAATATTTTTAATTGTTGGAAAAATAATTTATGGAAAATTTTTTTATATTAAATTTGTTCCGTTTTAGGTAAATGTTTCGTTGTTTTGAAGAATGAAAATAATCTAAAATTTAATCTTAGAAAGATTTAAATTTTGATAAAATTTAAAACAAAAAGTGCATGTAATAAAAGTTTTTTACATTTTTCATTTTTTCAATTTTCTGACAATTCATTCGCATAGAAAAAATGGGGTTGCCCAGGCCGTTTCGTAAAACCCACCAACTTTGGAAAATAATATAATAAATAATACAAGTTAGGGCATAACTTATTTTCATACGAGTTTTTTTTGTAATTTGACCAAATTCTTTGAAAAGAAAAAAGGGGTGCTAGGTCGTTTCGTAAAATAAATTATAAAAAAGTTAAGGCACAAATAGTACTTATATTCATAAAAAGTTTTTTGAATTCGACAAATTTTTTTTTCGAATTTTGTAGGCAAATAAATAAAACAATAGACCATCCAACACTACCAAGGAATGTAAAATTTGTTACTTTTAAGCAAAATGTGTGTCATCTTTTGTCAAAAAATTGGTAAAATTTGGCGTGTTTTACGAAACGACCAAGCTCGTCTTGTACCCTAATTTGATAGTGTTTATTCAACACATTGACGAAGGCGTTCCTATAATAAAATTATTATTTCTTGAACCTTTAATAGGCTCTGTGTGTGTGACATATTAAAAATTCTTTCATTTTTTTAGTAAATTTAATTAAAAAATTCCTTCAATTTTTTAATTTAGTTTATTTGCCGAAATTTTTTCGGCCAAATTTGCCAAAAAGTCTGTTAACTTTTACAATAAAAAAATTTTGTTAATACAATTAAAAATGTGTTTTAGGCCTTTTTCGACACTCCTTGGGTGACCAAAAATCCTTTAAACGTTTCAAAAATTATCTTACGCATTTATTTACTCATTAGCACTGACTTACAAATTAAATAAAGTAAAAAATTTTTTTATTAATAATTTTTTTTCTTAAAAATAATTTTTGTAAATTTTTCCTTTTTAAATTTAATCTGAGTAAAATTTTTGTAAATTTCTCCTTTTTTAAATTAAAATTAAATAATTTTTGTAATATGTAAATAATTTTGTAAATTTTTTTTATTTAAATTAAATCCGTAAAAATTTTGTAAATTTTTCCTTTTTTAAAATAAATGTGCACTCCTTTGTAGAACATAAAAGGTAACTCGCTCGGTGGGACTCGAACCCACGACCCCAGCAATCCGTGCCATGCTCTAACCAACTGAGCTACGGGCGCTACTTTTATAAGTTCTCTTAGGTCCTTTATCCCACTTTCTCCCACACTCCGTTCCTTCTGGCATCACACCTTCTTATAAATGGATATTATTTTTGTAAAATTTAAAAAAATTATTTAAAAAAGAAATGAATGGCCTTCAAATGAATGATCGAAGAACAAGCTCAAACACCGAATACACACCAATGGAACAATTGAACGACGACCATTTCGAACTTGGAACAATTTTTCAAAGAAAATGCAGACAATTATTTGGGCGCTTCATAAAAAGCATTTTATTGGTGCTAATTATTGCATTTATATATGCATTAATTCAAATAATTGCATCAAAAAATGTTTCACAATTGGTTATTAATTTTTAAATTTAATTTTATTGATTTGTAAAATTAATTTGGCATTTTGTCAAACAAAAATTTTCAATTAGCAAATATTTTGTTTTATTGTATTATTTTTTTTTTAAATTAATTTTAGTTATCATGTCCAAATAGTAATGAAGCAGAGTTTCATGCCGCACTTTCTCAACAGCAGCGTGGCATGGTTGATGTTCGGCTTGAAAACGGTCTGCTCGATGTTAGCGGAACGTGGAGCCAAATCCCAATTCATTTTAATGTCAGTGTTAATTAATTAATTAATTAGTTATTTAATTAATGAATTGCAAATCATACAATAATTACTAGAGGTGGGATTTTAAGAAAAACCATTAAATATGTAGATAAAAATGAATTAAAAAATGGAAAAATTATGTATGCAAATGAAAAAAAACAAACAATTATTTACCAAAATATATAATTATATTTCTTAGGGCTTAATTTTTTAGGTAGTAACTATAAAACACAAGGTTTAAAATGCTGTTTTAGGTAAGGGAAGTTATATTAAAATCCCGAAATATTAAATAAATTTTACGAAAAATGCCGAAATATTGGAAAAAAATTAAGAAATTGAAAAATTTTGTGATGTAAAAAAATAATTAACTGCTCATAACACTAAAAAAAATTTCTTCATTGATTACAATTGCTAATAATTATAATTTGAGGTTTTTAATGCATTTTTCCAAAATAATTAAAATTAAAAAACAAAAATTTTGGTCAAGAAAGAAAAAAAAATTACAAAAATCAAAATTTTGTCAAGAAAAAAAAACAAACTACCAAAATGGAAAAAAATTAAAAAAAAACGCCTATGTATTTACAAAAATTCAAGCAAAAAAATTATTTTTAAAACTGTAACTAATAATTACATTTCTTTTTGAATTTTAGCAAATCTGGAAAAAGCAAATGAGCAAAATTGAAACTGTCAAATTGAAATCGGATATCGAAGAAATCAAATATTTTCTTCCATTTTGTCCCAATGTCAATCTGCACAAAAGGACATGCACTGTTGTCACATTCGGTAGAGCAAAAATATGAGAAATTTTAAATGAAACCCAAATTTTTGCTAGGTGTTGGGCATACTGTTAAGGCTGAAAAAGAACTGCTCAAAATTTACCCGGAATGCCATTTGATCGCTGCCGATCCGTCGGATGAAATCAATGCCAATTTGACTCAATCAATCGGTGGCACTTTTGTTCATGGCCCAATTGGTGCTGAGACGGCCAATCAACAACCAGTGATCTCATGGGGAGGTAGGCTAAACTTTATGGAAATGCTTTTCTTTAATATATTTGAACTTCACTACCAGTGATTGTGGGTGGCATTCCGAGCCGAACATTTTAGGAAATCGGAATTTCTAGGCCAAAAGTTTGAAAACGGAATTCCGACATTCGGAAAGTGGAAATTTCTAAATTTTTGAAAATGGATAAATTTTTCAATTTTATTTTTTTTTAGTAGCATATATGTAAAATGTTAATAAATATGATTAAAAAGTGTATTTAATTAAAAAGAAGTTTAAAAACAATATACAACAATTTGAAAATTAGACTGCATAAAATATTTTAAATCGGTGCTGGTGCATTTCCTAAATCCGCCACCAAAATAGAATATTAAATTAATAGATGAATATTATGTATTTTTTATTATTCGAGCAAATATTAAGTTATTTTTGATATATATTCGATCTTTTACTAATTATATTATAATACCATGCTTTTTGTATACATAAATAAACAAACTTAATTTATATTTATTTATATTTACCGTGATGACGGAAGACACTTTTTGGACAAAATCTGCTAACAAGTTGCACTCAATTAATTAATTATTACACAAGCGATTTAAAGCAATTTTGCAAAATGTTCTTATTTTGACCCAAAAATCTTGTTTTTTGGCCTTGATATTCTTATTTTTAAAAATTTTCGATCGAAGTCCTGCTTTTCACAGCAGTTTTTACAGTGCTTAATTCACAAATATTTTCGGTGAACAATAAGGTAGGGTTGTCGGCGGTGCCGATTGGCGTCGCCGGAAAATTTTTAAAAATTTGACTCGAATTTAAAACTGAATTGTTCAAAAATACCCTCTGATTTTTGAGTCGATTCCCATTTTCTAGAGTCAATTTCCATTTAAAAAATTTCCGGTTTTGCGGAAATTTCGAAAATCGGAATTCGGTGCCATCCCTGTTTGCTAGCATGCTTTTTGGATGGCCAAAGGTGCAAAAAAAAGTTCTTGAAATTATCATTTTTGGATTTTTTTTTATAACAGTATGAATTTGTCTTAAAAACTTAACGCCCGTGTTTCCTTCTTTCTTACACATAAATTTTCCGATTTTTAATTTAAATTAATTATGGTTTATTTAAGCAACAATTACTGAACTGAAATTAGAAAAACAAATTGGCATCATTGATTTCTTGAACAATCACACAAATTGGCACCACGATCCCGTGGATTTGTTGCTAATGGACATTGAGGGAGCAGAGTTTCCCATAATTGAACTGTTTGCTTGTAATATATATTTTTAATTTATTATATTATTATTAGGTAGCGGATTTGTATTCTTTTTTATTTCCTTTTTTTCATATTTTTGTCCATCATATTTTCAAAAAATACATCCATGAAAACCCTAAGCTTTTTGAAAAACACCCTCTTAAAAATTGAAAATATTAGACTAAACATTTTCATTAACAAAATTTATGTAAAAATGGATTTTGTTTTGTTTGAAAATTGGATTTTTTATCCATTCATATAAATGCGCTCTTTTATTATTATTATTATATTATTTAATATCTAAATGTTCATGGTTCTTGTAAAAATTCTTTTAACACAATAAATATTTCAGATCACTTTGAGCGTTTCACCGGCTCAATTTGTCAGATAAATATTGAGGTTATTTTTGGCAATTAAGTGCTAATTGCGACTAATTTAGCGTTATTGTCCCTGTTTTAGGTCCACGACCCGAACACTCTGATCGCCAATTACACCCACCAGCAATTCTTCCAATCATTTGACACTTTGGTCCGATCTGGCCAATTTGCTCTAATGAACACCGATATGTATACGGGCGATGCCCCACTGCATATGTTTCTCAGAATGTTCTTTGTGAATGTGGTGGACGAAAAGTGTACAAAGAAATTCCTGTGCTGAAAACAAATTGAAATTTTCCGAATTTTTTCAATTAAAATTTGTCATTTTTAATTTGTGCCATTTTGATTAATGTGAATATTTTTTGAATATCTGGATTGTCATAGCCTAATTACTAGGAAAAACCGTGCTGACAATGAGACGATGCGAAAAAAAACGCAATGAATGATAAAATCAATAATTAATTATATAAATCTGTGTCAATGAATTTAATAATACGATTAATATTTAAATATAAATTTATAAAATATAAAAATTCACCATTTTGTATTTTGGAAGTTAGCGATGAGTTCGTTACGCTTGCAACCACAATCATTACAGGAATATTTACTGCGTCATAAGGTTGTGTTTGCGAACAAAAGTTGGAACTTTATTTATTTTTTACATATTTGCTACATATTTGTACTTTTTTTAGCATTTTTTCCTAAATTTTTTGAGAATTTATAGAAATTTCTGTGAAAATTAAAGAATTTTTTTTTTAAATATTACCCTTTACGAAGAATTTTCCAAAAAATAGCCATTTTAAAAATATTTACTTGAGGTTTTTGTACATATTTCTTACATATTTTGCATTTTTATACATTTTTTATTTACTGCAAAATTTCAAAAAATTTGTAAAGTTTTAAAAATTCTAATCAAAGTGTTCGTAAATTAGTCGAAAATCCCAAAACTTTATGAGTTGGAAATATTTACTTAACATAACTTGTTTATGGATATATCTCATTAAGAAAATCTGTTTATTCTTATCGCAAAATATCTCATGAAAACATTATTAGTCATAAGTGCCTTTTCAAACAGCAACATTTCTCTTTAGTCATTAATAGATAATAGATCTCAGAAAAAAACATTTTACAAATAATTTTTTTTTCATTTTAAATTATTTTATTGCCTTATTTGTTGGCGAATAATTATCCCAATGAAATAATACAACATAAGTAATTCTTTATTGAGAAGCATTATTTTCTCGTCCTTTTCATTTTGGCCGTACGAATTCCGTCCTTCAGCATTTTGCTTAGACTGAACTTACCGGGCTTCTCACTTAAACATTAAGATTTTATAATTGTTCCATTTTTAAGTAAAAAGTTATTAATTGAAGAAAAATTGCAAAAATTCCATAATTCCGACTCAGGGTGCTCACTGTTCACATTTTTATGGCCCTTTGCCCCGATTTTGCCCATTTTTTGAAACAGTTAGATTATTTCCATATTATTTAAGAAAAAATCGCCAAAAAAGCCCACTAAAATTGGCATTTTTTATTAAAAATCTGTTAACAGACAAGGCAAATTTCCATATTTTTTTCTCGTCAGTGCCTTTTTGTTCTGCCTGACTCTATCCTTTCAAATTTTAATTTCAGCTTAAAAAATACACAAAAAAGAGCTTTTTTAGGCAAAAATAACTTTTTCTCTAGCGCCAGCTAATGCCATCGCAAAACCAATTAACCAATTAGCCCCCCTTTTACCCCCTATTTTTAAAAAATTCAAGGTTTATTAAATATTCTTCGTAGAAATTCCTAAGTTTAAAATTAATTTGTCAGGATTCTCGACATAGTTGCAGAATCGAGATTTCATTGTCGGTATTAAATCTTTCTGTGATTAAAATGTTATATATATTTTCATCTTTAAAACAACGTAACATTTACCGAAAATGAAACAATTTTAATATAAACAAACATTTTTTTCCACAAATTAAAAAAAAAATTTTGAAAAACGAAAATATTAAATAATTTTAAAAATTTAAATGATTTTATTTTTGTTTTTTTATATTTATATTAAAAAAATATTTCATCTATGAGTTAGTAATATTATTCGAATATGTAAAATAAAATTGTTTTTAACAATTTTATTCATTTTTGAATTTATTGTAATATAATTCTCGATCAAATAATTAAAATTTAATAAAAAAATTAATTACCAGAAAAGAAATAAAGTGGGCATTTTTTAGCCATTTGACCGATGGATTTTTCATACAAAATCAAACATCCAGCATTTATTCTTGGCACAATTTTTTTCGCTTGGATTGGTCACTTATTGTTGCTGCCGTACGAAGATTTATGTGGCAAAATGCACCATCAAATTCATCGCCGACAGCGCCAAAATGGCACTAATGAGGCAGCTAATTTATTAATTAACGCAGTCCAAGCAAATGAATATTTACGCCTAAATGACACTAATGAGGCGGAAACGATACTACTAATTGACGCAATCAAAGAAAATGGCACTGTACCACTGAAGCCACCGGCACAACCTGCCAAAGCCATGCACTTTGTGGTCATTTCAGCGGTGTACAGTACAAAAAGCAAACTGTAAGTGCCGTGGCCAAACTGTAAATGCTTTGGCTGACGATTGGTCTCGCATTCCGTCATTAAATACTTAAAAAAAATGAAAAGCATAAAAATGGATACAAAAAATGCATGCGAAATGCGTCGGTTGTGGAAAAACGGATTCTTATATGAATTAGGGGCTTAAAAATGCCTGAAAATCCAGCAATTACTAATCTTTCCATAAATCTAATTATACTAATTAAAAAAGAAAAGCTGCTAATTTGTTTTAAGTTACTCTGACAATCAAATCGTTTTGTTGGTTGATGCACAATTTGATGATGCAATTGTGCAACAAATTTTTGTTGCTAAAACGTCCAATGGGACAAATGAGCAACAAACAAATTTTACACTGCATAAAGCTTCAAGACGTGCTGGCGTATGCTTATGGAGTTCTTATATGTCTGTGTTTGATTCGGTTGATCAACCAGTAATCCTTCAAATTGGCCAAGCCGAAAATATGGCACAAATTGAGGTATTATGAAAATGCAAGAGATGGGAGCCAATGTATCAATAAAATTTTAAAAATCCACAATTTTGGAAGGTATAATTATTTAAAATATAAATTCAACTCTTAATGATCAAATCCCAATATAATCGATTGATTTGTCAAGATTTATTAGATAAAAAAGGTATATTTAAAGGTGAAGCGGTCGTACGATAAGAAGCGCTTTGAAGTTGGCACTTGTTTTAGTCCACTTTTCTTTGCCGAACATTGGCAATTGGTTGTGTTGACCATCGAAATTTATCGCCATTTTGGCAGTGCTCTTCAAATCATTTATTTAATGAGCGCAATCGAAGGCATTTTCGATATTTTAAAGGTGGATGGGTTAACGAATTAATTAACATTAATTAATTCATTATTTATTTGTTTAATTATTATTATTTAATTTATTAGCTGTATCAAGCAGCCGATGTTGTCCAAATTGAGCATTGGTATTCAATTCAAATCGAAGGGGAAAAGTACAAGGGCCTTGCACAGACCATAAACACGAATCAAGACTGGAGGAATCAAATATCGGCGCATACCGATTGTCTGATAAAATATGGGGTAAATTTAACTAATTAAAACGGACGGAAGAACAATTATTGGAATTTAATTTTGATAAAATGCAAAAAGAAAATTATAAAATTTGTGAAATTCTTAAATAATCACTAATTGCCTAAATGTCCTAAAGAATGCAGCCGAATTTCTGATTATTGGAGACATTGACGATGTTTTGGTGCCAAACCATGGCTTTTATTATGACGAATTCATTCGAAATGATTTGCAAAATGCCGCCGCTTTGTTGTACGACCGCTTTTATGTTGATACAACGACCAGTGGGTGCCATGGGCCAAGGCGTTAAATTTGAAAAAATGGAAAAAAATCAGATAAATTTTCCAAGCAGTAGAAAGCGGAGGATTGGAAAGGATTTGTGCTGTTCGAGTCCGAGATTTACCGAGACTCAAGACAGAGAGTGACCCCGAGACTCGAGACCGAGACCCAAAGAACTCGAGACTTTCTCGAGTCGAGACCAATATTTAAAAAAAAAATTGCTTGTTCACTTAAAATCTTTAAAAAACAAATCTTTGAAGGTTTTCCTCACAAATTTTTGCTTTCCGTATTTCACCTTCGTCTATTTAATACCCATATAAAAATGTACGAAAACTCGTTAAATAAAACAAAACTACTAACATAAGCTAAGAAAAATGTAAAACACAGAGCATTAGAAATTGGCAATCTATAGCAATAAGTGATAGCAAAAGTTGCAAGAAATATAAAAATTTCTTAAACGAATTATTTTTTTAAGTTCATTAAAAGCCAATCTTTAGAGGTGCAAAAAATCTCGGTCTTGGTCTCGAGTCCCGAAAATTTAGACCGAAACTGAAATTTTTGGAGTTCTCGATGTATACTTTATTTGAACAAATCCTTCTTTTCTCTAAGATACAACAAATTAAATTAGTCCGATTTCGTTTCCGGCATCTTCGTGTCGATATCCAGTGGTCACCCAACCGGTGCCCGCACTTTAAAATTTTTTAATATTTATCTTTAATTAATTTTTTAAATGGTAATCAAATTGGTACGGGTTGAAAAGTTCCGCGCAGCTGCTGAGAGTAAATTAAGACTTAGCTCGTTCTTTTGGGGCCCACCACCACCGATGCTCGTATTTTTTAAAAATCTTCTTTTAATTATTTTTGGCTCCCGCTTTGGTCACGAACTCACTCACAAATCATTGCCCTTAAGCTAGGGACCCGGAGCGCTTCTCGCTGTTCAACATTGTCATGTCGGCAAAGGTGGACTTGCACAAGTCGCATGTGTCCAAATATGTGGTGAACACGTCACTCACAGAGTCGCTGTGGGTCCATTGGCCGGCCAACACAAAGCCAAACACAACGCTACGGACAGTGCCGGCCATGGACGGCCGAATGTTCCATCTGCGAAGGTGGCACTTTGTGGAGGACGACGAAGTGTCGGAATTCAACCGCAGCACCGTCGAAGTCAGTGATTAAATTTTTCGAAATTCGAGACCAAAACCGAGACGCACAAAATCTTAAACATTTTTCAAGTTGAAAGTCGAGAGCATGACTCGAAAGTGAAAATTGATTGTACAAAATGGGCATAAACCAGACTCAAAAGCAATCAATGCCACGACTTAAAAAATGCAACACATTCTGTTGGTGCTGATTGTGAGATAAGACTTTCATTTTTAGAAAATCGGAAATTGACATCCAATTTTTGCAAAACCTAATTTTTGGTAGCGAAACAAAATCGCAGAAAAACTGAAAATCTCGAGTCTCATAGGGCACACATTAAATTATTGTATTTTTCATAACCCAAAATTATCTCATATTCAGCTTGATGAATTGAGACCGACAGAAGCATACATGAGCATAAAACTGGTAGGAAAACTAATTGCTATAATTAAAATTTAATCATTTTTATATTAAATTTTTTAAAATATAAATTTGAATTACAGAAAGCTGACGACCCTCTGGCGGGTGTTTGGTGGAACCTTTATATCAATGAAAAAAATGCAAAACGAATCAGTGAACGATTTAACAAAAATATTTTGAAAAAACACCCTGAAATTTTTCGTAAATTTCCCATGCAAGTGTTTTACGGGAGACAATTCTCGCATTGCTATTCAAAATTCATGATTGCATGGGCTGCTGGGAAGCTGAAGGAATGCCCAGGTAAAAATAATGAATAAACTCATAATGAACGAAAAGATTTGAAGAACACTCTGTTAAAAACATAAAATTTTGTAAAAGCTAAAAATTGTCTCACATTTTTTTCATGAATAATATTCCCGTAAGAATAATTTCGTTGAAAAATGGTATCAGTATTTTTATTATTATTGTTTTTCAATTGAGTAAATTATTTTTTTTTTAAACAAATTTGTAATCGTAAATATGAATTTAATTTAGGTGTGTCGTAAGTAAGGCATATATTTTCAGGCTCTAAAAAATGCATAAAATAGGCACTAAAAAGTGGAAAAGAGGCTCAAAAAAGCTCAAATTTAAGGGGTGTAAAATGACAAAATTTTATTCAAAAGCAGCAAAAGCAAAATGAGTATTGAATATATATAATTTTTAAAATCAAAATTATTTTTACTAATAAATTTTGGGCATAACGCCAAAATAGGCAAAAATAGCTTTTTAAGATATTTTTGGCTTTTTGGCTCTAAAAATAAAAAAATTAGAAAATAGGCCCTAATAACTCGAAAAGTAGCTTAACAACCACCAAAAAACATGTTTTTGGTGCGCTTCAGGTCAATGGGAGCTCAGGAAAAAATAGGCAAAAGCAGAAAAATTTCGATCGATCATATAATTAAAAATTTAAATTTCCAGGGCCACACCACTGCGAAATCCAGCCGATTGCCGGATTGAATTGCACAATTTCAAAACGTATATTTGTGCCACATAAATTGTCACATGGAGTGACTTTATACGTTGCACCTAATGAGGGCGTTTTTCAATTGTCCACCACAGGATGCACATTCTGATCAGTCGAAATTGATCCGCTTCAAATATCACTTGGTTTCTCAGATGCTATTAAAAATTTTGGCGCTTATTAAAATTGGCAATTTTTTAAATGTTTTTAATTGATTTATCCATTAGCACTGTGCTCGCTCTGTTCTGATTTCTCAGAAATGTTCTGGTTATAAGAATATTCAGATTATGGGGTAGCGACTAGAGACCGGAAATTTCAAATTTGCGGATCCCGCTGCGGGATTGGAATCCAAAATTTTTTTGCGGACTGGGATCCCGCAAAATCCCGCATTTCCAAAAAATGCGGACTGGGACCCCGCAAAATCCCGCGCGGAATCCGTCCCGCGCCGGTCTCTACTAGCGACCAAATTTTTCATTATGATTTCTTAAAAAATTTATAATTTTGGCGTTTTGTTTCGTTATTTTTGGTCTTATCTCAAAATTTTATTTATTTGGGACTTCTGGACTTTGGTTTTTTTTGTTTTGTGATTTTGGATATTTTTGTTTCTCAAATCGCCTCCCATTTTTTCTTTATTATGTGCTTCACTTTTAATAAATTTGTCTGTGTTTTGGACTTTCAATTCGTTTGTGTTTGCTGTGCCTAATTGCTGGTCTTCAAGTGTCAATTTGTGTGAAGCGGATTAATTGAAAAATTTTACTCCGGAGCATCACACAGAGTAAGCAGGAGACAAATACGCTCATTGTATTCCATGCAATTTTATTTATTTATTTTTTATAAAAATAAAAAATGTCATCAGAAGGGCGAAACCACTTACTCTGACGACTGTTCAGATAAAAGTGTCGTAGAGTAAGTGACAAATTATATGGATGACAACAGGGGAAAAAACACAAAATATGTGAAAAAAATGAGGCGTCAAATGGGTGTAAAGTCAGACCTTCAGCAAATGGGAAAAAAAATTTTTTGAAGATTTGGTGAGAAAATTTTGAACTAGTACAATTAATCATATTTTATTTTGTTTTATTTTATATTTCTCATATTTTATTTTTGAAGGACTGTTGGAGGTCGGGCAGAACTATCTTTTGAAAATATGGGGGTGTTGTTTATCAAGGGTGGATCGCGCTAGGCGGATACATTCATTTAAAAGTTCCTTGGTGGTGGTGTCAACCAGTGATTTGAATGTGCCTTCAGTAGCCTTCTTCTTTTCTAGTCCATTTCTTCGATCGGAGTCGGGGAATTTATCGTTGGGAGTTGCGTTGCAAGTGATTTGCGCAAAATGATCTCCAATCGCTTGACAATGCTTCCCGCATAGATGATCCAGTCGGCCTTTGGTTCGGCCTTCCTTCGTTCCGTGCATTCCTTTTGCATTGTCTTGTGCTCCTCCAATTCCGCTGGGCTGAGCGATGGTAGGATGTTCAGTTGTTGCCACTTCCCGTTTTGCTTCAAATTGACACGTTTTTTCTTCCATTCCGCCAGCAGTACCCTCAACGCGTTTTTATCTTCCTTCCTTCCAAGATTTGTTGCTTTTGTTCCTCATTTGCTTAATGCTTTTTCTTATCTGATTGTGCTTTCCCTTACGTTGAATTCAACAAAATCTCTGCACTTTTTCATTAACTTTTGCTTAAATGCAACAATTTGTTTCCTTTTTATGTGCAAGAAATATCGCATTTTGTGTGTAATTAATTTCCTCGTTAATATGGTACCATCCTTTTTTTAAAAATTTCATTTAAAAATCATGAAGAATTTTCCGGGCTTTTCGAGGTCACTATTCACGAATCCGGTATCCATTTCGGCAAATTCCAAAGCCCGAAGCCAAACTTGAACAAAAAGTCGAAAGTCCAAATTTTCGAGTTTCGCATTTTTGGTTCAAAACCGGCCTAAACACACGGAAACAAACTGAAAGCCACCAACCCTGCAATAAAAGATAACTTAAACTATTAGATATAAAAATGCGAAATTTGAAAGTTTGGATTTTCGACCTTCTGTACGAATTGGGCTCTGGGTTTAGTAATTGGTCAAAATGTACGCCAGGTGATTGATCATTGATCAGCGACCCCGAAACCCCCTGCTGGAAACATATTTTCATGATTTTTAAAATCAAAATTATTTTTTCCCTAAAGGGATAACATCGGCAGTAATTACCATTTCCTCAATTAAATGCTTTTCAATATTCAAATTTAGAAATAATTTCCTTGAATAAAATATATATATTACATTTAAATTGCTCTCTCATGCAAATTCTGAATGTTACGGATGATTGGGTTGTCGGAGTGATCCGTCGCCTCATCGAAGTGACCCATTGGATAATAACCCATGAGAAAATGCAACGATTTTACACCAATTTTCTCCATTGGCTCTGTTTTGCACTCCGTTGGATGAACGCCAAAAACTCAGTGCTCAACAAAAAATTAAAATTTTCCACATTAATCGGCACATTTTTCTGTGTTTACGTTGTCCAACAATTGCTGCCCATAATTTTCCCAATTCGTCCGCCGCCTGCGCCTGTTTTTAAGCCGATCACCCGCGATGTGATCATTTATGCCACCTTTTCATACAAAAACAGCACCAGGTACATATCTCTTTGGACGGACAATTTTCGGTAATAAACTGCTGGAGAATTGGATCTCCTGATGGAAAATTAAGTTAAAATTTTTGATTCCCAATTAATTTAGGGGTAAAAAAAGGTTGCTGCTCGCTAATTTTAAAAATCATAGCTTTTGTATATGATTTTTTACCAAGTACGTGATTTTTACAAAAATTTTGAGAAAACTAATCGGCCGTAAAAAAAACTCTTACACAGTGTTGTAGAGCTCAACAAGAACTTTTGAATGAACTATGCTAATGTTCGGAGAAGTCAAGTTTTTAGTTTTTTTATAATTTTTTGGAATTTAATTATTCATCCCTTAGGGGTCATATAAGACGGGGGTCACCGGTTCGAGTCCGCTTGGCTGCGGTTTATTTTTTTTATGATAGGTGATGAAAATCATGGACACAAAATCCATGATTTTTCAACACCTAAGTTCAGATTCTTGATCGAACTACACATATTCCCCCCCCAGGTTCATTGGGAAGAAAATTTTTAACTTTTTTCCATCGGGAAACCAATTCTCCAGTACACTACCCAATCCAAATTTCGGCATCTAATTTCTAAACTCTTCAAAAAGTCGCCTCTCGGTCTATTAATTATTTTGTTCATTTGCAAATTTGGCTAATTCTTTTTCCTCCACAGTTTCGGCGTTTCCTCTCACGACACCTTTGTGCTGTTAATGATCGCCGATCGTTCCGACAATTTTCCATTTATGCGCTGCGCACGCGAAAAGACCGATTCGGAGCCCATCCAGGCCCAGGTTGAGCACTACGATTACACCGGACTGTGCAATCTGATCATGTTCATCGCCGTTTGCAATTTCCCATCGCCGTCCGCGGCGGACGAACGCCGGCGCGCCGACGGCGCGGGCGAACGAAGCGATCAGTGGCAGGAGGAGCGCGTGCTGTTGGACCTGGGTCCGCAAGTGTTGGCCAACGAACAACTACGCCAACAGTACGTGGACCCGAATTATCACGAAGTGAGCGGGGGGGGGGAGGGGATTTGTGAAATTGAAATTCATTTTGAAACAAAAAATACCAATGGAAAAGAAAGTCAGCAAAGTAACGAACGGTCGTTCATACTTGCCAATCAATTTGATGTAGGGTTCGGACCCCGTGGGCGAGGGTGGCTTTTCGCGGGGGCGGGGGTGAGAAATTTCTCGCCCCCGGGGACGGGGGCGGGGGTTTGTTTTTAATTAGCTCCAAAAAATCTCACAAAAAATTTTTTTTTTTTTTGAATTGTGTTTGGCTCCACATTCCTTTATTCGATGTATCGCCAAGATTCAATTCTTTTTTGGTATAATTGCACAGATATTGTCTAAAAATGAGCAAATTTAAGGATTATAAATTATGTCAGAATAGTCAATTTTTATGGGTGTTTTTGTCTAAATCCAGGGTTTCTATTTCAAAATTTTCAAAATAAGAATAAAGCCAAAAAATAAGATTTTAGGGTCAAAAATAAGAACATTTTGCAAAATTGCTTCAAATATTTTTACATTTTATTCGATCAAAAATGTATTCTATTATTATATTTTTCATAAATTTCAGTGCATTCGGGATCACTAAATCAGATTTTTAACATTTTTTGCGACATATTTCCAAAAAACTTGGTGAATGTGCGAGGGGAGAGGTCGGTGGTGCTGATTGGCGCCGCAAGCGGAAAATTTTTAAGACTATATGAATTTTGTTAGAAATTAGCCAAATTTTTTAGAAATTTCCCTTTTTTAGATGAAAATAAGGTACAACCCCAAAACCAGAACATTTCTTAGAAATAACAACATAGAAAAACCTGTATTATTTGGAAAAAAAATGAAATCAAAAGAAAACGTCAACCGATGTCGAACTCATAACAAAAAGTTTGTTAATGTTGAAGCACTAACCACTAAACCACAAACATTTTAAAACATATAAGCAAATTTACTTTATTTCATAAAAATTTGTAAAAGATGGTTAAAAAATTCAAAACTGTATAAATTTTTGCCTAATTTAAATATTTTATTTTAAAGCATTTTCTGTTCCTTAAACAATTTTTGGCACTTTCTTTTTTATTTTCTCCTTTTTCAGCTTGTTATCCGAAAATCTGACCAAACCCCGCGCAACTTTCTTATTTGCGTTAGCCGAATTTTTGCGTTTGAAAAATGGCAACTTTTGATCACCGCAATGGAAGTGTACAAATCGCTTGGCGTCGATTTGGTGGTGTTGCACATTGTGTCCGCACTTAGTGCCGTGTTCAAACTGATCAAAGCGTACGAGGCGGAAGGGCGACTTGCAGTGAGAATGGTACGAGCAATTTTGGGGGCAGAAATGAAATTTCTGGAATTTAATTTTTTCGACTGAATTAACAAAAATCGATTTCAAAAAACGAGAGATGAACCAAAAAGGGATAGTGCCAGAGAAAAATACGTATCTCATTGGCGTATTTTTTCGGCTTTGTCTCAGTTAATAGAAAAAAATAGAAATTTCCTTTTTCGAATTAACGTTTTTTCTCCTAGATTTTAAATCCGATACACAATTTTGCAACAGTGGTAGAGAAAAATGTTTTTGCATCAATTGATATGTATGTTTCTTTTTTAACTTTTTTATGTTATTTTTGTTTTTCAAAAAAAAAATTTAAATTTGCTCTGATGCGTCTAAATGTTTAGAATTTTTTTAGAAAAAGCTTCTCCTTTTCAAGGCTTTCGAATGATTCCAATTTTAAATTGTTTTCAAAAAATCTGAAAGATTTTGTTTTAACACTTTTCTACTTGGAGGCTCCACCATGCTTTTCTCAGGCCTCCAAAAATTTTTATAGCACCATTCGGTTTAAACTGATCAAAATTGAAAAAATTTTAGGAATTATAAAATGAAATACAAGAATTTATTAAGTAAACAATAAATATGCAAACAAAAGAACTTAATGTTCACAGATATAGCAAGATCCAAAGAAATTTGATTCCAGAGGTTAAACACTAGGGTTAGACGGGGTTCGGGAACCGACCGGGTCCAGACCCGGACACCAGCAGGCTTTTTCAGGGCTTTTTTATAAGAAAATTTGTCAACAAATCTTAAATGCATTTGCAAAAAAATTCTTAATTTTATATTCCGCACAAAAATCAATAAAAATTTGTTTTTAATCAATTATTTACCTTTCCGGTTTGTAGGGATTCAAATTACCAATTTTGAAAGCGATGAATTTTGATCCCGAATTGCAAATTGAATATTCGGGGCAATTAGCCATGGCCCACGAATGCTTTTACGAGTTTCGAGAAAGTGCCAAATTCATTTCATTGTTGGACTTGGACGATTTGCTTGTCACGACACAATTTACTTCGTTTGGCGACGCATTAAATGCCGCCCTTCTCCAACACCCGAGGGCACCATTCTTTTACATAAACAAACTCGAAAGTGGCATTTTATTACCACGGCACAAAAAAGAATCTTCAAGAAGTTTGTTTTCTTTATAAAATCAAATATTGTAGAAAAATGGAAAAATAACAAAAACCATCATACTGTATACCGTATTTCCCTAAAATAGAGCCCTGAGGGCTTTATTTTTCATTTTAGGGGAGGGGGCTCGAATTTACGAAACACGGCATTTATAAGAGATTCCTGTAAAAGGGGCAATCCGCATTTGATGATAATTTTGTTATAAACATTTGTAAAAATTCAATACCATTCTGTGGAATAATTTTTGGTTATACTTTAATATTCCCATATTTTCAAGGTTTCACATTCTCCGTTTAATTCTCATAATACCGCTTTAATTTTGATGATTTTATGCCAATAAAATTTAAACTTTCAAAATTTATTGAATTAAAATTTCTAATTTATTATTAAATGAGTTTCATGTTTCAGACTTTGTGCACAACTTTCGTGAATTAATTTTCACCAAAAAATTGTACAACAGTGAAAAGCTTGTGCTCAGACCGCCACTAATTGATGCCTTTTGGGTGCATTTCACGCGTCATTATAAAGGGAAAGACAAACCGGTGCAATTGTCCACTGAGTATATGGCAATTTTGCACCTTTCAAAGGATGTAATTAAAAAAATAATTTTAATTGTTTTGAAATTATTTTAAAAATGATGGACTTTTTTGTGACAGATCCGAGCAAACGCAACAAACGGTTACAATGACAAATTGCTAACAAATTTTGATGGACAATTGGGAAACGGAAGTGCTTTTCTGAACGACACGAAGATAATGAAGGTACAGAAACATTGAGAAGCACAAAATTAACAAAATGAAAAACACGAAATTAATTTAATATTTCGTTACATAAAATGAAAAAATGCCATTTAGTTAATTGGCCATATGCCGAAAAGGCATTATTATTTTGACGCCATTCGGCATTGTTCCCGCTTCATCAACAATTACCCAAATGGCATTTTCACTATCCCTTCACCGTGCCTCTCGTACAAACTTTGCGATTTACCGAAGGCAAAAGTGGAATGTACCGTAACCAAAAGCAAATATTACAGAAGTACCATTATGCCAATCCAAGTATACAGGGTAATTAGAGGAAATAATTAATTTATTATTGCGCACTTTTTAAACATTCAGGTTCACGTTTTAAAGAGAACCCTTTTTGTGAAGAGAAAAGGCGGATGCTTTGCCAGAAAATTGAGATTTTGACTTTTATTTATTGGGAACTATATTTTTTACAAAATTGGAAATCTTATGCAGAATTTTAATTGAATTTGAAAAAAATAATGTCGAATTTTCGTGGAAAAAGTATTGTCAATTTTTTTTTTGTTCATTTGGCATTAAATTAAGGTAAAAAGAGAAAGCTAAAGGAATGTTTTGGCAAAATGCCAAAAATATGTCGATCAATTTAAAAGTCATTTGTGCTGTAGTGGCGCTAGAGAGTAGAGTAGATTATTTTTTTAAGTTCATTAAAAGCCAATCTCTAGTACCGGTTTTGGCCGGTACCGATACTAGTACCGGTTTTCCCAGCCAAAAAGTATCAGTTTTTCAACCCGAAAATTACCGGTACCGGTTTTTTTACAATTACTGATTACCGCTCTACCCTACTAGAGAGTCTTGCTCTCGAGAAAAGTCTCGGATTTTTTTGCTCTCGAGTCTTGGTCTCGGATTTTTCAGTCTCGCTTTTCGAGACTCGAGACCGAGATTTTTTTACACTTCTAATTATTGTTTTTGGTAAAATTATATTTAATAAATTTTTGGTAACTTTTTGTGTACTTGCTTTTCTCACATGCGAGCCCCAGAGGGTTGTGCTCTTTTTGGTCTCGGGAAATTTTCGCTCTCAAGCATCACTATTGTGCAGCAACTGTTGCCTTGACAATGACGGAGTCGGAGACCAAAATGCGATTGCCAGATGGACAAATGTTCGGAGCAAGACAAAACGTCGCCGGACTGACTATAACTTTTTTCTTTCGATCCAAATTAAAATTCTTGGTATTGTTCGTTTGCACTTGACAAACTCATTAACTTGTTAAATCAAAAAATTTTGATTCATGTGTAAAAAAATCAGGGCAAAAAATTTTCTGAAAACAAATACTTTTTAATTTATCCGGAATTCGTAATTACGGGTGCGTGGTTAATAATTTTTATATTTAAATATTTCGGGATCTTTTGTAAATACAAATACTCACCCTCCATATAACATGAGATTAAATAAAAAAATTTCAAACTAAGCACCGCATTGGTCAAAAATAGTCGGCACCGCCGGGAATTTTTAAAAAATTTAGCCAAAATTAGTCAATTTTATAAATTTTCGTTCTTGTTTCTTGCACTAGCAATAAGCATATACTTAAATTTCTAAGATCTGACCCTTAAAATTAAGCACAAACCCTAGAAATAAACCTAAATGCGATTTTTGGATATAGCCAATTTTGAAAACAAATTAAATATGTAAAATAAAATCACAAAATAGCTAAAACAATTTTTTTTAATTAATGGGGTTTAAATACTTCAGCATGGCAAACATTAAAAGACGCAAGATTTATTTTTCTATAGCTTTTAAATGAAAAAAATGTATAAAACGACTTAGCAAAAATTTTTTTTTTATTTGAGTGCTTTTTCATTCCTGTGTCTATTATTGCTAGGAATGATATCGTACCAGGTGTTTTCGACAGTGATTGATTTCGACTGCAGTTGATTTCGACAGTACTTTTTAATTAATTTCTACATGATTTATTGTATATTTGAATTAATATTAATATACACTTTGCAAATACAAAATTTATAATTGAAGTAAGTAATAAAAATAAGACTTGTATGATTTTTTTGCTAAAAATTTATCGCTTTCACTTTTTCTATACAAATATCTCCTGCTGGAATGAGTCAAAAATACAAAAATTTCTTAGATAAATTCTCAAATCGTGTGGGAAAATCTGCTAACTAATGCCGGGTTTGAGTGCCAAAAATTCAAATCTGCAGGCTCTTAAGCAAGAATTCGAAAATCTCGAACCCCTCTGCAAGTATAAGAGCCATGTTCTTATCATTTTAATTGTCAAAATTTAACGAGACTTATGCCATATAGAACAAATTTTTTAAAAATAAGCTTTACTGTCGAAATCAATCACTGTCGAAAACTAACAGCACCATTTATATTGCTAAAAACGCCAAAAATAGTTGCTAAAAACTTTCAAATTTAGAGGTGTAAAATTGTAAAATTTTATCCAAAAAGAAACAAAATTATGCCAAATGAATATTTAGATAATTTTTAAAATCACAAATTCTCGTCAAGAAATAAATAAATAAATTTTGGAGGTGTATTTTTGAGAAAATTTTTCATTTCTTAGGGGTATTTTTAAATTTTTCGGGTCGATTCTTAGGGATGTATTTTTTTTTAATTTTAGGTCGATTCTTAGCGGAGTTTTCATAACAAATTTTTTGTTCACCAGCAAAAATATAGAAAAAATAGGAAATAAAATCGTTTTCCTTCAATTTGAATTGGGGGGGGTGGAGACCAAACACACGAAGACAAAGCCACACAAAATTTATTTTTAAAGTCCGAGGAGATCACCAATGTGAAGCAAATTGAGAACGAAATTTAGAGAGGAAATTTTGGAAACAAAATTAATGAGAATAATGAGAAGTGAAAGTGTACCAAAACATAAATTAAAGAGGTCACAAAACATAAAATAAATAGAGACAAAATGCCATAATAATTTAAAATTAAAACAAATATCTTAATTAAATTAAAATCTCCAACACCCCCGAACAATCTCGAGTCGTCCTCGCCTCAAAAACATCACTCGTCCATCGAAAGGTGGGTCCACGAGCAGTCAACGGCGAAAAGGGCGAGAGTCGACGGGTCGGAACGACGATTCATCGGCGGTCCATAGCGTTTGGTGTTGCGCCATTGTCCAGCATACGGATGATGGCGAGTCGAATTTCCACGGCGATTTTGGGACGGAAACGGTCCAACCCGACAAGGACCGACTCGGTCTCTTGGGGTGACATTCGGGGTCATAACAACCGTCGGGCTCATACGAGAATCGGCTCGATTACTCGTAGAGACAATTGCAGAGTGAACGGTCCGGATTTTCAAATCCTGATCGCCCGGGAATTTCGTCTGGGAGAAAATCCAAGCCTTAAGCATTTTGCAGCCATTATTACACATTTTCCCCTCTTCGGAAACAGTGTGTTTGTTGAAATTTTCCCCGAATCGGAAAATTTCCAAAACTGATCGGCCCTTGTCGGTGGTGAAAATCGGAGTGATCGGCGATTTGGTAATGATGGCGTGCATTTTGGTGATCAGCTCCTCGCATTCCGTGGCCTTGACATGCACATACGGTGGAGGGCACCAAAATATTTGCACATGGGGGAAGCGTTTGCACAGGTCGACGATCATCTCGAATTGTGCCACGATTGACTTTTCGGTTTCGCCCTGCATCAATGAGTCACGTCCAGCCAAAATGAGCAGTGCCTTGACGCGGCTTGACAGAACGATTGGCTGAAATTGGCGAATTAAGTCGGCCATTGAACTCTCTCCTCCAATGCAGTAGGAGCTGTTGATGTGTTTGGCGAGCATTTCGGCCGATGAGTCTCCGAGCAGAACACGGTCATGTGCCAAAAAGCGGCTCGCTTTATGCACAATCGTGGCCCGCACACGTTCGAGTGCCCATGAACTGTCTTTGAAGACCTCGTGCCATTTGTTTTTCTCAGAATCGGGCAGCGAATTGACCCTCTGGCATTTGCATCGACAAGGGCTTATATCCCGACTCGGTTAAAGCCTGTCGAGCCACAAAGCACGATCCGACCCACTTCTCCAAAGCCTGCCGTTGGTCCTCCTCCGTTGGGTATTGCCGGTGCTGATTTGGTCCCCCTTTTCCCTGTGTACATACACAACTTCAGCTTCGGTTCTGCTCCAACAATTGTCTGGACCAAAGTTTGGGCTGCCGTGAGTTCGTTCCGTGCATTCCTTTTGCATTGTCTTGTGCTCCTCCAATTCCGCTGGGCTGAGCGATGGTAGGATGTTCAGTTGTTGCCACTTCCCGTTTTGCTTCAAATTGACACGTTTTTTCTTCCATTCCGCCAGCAGTACCCTCAACGCGTTTTTATCTTCCTTCCTTCCAAGATTTGTTGCTTTTGTTCCTCATTTGCTTAATGCTTTTTCTTATCTGATTGTGCTTTCCCTTACGTTGAATTCAACAAAATCTCTGCACTTTTTCATTAACTTTTGCTTAAATGCAACAATTTGTTTCCTTTTTATGTGCAAGAAATATCGCATTTTGTGTGTAATTAATTTCCTCGTTAATATGGTACCATCCTTTTTTTAAAAATTTTCATTTAAAAATCATGAAGAATTTTCCGGGCTTTTCGAGGTCACTATTCACAAATCCGGTATCCATTTCGGCAAATTCCAAAGCCCGAAGCCAAACTTGAACAAAAAGTCGAAAGTCCAAATTTTCGAGTTTCGCATTTTTGGTTCAAAACCGGCCTAAACACACGGAAACAAACTGAAAGCCACCAACCCTGCAATAAAAGATAACTTAAACTATTAGATATAAAAATGCGAAATTTGAAAGTTTGGATTTTCGACCTTCTGTACGAATTGGGCTCTGGGTTTAGTAATTGGTCGAAATGTACGCCAGGTGATTGATCATTGATCAGCGACCCCGAAACCCCCTGCTGGAAACATATTTTCATGATTTTTAAAATCAAAATTATTTTTTCCCTAAAGGGATAACATCGGCAGTAATTACCATTTCCTCAATTAAATGCTTTTCAATATTCAAATTTAGAAATAATTTCCTTGAATAAAATATATATATTACATTTAAATTGCTCTCTCATGCAAATTCTGAATGTTACGGATGATTGGGTTGTCGGAGTGATCCGTCGCCTCATCGAAGTGACCCATCGGATAATAACCCATGAGAAAATGCAACGATTTTACACCGATTTTCTCCATTGGCTCTGTTTTGCACTCCGTTGGATGAACGCCAAAAACTCAGTGCTCAACAAAAAATTAAAATTTTCCACATTAATCGGCACATTTTTCTGTGTTTACGTTGTCCAACAATTGCTGCCCATAATTTTCCCAATTCGTCCGCCGCCTGCGCCTGTTTTTAAGCCGATCACCCGCGATGTGATCATTTATGCCACCTTTTCATACAAAAACAGCACCAGGTACATATCTCTTTGGACGGACAATTTTCGGTAATAAACTGCTGGAGAATTGGATCTCCTGATGGAAAATTAAGTTAAAATTTTTGATTCCCAATTAATTTAGGGGTAAAAAAAGGTTGCTGCTCGCTAATTTTAAAAATCATAGCTTTTGTATATGATTTTTTACCAAGTACGTGATTTTTACAAAAATTTTGAGAAAACTAATCGGCCGTAAAAAAAACTCTTACACAGTGTTGTAGAGCTCAACAAGAACTTTTGAATGAACTATGCTAATGTTCGGAGAAGTCAAGTTTTTAGTTTTTTTATAATTTTTTGGAATTTAATTATTCATCCCTTAGGGGTCATATAAGACGGGGGTCACCGGTTCGAGTCCGCTTGGCTGCGGTTTATTTTTTTTATGATAGGTGATGAAAATCATGGACACAAAATCCATGATTTTTCAACACCTAAGTTCAGATTCTTGATCGAACTACACATATTCCCCCCCCAGGTTCATTGGGAAGAAAATTTTTAACTTTTTTCCATCGGGAAACCAATTCTCCAGTACACTGCAATTATGTTCTTTTTGCCTGGCTGGTACTCAACTTTAAGTATGAATCTTGAATTCAATTCTAACAGCCAGCGGTCAATTCGCGCATTTCCCGTTTCGTTTTTGCTCCGAAACATCCAAATTAGCGCTTAGTGGTCGGTAATTACGCGAGTTGGAATCATTGTGACGAACTGCGCGAATTTCTTCACACCGAAACGGACAGCAAGTGCCTCAAGTTCAGTGGCAGAGTACCGAGACTCATGAATATTGCACATTCTCGAAGCAAAATAAATCGGTCTGATCCTTTTCTCGGTATCAGGCTGACTTAATATTGCCGAAATTCCCGTTTTGCTGGCATCAGTCATTATGATAAAACGCCGACTTTGATCATTTTGAGTGCTTCGAAATCGGGGAAGTACAGCAAGACGTCCTCAACGATTTTTCCTTTCAGATCATTAATGATTTTAATTTCGTCGTCACAAATTTTGAACTCAATCTTGCTCTACTTTTCATCAGCAGGGAAGCATTTGAGGCCCCAAAAATTTTCAAAAAAGGAAATCGGAAATCTGATGCCCAAAAATGTCGGGAATCGGATTTTAGTACAGCTGATGGACCAATTTTACTTTAATCACTTAAAATACCAGTAGTGAAATTAAGCATAAATACACTTGATTTTTCCAATTTCAGCACATAATTTTGCAAATATTTTGGTATTTTTTGGTTTTAGCACATATCAGCATTTTTAGCACACACTTTATTATATATTTCAGGATTTTTAGCACATAAAAATCCGGGCTCTGTTTATTACTGCTTGAAGGAATTAAGAAACGCTCATTTGTGGCGGGATTTTGTAAAGTCCTACAACTAGGGACTTTCGTAAATTAATTTTTCATCAATTTTCTATCCATCATGCTGCTGTCACGGTTAGCTTCCGATCAGGGCTGGACTAATTAAGGATTACGGAAATTACGGCTTTTTGGAGTTACGGATTACGGGTTACGGATTTTTGGGATTATTCCGTAATTTTGATCCGTAACTGGAAATCGTTGATCATGCCCTCGAAAAGACGGGTCATGAATCTTTGGAAAGTCGCGACCGCGTTTGTTAGCCCGAATGGCATAACTTTGAACTCGTAAAGGCCGTACTCAGTTGTAAACGCCGTTATTTCCACCGAATTGTCTTCCATTTTAATCTGACAATACCCTGACATAAAATCGAGAGTACTGAAAAACTTTTTTCCTCCCATCATTAACAGTATGTTGCCAATGTTTGGTAAAGGGAAGCTATCTTTACGTGTCACCGGTTCACAGCTCGATAATCGACGCAAAAGCGTAATGTACCATCACGTTTTGGCACTAATACGATGGGACTGGCCCATGGCGAAATGGACGATTGGATGACTCCCCTTCCAAGATAGTCTTGAAGCATTTCCGCTATTTTTTCGCGGTATGCATATGGCACATGCCTCATTTTTATTTTGATCGGTGGTGCTTCACCCGTTTCGATTTTGTGCTGGACCAGATTTGTTTGGGTCAAATCTTCGTCCCTTGCTGCAAAAATTTCTCCAAACCCTTCACACAATTCTCTTAATTCTTCACTTTGTTCCTCATTCAAAACTCCAACATTTTTCTGCACTGTTTCCCAAAACAATCTTTGTTTTTCAAGGGTTTCACCGTTTGGCTCAGATAGCATGGATACGATGACCGGGCTTATCAACATATCATCACTTTCTCCCAGTTCAAAAATCGGCTCAACTTCTCCGATTTTTTGCCCTTTTTCAAGCGCAATTTTGGAATGCGACCGATTCGTTACAGGGACAATGATTTTGCCCTCATTGGCAATAGCAACTGTCGGCTCGACGTGCAGATCATTTGAATTATCAGATGAAATCAAAAGCTCACTAGCTTCATAGTTTTCATTGACTCCCATTTCCAAAATCTTCGTTGACTGTGGCTCGATGGTTGTACCGTAAATTACAGTAAAAAGATTTTTGGAATTCAGTTCTGAATTCTCAAATTCAACCATCGAATCATTTGCCTCGTCATAAAGCTTAAAGCCCAATTTTCCAAGTCCATTTGTGCCGATCAGCGTGTCAAAACCGATCGGAGCTTTTGTCACATGCACCGCGATTTTAACTTCTGATTTGAGACCACGACGATGAATTGGCAAATTCACTTTGAACAAACATGGCACCATAAAGCCGTTGACATCGAGAACTCGCACGTTTGTTTGCAACGGTTCAAGGGAGTCAAAATCCAAATTTTTCTCTTTTACCAATTGGTAAAGAAAATTGGCGCTTATCAGTGATATTTGGGCACCACCATCAAGCATTGCGTCCTTTTCCACTCCAAACGTCGAGGTTTTCACGACCATCACTTTACCAATGGGAGGAACTGCCTCATTTTCACGAACAACAACAATTTTTCCCAAAAAATCGTCGACTTCTGGCGCAATTTCGATTTTGCCAAGGCAAACTTCCGTTGTCACGCTTTCTTGTTGCTCCACGATGCAATTTTGGCGAAGAAAATTCGAAGAAGTTGGTTTGGTTGAACCAAAATTTCTATTTGAATTGTCAAAAGTTTTGTTTGAAAGGTTTCCGGGTTGGGTTTGGGCCTTATTTTGGGCGTTGGCCTCAAATTGTTTGGGCCTCGGACAGTTCCGTGAAATGTGTCCGACTTCATTACAATTGTAGCATTTCCACAGTTTTGGCTCAAAACTTGGGTTGTTTTGTCTGATCGGTCCATTATTCGGTTGAAATTCGGGCTGCCAATCACGAAAAATTGGTTGGAATTCGTGCTGCCGTTGATATTCCCGATTAAAATTACGGCGGGGTTCTTGAAACTGAGTTTCATTCCGATCAATCTTTGACTTTTCCGCAGCCACAAAACGTTGCGTTGCGCGCTGTGTCGATTCCGCACGCGCTGCTAGCGAGACGAAATGGTCCAAAGACATTCGAGGCGTTCGAATGAGTTCCAAATTAAGTGACAAAGTTGGATCACCAATTGATCGGATCAAATATTTGATGGAGAATTCGTCTGACAATTGGAAAGAAAGACCAGGGTAGGCTCTCTTCACCAAACCCGAAATTCGACCTGCCAAATCATCAATTGATTCGTTCGGTTTTCGTCGGACCCCTAACATTAGCTCATCAAAAGCATTCAAGTTTTTTGAGTCCGTTTCCTCCAATTGTCGCATCATTTCACCCCGAAGCAGTTCATACTTTATCGGAATGACTGCTTTCGCCGCTTCAAAAGCTCTTTCAGCTCGGCCATACACTTTACTTTCAAGCCCCTTAATTATTTTTTCACCCGGCCAACTGTCGGTATAAGCGTCGAATTTTTTGAAAAAACGCTTGACTTCGTCCGTCCCTTCCTTTCCGTTGAGGTCTGGGATTCTTTCAAGGACCATATTATATTCGAAACTGGTCAAAACCGCTAAATTTTGGCTCTGGGGCGGCTGCACTTGGTTTTCGTACACCGGAAAATTTTGCTGCTGTCGCGCCACTGGACGGTACAAAACACTGTTTGGTTGCTGCCAGCCACGCTCTTCTCTTGGTGGTTGTTGATGCATTTGCCTCGGAATCTCCGTTGGGTGCATCATTTGACGTCCATCCTCAAAAAGATGTCGTCCGACGAATTCGTTGTGTTGCCGTTCGCATGGCAAAAACTCATCCCTTACGCCGAAGTTTGCGTTTTGTTGCTGCCGCGCTAACGCAGCTTGTTGGCGGATTTGAATTTGGCTGGAGAAAAAATTTTCGTGCTCCCGGTAGGGACCAAAATCTTCATAAATTTCTCGGTGCCGGATTTGATTGCTTACAATTGGAAAGTTGTGCAATTCGCCATTAAAATTTATTGGCGTCGATGTACGCCCAATGAGTTCGCTTTGCGAAACATGACGCGAATTTGGCGCCGTTTCCCGAACCAAATTTCTGTTAATTTGCTCGAAACGCCTATTTTCGGTGCCATTCTCAACGAATCTCATCCTTACTCCTTCTTATGTTCGCAAATTCAACGCTCTTTGTCGTGTCAATGGCGGAGAGCGAATTATCATTTTCGCACCTGGCTCAGGTATAGCAAAAACAAAACAAAAGTTTCCGCTGTCGACACTTTTCCACTTTTTCGTTTGATGGCGTGGCGATTAGGACGGCGAATGCGAAAGTTCGGCTCGAATTTGTTGCAATTTGAAAACGTTCGACTCGAATCGTTTTGTTGCCCTTTGTCCTGGCTCAGGACTTTTCAACTCCACTTTCTTCTTTTATTCAAATTCAACTCCAACTTCTTTTATTCAACTTCACTCCAACTTCTTTTCCTCCAACATTTTTGAAATTCGCCCTGGCTCAGGGTCAATTCAATTCCGTTGATTTTGTTGTCCGGTTCGGACTTCAAACAAAACTACCTAATTCCGATCTCGCCTTTCCCCGTTTTACCTGCTGTTCCTCAGGAGCGCCAAATAGGAAATAAAATCGTTTTCCTTCAATTTGAATTGGGGGGTGGAGACCAAACACACGAAGACAAAGCCACACAAAATTTATTTTTAAAGTCCGAGGAGATCACCAATGTGAAGCAAATTGAGAACGAAATTTAGAGAGGAAATTTTGGAAACAAAATTAATGAGAATAATGAGAAGTGAAAGTGTACCAAAACATAAATTAAAGAGGTCACAAAACATAAAATAAATAGAGACAAAATGCCATAATAATTTAAAATTAAAACAAATATCTTAATTAAATTAAAATCTCCAACAAAAAATAATTGCTAATAACTCGAAATCTATTTTTTTTGATGTGCTGCTTGTCCTCTGTTTTTCCGAAAAATAACACTCATTTAAACCCATTAGAAAACAAAAGTGCAATTTTTAAATAAGCTTTATTTTAAAGCGTTTTTATCTGATTTTGAAAGAAATAGATTTTTTTTGAACTTATGATATTAGCATTCTGATCATCACCATGTCGACGGCAATGAAGAAATAATTACGAAAGATTTCTTCCGGATTTCAATTGCCTTTTCACCCATCGAACTTTAAGTTCGATATTTTCTTTGCTAAAAACTAGAGACCGGACAAGAGGGTCGGTCGGTCGGTTTCGGTATAAAAACCGAAAAAACCGAAACCGAAAAAAACCGAAAAACTCAAAAATTTGTCGGTCGGTCGGTTTCGGTTAAAAAACCGAACCGAAAAAAACCGAAGAAAAATTTTCGGTATACCGTTTCGGTTTCGTTTTTTTTGAATTTTTTTCTTTTCCCAAAAAAAACAATAAACCATTTTTATCAATAGAAAAAGCGAAAGATCACCTCTGAGTAAAATTGTAGAGCTATTGAAGCTCTATCAATGGTGTACTAAAGGTTTGGAAAATGATAGAAAAGGCAGCCAAAAAACGTTTGTTAGCTTCCTGATTATGGGGTTTAAATACTTCAGCATGGCAAACATTAAAAGACGCAAGATTTATTTTTCTATAGCTTTTAAATGAAAAAAATGTATAAAACGACTTAGCAAAAATTTTTTTTTATTTGAGTGCTTTTTCATTCCTGTGTCTATTATTGCTAACAAACTTTTTTAACAAAAAAAAGACCAAATTTTCAATTTAAATGCTCAAAATCTTCCTTTTTTCACTTTAATCAAAATGGAAATGAGATAAATATTTTAAAAATCAAAAATGTAGTCAAGTAAATAAATAAATAAATTTTGAATATGAATTTTTGATAAAATTTTCCATTTCTCAGGGGTGTATTTTTTTATGAACAGGTTATATCGCTCCAATTTGATTCGGTTTTTTTCGGTTTTTGAAAAAAGTCGGTCAGTTTTTTCGGTTTTTTGATTATTTCAGTCGGTCGGTTTCGGTATAAAAACCGAAAAAAAAAAACCGACCGGTCCGATCTCTACTAAAAACCGAATTTTTTCCTTAAAAAATGGAAAAAAAGTCACGAAAAAAGTCATAAAAAAACAAAAAAGAAATTTTTATGAAATTTTCGCGGTATCAAAATAAAAAAATTACAACGTTCTGTAGAATAAATTATTTTAAAAATTGTGACAAAATCCTAGAAGAACAAAATTAATTTAATTGGTACAGGGTCGTTTCATAAAACTGCCAATTTAACAAATTTTTAAAGGAAATTCGTCATAACTTTTCTTAAGCACCACCAAATCAAATATGTAATCTTACAAATTAGTGTAATTCGATAGCTCTTTGGTGGCTGTATTAGCATGAAAATTTTAAAAAATATTTCATTATTTGTATTTGTTTATTCATAAAAAATAAAAAAAAGTCATCAGAAGGGCGAGAACCACTTACTCTGACGACTATTCAGATAAATGTCATAGAGTAAGTGACAAAAATATATGGATGATCACAGGAATTAAAAAAAGTACAAAAATATGTGAAAATAAATAATAAATAAATTGAGGTCAAACAAAGTCAAATGAGGTCAAAACATAAAATTACCAAATCACTTAGAAATTTGTTACATTCTAGCTTTCCCGGTCTTACATATTACCCTAGTGAACTTTAAGTTTTATTTTAAATTGATTTAAAGAATTTGCTTTTATTAGTTCTTTATCTAGTTGATTCCACAATTTTGTTACCCTCCCAGCAAAGGGAATGAATTTTTTGCCCAGTTTGTATTTTGAGTTAAATCTGTAAAAGGGGATGTTAAAGCGCGTTGAGGGATTAAAAATAGAAATTGTTTCAGATCTGTTCGGCCATAAACAATTTTATGCGCCATGAACAGATCAAACAGCTTTCGCCTATTCTCAAGTGTTGGCAGTTGCAGGTATTCTAATCGATTTTGGTATGGAATTGGCGGGGCCCGTACCAAAAGAATGAGGTAGGGGTTAACCTACCCTCACAAAGGAGAGGTACCCAAGTGACCGTGGGACTTCCGAATGAAACTTTCAGGGTAGGTAGATTACCCCCCCTTTGTATTATAAATTTTTTTTATTTTTGCTAAATGAAGCTTCTGGCCGAGATATGAAGCTTTTCCTTTTTGCCTTTTCAATATCATTTTCAAAGAATGTAAAGCCAATGTGAGCGTCGGTGGCCTGGTGGTTGTGCCTTCCATACTTTTTCTTCTTCTAAAGTTCAATTCCCCAACCCTGTAAATAATTATTTTGTTTTTTTTTCATATCCAAATTAGTTTTTAAGCTTTTTAATATTAATAAATTTGAACATAATATTTTTTTCATTTTTATTCGACATTAATTTTGGCACATGTGATAATTTTGGTAGAAATGAGTGAAGCAAAGGAATTTGTCACACCATGCACATCTAATCATTATAAATTCCGAACAAAAAGTGATTTGACAGTGATCAGGAAAAATTGTTGGGAATAAATATTTAACGGGATGAGAAAAGTTGGAAAATTCATCATTTTGTGATTCAATGTAGCCCCCCTTATGCCAAGAATAACGACGAAATGACCGAAATTTTGGAGCACAAAGTTGGAAATGGATTAAACTTTGAAGTTTAACAATTTCATCACGATGGTAAAGATTTACAGGCAGATCGTCAAGCACAATGCGAAAATTTTTCTGACAATTGACTTCCAAGTTCTTTAAATAAATTAGAAGTCAGATCTGTTTTGGGACCCCACCTGAACAAATACAAATCACATGGTTGTACGAATCCGGTACACCCTGGAGGTATTGTCTCGAGACATATGTTGTCCCTGGCAAAGTCAGTTGATGATGATGGGCCTGTTGGTGCTGCTCCACCAATGGCCGTTTTCCATTGAGGCCATGAAGAGGACCGAGAAGAGTAGCAACGACAGAATTTTTCAACACTTACTGATAAGCAAAATAGGTCAATAGACAAATTATTCTCTCATATAAAATAAAAATGAAAAAAATATTATGTTCAAATTTATTAATATTAAAAAGCTTAAAAACTAATTTGGATATGAAAAAAAAACAAAATAATTATTTACAGGGTTGGGGAATTGAACTTTAGAAGAAGAAAAAAGTATGGAAGGCACAACCACCAGGCCACCGACGCTCACATTGGCTTTACATTCTTTGAAAATGATATTGAAAAGGCAAAAAGGAAAAGCTTCATATCTCGGCCAGAAGCTTCATTTAGCAAAAATAAAAAAAATTTATAATACAAAGGGGGGGTAATCTACCTACCCTGAAAGTTTCATTCGGAAGTCCCATGGTCACTTGGGTACCTCTCCTTTGTCAGCTGCGGGTAGACCTACCCGTTACCCGCACTAAAAGAACTACCCTTAGTTGAGGGTAACTTAACCCGGTTAACTTACCCTCAGCTGATGCCTAAAAAATCTGGCTATTTTTTAATAAAATACGTTAAAAATTCTGAAAATTTTTCCTTTGCGGCGCTTATCAGCACCCCTCGCCCCAAAAACTAATTATTTTATTTTTAGACAAAATCTTTTAGCCAATTGCGTAAAAATTTTCAAAATTTTTACCGGCGGCGCCTTTCGGCGCCGCCTGACCCCCCCCCCCCATGTTCCCAGTTTTTTGAAAAAAGAACGCCGCGAAATAAACTGTTTTAAAAACAACAAAAAAAGCTCGTCAATTTACATAGCCGGGACCCCTTCACAAATCATTCCCAAAATTTTACGTCACAAATTATAATTTATTTGCATTTCGCCACCGCCAAACAGGACAATCTTTTTAATTGTTTTAAAATAAGCTTCTAAAAGGGTGAGACCATTGAAATTAATGAAAAAATTTTAAGAATTTTCGACCACAGCTCTGAATCTGCCATTTTTGCCACTATTTTTGCTATTTTTCTCCCGGTTTTGGCCCATTTTTCGCCTCAAAAAATCATGCAAAGCTTTATTCTGAATTACAGCCTTTTTGGACCTCCGTAATTACGGATTACGGGTGCCGTTACTGAAAAATCGCCATAATTACGGATTACGGATTTCCGTAATTGAAAATCAGTTACGTCCCAGCTCTGCTTCCGATAAGATTTCGATTAAATTTTAAATTTTCAAAACCATTTTTCCTCTTGTTCTCTAACCATTCATCATTTCTCAAGTTCCATTTAGGTGCTCTTTTCTGGGTCCACTGCGTTTCGGCGCTCCCGTTTCGGCGCCAGCATGTTTTTGGCTATAACTTTTTTCTTTGTAAACCAAATCCAACATTGTTGGTGTCTTCGAAAGCTTAATCTATTTAGAAGCTTTTTCTAAGCTATTGCTTTGCGATTAGACAATTATCAAAACAGTTATGCATAAAAATTGCGAAAAGTCGAAATTTTTGAAGTTTTTTCTTAATAAAATTTTTACAGGCTTGAAAAACTTTTCGTTTTTGATAAGACTAATAGAGCATGTTAAGAGCTTTCGAATGATACCAAGATTGTTGGATTTGGATGCCAAAGAAAAAAGTTGGCTATTTTTGGACATAATCTGACAATGTATTGTATTTAAATATTCAATTTTTTCCCCTGCGGCGCCTATCGGCACCGCCTGCCTCCCTCTTCCACCCTGGTCACCACCAAAAAGTTGTTTCAAAAAATAAGCCGCAAAAAATTGTTAAAATTAATAAAGGGAGTCAACAAATAAATTATTTAAAAATTTTTTTTGAAGCAATTTGAAAAAATTTCTGATTTTCGACCAAAAATATGATTTTTTAATTTCAAATTTCTGCTTACTAAATTTTTCTGTCTATTTTTTTCTCTAATAAAATGATTGTCCTTCAAATTTGTGTATTAAAAATATTTTTGTTTGTATTTAATTAAATTTTCGAATTACTCCCGCTCCCGCCCGGGACTCCCGTAAAATTTCTGCGGGATTTTAACGGGATTCCCGATCCCGCTCCCGGAAATTTTTTTTACCGGACTCTACAAAAAGCAACAAAATAAAGCCAAAACAGTATCGAGATACATAATTTTTAAAAACAAAAAAAAATTGGCCCAAAATCTCAAAATTTGGTATTTTTAGACAAAATCTGCTAACAAATAGCATTAAAATTACAAAAAAATTTCCCGGCGGCTCTTATCAGCACCGCCGGCCCTAAAGTTATGGCTTGAGCTCGCAATTAAAGCACCAAAAAGCGCAAAATAGCACTGAAAAAGGCACAAAAAACCCGAAAAAGGCATGAAAAAAGGCATTTAAATTTTTTTATTAATGATTTTTAGGGAGCAAAACACGTAAAAACTAACCAAAAAACTAAATTTTGCTGATTTATTGATAATTCAATATTTTATAATGTTTTTCAATAAGGAAATTTTTAAACCTAAAATTTTTATCAAGAAAAAAAAATGAATTTTTGCGTTCAATTCATAAAGGTATATTCTCTGAATTTTTTTAGATCATTTCTTAGGGGTGTATTTTTCCGATTTTTTTCAGTTTTAATGGAATTTTTCGGGAAAAAACGCCAAAAAGGCACCAAATCGCTAAAACTAATCTTTGTGGTTTTTTTAGAATCAAGGAGCAAACACATGTTTTTTGGCTGCCTTTTCTATCATTTTCCAAACCTTTAGTACACCATTCAATAGAGTTTCAATAGCTCTACAATTTTACTCAGAGGAATTTTTGCTTTTTCTATTAATAGAATAGTTTATTGCTTTTTTGAAAAAAAATAACAGATTCAAAAAAACCGAAAAATCGAAATAAACCGAAAATTTTTCTTCGGTTTTTTCGATTTCGGTTTTTTTCGGTTTCGGTTTTTTTTCGGTTTTTAACCGAAACCGTTCGACCGAGAATTTTTTGAGTTTTTCGGTTTTTTTCGGTTTTTAACCGAAACCGTTTGACCGACCCTCTTTCCGGTCTCTAGTTTTAGGCCACTGGGATCTCAGGAAAAAATTTACAAAACTATAGATAAAACACAAAAAATTTTAATTGTTCGAATCTAAATATTTATGCATGCTAAAAATTAAAAAACTGTAAGCTTTATTTTTCTACAACATTTTAATGAAAAATGTATAAAATGCAATTTTATTCAAAAATAAAAATAAATAAATAATTTGAATGCTTGTTCATTCCTGCACACTGGTCAGATCTGTCTGTCTCAAATTAGCTTTGTTCTTTTTAAAATTTTTTCTTTTATGATTTGGGAAAGCATGGGCAGATAAAGTGTTTATTATATCCTTTTCAATGGAATGCGATAAAGTGAGATAATTTGGATAGATTAAGCTAAATTTTGTTTGTTGTGCAGCAGTCCATCAGCTAGTCTTTTCTGTTCTAGTGCTGCTGTTGGTTCTGAAAAGAAACACCCATTCCACCCATTTCAACTCGTTAGGAAAATAAAAGCAATTCATAAAATTAATTAAAAAATATACGGGCTTTTCCTTGGATTATAATTTTATCATAAATTGGATTTGCTAGCTTGAAGTATCAAATAAAACATCGAAAAAATTAGGTTCTGGTCGGTTTTATGGCGCCCCATGAAATTTTATGCTTCCAATTGTATTATTTTTTTAAATTAGGACAAAAAACCCGTGAAGCTGCGATTATGTTGAACATTTCAGGCGTATTCCCATGCAGCAAAGGTTTCAACAACTTTGCTTAATGCGACCTATGGCTTCATTACCCTGGGTGTTTATTTTAGGGTTGGCTGGGTCCAAAATCAACATGTCATGTTAAATCAACAATTTCAAATAGTTTTTTAATATAATCAAATATTGGGACGTAAAAAAATGGTCATGGAACGCATAATATGGCATGGGACGCACAAAATAAATAAGCTTTATTTTAAGGCATTTTATCTGTGATTTTGAAACAAATATTTAATTTTTAGTTAATGAAAAATATACTATATCTTCCACCAAAATTCATATTTTTAAATTAAAACTAAAAATTTATCTCACTTGGTACATTAAAAAAAACTTAATAAATTTATAGCTTTTCCTTGCTTTTAGGAACTGAGCATCACCATGTCGACGGCAATGAATAAAGGAATATTTACCGCTTTGGTGGCAATTATATTATTTTATTGCATCATTATAAAACAACAACAACAACAACAAAATGATCTCACGGAATGTAAATTTTAAGACAAAAAAAAAATATAAAATAACTTTCTTTTTTGATTTTATGACCAAAAAATTAATTCAAAAAAGATAGTCATGAAAATTTTCATGTATAATAGAGCAATCCAAAGCTAACGAATGAATCAGGATTATTTATTTAGTTTTGTTTAAGAAAAATAAGATGGGTTTTTCTCGAAAAATCTGTTAAATTGGCATTTTTACGAAAAGACCAGCGCGATTTAGATAATGGCCAACAAGAAAGACAGAAGATTGATTATGAAATAACATCAGAACCATCAATAGCAACAACAACAACATCATCAATCTTTGATTCGAGTGGTTAATTTTGGGTTTTTCAATTTTCCAAATTATATCGTTTCATGACAAAAAATCAAATCAAATTGAAAACATTGATTTTTTACGAATTTCGCGGTATCAAAAAAAATTAAAATTATTTCTGTAGAAAAATTGTTTTAAAATTGAGAAAATGCCCTGAAAATAAAAATTCATTAAGATAATGATCAACAAAAAGCACAGAAGATTGATTACCATATGACAACAACACCATCAAAAACAACAACAACTACAATATCATCAGTCGTTGATTCGAATGGTAAATTTGGAGCCCGGAGGGGGAGGCGAAATTTCCGCAAATATCGTTTAATTTTCTTCTTTTTTAAATATCTTATATTAGAGGCCGACTTCTGAGGCATATGCCTTTTTTTGCGCACTAGTTTCGATATATTAAGCATAAAAACACATTTTCCACTTGGTTTGAGGCTTCTACGTTGACTTTATGCCTTTTTTTTGCCCTTTTCGGGATTTTCGTGCCTTAAATGCCTTTTTTGCCGTTTTGGTGCCTTTTTTGGCGTTTTTTCAAAAAAATTCCATTAAAAATGCAATAAATCGGGAAAATAAACCCCTAAGAAATGATCTGAAAAAATTATATAACCCTAAGAATGATCTAAAAAAAATTACAGAAAATACACCCCTAAGAATTGAAAAATTTTCTCAAAAATTAATAATCAAAATTTAATTTTTTTTTTTTTTTATAAAAATTTTAGGTTTAAAAATTTTCCTTATTCGAAAAAATTATATAAAATTTAATTAAAAAATACTTATTTTGGTTATTTAATGATTAATAATCATTTAAATAATTCGCGATTTTTGGTGCCTTTTTAGTCGATCTCTCTTTATTATCTATAAAATTGAACATATCCAAAAGTTTGTTTATACAATTTATTATAATATTTTGGTATAATTGTTTTGTTTTTTCTAATTCAAAATTCCATTCTAAACTAAACATACATTATTATTCTTTGCCTGACTTAATTGGACCTGCGTTGTATTCGAATGGGCTTAAAATTACCGGTATTCATAATTTTTAATTAAAAAAACATTTAGAGTGTTTTTGGTTATCATTTTCATCAGGGTTGGCATTCCGAGGCTTCAAAAATGTCGGAAATCAGAATTCCGTGCCATCCCTGATTTTCATGCTTTTAAATTTAGAAACATCGACGCCCAATGAGAGCATCACTAGCAGCACCAACATTGCGCAGCCAAATTTAATAAGAGTCGGCGATTGTTGGTTTTAATATATTTTTTAGAGAACGCACCGGACCGGGTCCGGTACCGGATTTTTCTGGATCAGGAATCCGGTCATTTTTGAAAATGCCAATCCGGTCCGGTTCGGCGAATTGTGACCGGATTTTTTCGGATTATAACCCAGCCAAAAATCCTTTATTTTTGTTCATTTTCCTTTAAAAATATCTCTTTGGCATAATGTCTTTAACTTTAAATGGTCAAAATTTCTAAATTTTCACGCGGCGGCGCCTTTCGGCACAGCTGGACGTCCAGAACTTATTTTTTCTTAAAAATTGGCTCAAAATTGCAATCTGGCTGGCAGCCAGCCTTTGACAGATTTCTCTTACTCGAACAGAAAGTCGAAAATTCAAATTTTTTCAATCACCTAGCCTAATTCAAAAGAGCTTAATGAAGAAAATTTTAAGAAAATAAAAAAAGACTTATTTTTCTTTGTTTTTTTGGTGGAAATTCAGCAAATTTTGTTTTCAATAAAACATAGGTTTTCAGAAATAAAAAACTCTAAAATAAACTTTTTTAAATTTTTCTTGAAAATTTGTAAAATCTTATTTTTTCGGCGACATTGTATTTTCGACGGCGACATTTTCTGGTGCACCGAATTTCTACATATAATAGATGAAATTTTGCGGATTTTTTTCCCAAATTAACATGTGAAAATTTAAATTTTTACCAATCCGGTTCTGGATCCGGAAATTTGAAAAATAGGGATTGACCGGATTACATAGATTGACCGGATTTTGAGAGACTGGATCCGGAATCCGGTCGTTTTTGAAAATACCAGCCCGGTCCGGTCCGGCGAATTGTGACCGGATTTTTTCGGATTATAACCCAGCCAAAAATCCTTTATTTTTGTTCATTTTCCTTTAAAAATATCTCTTTGGCATAATGTCTTTAACTTTAAATGGTCAAAATTTCTAAATTTTCACGCGGCGGCGCCTTTCGGCACAGCTGGACGTCCAGAACTTATTTTTTCTTAAAAATTGGCTCAAAATTGCAATCTGGCTGGCAGCCAGCCTTTGACAGATTTCTCTTACTCGAACAGAAAGTCGAAAATTCAAATTTTTTCAATCACCTAGCCTAATTCAAAAGAGCTTAATGAAGAAAATTTTAAGAAAATAAAAAAAGACTTATTTTTCTTTGTTTTTTTGGTGGAAATTCAGCAAATTTTGTTTTCAATAAAACATAGGTTTTCAGAAATAAAAAACTCTAAAATAAACTTTTTTAAATTTTTCTTGAAAATTTGTAAAATCTTATTTTTTTCGGCGACATTGTATTTTCGACGGCGACATTTTCTGGTGCACCGAATTTCTACATATAATAGATGAAATTTTGCGGATTTTTTTCCCAAATTAACATGTGAAAATTTAAATTTTTACCAATCCGGTTCTGGATCCGGAAATTTGAAAAATAGGGATTGACCGGATTACATAGATTGACCGGATTTTGAGAGACTGGATCCGGAATCCGGTCGTTTTTGAAAATACCAGCCCGGTCCGGTCCGGCGAATTGTGACCGGATTTTTTCGGATTATAACCCAGCCAAAAATCCTTTATTTTTGTTCATTTTCCTTTAAAAATATCTCTTTGGCATAATGTCTTTAACTTTAAATGGTCAAAATTTCTAAATTTTCACGCGGCGGCGCCTTTCGGCACAGCTGGACGTCCAGAACTTATTTTTTCTTAAAAATTGGCTCAAAATTGCAATCTGGCTGGCAGCCAGCCTTTGACAGATTTCTCTTACTCGAACAGAAAGTCGAAAATTCAAATTTTTTCAATCACCTAGCCTAATTCAAAAGAGCTTAATGAAGAAAATTTTAAGAAAATAAAAAAAGACTTATTTTTCTTTGTTTTTTTGGTGGAAATTCAGCAAATTTTGTTTTCAATAAAACATAGGTTTTCAGAAATAAAAAACTCTAAAATAAACTTTTTTAAATTTTTCTTGAAAATTTGTAAAATCTTATTTTTTTCGGCGACATTGTATTTTCGACGGCGACATTTTCTGGTGCACCGAATTTCTACATATAATAGATGAAATTTTGCGGATTTTTTTCCCAAATTAACATGTGAAAATTTAAATTTTTACCAATCCGGTTCTGGATCCGGAAATTTGAAAAATAGGGATTGACCGGATTACATAGATTGACCGGATTTTGAGAGACTGGATCCGGAATCCGGTCGTTTTTGAAAATACCAGCCCGGTCCGGTCCGGCGAATTGTGACCGGATTTTTTCGGATTATAACCCAGCCAAAAATCCTTTATTTTTGTTCATTTTCCTTTAAAAATATCTCTTTGGCATAATGTCTTTAACTTTAAATGGTCAAAATTTCTAAATTTTCACGCGGCGGCGCCTTTCGGCACAGCTGGACGTCCAGAACTTATTTTTTCTTAAAAATTGGCTCAAAATTGCAATCTGGCTGGCAGCCAGCCTTTGACAGATTTCTCTTACTCGAACAGAAAGTCGAAAATTCAAATTTTTTCAATCACCTAGCCTAATTCAAAAGAGCTTAATGAAGAAAATTTTAAGAAAATAACCGGTCTTACATATTACCCTAGTGAACTTTAAGTTTTATTTCAAATTTTGTTTTCAATAAAACATAGGTTTTCAGAAATAAAAAACTCTAAAATAAACTTTTTTAAATTTTTCTTGAAAATTTGTAAAATCTTATTTTTTCGGCGACATTGTATTTTCGACGGCGACATTTTCTGGTGCACCGAATTTCTACATATAATAGATGAAATTTTGCGGATTTTTTTCCCAAATTAACATGTGAAAATTTAAATTTTTACCAATCCGGTTCTGGATCCGGAAATTTGAAAAATAGGGATTGACCGGATTACATAGATTGACCGGATTTTGAGAGACTGGATCCGGAATCCGGTCGTTTTTGAAAATACCAGCCCGGTCCGGTCCGGCGAATTGTGACCGGATTTTTTCGGATTATAACCCAGCCAAAAATCCTTTATTTTTGTTCATTTTCCTTTAAAAATATCTCTTTGGCATAATGTCTTTAACTTTAAATGGTCAAAATTTCTAAATTTTCACGCGGCGGCGCCTTTCGGCACAGCTGGACGTCCAGAACTTATTTTTTCTTAAAAATTGGCTCAAAATTGCAATCTGGCTGGCAGCCAGCCTTTGACAGATTTCTCTTACTCGAACAGAAAGTCGAAAATTCAAATTTTTTCAATCACCTAGCCTAATTCAAAAGAGCTTAATGAAGAAAATTTTAAGAAAATAAAAAAAGACTTATTTTTCTTTGTTTTTTTGGTGGAAATTCAGCAAATTTTGTTTTCAATAAAACATAGGTTTTCAGAAATAAAAAACTCTAAAATAAACTTTTTTAAATTTTTCTTGAAAATTTGTAAAATCTTATTTTTTTCGGCGACATTGTATTTTCGACGGCGACATTTTCTGGTGCACCGAATTTCTACATATAATAGATGAAATTTTGCGGATTTTTTTCCCAAATTAACATGTGAAAATTTAAATTTTTACCAATCCGGTTCTGGATCCGGAAATTTGAAAATGCAATATTTTGAAATTGAACTGGGTCATCTTTATTTTTAAGATCTTCGCTTTTTTGGAAATTAAACGACAAAAATGGTTATTTTTTGCACCAAATCTGTCAGAACAAATTCTCTCCACGAAAATTTCCAATTTATTCTCCGGTTCCCATCGGCATCGTGCCGGCCCTGAGAAAATTTTCTCAAAAATTGCAGAAAAATTTAAAAAAGCATTGAAAAAAGACATACCAAAAAATTCAATAATTTTCTCATATTCTCTCGAATTTTTTAAAATTTTTGAGGATTTTAGCAAGTGAAATTTCTTTTTAAATAAATTTTTGTATGTTTTCAATTTTACCTTTTGCCATGACCTTCCGCAGTTGTAAGAATACAATACAACGAAAGTAAATTGGCACATCGTTTGTTGGATGGGAAACGCGGCATTGAAATTGGCGCTTCCATGCACAACCCATTCGGACTGGACACGCTGAACATTGATTACAGCGATGACCCATTAGGACATTTTCAAATACACCAAGTCAATGTTTCGGGTAAATAAATTAATTAAGCTAATAACTTATTGATTTTTAGAGGTAAAAATTCAAAATATTTTAACTAAAAAATGACAAAAAACGGAGCTACATATGACGTTAGTCAAAAACCATCAAAAAGTGCGTTAGTCAAAAAACCATCAAATCAGACATTTGACATTTTCATGTCTTTTATCGATTACTTTTATAAAATGGATTAAGTAATAAGTTTAAATATTATTAAACAAACTTTTCATTATAATAATATTTTAATTAGAAAATTCATTTGGTCAGTGTAAAACCCATATATTGATTAATTTAAAAATTTTTCCTCCTTTTCTCATTCATATTTTAAATTTTATTTTGTTTTTGTTTTATAAATTTTTGTAGAAAATTTTTACTAACCTCTAGGAATTTTTTTCGAAAATTTCCCCAATTTTCAGTGTGTTTTAGGGTCTCAGATCACCATGAAGGAGTGATCTGATCAAGTAGGTGTAAAAGACTTTTTTGATTGCATCAAAAGTAATGTTACCATGAATTATTTCAGAATTTTTGGCCCATAAAATATTGACTTTTTCGTTGATGAATTTAATGGGACAACACTTATGACCACCCAAAAATGATGTATGGCTCATAAAATCGAATAGAATTCTAGCACCAAATCTTATCTTGGCTAATGATCGGTATCGTTGACCATAAAAAATGCTATCAGAAATTTTCTTATAATAACTTTCAAGGAAGGATGCGACAGCATTTTTGACCATGACTGTATATAGTAAAAAAATATTATAAAAATTATATTTATAAAACAAAAACAAAATAAAATTTAAAATATGAATGAGAAAAGGAGGAAAAATTTTTAAATTAATCAATATATGGGTTTTACACTGACCAAATGAATTTTCTAATTAAAATATTATTATAATGAAAAGTTTGTTTAATAATATTTAAACTTATTACTTAATCCATTTTATAAAAGTAATCGATAAAAGACATGAAAATGTCAAATGTCTGATTTGATGGTTTTTGACTAACGTCCCAGCACCAAAAAAACAACCCTTAATTTCTTCTAAAAAGCCAAAAACTGTGTTGAAAACTTGGAAAAAAAAGTCAAAGATTTTTCATAAAAAGATGTCGAAATATTGAATTGAGTTTTTCAGTGAAATTAAATTTGTATATACGAAAAAATTTCAGTGAACTTTTTTTAATGTTTAAAAAAAATTTTTACTGTTTACGTCACTTTTTCATAATACATCCATTAAAGATATTTAGTTCTTAATTGTTTAAGTTTTAATTTAAAAAGCCAATTTTAATTAATTTCAGGAAGTGCAGCAAAAGTGCATATAATTGCTCCCGGAGACAAACTCCCATTCGCAAATAACTCCGTCGATTTTGTGATCAATTCGCACGTTTTGGAACATTTTTATGACCCAATTAGAACCATTGAGGAATGGCTTAGGGTTGTGAAGCCAGGTCATTAATATTTTTCAAATTGCTCAGTTTAAATAAAAAATAAACCAAATAATTGATGCGTACAAATTTTTTTATATTTTAAATTTTAAATAAAATCTTTACATATATTACATTAAAATAATAAATACAAAACATTTGTTTTTGCAGGAGGATTCGTGTACATGGACATTCCACATAAAGAACGGGTGGTTTACTTATAATTTAATTATGTATTTAACAAAATAATATGAAAATTAAAAGCTGTTTTAAATAATTGGTGATTAAATTCTGGAAAACCCGGGGTTTTATATTTGGTACTTCTGGGTTTTGGGCCTACACCACAAAATTTGGTAATACTGACTTTTACTGGTCCCATAAAAAAGGAATAAAAAGGCGGTTTTTTACAATTATTCGTTCTACGTTATCGGGGCCGCTGATCACGAATATGACATCAGATTATCATATGACATAATTAATCTATGATTTTTTGTCATGTCTATGATTTACTTTTTTTACAATTTTGTGGTGTAGGCCCAAAACCCACAAGTACCTTATATATTTCAAAAATTGAATTCGAAGTGAAAAAATGACGATTTATGCCAAATTCTTTTTAAAAAACGGCATCTATTGGATCCTCAAATTTTTTTCTTTGAACATGTGAATAAGGATTAGAGAACTGTATAACAATTTTCTGAAAACATTTTTTTCTGGTGCTTTTAAACTTTTTTGCTAAATGTACTCTCATTTGCAAACCAACAGTAAAAAAAAAATTTTTTTATTTACCGTTTTTACCAGTGTAGCTTTTTCGTTCTTCTCCGAAAATTTTAGAAATTGTCTCTGGCTCTAGCACAAAATAGACAATTGGTAGGACTCCTGCTGGATGGGCTCCAGACAATCCGTCAGTAATGGACAATCCGTCAGAACAATTTGAGCAATGATCACAAATCTTGCAAAAATGATTGTTAAATTTAAGAAATAATATTACAAAGGTTTTTAAAAATTTCTAGTTACTTAATTTCAATTTATTGATCACATATAGAAATGATCATTTAATTCTTTTAAGAATGATTATTTCATAATTTTATAAAATTAACACAATTAGTAATTTACTTTTTTAGCGATTTAAATTCTTTTTCGCATGTTTTAAAAAATTTACTAACTGATTGTCCATAACTGATGGATTGTCCACTGAAGGATTGTCCGGGAGCCCTGCTGGACTAAGGTGATCCGAACAGTGAAATCTACTTTTTTCCCGAAATCATACAAACTGTATGAACTAAAATTTTTCAAAATTCGTTTTTATTAAGTCCGTTTTTGCATAGATTTTTGACCGAAAAAGGAACCGAACAACATTGGCCGAACTGCTCGATCGGCACAAAAATCCTGTGCTAAGCGCTGACCACCACCACCAATCTGTGTGGATCACAGAGGATTTGTTGGAATTGTGCCGGCATTTCAATTGGACGGTGGCAGAATGGCGCGACTCGGATGACAAGCTTGGCATCGGTTTCACCATTGTGATCAAAAAGACATGATTGGATGAAATAATGACAAAATTTTGTCAACAACAAGCTAATATATTATGATGACAAATCGTGAAAGCAATATTAAATGTTCAAAATATGCTTTTAAAATTATTTAAATGCAGAAGTGTCATCGAATTCTAAAATAAGGACGGCACGAGCCAAAATCCAAGAATCATTTTTCTTTTGATCGTTAATTAAAAAATTATGAGATTCGGTCGCGAAGTCGGTAGGAACCGTATAGAAGATTTTCTTTTTCAAATTTGTTTTCCATCCAAAAATTCAAATGCTCAAAAATGCATCTGAAAATTAAAAAAAACATATTGGAAAAAGAAACATAATGAAAAATTGAATGAAAAGATGCCTGTAAATCGAAAATATGGATGAATAAAAAGATTTGCGTTTAAATTATCGAGGTAATTTTAAACCATTAAATTTTTGAGACTAAAAGTGAAAAATATATTTAATTCACAAAAATATATAATATAAAATTCAATATTGAAGACGGATTAAAACAGGAAATATAGGCAAAAAAAGTCAAATATAGAAATAAAAAGCATCCAAAAAGCTTAAAACTAAAAAGAGATTTTGTGCTTTTGTTTCCATTGTGGTAATGAATTCATTTAAAGGCCAATTCAACCTTTTGCATTATTTTTGGCATTTTTTATTTTAACGAATGAATTTCATTCAATAAGTAAAAATGGATGGAGGTAACGGTTTTTATTCCTTTTAATTTCTTCGAATACAAAAAGTAGTCAAACCAAATTCTTCATTAATTCGCCATTGGATTTCGAAGTTCCCTGTTAGAACTTTTATTCAATTGACAGCTTTCAATTTAAAAAACAATTTCATCAGAAAAAGTACCAATGAAAATGATAAAGAATAAGATTTTTCAGGATTTTTATGCAAAATACACTTTATTTTTCCAATTTTCGGCACATATTTTCGGACAAATTTTGGCATTTTTTGGCTTTTTAGCAAATATTTTTATTAGTTATTACATATTTCAGGATGCACATAAAAATTCCAGCTCTAACTATAAATATCAAATAGCAGTAAATATTTTTCACTACTTTAACAAAAATTCCAATAAATTTTGAATTACTTAATTAGCCATTGATTTCCGAGACAAATGCTCGGGTTCAAGAATAATTTCAAATTCATTAGACATTAAGACAGATGGTACTTCACATCCTGCTCATGATTCAAAAGCTTAAAACACTTCATAATTTGCTTTTAATTAACACAATTATAAAACCCTTAGGAAAAACAATTTGTTAATTTGTAAAATACTAAAGAAAATTATCATCAAACAAAAAGATTGTCAAGGTATGTAAATAATAAATATATTTCAAAATTTATTCAATAGATTTTAATGTGCAACTAATTAATCAGAGTGTTCGGGTCGTGGACCTAAAACAGGGACAATTAAGCTAAATTAGTCGCAATTAGCACTTAATTGCCAAAAAACCTCAATATTTATCTGACAAATTGAGCCGGTGAAACGCTCAAAGTGATCTGAAATATTTATTGCGTAAAAATACAGTTTAGAAAAAAACTCAAAAATTTATCACTTTTTGTTTATTGGAACATAAATATTTTTACAATTATTTTTTAATTTAAAATAGTTACAAGCAAGCAGTTCAATAATGCCAAACTCTGCTCCCTCAATGTCCATTAGCAGCAAATCAACGGGCTCCTGTTCCCATTTTGTGTGATTATTCATAAAGTCAATGATGCCAATTTGTGTGACTAATTTCCGCTCAATGGAATGTTCTTAATAAAAACATAAAATTTAAAAAACAAATCAAAAAATGTTAAAATTTATGCTGCCGCCTTACTGTCAGCAAAGTGACAAAAAATAAAATAATTTAATTTCTCTATAAAATTAAAAAATTAAGCCAGAAAAAAATTATATTTTAATTTCTCTAATAAATTTTTACTTTTTTAACATTAATTTTTGACATAATCAAATTATAATTATGTACAAAATGAATTCAAAAAAACTGCTAAATTTCATTGCTATTCTCTTCTTACTTTTGGAAAAAAATAGTAATGGGTCCATAAAATATTAAATTAAATTAATTTTGACCTTTTTTGAAATATTTTTTGATGAGTCAACCGTTCGGATCAAAGCATATACAAAAGCAGCAATTAACATCATTAAAATGCATTTCATGAACAGTCCAAGCCATTTGCTGCTTTTGCTTTGGAAAATTATTCGGTGTTCGAATCGGTCGTCGTTTAATTGCGCCATCGGAGTGTATTCAGTGTTTGAATTGGTCATTTGGAGACTGTCGATTTGATTTAAACGAACTAAATTTTAATTATCCTTTAGTATTAAAATGATTTTGGCGGTTTTTGTATTTTAAAATATTATTTCCAAAATTTTTGCAGAATTTTGCTAATTTTAGGTATTTAATTAAATAAAATGATTAAATGTATATTTTTTTCAATCAAAAACATACATGAAAAAAGGGATGGGTCAACGGCCGGTGGTGCCGAAAACGCCGCCGGGATTGAATTTAAGCCAATCTATGAATTTATATATTTTACCCACTTTTTTGTTTTCAAACCCACTGGCGGATTTAGGAAACGCACCAGCACCACTCAAAATCGGATGGATTTTTGTGCGAAAATTGTTTGATTTTCATTAATAGTGAATGATTTGCGAAATGATAAAAACATACGAAACTCAAAAGATTTTAATCTTGAACAAAAAATCGCAACAGAAGTGTTTAATGACCTAATTAATTTTTTATAGTATGAACAACGGCGCGAGTGTATTATTTTTTGAAAAATGCATATTTGCTGGACCGTTTCTTGAACTCTTTTGAAAAAATTATATAACCTTTAAAACCAAATTTGAAAATAAAATAAAAATGAAAACAAATTTAGATGTATTTAAGCTTTTCACGATGTTATCGCTCAAGAAGTTTTGTTGCCATTTCATTGCCAGCAATCATTTTTCTTATAGCGATTGCAAAATCAAAATTATTTGCAAAATTTGACCATCACGGTAAAGTTTGTTTTTTCCTTTTTTGAGTTCTTTTTTGGTTCTAGTCGGTTTTACGCGTCCCATGAATGACCACACTCAGTTTCTTAGGCATTATTTTTTTCATAGTTCGTCAATGCCTTTTTCTTGGTATCAATCGAAAGCTTGAAGTCTCGGGATCTTAAAATGCAAGAAAAGGACAAATATTGGCATTAAGAAAAAAATTACAATGAGAACACTTGAAATTCAGCTTTTTTGAAGTATATTCGAGAACTTCTTTTTGTCTATTTTCTTTTAGCCGTGAATTTAGTTAAATAAAAATTCTACAGACTTCAAGCTTTCGATTGATACTAAGAATATAGACATTGACCAAGTATGAAAAAAGTTATAGCCTAAAAAATGAGGATTATCATTCATAGGACGCGTAAAACCGATTATAACATTTTTTGGGTGAAATGCTAATTTTCTTTAATGAACGCTGAGAGCATGATTTTGGTTTTGATTTTTTTAGACTATTTAAATCAGTTGATCTACAGATCGGCCTATTTTTCCACAGTGATAAATCAAAATTTGAGTATTTTATGTTAAAAATTTTTCAAGTTTTCGAATATTAATTAAGTTAAAATGATCGGTTAATGGACCAATTCGGTCTCCTCAGTTCCGTATTTTCTTCACTACATCGTTAATTTGAAAAAAAAGTTGCAAAGAGCCAAAAACAGAAAAAAATTATTCATCCATTTTTTAAAAGAAATAATCACACAATTAAGGAGAAATTGCACCAGTTTCAAAAATAATTGCAAAAAAAGTACGCGTCTTTTGTTGGATATATACCTATGAACCGTTCCACGAAATTCGTGCAATGTATGTTTTTTTCAACTAAAAGTAAAAATGCTTAATAGTAAAAACCGTATTTTATGCATATGCTTTTCTTTAAAATGGTTAATTTTTTGGAAAAAATTCTTCGTAAAGAGTGAAAATAGGCGGCACAAAATTGCATTAAAATGACCTAAATAGGCTTAGAACAGAGATGCGATATCTGAGTATTTTTACTCATTTTGTGGTCTTTTAGAGGGTCATTTTTTTGATGTATTTTAGTGGCAAATGAGTATTTTTTATGTCTGAAATGAGGACTTTCAAAATTTTGAGATCGCAATCCTGGCTTAGAATCACATTTTTATGCATTTAACTTGATAAGCGGATAAAAAGATGGGGGTGTTTACCCGTTAAAAACTCAACTCATATTAGGCCAACTCGTACTGCTCCAATGTTTTCGGCAACGCCTTTCGGCACTGCCGGAACCCTCCTTTCAGGAGAAATTTAAAAAAATACTTTGCAAAAATTTTTCAAGCAATTCGTTTAATGTGTATAAATTTTGGTTTTTTGGTGTAAATTTTTTAAAAAACAGTGCCAAAATTCGTCACCAAAAATTTCCCTCTTATTTTTAACTTAATTCAAAAACGTGAAAGAGAATTTATAAAATTTTCAACTTTGAAAACCCATTTGGATTTAATTTCGATAATCGAACATTTTTCTAATTATATTGCTTCGGGGAAAAGTGACAATTTTTTGGGTTTTGTTCCCAAGTCTTGGGCAATTCTCAGTCTCGAACATAACGAAAATTTAGACATGTTCGTGCAACATGGGCTCAACATTGCACCAAATATCTGTTTTTCTCTTCAAAAAATGACTCATCTTTGCCAGCAATTGATGTGGGGGGATTACCACTCGGAAGGAAGTATCTTTGGGCCAGAACACGATGGATTATCAATTACATTTACGAACACTTTATGGTAATTAGTAAATAATAATAATACCCTCTAGAAATTAACAATGTAATGAACTAACTGAAATGTGTTTTATATGGCTTTCATTTTTATATAATTTATATAAAAAAATTTGTTCGAATTATGGTTTATAATAGCCAAAAAATTTATAATTGTGGAAAAATTTGTAAGAAAATAATTCAAAAAAAACACATTGTATATTCCGAGGCCTAACATTTTACCCAATTTTATTTGATTTATCAATGAAGGACAATCCATCAGTGGACAATCTGTCAGCAAAATTTATTCGAAAAAGTAAGATTTTATGCAAATATTGAGAAAATGAATTTAAATCGATAAACATTTAAATAATAATTATGTTTTATATAAAATGAATGAAAATTATTCTTTTTTTAAAAACAAAAGATTCTAAAAAATATTCAATTTAATTAAATTATAAAATAGCTAGGAATCTT
>CP049709.1:18650306-18996990 GCA_004148225.2 Heterodera glycines | reverse complement strand
AAACAGAGCTAAACCCAAAATTTAGCAGAATTTAAACGGGTTAAACTAAGAAATATTTTTTAAATTAAAAAAAAAATATCGGGATACTTTTTTGCAAGTTTTGAGTAGGCCCGTCGGAAAGAGCACACCGAATTGCTTTTGGAATAGTGAGGCTACGATCTGTACTCGTTGAGTTATGGACAGTTCGATTTTGATGTTGTTAATAGTCGCTGCTTATCGGCCGCGACACTCGGGATGGTGGGAGAAGGCGGGGAAAAGAAGCACTGATATTTGTTTGTTGTCAATGCTTTTTGCCGAAGTAGACGGTTGTTGATCAAGTGGCACATTTAGGACACTTGATGGGCCTTCAATTATGATGTTAGTGGGAGGTAAAACAATTTATCAAATTCAAATTCGCTGGAATGGACAATTGCCCTGTCTTACCAGTTATATTCTAACACATTGTACATTCGAATCCACATTTGGGTTTTCATTCATATCACGTAACGATGATTTAAATTAGCAATTTCTCCACTCTACAATAACCGTTGACAGAATCGCCTCTTGGTTATTTATACAGGTATCATGACCGCTGGGTTTGGACCCGAAGTGGACTCAGTCTTCCCAATCTATTGCAATCTTTCACTGTCTGTTATTTTGCCATTATTGAATTTCGAAGTCGTCTGGGCTTTCGCTTGTCAGCTTTTGACCATTTGATTGTCTGTCGATTCCATAGACACCATTTATCAAGCCAGTGTACAAAAAGCCAAGCATATAAAGTGTTATGCCGGCCGATGGCAAACGAATAATCAATATTCATCCGGAGCAGAAAAAATAACAAAAAGGTGAGGAATATTAAAATAATAAAGAATGAAAATAACATAAATGAACGAATGAACTGAACTGAACTGAACGAGGAAAAGTCAACAACGCGGGTATTTATGGGCGGAAAAGTGGGCGTGACATAACGGAGGGAAATCGAAAACACAAACAAAGCAAAATTTCAAAATGGTCAACGGCCAATTGGGTACCATCCCTAATACAAAGTTGAGAATAGGTTGAATTTACAATTTCCAATTATTTTCAACCCATTTTAACCCATGTTTTTGAACTCTAAGACCCATTCTCGTTTTAATCATGGTAATTCAATTGTGATTCGATTTTCCCCTTCCGCAATTTCACCATTTCCAATACCCATCTTTGAAACATTTATGCTGAATTGCCAATGGAAGAGGTATTTTGATTTGAATTTGTTCTTTTGGCGTTGTGTCTGTCTCTGTCGTTTCCCCTTCAGATTGTGAACAAAATATTGGCATTCTAAGCCAGAAATTTAAATGGCGTAAGATTAATATATTAAAATTTAAAATTTAGAAATTGATTTAAAAATAATTTCCAAATAAATTGGAGAAATCTTCCAAATTTATTCAAACACATTAACATTTTCTAAATTTCTGAAATTTATCACCCGATATTTCATTTCATTTATGGTATTACATTATTATCGTTGAACTTTACTTGGTGGGGTATAATTTTCTACCGTAATAGAAGGCAAGGGGAGGGAGGGTATGGTGTGTTTAGCATTTTTCTTCTGTAATCGATGGTAAGGGGGATGGTAGTGTGGGTGGGCATTATCTGGGCATTCGATTTCTGCGTTGTTTTCATCCCAATCGGTTTAAAATAATTAAATCGACCCCCCGTAGTACATTCATAACTTCATTTTAATCGTGCCACTTGATTAGCCTTATTTAAGTTATCCTCAGTTTCAGTTATAAATTTAACTTTTCAATACGTATAAATTGTTTTACTTTCAATCAAAATTTTTTTGTCCATTTTTAAATTCATTTTAACGGTTCTAAATGGTTACTTTGGTTCGAGTTGACCAAATGCTGAATTTTCACACTCGCATTGTATCAATTCTTTTTCATTCGGAATCGGAATTCCTTGGCCATATATCAAATAATTATTATTAAAATTCAACGATCGGTAAATAGGACTGCAAAAAATTAATTTCCGTAAATCCGTACAAATGAGCCCGGCTTTAGAAAACAATCTTTCGCTTTTTACTAATCCACAAGGTGCGCTCAAAAATTTTACGGCTACATGGCAAAGAATAGGCCATTTTCCATGTTCTTCTTTCAACTTCCAGTAAAGAAAGGGATCAGCGCTGAATGGTATAGGCTTTTTCGCAGGCTATTCAGCCACTTGAATGATTGCTTGTGTTTTTGGCTCCAAATTTATAGAATCAGTTCGGTTGACATCAGAAATTTATTGAATGAATGCATTTTGGTTGCTTAAAGTAATTTACGAAAGAATAAATTGTCGCAAACTCAGCAGCCGTATGTTACAAAAAATGCCATGACGATTAAGTGAAAAGCTTCAAAAAAGAATCGGTCATTGTTGCGAATCCAAGGCTCCTATGAATTAAGTTTCATTTAAAAAAGAAAAATAGCATTTTAATTTGTTGCGATTTAACCCTGACAATTAGAAATTTGTGCAACACCACTGCTCCCACCTAGCTTTGCCATGCGAAATTTCAAATAAAACAAAATAAATATGTAAAATGTTATATAAATCATTAAAATTTAGTAAAATTTTAAAAACTCTTTTTCTTTAAAAGGTATATTTCCTTGAAAATTAAAAAATTTAAGTATACAAATCAAAAGTTGGGCGTGTATTAGTTTCTGTTTGGACTTAGACCTGAATACCCGGCTTAGTTTGGTCCGAAATATGAAGAGAAGCATCTAATTCTGTTCAAACCAGGGCTCGTATCTTTTCGTGATTAAATTTTTGACATTTTGTACCAATTAAGACATCCAAAAAGCGTTAAAAATGATCAATATTGGATAAATCCATTAACAAATTTCCCCTCCCCCCCATATTCCCAAAAAGTCTTTCGGAAAAAACGTCCGCAAGAAGTGTTGTGAAAAGTTAAAAATGCTCATCGCCACTCAAAATTGCAAAATCCGCCTTTTTTTGGTGCAACTGTTAACGAATTATACTATAATTTTCAAAAATTTTCCCCGGCGGCGCCTATAGGCACCAAAAAACTATTCGTTAAAATTCATTCCAGAAGCGCATTTATGAAAGCCCATTTTTGATGGAATTTCTTGTGCGGATGTTTTACTTTGATTAAATTATGGCATTATGTAAATTTTTTTTCTCATGGTGAGAATTTTGAAATTTTATGGCATAAACTCACTATTTTTCTTAAAAAATTAGCCCAAAATCGCAAATTTTGGGCATTTTTGGACAAAAATCTGTAAACAAACAAAAGAATAATTTTGGCTTGATAAATAAACTGTTAAAAATGGACAAACCGGACCTTTAGAAAAAATCGCCGGACCCCGTGACCGGACATTTGGACAGTGGACATTTGGACAGTAAAGCCATTTGGACAGAACCGGAAAATTGTACAGTGGACATTACGACATTGAGTGAATTTTGTTACTATTATAAATTGCTTTAGCAATGACAAAAATATTTTCTTAAGCCATTTGGAAATCTTCCAATCCGATTAGTCAATTTGTAAGCGCACGGTTCATTAATAAAGAGCAATAAATTTCATCTTGTTTATTTTTAAAAAACATAATTATCTTGACTTTAGAAGGAATCAATTACCTATTTTAGTGCCTGATCAGACTTAAGAAAATTCAATTTACATAGATTATTCTAATGAGGGTTCCCAATCACCCACCACTTCCTCATTGCTTCAAGAGGGAGGAGTTCCATGTCAGGTGGAAAGCCAAAGCTTCTTGATCGGCTGGGCTTTAGCCGAATGATTAGTCGAACCCACCTCCAAGAGTTGAAGTGCGAATTTTTATCACCATGGATGCAAGCAAAGGCTGCTGTGGACTTGAGAGCAACGGCGAAAATTAATCGGTGCTGAGTCGTTATATAAAAACCCTCAAAAAGGGCGTTATATAAAAAACCCTCAAATGGTTTTTTTTGTGTTTTTATTGATTTTTCCTTGTGTTTTGGGCGTTATATAAAAAACCGTCAAAAAGGGCGTTATATAAAAAACCCTCAAATCAATCAAATTGTAAGACATTTCATCTAAATATTGTTGGGAATGGACGGGCGCTTCGCGCCCGTTTTTTAAATTTTGTTGGGCTCATACGGGCGCTTCACGCCCGTTTAAAAAAACAATCGAGCTTGGACGGGCGCTTCGCTATAAAATAATAAAGCATTTTTTAAAAAGAAACCTTTTTATTGAAAATTCACACATAGAAATACTTTCTGTATACACACTAACAATTTTATAAATTATTTATTATTATCAATAACAATTATTATTTTTTTTACAATTTTCATATACAAATATTATTTAACCTATTTTCAATGAAATTTTTATTTAAATTTATTCGCCTTTCTCAAGGGCTAACGAGAAAAAATAGCAATCAACAAGCATTCAGTGAAACAGGCAATTCCATTTTTGACAGATAAAATAAAAATATTTCAATTTGTCCCGATCGAGTGTGGCGTCTTTTTGTTCCTTTTAAATCTGAAAGGAAGGCTGATTTATGTGGTTTTTTATCAGTTCTTTCATACCAAAAAAAACAAATCTCATCCAAATTTGGCATGGACCACATTTCACCAATTTTTCGAAACAAAAATTCATTGTTAAAGTTTTCCAAATCAATTGAAATTTCGCGGTCGCCAAACGAAAATTTGATGGGGAAAAAAAGTTTGAGGTACTCCTTATCTGAACAAATTTTTTGATTTTTTAAATTATTAATTAATATTTTAATTATCATTTTATTTATTATTTTTAAATTTAAATTTATATTCATACATTCACGACCACTTCCATCTTTTAAAGTATAACCAATTACAATGCCGGTTGCAACCGAACCAAGTATTATTGGAGTTAGAACAATTGCCGAAATAATTGCAATAGCCGCAAGAGTCCCCAGTTCTCTTTCTTTGCGACGAATTGGTTTTGAAATTGTCAAATTTTGTGACAAAATCAAAAATGCAAAGAAAAATATTTTTAATTTAGCCATTTTATAAAAATATAATTTTTAAGAAAAATTAACCCTTTTATAATTGTCAAGCCAATGCACAATCACATGAAAGCACAAAATTAGAAAAATTGATCACTTTATCGCCAAAACCCATTAAGAACAATTTAAAGAATTCACATTATCAAAGAAACCCTAAAAAATCTTGCTGCAGCAAATTTTGCAAAATTTGTTCAGTTTATCAGCGAAACCCATTAAACGAACAATTTAAAGAGAAAGCATTTGATCAATAATTTTTTGGAAAATTTGCTCAATTTTTAATTAATTTCTTGAGGATTGATTATAGCTTCAAAATGCCCATGACCATCATAATAAACAAAAATAGAATTTATATCACTTTTTAAAGAAATTGATAACTAAAATTTAAGAAAAATGAAATAAAATTCGAAAGAAATATTTACCGAATTTTTTGCATCTGGAGAATAAACAGCCCATGTATACTTTATATTACTTTGGGATGTTTGAATATTCGGACTACACACTATAACATTGAGCTGGAAAAGCTTTGCTGCAGCTAATAAGTCAATATTGATGCCCATTTAAACGTTTCAGTTGCATCCATTGCTGGCATTTTATGGTTTCTAATATACTCTTCGAGTTGGTTAATTTTTAAATGTGTTAATAATGCTTTAGTATAATGGAATAAACAGCCATAAATTAGGTTGTTGTCAAAAACAGTCTTCAAAACATTTATTTGAGCGCCTTCATAATCAACATGTATTCTTTTTACTATTAGAAACAATTTTTCTTGATCGTTTTTTGTTGTACATTGTCTTGCGATGTATTTTGTTTCATCTGCTTTCGTAGAATATTTTCCAACGCTTGTTTTGATTTTAGAAAGATATCTTTCCAGTGTAGATTTGCTTAGGTTTTGAGATGATTCATTATTATTTTTTGAAGTAATTCATTTATTGTTCGGATTTCTCTTTTTTCATATTTATTTAAAAGATTTTTAATTATATTGTCATTGATAAAAGAGTCAAAGGAAGAAGCACGGCTTCCACCAGTAATGTAACCGTAAATCCGATTTTTAAAAAGAAATATGAATAAAATAAATAATATACAATATACGGCTTTTGATGGTCCATGCATTTCCATTAATATGAATAATAAAAAATATAAATCCAGCGAATAATTTTTTTTTAGATGACGTAACATTTACATAAATCCAATAATTGATTACATTTAATGTCAATATTGTATAAAAAATATTTATTTAGTACAACCACGGGGGAAAAGGTACAACCACGGGGGAGAGGTACGACCATTGGTGGAAGAGGTTCAACAGTGATTAGAAGAGGTACAACAGAGAAGAGGTAAAGCTGTGATTAGAAGAGATACAACAGTTATTAGTAGGTACAAAATTGTAGGAATGGTACAACAATGGTTAAAAAAGGTAAAATCATGGTTTCAAAATTAAACAAATAAGGAAATGGTTTTAATATAATTAAAAATTGAATAAAAAATATTAAATTAATTAAAATAAATAAATAATTAATTTAAAAAAAACATTTATTCATAAAAAATAATTTAATTCAAATAAAAAATTTTTATTTATTGCTAATAAAACAAAAAATATTTTAAATGAATAAAACATTGAAAAAACGAAAAAAATGGATAGAAAATTAATGTACACCGCCCGGATCCCCCCCCCCCCCTCAAAATGATGCCTCAGAATCCCCAATCACACAGGGATTCTGAGGTCTTAACGATGTCAAAAGTAAAATCTGATCACGTATTCGTGATCAGCGTCCTAAAATAGCCTTAAAGACATATTTTTGAAATATTTTTGTGAATAAAAATTTTCCACGCAAAAATCCTGGTCACCCCCCTTTGGTCCCGAATCCCAAAATCACTTTTATTTTTGTATCGTTTTTTAAAAAAGTGATAAAAATGTAAAATAAAATTATATAATAGAACAAAAAATTGCGGATTTTTATCTTATTTAAATTTTTCAGAATGACTTTTCAGAAGCGAGTTAAGAATTTTTTTTTGAAAAATCGAAAATTTCCAGAAAGTCTGGAATAACTTTTTACTTTTTAGAGACAGAAATAACAAATAAATCCCATAAAATTCTCCTTATTTTTCTCTATTTTTAAAGCTTTAGTGCATGAAAATTGTCCCACAGTGAAGTGGGTAATGAATTTTCAAAATTTAACCCAAATTCCCAATGGCCAAAAATTGCCAAAAAATAAAGAATTTTTAAAAAATTCCAAAAAATCCGAAACGAAAAACAAACATCAGAATCGGGCTCAGGACTCTAAACCCCAGAAAAATATTTTTCACCCCCTTTTTCACACAAAAAAAAATTCCTAAAATTTTCCTGCCATATAGCACACCGTTCGATAGAGCGTAAAAAGCTCTACAATTTAGCGCTAAAGCACTTTTTGGCTAAACCGACCCCTGACCAGTTATGGGCCCAGGACTCAAATGTCCCGCTGAGGCCAAAAATCTTTTCTATTTCCGGAAAAAAAAATCGAAAATTTTCTAAAAATCCCACCAATCGATAGAGCACGAAAAACGATGTTTTGGAAGTGGTCTCCGTTTCTCTGGGAAAATTCGTTAAAAATTCATAAAATTCAAAAACCCCAAAACCTTCTAGTGGGCCTAGCTCGAAATTTTTTGAAAATTTTTGAATTTTAAAATTTGGAAAAATCGGGCTTTCAAAGCTCTACAATAAGTCTGCTGGCCACCCTCGCTCAGAGCAAACCCGGGCGTGGTATTCAAGTGGGACTGAATTGGACAAGGTTGGTACTGAAAAGTTGACAATTTCTGCAGCCCTTCCTATTAGAGGTAGAGGCCTGGAATTTTTTTGGGATTTTAGTGAACACTCCAACTTAGGTTCCTACCAGCGGAAAGTTTTTGATGCGGGTTTTAGAAAAAAAGTTACAGGCCTTAAGCTGCAAGCAGAAATGGGAATTCAGACCCTGGCCTTAGTTGGCCACCGGACCGGAAAATCCGTATTTTTCCCAGATGCCCCGTCCCGAGTTACCCCTCGCTGCAAAATTTCAGCCCCCTACCTATTCCCGTTCCCGAGATTTTAGCGCTTCGCGCTTTGTGAGCTTCGCTACCTAGACAAGCTATGGGTTGAGAAGATATCTGAAATTTTTAAAAAATTATCTGGGATTTTTAGGCCGCTTCGCGGCCTCAGACGGGCGCTTCGCGCCCCTTTTTTAAATTTGCTGATTTACAACCACAGAGGAAGAGGTACAATGATCATAAGAGGTACAACAGTGATTAAGAGAGGTACAACATGGTTTAAAATTAAATAAATAAGGAAAAGTTTTTATTAAAGATTAAAAATCATGCATTTTAATTTAAAAATTTTTTAAATAAAATACTCTCCCCCGTAGTACATTCATAACTTCATTTTAATCGTGCCACTTGATTAGCCTTATTTAAGTTATCCTCAGTTTCAGTTATAAATTTAACTTTTCAATACGTATAAATTGTTTTACTTTCAATCAAAATTTTTTTGTCCATTTTTAAATTCATTTTAACGGTTCTAAATGGTAACTTTGGTTCGAGTTGACCAAATGCTGAATTTTCTTTCCTACTGTAATTGCCAATTATTAAGAATTAATTTAATGGATTTTATTTTTTAACTAAATTTCGGTACCAAAAAGTATTTAATAATATTTTTACAATTGTTTTGGTGCTCACGATTAAAAATTTCCAAAGGTTTTTCTCTGATCGCGACTCTCGAGCCTCATTACTCTTTTGCTCAGGTAAATAATTATATGAAGAACAGTCATATTTTCAATTATTTATTACTCGAAAATTTTAATTGGTTTAAAATTTAAAATTCTCTCAACGGCTCCTTTGACATCATAAATTATCATTTGTTTAAAAATGCATTCAAAAAATATTATAAAAAACCAATTTAATAATTTTCAAAAAATAATTAATAATTCCTCTCGTAAAATATTTTTATTTATAATTTAATTAAGTTTTGCTTTTCGTGAACCTAATTGACTTTTTATAAGAAAATTTATTCAGCATTGAAATTTAAAAATATATATTTGTGTGGGAATTTAAAAAACTTCCTTACTGGCGAAAACCCCAAAATAATTCTTCTTCATAAAATAAAAATGCCATTGAACTAATGGGTTAGGAATTATATGAAAATCCATATTTTATTTTCATGAAAACTGCGGGAGGCCTAAAACGCACGAAAAACATGTTTTTAGCTTGGTTTGCAGCTTCTAGCTGGAGTTCATTATCTATTTTTTCCATATTTCGCAATTTATGTCTACATTTCCATATTTTTCCATATTTTGGCACTTTGTCCGTGTTTTATGTCCATATTTTGGTTTTCCCATAAACCTCTATTAGAATGGCCCCCATCAGTTAAATTGCGCTTCTGACTACTCCTGATGATCAGAAATTTTCCGAAAAATCATTTTGAAAATTTTTAGTTTAAAATAAACTTACTTAAAAATAGGTAAATTCGTTTGAAAAATATGCAAAAAAAAAGAGAGGAAAATTTCGGCTTTTTGATCCTTTTCAGAGCTTTTTTTCCTTATAAACGACTTTTATACGGTATTCAGCCATTTTACATGAATTTGAAGGAATTTTGGAAAATTTACCTCTCAATTCGGAAAATTTATGTTCAATTTTTGCAATATTATGTCTATATTTCGCAATTTTTGGTCCTAACCCACATAATTCCCAACCCTAAATAGCATACTTAAAAACGCATAAAAATACTTAATATTGATATTAAAATTAATAATTTAATTTTCAGCAATGCGAAATTTGCGTGTTCCAATTTTACTTGTGCTATTGAGCACAGTGATTATTTTCATATTAAAATTTTTATTGCATGAAAATATGCCGACAAAAATAACAATTAACCCTGTTGCGGGAAATTTTATGCAACGAAGGATTTTGTTTTTTGATAGTGACGTAGACACCCCAAAGTTGCTGCTTGGAATGAACACCCAAGTAAAAATATGAATATTTGAGTCGAATCATAACACATATTTCTTGGCACAAAAAATTATAAAATTAAGCCATTGCCAACAAAAAGTCACTTTGGCATATTTAATGAGGAGACAGTATTTGTAGAAATGATGACAAGCAATCAATTAAAAAGAAACTTTAATAAATTCAATTAGTCGATAATAATATTTATTGAGTTCCAATCAATTAAAAACAAAGTTTAATGAGTTTTCATATTCCTTTGGCAGTCATTTTGATTCAATTTTGCAAACTATTTTACAATTAAGCCATTGCCAACAAAAAGCCACTTTGGTACATTTAATGAAGATTGGGACAGAATTTGTGGAAGTGATGGCCAGCAGCAATGTGTGAGAAAGTTTGATGGCAAATTCCAGCGCAATGTTGTGTGTTTTTGTTATAAAAAATAATTAAAAAATAATTATGCATTGTTAAATTATAACTTAAATTAAATTAATTAAATATATTTTAATTCAATTTTAGTTTATTCCGTCGCTTAAATTGGCCGGCTGTTTAATTGCAAAAAATTCAAATGTTTTCTTGGAGTCGTTGTTTTGCTACTTAACAAACATGAACAAAATTAACACGACAAATATCGATTACGAACTTTTCAATTTGTTTGTTTTTAACTATTTATAATTAAACGTGACTTAGAGAGAATGGCATTATTTTTTTTTAATTTTAGACCGAGAATTAGAATGATGTTTTGTTATGTTGAGTCACCGTATTATGCTGAATTGCCAATGGAAGAGGTATTTTGATTTGAATTTGTTCTTTTGGCGTTGTGTCTGTCTCTGTCGTTCCCCTTCAGATTGTGAACAATGTTTCAATGACAAAAGACCTGACCAATGAATTACAGCTTTGGAAAATGGTCGCATTTGTGCGTGACCCAATTGAGCGATTTATTTCTGGTTTTGTTGACAAATGTTTCCAGTAATCTTTTGGACCATTTTTTCTACAGTAATCGAGGGAAATGGGATGATAGAGTGGGGTATAATTTTCTACCGTAATAGAAGGCAAGGAGGAGGGTATGGTGTGTTTAGCATTTTTCTTCTGTAATCGATGGTAAGGGGGATGGTAGTGTGGGTGGGCCATTTATCTGCCGTAATAAATGGCAACTGGAACAGTAGGGTGGGTGGGCCATTTTTCTACTGTAATCGAGGTAAGGGGATGATAGGCTGGGCCGTTCATTTTTCTTTGGCAAAACACAATTTAAAAAAACATTATAAAGTCAATTGAAAATTGATGCCTAATTTACTTGTTTATATATTTTTTAATAATTTTCAAATTTTATTTAATTTGTTTTTAACTCCGTTTATTTATATTTTTTAAATTGATTTAGCAGGTAAATCTGGCAAAAGTTTCCGCGATTCCCCAGACTTTGCGTCTATGTCCAAAATCGGGTTCAAACTCAAGGTTTTTCAATCCCTAATGGCCTAATCAGCATTATATAAATGATAGAAAGTGATTGTGTCTAATAATTTGCTAGTTATTTTAATTTTAAAAGTCATCAATTATTCAAACAGCTGATCAGGGCGAGAAAAATCCGACTTTGGACATAGGCGCAAGTGCCCGAGGCGCAAATCTCTGGGCACTGTTGCTGCAAATGTGGGAGGCAAAAAAATGGGGCGCCATTTTCAAGTCTTTGATTTGTGACCCAACGGCCGCCTCCAGCGCCGTAGGGCACTTTCACCATTTTTAAAAATAATATTTTTCGTATCTGAGTTAAATTTTTTATTATTATTGCAGAGCACCATTGTATAGATCTGATGCCACTGGTGGACGACAATATTGCAATGGCTGTGGGCCAAATTTGACATGTTTTGTCATGACGGAATATGAAAAAATGTTAAACCATTCGTCGTCCAATCTTTCATTTGCGGCCACGGCGGAGGACTCGCATTTTTTTCCACAAAATTGGTATGTAATTTGGCTAAGGTGTCACGCAGGAAAGGCCCTGGATTTTGATAGAAGACTTATAACAAATATTCAAATAAACTTCATGAAAATATAAAAAGTCTTGGACACGTGAGTCGGTGAATCTTCGGTCTCCATTCTTTACATTGAGATGCCAAATTACAGGTTCACCCCCGAAAAAACCATATGCAAAATTAATGCTTTTTTGACCAAAAAGCGTCAATTATTTGATATTTTTGGGGGAAATTTAAAAAATGTTAATCTGTAGGAAAAAGGTTTCAAAAATTCCTGTTTTCCTTTAAAAAATAGAGTATTACCTTTCTCCCTGTTAATAAACATGTGTTCCTTCTGTTGGGGCCAAAATGTATCGAAAATCCCGAAAAATAATTTATATTCATTTTTATTTTTAGGCTATGCCCGTTCCAGAGAATCAATTTCACTTTAATCAAATATAAAAGTTTGGCAAAAACTGAGGATGAAAAAAATTTCACAGACCAATTCGTGGCATTTTTGGCCAATATTCCAAGCCTAAGCCATGAAACGATTGAATTCGTCCGAGCCCAAGCGGGTTTGAAGCTTGGCCATCACACTTCGGGATCGGCCGCGTACAAATTTGTGAAGAAGCGCATTTATGAAAGCCCATTTTTGATGGAATTTCTTGTGCGGATGTTTTACTGGGACTTCAAAGTGTTGGGCTTTCCATTGCCAAAACTTTTTGAAATGCGTTATGGAAATGATCTGACGCAGTATGATTGAATCAAGTTCGATTTTGATCAATTTATGCTCTTTTGTCTGTACATTTATTTTTTGCAAAATGTTCCAATATCCTTAATACAGAATAGCTTATATTTTGGAGAAAACCAAGTAACAATTGATAGGTTCCACCCTTTTATTGTTTTTCAAATAAATTTACCAATTTTAGAAAGTTAAATTTTTTGTAAGTTTTCTTGAAAATTTCCTAAAATGATTTTTGTAAAATTTTCCGTTTTCATTGTTTATAGGGTCGCTTTAATAAAGGAGTCCGTTTGAAAAACCCAATACGTACGGCTCCATGAAAATGCGAATGCGACACTGTGAGAACTATTTACAAAATGAGAAAATACGACACTAGTCCTGTTAAAACCAAAAATATAACTCAATATTGAAATTTACATTGTTAAATTTTTTGGAAAATTTTTCCGTCTTTCTGATCAAAATATCCTCTTTAATGATAGATTATTCTAATGAGGGTTCCCAATCACCCACCACTTCCTCATTGCTTCAAGAGGGAGGAGTTCCATGTCAGGTGGAAAGCCAAAGCTTCTTGATCGGCTGGGCTTTAGCCGAATGATTAGTCGAACCCACCTCCAAGAGTTGAAGTGCGAATTTTTATCACCATGGATGCAAGCAAAGGCTGCTGTGGACTTGAGAGCAACGGCGAAAATTAATCGGTGCTGAGTCGTTATATAAAAACCCTCAAAAAGGGCGTTATATAAAAAACCCTCAAATGGTTTTTTTTGTGTTTTTATTGATTTTTCCTTGTGTTTTGGGCGTTATATAAAAAACCGTCAAAAAGGGCGTTATATAAAAAACCCTCAAATCAATCAAATTGTAAGACATTTCATCAAAATTGGGCGTTATATAAAAAACCATCAAATCTTATTGTTACCGTATTAATTTAGAAAAAACAATCGTGCCAATAAAATTAAAAAAACAATCGTGCCAATAAAATAAAACCTATATAAAATAATAAAGCATTTTTTAAAAAGAAACCTTTTTATTGAAAATTCACACATAGAAATACTTTCTGTATACACACTAACAATTTTATAAATTATTTATTATTATCAATAACAATTATTATTTTTTTTACAATTTTCATATACAAATATTATTTAACCTATTTTCAATGAAATTTTTATTTAAATTTATTCGCCTTTCTCAAGGGCTAACGAGAAAAAATAGCAATCAACAAGCATTCAGTGAAACAGGCAATTCCATTTTTGACAGATAAAATAAAAATATTTCAATTTGTCCCGATCGAGTGTGGCGTCTTTTTGTTCCTTTTAAATCTGAAAGGAAGGCTGATTTATGTGGTTTTTTATCAGTTCTTTCATACCAAAAAAACAAATCTCATCCAAATTTGGCATGGACCACATTTCACCAATTTTTCGAAACAAAAATTCATTGTTAAAGTTTTCCAAATCAATTGAAATTTCGCGGTCGCCAAACGAAAATTTGATGGGGAAAAAAAGTTTGAGGTACTCCTTATCTGAACAAATTTTTTGATTTTTTAAATTATTAATTAATATTTTAATTATCATTTTATTTATTATTTTTAAATTTAAATTTATATTCATACATTCACGACCACTTCCATCTTTTAAAGTATAACCAATTACAATGCCGGTTGCAACCGAACCAAGTATTATTGGAGTTAGAACAATTGCCGAAATAATTGCAATAGCCGCAAGAGTCCCCAGTTCTCTTTCTTTGCGACGAATTGGTTTTGAAATTGTCAAATTTTGTGACAAAATCAAAAATGCAAAGAAAAATATTTTTAATTTAGCCATTTTATAAAAATATAATTTTTAAGAAAAATTAACCCTTTTATAATTGTCAAGCCAATGCACAATCACATGAAAGCACAAAATTAGAAAAATTGATCACTTTATCGCCAAAACCCATTAAGAACAATTTAAAGAATTCACATTATCAAAGAAACCCTAAAAAATCTTGCTGCAGCAAATTTTGCAAAATTTGTTCAGTTTATCAGCGAAACCCATTAAACGAACAATTTAAAGAGAAAGCATTTGATCAATAATTTTTTGGAAAATTTGCTCAATTTTTAATTAATTTCTTGAGGATTGATTATAGCTTCAAAATGCCCATGACCATCATAATAAACAAAAATAGAATTTATATCACTTTTTAAAGAAATTGATAACTAAAATTTAAGAAAAATGAAATAAAATTCGAAAGAAATATTTACCGAATTTTTTGCATCTGGAGAATAAACAGCCCATGTATACTTTATATTACTTTGGGATGTTTGAATATTCGGACTACACACTATAACATTGAGCTGGAAAAGCTTTGCTGCAGCTAATAAGTCAATATTGATGCCCATTTAAACGTTTCAGTTGCATCCATTGCTGGCATTTTATGGTTTCTAATATACTCTTCGAGTTGGTTAATTTTTAAATGTGTTAATAATGCTTTAGTATAATGGAATAAACAGCCATAAATTAGGTTGTTGTCAAAAACAGTCTTCAAAACATTTATTTGAGCGCCTTCATAATCAACATGTATTCTTTTTACTATTAGAAACAATTTTTCTTGATCGTTTTTTGTTGTACATTGTCTTGCGATGTATTTTGTTTCATCTGCTTTCGTAGAATATTTTCCAACGCTTGTTTTGATTTTAGAAAGATATCTTTCCAGTGTAGATTTGCTTAGGTTTTGAGATGATTCATTATTATTTTTTGAAGTAATTCATTTATTGTTCGGATTTCTCTTTTTTCATATTTATTTAAAAGATTTTTAATTATATTGTCATTGATAAAAGAGTCAAAGGAAGAAGCACGGCTTCCACCAGTAATGTAACCGTAAATCCGATTTTTAAAAAGAAATATGAATAAAATAAATAATATACAATATACGGCTTTTGATGGTCCATGCATTTCCATTAATATGAATAATAAAAAATATAAATCCAGCGAATAATTTTTTTTTAGATGACGTAACATTTACATAAATCCAATAATTGATTACATTTAATGTCAATATTGTATAAAAAATATTTATTTAAAATGATTTATTATTTTATATAGGTTTTATTTTATTGGCACGATTGTTTTTTCTAAATTAATACGGTAACAATAAGATTTGATGGTTTTTTATATAACGCCCTTTTTGAGGGTTTTTTATATAACGCTCAATTTTGATGAAATGTCTTACAATTTGATTGATTTGAGGGTTTTTTATATAACGCCCTTTTTGACGGTTTTTTATATAACGCCCAAAACACAAGGAAAAACAATAAAAACACAAAAAAAACCATTTGAGGGTTTTTTATATAACGCCCTTTTTGAGGGTTTTTATATAACGACATAGCACCAATTAATCAACACTCGAAATCATAGCCATTACATCTCTGTCTTACTCCAATGAGATAATAGAAAATTTGAGTACTTAAAAACGTTTTAAAGTGACAGCTTGCCCAATGTGAGGTCGAGTCATTGAACGTAACCCTATATAAAAAAACAGAGCTAAACCCAAAATTTAGCAGAATTTAAACGGGTTAAACTAAGAAATATTTTTTAAATTAAAAAAAAAATATCGGGATACTTTTTTGCAAGTTTTGAGTAGGCCCGTCGGAAAGAGCACACCGAATTGCTTTTGGAATAGTGAGGCTACGATCTGTACTCGTTGAGTTATGGACAGTTCGATTTTGATGTTGTTAATAGTCGCTGCTTATCGGCCGCGACACTCGGGATGGTGGGAGAAGGCGGGGAAAAGAAGCACTGATATTTGTTTGTTGTCAATGCTTTTTGCCGAAGTAGACGGTTGTTGATCAAGTGGCACATTTAGGACACTTGATGGGCCTTCAATTATGATGTTAGTGGGAGGTAAAACAATTTATCAAATTCAAATTCGCTGGAATGGACGATTGCCCTGTCTTACCAGTTATATTCTAACACATTGTACATTCGAATCCACATTTGGGTTTTCATTCATATCACGTAACGATGATTTAAATTAGCAATTTCTCCACTCTACAATAACCGTTGACAGAATCGCCTCTTGGTTATTTATACAGGTATCATGACCGCTGGGTTTGGACCCGAAGTGGACTCAGTCTTCCCAATCTATTGCAATCTTTCACTGTCTGTTATTTTGCCATTATTGAATTTCGAAGTCGTCTGGGCTTTCGCTTGTCAGCTTTTGACCATTTGATTGTCTGTCGATTCCATAGACACCATTTATCAAGCCAGTGTACAAAAAGCCAAGCATATAAAGTGTTATGCCGGCCGATGGCAAACGAATAATCAATATTCATCCGGAGCAGAAAAAATAACAAAAAGGTGAGGAATATTAAAATAATAAAGAATGAAAATAACATAAATGAACGAATGAACTGAACTGAACTGAACGGGGAAAAGTCAACAACGCGGGTATTTATGGGCGGAAAAGTGGGCGTGACATAACGGAGGGAAATCGAAAACACAAACAAAGCAAAATTTCAAAATGGTCAACGGCCAATTGGGTACCATCCCTAATACAAAGTTGAGAATAGGTTGAATTTACAATTTCCAATTATTTTCAACCCATTTTAACCCATGTTTTTGAACTCTAAGACCCATTCTCGTTTTAATCATGGTAATTCAATTGTGATTCGATTTTCCCCTTCCGCAATTTCACCATTTCCAATACCCATCTTTGAAACATTTTCCTAATTATGTTATCGATGCATAGCATCCCTCCGCTGCCCACGGGAATTGATATGACTATGATTATAAGGTCCATTATGAATCCATAGCCATTAAAAATTGGCATTCTAAGCCAGAAATTTAAATGGCGTAAGATTAATATATTAAAATTTAAAATTTAGAAATTGATTTAAAAATAATTTCCAAATAAATTGGAGAAATCTTCCAAATTTATTCAAACACATTAACATTTTCTAAATTTCTGAAATTTATCACCCGATATTTCATTTCATTTATGGTATTACATTATTATCGTTGAACTTTACTTGTTTTTCCACCTGGACATATAACTTCACAACTCATGTCGATTTTCGACTCCATAAATGGTAACACTTCAATTTGGTTTTCCCTTTTTACTACATTTGGCCAAGAAAACCAAATTATCTGGGCATTCGATTTCTGCGTTGTTTTCATCCCAATCGGTTTAAAATAATTAAATCGACCCCCCGTAGTACATTCATAACTTCATTTTAATCGTGCCACTTGATTAGCCTTATTTAAGTTATCCTCAGTTTCAGTTATAAATTTAACTTTTCAATACGTATAAATTGTTTTACTTTCAATCAAAATTTTTTTGTCCATTTTTAAATTCATTTTAACGGTTCTAAATGGTAACTTTGGTTCGAGTTGACCAAATGCTGAATTTTCACACTCGCATTGTATCAATTCTTTTTCATTCGGAATCGGAATTCCTTGGCCATATATCAAATAATTATTATTAAAATTCAACGATCGGTAAATAGGACTGCAAAAAATTAATTTCCGTAAATCCGTACAAATGAGCCCGGCTTTAGAAAACAATCTTTCGCTTTTTACTAATCCACAAGGTGCGCTCAAAAATTTTACGGCTACATGGCAAAGAATAGGCCATTTTCCATGTTCTTCTTTCAACTTCCAGTAAAGAAAGGGATCAGCGCTGAATGGTATAGGCTTTTTCGCAGGCTATTCAGCCACTTGAATGATTGCTTGTGTTTTTGGCTCCAAATTTATAGAATCAGTTCGGTTGACATCAGAAATTTATTGAATGAATGCATTTTGGTTGCTTAAAGTAAATTACGAAAGAATAAATTGTCGCAAACTCAGCAGCCGTATGTTACAAAAAATGCCATGACGATTAAGTGAAAAGCTTCAAAAAAGAGTCGGTCATTGTTGCGAATCCAAGGCTCCTATGAATTAAGTTTCATTTAAAAAAGAAAAATAGCATTTTAATTTGTTGCGATTTAACCCTGACAATTAGAAATTTGTGCAACACCACTGCTCCCACCTAGCTTTGCCATGCGAAATTTCAAATAAAACAAAATAAATATGTAAAATGTTATATAAATCATTAAAATTGAGTAAAATTTTAAAAACTCTTTTTCTTTAAAAGGTATATTTCCTTGAAAATTAAAAAATTTAAGTATACAAATCAAAAGTTGGGCGTGTATTAGTTTCTGTTTGGACTTAGACCTGAATACCCGGCTTAGTTTGGTCCGAAATATGAAGAGAAGCATCTAATTCTGTTCAAACCAGGGCTCGTATCTTTTCGTGATTAAATTTTTGACATTTTGTACCAATTAAGACATCCAAAAAGCGTTAAAAATGATCAATATTGGATAAATCCATTAACAAATTTCCCCTCCCCCCCCATATTCCCAAAAAGTCTTTCGGAAAAAACGTCCGCAAGAAGTGTTGTGAAAAGTTAAAAATGCTCATCGCCACTCAAAATTGCAAAATCCGCCTTTTTTTGGTGCAAATCTGTTAACGAATTATACTATAATTTTCAAAAATTTTCCCCGGCGGCGCCTATAGGCACCAAAAAACTATTCGTTAAAATTCATTCCGGCGAAAAATGCAAGCCATTTGAATAAAATTAACCATTTTTCATTGCAAATATTTTGATTAAATTATGGCATTATGTAAATTTTTTTTCTCATGGTGAGAATTTTGAAATTTTATGGCATAAACTCACTATTTTTCTTAAAAAATTAGCCCAAAATCGCAAATTTTGGGCATTTTTGGACAAAAATCTGTAAACAAACAAAAGAATAATTTTGGCTTAATAAATAAACTGTTAAAAATGGACAAACCGGACCTTTAGAAAAAATCGCCGGACCCCGTGACCGGACATTTGGACAGTGGACATTTGGACAGTGAAGCCATTTGGACAGAACCGGACAATTGTACAGTGGACATTACGACATTGAGTGAATTTTGTTACTATTATAAATTGCTTTAGCAATGACAAAAATATTTTCTTAAGCCATTTGGAAATTCTTCCAATCCGATTAGTCAATTTGTAAGCGCACGGTTCATTAATAAAGAGCAATAAATTTCATCTTGTTTATTTTTAAAAAACATAATTATCTTGACTTTAGAAGGAATCAATTACCTATTTTAGTGCCTGATCAGACTTAAGAAAATTCAATTTACCTAAACAATCTTAAAAAAACTTTTTTTTTTGTTGCTGCTAAAGCCATTTATAATAGTAACTAGCGGGTGCGTGAACCGTTGGCATTTTAGCTGGGAAAAAGCGCTTCGCGCTTTGGGAGCTTCGCTACCTAGGCTATGAAGCGATTCAAATTGATTGAATTTGTTGGAGAGATTTTTTTATTTTTAAAAAATTATTAGGTTTTAGTCCGCTTCGCGGCTCAATTTGTTGGGCTCAGATGGGCGCTTCGCGCCTGTTTTTAATTTTTTGAGCTCAGACAGGCGCTTTGCGCCCGTTTCTAATTTCTTGGATTTTCGGCCGCTACGCGGCCTCAGACGGGCGCTTCGCGCCCGTTTTTAAATTTTATTGAGCTTGGACGGGCGCTACGCACCCGTTTTTAAATATTGTTGGGAATGGACGGGCGCTTCGCGCCCGTTTTTTAAATTTTGTTGGGCTCATACGGGCGCTTCACGCCCGTTTTTAAACTTGGTCGAGCTTGGACGGGCGCTTCGCGCCCGTTTTTAAACTTTGTTGGGCTTGGTCGGGCGCTTCGTGCCCGTTTTTAAACTTGCTCGAGCTTGGACGGGCGCTTCACGCCCCTTTTTAAACTTTGTTGGGCTTGGATGGGCGCTTCGTGCCCGTTTTTAAACTTGGTCGAGCTTGGACGGGCGCTTCGCGCCCGTTTTTTAAACCACGAGGGAAGAGCCGAAATTATTACTAAACCGATCGGATCGATGCCGTCGTACAACCACGGGGAAGAGGTACAACACAACCACGGGGAAGAGGTACAACCACGGGGAAATACAAAGATCGATTTGACTCAAACGAGATACTTCCCAAATATGTGTCAGACAAATAGTGAATTCTTTAATTTTGTCGTGTTCAAAGAATTTGAGAAAATTAAAGTTTCAAGTTCAAATATTTGGGTATATTTTTTGTCAATTTCGATTTGGTAGTGGTCATCATCTGTATTTCAGTTCTCCTAATAAAACAAAAAATATTTTAAATGAATAAAACATTGAAAAAACGAAAAAAATGGATAGAAAATTAATGTACACCGCCCGGAACCCCCCCCCCCCTCAAAATGATGCCTCAGAATCCCCAATCACACAGGGATTCTGAGGTCTTAACGATGTCAAAAGTAAAATCTGATCACGTATTCGTGATCAGCGTCCTAAAATAGCCTTAAAGACATATTTTTGAAATATTTTTGTGAATAAAAATTTTCCACGCAAAAATCCTGGTCACCCCCCTTTGGTCCCGAATCCCAAAATCACTTTTATTTTTGTATCGTTTTTTAAAAAAGTGATAAAAATGTAAAATAAAATTATATAATAGAACAAAAAATTGCGGATTTTATCTTATTTAAATTTTTCAGAATGACTTTTCAGAAGCGAGTTAAGAATTTTTTTCTGAAAAATCGAAAATTTCCAGAAAGTCTGGAATAACTTTTTACTTTTTAGAGACAGAAATAACAAATAAATCCCATAAAATTCTCCTTATTTTTCTCTATTTTTAAAGCTTTAGTGCATGAAAATTGTCCCACAGTGAAGTGGGTAATGAATTTTCAAAATTTAACCCAAATTCCCAATGGCCAAAAATTGCCAAAAAATAAAGAATTTTTAAAAAATTCCAAAAAATCCGAAACGAAAAACAAACATCAGAATCGGGCTCAGGACTCTAAACCCCAGAAAAATATTTTTCACCCCCTTTTTCACACAAAAAAAAATTCCTAAAATTTTCCTGCCATATAGCACACCGTTCGATAGAGCGTAAAAAGCTCTACAATTTAGCGCTAAAGCACTTTTTGGCTACAACCGACCCCTGACCAGTTATGGGCCCAGGACTCAAATGTCCCGCTGAGCTTGTTTTTCATCTTCAATGCGTACTGCTTCGCCCTCCGCAACAATATTCTTCAATCTCATAGCCGCCGTATTCCTCGCTCATCTCTCCCAAAAATTTCCCCGTCGTGATCGGCTCCACGTCCCTATCGTAACAAAAATACTGTCCGTGTCCGTGTACAAAATTTCCTCCGTTTCCCTCCGCTTCTCTCATAAATTCCAATAATTTTAACCTCGCCATACTCGTCGTCCTAAAATTTTTATATACAAATTTATAATTTTACTCACCATAAACTGATGAATGTTACTGGACTTGTTCCATCACAAAGTCCTCCTTGTCCCTGTAGATCATCTAATCGCCTCATCCGAATATTCAACAATATCACACATCTCAATTTTATGATCACACGCAATTTTAAAACTCCGACGCCCTATCAATCACCGCATTCTTGTTCAAACAATTTCTCATCGAAAACTTTCCCTAAAGTTAAAATTAAAATTATTAATTTTAAATTTTCTTACCCATAAACTATTAAGCATCAATTTGCTGATGTACCGCAATCCGGATTCTTCTTCACTTTAGCCAATTCAATTCGATTCCATATTTTTCCTTATATTCTTCTCTCCAAATATTCTTCTGCTCCTCCGTCTCAACCCCTTCGGAAAACCGCTCGCCTCCTCCTTCAGCTTCAAAAATAATCTCACATATCCCTTGAATAAATCGTCGCCTCCTCTTCGTATGCCACGCTCTATAAAATCTGTCCACAGTATAACCGCATTCCAACGCCTTTGCCTGAAAATGTCAAAATTTTCTTAAAATTTTCAAATTCTTACCAATTCAACGCTGGTATATGTCGCCACGTATGCTGATGCCGCAAGAAGTAATCGATATTAATAAAAAATACACAACAGGACCATAAATTGAGGGACCGTCCCAATAAATGAAATATTTTTATCGTTTCTTTAAATTCTTTTGAGCCATTTTCAGATAGGGAAGCATATAATGATACATTTCGTCAATTTCAGAATTGTTTTTAGTTCCCGTAATTACGACTTTACCGGTCCAGAAAATTAACGCTGTCATGCTTTTACCCCGCTTGAAATTTAAACCGCAAAATATTTCGGGTTCATAGAAGGCACGACGATTTTTTCTAAATTCGTTCAGTTCAATTTCATGTCCGAATTTAAAGGTCGAAACAATATTTTCAACCGTGTGCCCGGTGTAAGAAGCCCCCGGACACCCCGAGCCCTTAATTATTTCTATGAAATTTTTTATAGCATTTTCACAGTCTATCAGACTTTTCGTCCCCAAACATATCATTTTCCCGGATTCCCATAATAATGCGGTGGCTTTGATGGGAGTTGTACATTTGATAACTGCGGCATTGAATTTTCTAGGGTTATATTTAAATTCACATTCGGTGATCGTCAGAGAGTTTAGTTTAATACCGGTACCGAGATTAGCGAGAGCAATTATATTTACGATTATCGGTTTTTGCATTTTTGATACAATGTACCAATCAAATGGTCCTTTCATCCCCTTTATATACCCCTTCTATAAATAGCAAACAAAAATAAAACAAAATTGAAAAATGAACTGCCCGCATAAAATTAAATGTTGTCATTACTGTCCTTGTCATTACGAGATTTGTAAGAGATGTAAAAGCCACAGTCTTTTGCATTTCGGTACATCATTTTTTGATGATTTCTGGCTATGCCCCAAATGCGCGAAACATGTTCCCTATGAACATATAAATAGATCAAATAAATAAGAGGCATTAAAAATGTTTCGCGGTCCGTTCACTCTAATTCTCTCGGGGGCTACCGGAATAATCGACAGCAATAAAATCTCCGTGTCGTTTCTGCAATAATTTCCAATTCTTCATCCAAATAAAAGGGTGTCTCCTTGTTTTCGTTGTACCTGAAAAAAATTTATTTATTGTTTTTTTTTTCTTTTTCTTACCATTTTTCGAATTTTATAAATTTTCCTTTTCATAGATCCCGGCGAATAGTCCTCCATGTGGCAGATGTTCCAATCGTATTCCATAATTTTCTTTCTTGTTGTAGTAATAGGGGAAAAAGGGCTTGTCCTCACAGTCCAAATTAAATGTCGCCTTCAGCGACTCAAGCTTCACCGGCATCAATAAACATGAGTCTCTCCAAATCAGCTTGAATGTTTCTTCGAGTTTTGCACTTTAAATTCATAAATTTTCAATCTGGGGTCACAACTGTTCCCAAAAAGACTGAATTATTTCATGGATGCATATCATGATGCGACCAATAATCAATTTAGTTATCTCATGATTAACATGCACCCAAATTCTGAGGAGGAATTCAGATTATGTAGCAAAATTTTTCCAGATGAGACTCTGGAAATTTATTTACCAATTGAATAGTATATAAGAATATGAATTTAAATTAAATTAAAAATGTATAAATTTAGCTCCGAAGTGAAGGAGAATACAGCATTCCTAAAGAAGCTTGCCTCCACCAGATCAGAACAAAAGAAGAACGAATTAATCGAAAACGCTACAGCTGACCAAATTTTGGCAATCGTTGAAATTTGTGCAAATATATTGAGTTTTAGTTTTAAACTCACGACAAAACAAAAAAGAAGGTTGGCACAATACGCCGATTTTTATAGAGAAATTGCCAAATCTCGTTCAGAGAAAACGGCAAGAAAAAGGATACAGCAGGGCACACTACAAAGTTGGCAATAAGTCTCTCCACATTCATGTCCTTCTTCGGTTAAATCGATAAGTCTTGTCACAAATCACACAACGTTCCATAATTTGCAAGTCTGATGTCCCTGATGATAGTTGTAGCATTCCCAATTGTAAAAGTAACGTCGACACTTCGGGCATTCAATCTTCACTCCACTCTCCTTTTGACACGGCATTCCTCCACTCTATTGCAATAATAACATCTCGCCCGGCAATCCAGTATGATAAACATCCTGAGTAAAAGCATTCACATTCAACGCAGAATTCCTCCCACGTTGAAAAAGCAGACGTAATTCTTCAGACCATCCCAGTGACCATTCTCCAAAAATATCGGCACTACATTTCTCGTCCCATAGGGCCTTCCACAAAACACGGATCGATTTCCGCGGATCCGCAGACTTCTCAAATGCAACAACCCGGTTTTCCGGGGTAAATCTCATCCTGAAAAATTATTTTTTTTTCAATTTTAAACCCACCCAATAATTCTGAACATTCGGCAAGTGCTCCACTCCATAGCTATATTCGTTAATATCAATTCCACAATTCGTAAAAGTTCAACAGCCGCCTCTCGTTGTCTCACGATTATTCATAAATCGATTAAAAATATTCCGATGCACTTCCAAATAAAATAGAGATGTTTTGTTGTATCTCGCGGGGAAGAAAGATGAAACAACACGCGGTGCAAAATTTCTTAAAGATCGGTTACTGAAGGATCCAACAGTAAAAGACATGGTTGATAAATCAAAGGTCATGTGGGGACGTGGAAGGAAAAAGGCAATAAAATCTATAAAAACACCCGGGATAGCACGAGAGAAGAAACCCTTCAAACCACTAATATGGGCAAGACTGTAGAGAAAATTTTATCAAAAATTTATTTTAATTTAAAATCTCCGGCAAGTTTTGCTGGAATTCAAAAAATTTTAAATGATGCCAAAAAGATTGACCCGGAAATTACGACCGATGACGTTAATAAATTCCTGGAAAAGCAGAGAATATTGCCACACCAAACATCCGCACTTTCCGCTTCATCCTTTCTTCCGTAGTCTTAAAAGCCGCCTTAATCATTGTGTCGATTGCGTCCCTCATCGCTTCGTCAGGGCGTCTCACATCCGAATTGATCCGAAATTCCGTAATGTTCTTCACGTGCTGAGTCGAATGATCTTCAGTGCACCGGCCAAGTCAAAGAAGAGTGAGGACATGATCGAGGCTTTTGATCGGGTGTTCGAAAAGTCTAAAATTATCCCGATGAAAATATATAGTGACAGTGGGCTTGAATTCCAAGCAGGAAAAATGAAAAAATATTTTGAGGAAAAATTCATCATCAAAAATGTAATGTATAGTCCTGATCTGCACGCCGGAGTCGTTGAAAGGGCAAATCGGACAATAAAAGAGCGCTTGTACAGATATTTTACAAAGAAAGACACTCTTCGATGGGTCGACGTAATAGACAAAATAATAACAAACATTAACAACAGTGTGAATAGAACATTGGGAGCCAAACCGTCTTCAATTAATTTTGAAAATGCCCGTGCGCTCTGGGAAAAATTATATAAGGCGAAGGAATTTAAAATTTCGAAAAAGAACAAATTTAAAATTGGCACGTGCAGATTGCGAAATCGATGGGGAAATGCAAATAGGGAAAATCAATCAATTTTGATTGACAGGTGACCTAATTTTGGTCAATATTGCGAAATCGTAAAGTCACGTGCAAATTGCGAAATAATGGAAGAGAAAAAAAGACCATCAATTATTTCAGAAAATTCAATTTCATTAATTTAAATGAATTTTTATTTATTCAACTATTGTCCAATTAATATTCCTATATCATACAATTAATTCGAATTTCATTGACAATTTTGGTGCTTATCGATTTTTTTTTCACGACTCGGAATCGCGGCGCATCGACGGAGCGGATGAGAGTGGCGGTCTCATTATCGATTAATTTTTTTTGCGCGGCAGCGACATCGATAGGGAGGACAGTGCTAGTGTCATTATCGATTATTTTTATCGATTAATTTGCGCGGCGATGCATCGGCGGGGAGAATTAACGAGGCATTCAGCCATCATTACAAAATCAAAAAACAACGTGGAAGGAGAGAAGCCAAGGCTGAAGATACCAAAGACTCAAAAATTGATGTCGCAAAGAGGGCCGCAGAACGCGCCGGGAGAGACGTAGAAAGACATTTTAATCAGATCAACAATATCTCGAATTCCATCCAAACCCAACTAAACACACTAAGAGAAACAAATCCTCACATTTTAGAAGAGCCTGATATAAAAATTTGGTTTGACAAAATGGTTGAGATGGGAACCGAAATTCAAACATCTCGAAATGAACTTAAGTCTTTTCAGGAAGAAGTAGATAAAGCCAAAAACATAACATTGGAGCATGTGGAAAAGAATGACTTGAAAAAAGCAAAGAAATCAGCCGACGTCGCAAAGGGAATCGCCAGACAGGCAAAGACCAAATATACATCAACTCTCGAGGGATATAATGATAAATCGGAAAAGGGTTTTAGCGGGATAGTGAATAGGCTTAATGAGGCGCTCGGTGAGCATATTAAACGTAAAGATATTGAAAATAGACAAGTATCTGAAGCTGAGAAAGGACCACAAAAAAGAGAGAGATTAGCCAATGAGGATGTTCAATTTCAATATGACAGCATTGATCAAAAATTTATTGTCTATCTTTCCTCTGCCGTCACCCATATAGATTTGTCAAAACACCTCGCCTATGTTCTGGGGTTTAAGAACACAAGGCTATTTCACGCGGAAGAAGCGAATTATATGCCGGATTTGACGGGAGGTGTAAGGCAGCTATACATTTATGCACCAAATTTAATCGAAAACACAATTATCGGGAACCAGATGGCTCCACTCTTAAGAATAGTTAACGTCGTCGATGACCCAGGATCGATTAGTGAAGTTATATATAGCACCGAGTATTTTCATCGTCTACAGTCGAAACGAATTTCAGAAATTACAATTGAAATTCACACACCGTTTGGTGAATTCGTTAAATTTCACTGGGGAAGTTGTATTCTTACATTACATTTTAAGAAATGGGCTATTTAGGCCGCTTCGCGGCCTCAAACGGCGCTTGCGCCCGTTTCTAAATTTGTTGAGCTATTAATAATGCCGCTTCGCGGCCTCAGACGGGCGCTTCGCGCCGGCTTTTCAATTTTTGTTGGCCTTGGACGGGCGTTAGCTCTGGTTGTGGAGATTTGGAATTTTTAAAAAATTATCTGGGACTTTTAGGCCGCTTCGCGGCCTCGAACGGGCGCTTTGCGACCGTTTTTTAAATTTTGTTGGGCTTATACGGGCGCTTCGCGCCCGTTTCTAAATTTGTTGGGCTATTAAGGCAGCTTCGAGGCCTCAGACGGGCGCTTCGCGCCCGTTTCTAAATTTGTTGGGCTATTAAGGCCGCTTCGCGGCCTCAGACGGGCGCTTGCGCCCGTTTCTAAATTTGTTGAGCTATTAATAATGCCGCTTCGCGGCCTCAGACGGGCGCTTCGCGCCGGTTTTTCAATTTTTGTTGGCCTTGGACGGGCGCTTCGCGCCCGTTTTTTAAATTCGTTGAACTCATACGGGCGCTTCGCGCCCGTTTTTTAGCTTGTTAGGCCGCTTCGCGGCCTCAGTCGGGCGCTTCGCGCCCGTTTTTTAAATTCGTTGAACTCATACGGGCGCTTCGCGCCCGTTTTTTAAATTTTGTTGGGCTTATACGGGCGCTTCGCGCCCGTTTCTAAATTTGTTGGGCTATTAAGGCAGCTTCGAGGCCTCAGACGGGCGCTTCGCGCCCGTTTCTAAATTTGTTGGGCTATTAAGGCCGCTTCGCGGCCTCAGTCGGGCGCTTCGCGCCCGTTTTTTAAATTCGTTGAACTCATACGGGCGCTTCGCGCCCGTTTTTAGCTTGTTAGGCCGCTTCGCGGCCTTGGACGGGCGCTTTGCGCCCGTTTTTTAAATTTTGTTGGGCTTATACGGGCGCTTTGCGCCCGTTTCTAAATTTGTTGGGCTATTAAGGCAGCTTCGAGGCCTCAGACGGGCGCTTCGCGCCCGTTTCTAAATTTGTTAAGATATTAAGGCCGCTTCGCGGCCTCAGTCGGGCGCTTCGCGTCGGTTTTTCAATTTTTGTTGGCCTTGGACGGGCGCTTCGCGCCCGTTTTTTAAATTCGTTGAACTCATACGGGCGCTTCGCGCCCGTTTTTTAGCTTGTTAGGCCGCTTCGCGGCCTTGGACGGGCGCTTAGCGCCCGTTATTTAAATTTTGAGGTACAAAAGTGATTAAAAGAGGTACAACAATGATTAGAAGAGGTACAACAGTGATTAGAAGAGGTACAACAGTACACAATGTTTTTACCAGCATTGTTCCGAGACGTTTAATCGTCGGGTTTGTTTCAACCGGTGCGTATACCGGAAATCCTAAAGAGTCACCCTTCGTCTTTGAACATGCCAAAATACGCTCTATCAGTGTCGAAGCGAATGGAAACATATTCCCCGGGTCACCCTATTCTCTTAATTTTGATAGAAACAAATACATTCGCGCTTTTGTGGACATGTATACGGGACTCGGGATGGACGACGGTGAAAGAACAATGTCGATCAATATACAAAAATTTGTAAACGGTTGGTGTTTCTTCGTCATCCCGATGACCTCTACTCTAGAGGACACCCCCGGTTTTGAATTGATTCGAAACGGAACGACCAGCATCAAGGTGCAGTTTAATGAGCCTATAAAGGACGGCGGGTATGAGATGATAGTTCTGGGGGAATTTGATTCGATTTTATCTATTAATGCTAATCGGGTGCTCAGTAGCGACGGAAGCATATGATGAATTCTCACGAGATTGAAATATTTCTATCCAAACATCCGACAACCCGAAAATATTTTATAGGGGTTTTTGCTTCCGACAGGGTGCCCAAATTTAAGGACAGGCATTTTCCTTACTGTTTTGTGGCGAATACCGATCGGGCGGGCACGATAGGTGAACACTGGGTCGCCTGTTTTGTAAATTCGCCGACAGAATTTTTCTCTATTTTTAAGGCTTTATTCCTTTAAAATTGATCAACCCTTCGATTTGTTATGAATTTTCCAGAGATTAGAAGAGGTACAAATTTTATGAAGAGGTACAAATGTGATTTAAAGAGGTACAACAGTGATAATAGTGGTACAAAAGTGATTAGAAGAGGTACAAAAGTGATTAGAAGAGGTGCAAAAGTGATTAGAAGAGGTACAATGGTGATTAGAAGAGGTACAACAGAGATTAGAAGAGGTACAAATTTGATGGAGAGGTACAAATGTGATTTAAAGAGGTACAAAAGTGATAAAAGAGGTACAAAAGTGATTAGAAGAGGTACAAAAGTGATAAAAGAGGTACAAAAGTGATTAGAAGAGGTACAAAAGTGATAAAAGAGGTACAAAAATTGAAAGCAATTTATTATAAATTTTAAAAAATAAAATTAATTATTCCTTTTATTAATTAAAAAGAGAATTTTGAAATGTACAAGAATTGAATATTTAAATTAATATGAAATTAATTTTTATAAATTCAATTTAAAAATAATATGAAATTCTTTATTAAAACATAATTATTATTTTTTACATAAATTCTTTTATTATTAATTTACAACAAATCTTTAAATATAAATTAAACGCACTGAAAAATAACACAAAAATAAATAGATAAATAAAGTACACCGCCCGGATTCGAACTTCCCCCCCCCCTCCCCCCTCAAATGATGCCTCAGAATCCCCAATCACACGGGGATTCATTTTTTTATAATAAAATACTCTTTTATTAATTAAAAACAACGTTGGAAATTATTAATTGAATATTTATTTAATTTGAAATTAAATTAATTTTTTTACAAATTCAAAAAAAATAATGAAATTCTTTAATTTAAAAAAAATAAATTTAAATAATTTAAAAGAAATCTTCAAATTAATTAAAAACAGTCAAAATAACGCAAAAATGCATAGAAAAATAATGTACACCGTCCGGATTCGAACTTCGCCCCTCCCCCCACTCAAAATGATGTCTCAGAATCCCCAATCACACAGGGATTCTGAGGGCTTAACAATGTAAAAAGTAAAATCTGATCACGTATTCGTGATCAGCGGCCCAAATAACCCCTAATTACATATTTTTGGAAGATTTTTGTGAGAAAAAATTTTCCACTCAAAAATCATGTGCACCCACCTTTGGTCTCGAATCCCAAAATCACTTTTATTTTTATAACTTTTTTCAAAAAAGTGATAAAAACATGAAATAAAATTTAAATTATAGAGCAAAAAATCGCGGATTTTTTCAGTATTTAAAATTTCAAAAACACCTTTACAGAACCGAGTTCTGAATTTTTTTCTGAAAAATCGAAAATTTCCAGAATTTCTGGAATAACTTTTTTTGTTTTTGTGGTATAAATTTCAAATAAACCTCATAAAATTCTCCCGATTTTTTGCTATTTTTAAAGCTTAATTGCATGAAAATCGTCCCACTTCAAAATGAGCTACGAATTTTCAAAATTTACCCCAAAATCCCGAGGGTCAAAAAAATTGAAAAAAATTTCGAATTTTTAAAAAATTCTAAAAATTATGAAACGAAAAACAAAGGTCATATTCGTAATCAGCATTTCAAAATACCACAGAAAAAAAATTTTCACCCCCCTTTTCAACCCAAAAAAAATTTTCAAAAATTTCTAGGGGGCCTAGCTCGAAAATTTTTGAAAATTTCCGAACATTTAGTACACCATTCGATAGAACTTTAAAAGCTCTACAATTTTGCCCTAAGGCAATTTTTGGCTAGAACCAACCCCCGACGAGTTATGGGCCCGGGACTCAAATGTCCCGCTTAGGCCAAAAAATTTTTCTATTTCCTGGAAAAAATCGAAAATTTTCTAAAAACATCACTAATCGATAGAGCTCAAAAAACGATGTTTTGGAAGTGGTCTTCGTTTTCCCTGGAAAAATCGTTAAAAAATCATAAAATTCAAAAACCGAAAAACCGAATTTTAGGCCTAACTCGAAAAATTTTGAAAATTATCGAAATTTTAAAACTTGGAAAAATCGAGCTCATTGAGCTCTACAATAAGTCCGCTGGCGACCCCCTGCTCCGAGCAAACCCTTACGAGCTATTCGCCTGGTACTGAAGTGTCCAAAAAAAGTGATTCTTACGTTGCCTAACCTACAGGTCAGGCCTTTGATCTGATCAAAAATTTTTTGCTGGCAAAGTTGTAGGCCATAGTTGGGGCATTTCGCTTTTGGGGTCCGCTAAGCTCTGAAAGCAAAAGCAAAAAATTTCGTAACACTGAGACTGGCGGCAAAGTCGGTTTTTGAGCCGCTGGTACTCAGTTGGCCCTTGGACCGGAAAACCTATATTTTTCCCGGATGCGCCTCAAAAAGTTGTAAGACCTTTCCACTACTTTCAGGGCGCTCCCGGCCTTCGGCCGGGAGATTTTGTTTTTGCAAACGAAACTCCTTGTCAATATAACATATATAGTAATGGCTAATTGGTTTTTGTTTAGGAGAAAAAGCAATGAAAATGGAAACAGCCATGGAAACAAATATTCCGTGCTGAGCAGACTAAAAGTGCAAGCGTGGCGAAGTACAAAAAGTGCTAGTGATCAAACTATAAACAAAATAATTATTTAAAATATTTGAAAATGAAAAGCAAATTATTTTAACTATTTAATAATAATATTATTTAGCATATTTACTATATAATAAAACTTAATAAAGAAATAATTTTTTAAAATATATTCTGTGAAACAATTGTTTATTTTTTATAAAATTTTTTAATTTAATAATAAGAAATTGATATTTCTATTATTATTTATTCTCATTTATAGCGATGCAATTTTTAGGCACAAAAAATCGCGAAATAGGCTCGAAAAATAGGCATTTCGGCAGTAAGCACAAAAAGTCTCAAATAGGCAAAGTTATTTTAGGAAATTGCCTAAAAATCGCAGCCTTACTCACTGAATAATGAAAATAGTTATTTAATTTTTCTTATTATTAAACAAAAATTTTTATAAAAAGAATTTTCACAGACTTAGTTTTATAAGATTATTATAAAGTTTTACTTATGTAGGGAATAAAAAACAGTTAAATGAATTCTTTAAATGAATGAACGATTTATTAGCTTTTGTCTCAGTAATTACTTTTTCTGTTTAATTATGCAGTTAATATTTTAAATAAAAATATATATTATTATTAGCAGGGATGCAAAAAATATGCACGAAAAGTGGCCAAAATATGCACTAAATATGCAAATAAAGTCGTGAAATATGCACCAAATATGCACAAAAATCGTAAAATATGCACCAAATATGCACTAAAAATTGAAAATTAGGGGTGCAAATTCAATAAAAAAAAATTTTTTTACTAATGCACTTGCCAATGAGCTGCTACATTTCTTTTATAAAATTATCTTTAGCAAATATTGACATTTTTTAAATCAAAAATTTTCTCATGAAAAAAAATTTGGGGGAAGAATTTTTGAGAAAATTTCCAATTCTTAGTGGTGTGTTTTTAAAAATTTTCGGTCGATTCTTAGGGGTGTATTTTCCGTTTTTTATTGCATTTTTGTTAACAAATTTTCCAAAAAATGGCGAAATATGCACAAAAAGCCAAAATATGCACAAAAACCTCGAAATATGCAAAAATATGCAAATAAAAGTCCCGATTTTTATACGCAAACACAAAAAAGAAAGTGTTTTTCCTGCTATTTAGAGCATGGAGAAGCCAGGAAAAAAAATGCATTTGCATGTTTTTTGCATCCCTGATTATTAGGGATCGGATTTTTAATTTTTACTTATTTTTTTCTACGGCTTTAACTCGAAGAGAGTACGAAAAACACATATTTTGTTCGAAAATTTTGCGTTTTATCGCCCTTATTCGACCTTAGAATTCCTTATATTGGGTATTCGCCCTTAAAAATCCATATTTTAGATTAGGGGTAGCACGGTACCGATACTTTTGACGAAAACCGGTACCGATACTAGCCGGTACTGGAAAACCCGAGACCGGTACCGGTACTTAGGTTTTCAACCGATACCGGTAACCGGTACTAACCGGTACTTTTTTGAGGTAAAAATTTTTGAAAAAAATTGTAAATTTATAAGCAAGAATATTTTAATAACAAATCATTTTTCTTCTTCAATCACTTCCAAATTATCCGAGTCTAACATTTCTTGCTCCTCTTCATCCGGCTCCGTAGACGGTGCCAAGAACACTCGATCCATATTGGCCTTGATAAGCAAAAGATTTTCGGCCATTTCTGCACCTAGGCTAAAATAAAAATTTACAAAATAAATTGTGATTTTATACTCCAAATACCGATTTCTTAATTTGTTGCTGTAAATTAGTCCTGCCTTTGAGAATAATCTTTCCGAAGAAACAGAAGTGGCAGGAATTGAATGGACAATCCGAGCCAAAATAATTAAGTCAGGAAATTGATTGCTGATTTCTCTCCACCAAGTAAAAAGATCAGCGTTGACTGACGGCCGATCAAATGCCTTGTATGCAGCTAACTGTAGCTGAATGCGCGTCGTTTGTGTCGAATGCGAAGTTCCTGAAATTGTAGACGGAACTGAAACACATCCGGGCGATTTTGGCTTCCAAATGTCGTCTAAAACGACGACAAGCATGGCGACGCGCATCCCTGAAGCGTCAGACAACACTACGCATTTACTGATTGATGAAGCCACTCAAGTGCCCTTCACATGTGTCGTGAACATGGTCTGCATGATGCCCAATTTGAAGAAGGTATTCATCACAGGTGACATCAGACAACTGGGAGTACATCTGAGTGAGCTTCCTGAAGCTATTTGGGCAGGCTTCGGCCTGGAATCAGTGACAACACAATTGGTGAAGTCTCCTGCTGTGCCGGAGACTGTTCTTCGGCAATGTTATCGCTCGCATGGTGCGCTGGTGAACTGCATTTCCTACGCTTCGTACGAATTGCATGGTGAAGAAGTTGTTCCGGTGGAAGAAGTGACACACGCAAGAACGGCTTTGACTCACTCGACAATCAATTTGCCGATTGCTGACATTCCGCTGGTGCTGTTACACTCTGAGGTCCGAACAAGAACGGATGAAACCTCGTTCTCTGTCTCGAATGAAGACCACAACAGAATTGCCAGAGAGCTTGTCTATACTCTGGACGTTAATCTGCCGAAAGAAGTGAACATAATTGTGATATGCCTATACTTATATGAGAGGGAGTTGCTCGTGGATGAGTTTGAGCATGCCAAAAAACGAGGTCATCTGAGTCGCAATGTTGAAGTGCACACGGTGGACTCTTTCCAAGCAAAGGAAGCCGATATAATCGTGCTGGTTACGACTCGCACCGGAAACACCGCAGAACAAACAAAAGGACGTTTGACTTCGGACTTCTTCAAGGATAGCCGTCGTGCTACTGTCGCGTTGTCCCTCCACTGGGCAAGGTGACGCAAGTAATTTTCATCATAATAGGCTCCGACAACAAAAGCGTTTTCTTATTTTCATCCCCGTCCCCGCTCTGCCCTAACTTATTAATCTCCTGCATAATAACATCCGCATTGTTCTGCGGGTACGCCCTGTACGGTAACCAAACCGGGGAAGCAAGCCCGGCACCCGTTATTGCCACACCAAACATCCGCACTTTCCGCTTCATCCTTTCTTCCGTAGTCTTAAAAGCCGCCTTAATCATTGTGTCGATTGCGTCCCTCATCGCTTCGTCAGGGCGTCTCACATCCGAATTGATCCGAAATTCCGTAATGTTCTTCGTGAATCCAAATTTTTCGCAAATCGTCGACCGTTCGTCAATTAATTTATAATTTTCCATTTCCTCAGTAAAATTGTTCCTGAAAAATTATTGATTACACTTGTCTCTTAAATATATTATTAAAAATTGCTTACCCTATAGCTCGAAAATCCCATTTTTTGGTCGACGGACCGCCTTTTTGCAAAGTCCCGTTGCGTTTTGAAGTCATTTTAATTAAATTTAATATATTTAAATAAGAGCGCACAATTTTTATTTTAGCAAAATCCAACTTTTGGTTGAACTGAATGGAGAAGTGAATTTGCGGGGCTTTTATAGTGGCCGCAGAATGCCTCGTGTCAGCTGACACCTGGCACGTGACTGTTTTTCCAAATTTCATTAAAAATTCAAAAATTTTCTTCGGCTGTGTTATAAAAAGCTAATTTTCTCAAATGCGCTAATTGAACGACTTACATTTAAACAAACAACTCAAATTCCAAAATTTATTTTAATTTCTTCCCATTTTTAGGCCCCAACAGATGAGGACGATGGAGACGATGCGGATGGTCAATATTGCGAAATCGTAAAGTCACGTGCAAATTGCGAAATAATGGAAGAGAAAAAAAGACCATCAATTATTTCAGAAAATTCAATTTCATTAATTTAAATGAATTTTTATTTATTCAACTATTGTCCAATTAATATTCCTATATCTTACAATTAATTCGAATTTCATTGACAATTTTGGTGCTTATCGATTTTTTTTTCACGACTCGGAATCGCGGCGCATCGACGGAGCGGATGAGAGTGGCGGTCTCATTATCGATTAATTTTTTTTGCGCGGCAGCGACATCGATAGGGAGGACAGTGCTAGTGTCATTATCGATTATTTTTATCGATTAATTTGCGCGGCGATGCATCGGCGGGGAGGGATGGGCAAAAAAAAAGCACCCGTGCGGATTTGGGAAATTGGATTGGGTGGGCGGCAATTTTAAAGGGATGCACCATTCAAAGTTCGCTGGCGGGCAGGTGCCCATGTGGCAGGGGGTTGGTCTCTGTCTTCATTGCATCACTGACAACCAAATTGAGAAAATGTGCACAACATTGAAAACTAAAGATTTCATTCATTTATCACTGATTTCCTTGACATACCTCTCCTTTTCCAACTGTCTGATGGCAGATTGCATATTCTTCGCATCATCACGCACACAACACGCCATTTTGTTCAATGTCAATCCATTTTGATTCAAACATAGTGCAATTTTCTCCGAGATCAGTTCACCAGAGTGAACAAAATTTTCCATGGAAAAGGCAGCGAGTACGGCATCGTGGCGAGAGAAACTTTTATCAATCCAATGAACAGTGACACTGAAATTACAATTAAAATGATTAAACATTATTAAAAAATAATTATCAACCTTTGTAATTGTGGTGACAGTGTCGGCTTAGACCAACCGTCACTCGTAATTGCATAATGATCAGATCCAACTCCCGATTGAATTAAACAACGGATTTGATCGGACATCCTGGGAATCACTTTTCGGCGAAAATGTTCTCGTGCACCAAGATCCTTCAAAAATAAATTCACAATGTATAAGATATATTATGATGTACAATGTTCGGATGTGCTCGCCCGTTTCTAAATTTGTTGAGCTATTAATAATGCCGCTTCGCGGCCTCAGACGGGCGCTTCGCGCCGGTTTTTCAATTTTTGTTGGCCTTGGACGGGCGTTAGCTCTGGTTGTGGAGATTTGGAATTTTTAAAAAATTATCTGGGACTTTTAGGCCGCTTCGCGGCCTCGAACGGGCGCTTTGCGACCGTTTTTTAAATTTTGTTGGGCTTATACGGGCGCTTCGCGCCCGTTTCTAAATTTGTTGGGCTATTAAGGCAGCTTCGAGGCCTCAGACGGGCGCTTCGCGCCCGTTTCTAAATTTGTTGGGCTATTAAGGCCGCTTCGCGGCCTCAAACGGGCGCTTGCGCCCGTTTCTAAATTTGTTGAGCTATTAATAATGCCGCTTCGCGGCCTCAGACGGGCGCTTCGCGCCGGCTTTTCAATTTTTGTTGGCCTTGGACGGCCGTTAGCTCTGGTTGTGGAGATTTGGAATTTTTAAAAAATTATCTGGGACTTTTAGGCCGCTTCGCGGCCTCGAACGGGCGCTTTGCGACCGTTTTTTAAATTTTGTTGGGCTTATACGGGCGCTTCGCGCCCGTTTCTAAATTTGTTGGGCTATTAAGGCAGCTTCGAGGCCTCAGACGGGCGCTTCGCGCCCGTTTCTAAATTTGTTGGGCTATTAAGGCCGCTTCGCGGCCTCAGACGGGCGCTTGCGCCCGTTTCTAAATTTGTTGAGCTATTAATAATGCCGCTTCGCGGCCTCAGACGGGCGCTTCGCGCCGGTTTTTCAATTTTTGTTGGCCTTGGACGGGCGCTTCGCGCCCGTTTTTTAAATTCGTTGAACTCATACGGGCGCTTCGCGCCCGTTTTTTAGCTTGTTAGGCCGCTTCGCGGCCTCAGTCGGGCGCTTCGCGCCCGTTTTTTAAATTCGTTGAACTCATACGGGCGCTTCGCGCCCGTTTTTTAAATTTTGTTGGGCTTATACGGGCGCTTCGCGCCCGTTTCTAAATTTGTTGGGCTATTAAGGCAGCTTCGAGGCCTCAGACGGGCGCTTCGCGCCCGTTTCTAAATTTGTTGGGCTATTAAGGCCGCTTCGCGGCCTCAGTCGGGCGCTTCGCGCCCGTTTTTTAAATTCGTTGAACTCATACGGGCGCTTCGCGCCCGTTTTTAGCTTGTTAGGCCGCTTCGCGGCCTTGGACGGGCGCTTTGCGCCCGTTTTTTAAATTTTGTTGGGCTTATACGGGCGCTTTGCGCCCGTTTCTAAATTTGTTGGGCTATTAAGGCAGCTTCGAGGCCTCAGACGGGCGCTTCGCGCCCGTTTCTAAATTTGTTAAGATATTAAGGCCGCTTCGCGGCCTCAGTCGGGCGCTTCGCGTCGGTTTTTCAATTTTTGTTGGCCTTGGACGGGCGCTTCGCGCCCGTTTTTTAAATTCGTTGAACTCATACGGGCGCTTCGCGCCCGTTTTTTAGCTTGTTAGGCCGCTTCGCGGCCTTGGACGGGCGCTTAGCGCCCGTTATTTAAATTTTGAGGTACAAAAGTGATTAAAAGAGGTACAACAATGATTAGAAGAGGTACAACAGTGATTGGAAGAGGTACAACAGTAATTAGTAAATTCATTAAATTAAAATGAAAATATTTTTTAACAAATTTAATTTAAAAAATACATGAAATTCTATCAATTAAAAAAATAATTCATTTAAACTTATAAAATTTATTCATTAAAAAAAAATTAATTTAAATATAATTTTTTATTTATTAACTCAAAAAATATTTTAAATGAATAAAAATTGAAAAACACGAAAAAAATGGTAGAAAAATAATGTACACCGCCCGGCTTCGAACTTCGCCCCCCCCCTCAAAATGATGCCTCAGAATCCCCAATCACACAGGGATTCTGAGGCCTTAACGATGTCAAAAGTAAAATCTGATCACGTATTCGTGATCAGCGGCCCAAATAACCCCTAAAATCATATTTTTGGAATATTTTGGTGAAAAAATTTTTTCAATCAAAAACCATGTGCTCCCCCCTTTGGTTCCGAACCCCAAAATCACTTTTATTTCTATAACTTTTTTCAAAAAAGTGATAAAAATGCCAAATAAAATTTACAAAATAGAGCAAAAAATTGCGGATTTTTTGAGTATATTATTTTTATAAAATACTTTTTCAGAATGGAGTTATGAATTTTTTTCTGAAAAATCGAATTTTTCCAGAACTTCTGGAATAACTTTTTTATTTTGGAAGATAGAAATTCCAAATAAATATCATAAAATTCTCCCGATTTTTCTCTATTTTTAAGGCTTTATTCCTTTAAAATTGATCAACCCTTCGATTTGTTATGAATTTTCCAGAGATTAGAAGAGGTACAAATTTTATGAAGAGGTACAAATGTGATTTAAAGAGGTACAACAGTGATAATAGTGGTACAAAAGTGATTAGAAGAGGTACAAAAGTGATTAGAAGAGGTGCAAAAGTGATTAGAAGAGGTACAATGGTGATTAGAAGAGGTACAACAGAGATTAGAAGAGGTACAAATTTGATGAAGAGGTACAAATGTGATTTAAAGAGGTACAAAAGTGATAAAAGAGGTACAAAAGTGATTAGAAGAGGTACAAAAGTGATAAAAGAGGTACAAAAGTGATTAGAAGAGGTACAAAAGTGATAAAAGAGGTACAAAAATTGAAAGCAATTTATTATAAATTTTAAAAAATAAAATTAATTATTCCTTTTATTAATTAAAAAGAGAATTTTGAAATGTACAAGAATTGAATATTTAAATTAATATGAAATTAATTTTTATAAATTCAATTTAAAAATAATATGAAATTCTTTATTAAAACATAATTATTATTTTTTACATAAATTCTTTTATTATTAATTTACAACAAATCTTTAAATATAAATTAAACGCACTGAAAAATAACACAAAAATAAATAGATAAATAAAGTACACCGCCCGGATTCGAACTTCCCCCCCCCCTCCCCCCTCAAATGATGCCTCAGAATCCCCAATCACACGGGGATTCATTTTTTTTATAATAAAATACTCTTTTATTAATTAAAAACAACGTTGGAAATTATTAATTGAATATTTATTTAATTTGAAATTAAATTAATTTTTTTACAAATTCAAAAAAAATAATGAAATTCTTTAATTTAAAAAAAATAAATTTAAATAATTTAAAAGAAATCTTCAAATTAATTAAAAACAGTCAAAATAACGCAAAAATGCATAGAAAAATAATGTACACCGTCCGGATTCGAACTTCGCCCCTCCCCCCACTCAAAATGATGTCTCAGAATCCCCAATCACACAGGGATTCTGAGGGCTTAACAATGTAAAAAGTAAAATCTGATCACGTATTCGTGATCAGCGGCCCAAATAACCCCTAATTACATATTTTTGGAAGATTTTTGTGAGAAAAAATTTTCCACTCAAAAATCATGTGCACCCCCCTTTGGTCTCGAATCCCAAAATCACTTTTATTTTTATAACTTTTTTCAAAAAAGTGATAAAAACATGAAATAAAATTTAAATTATAGAGCAAAAAATCGCGGATTTTTTCAGTATTTAAAATTTCAAAAACACCTTTACAGAACCGAGTTCTGAATTTTTTCTGAAAAATCGAAAATTTCCAGAATTTCTGGAATAACTTTTTTTGTTTTTGTGGTATAAATTTCAAATAAACCTCATAAAATTCTCCCGATTTTTTGCTATTTTTAAAGCTTAATTGCATGAAAATCGTCCCACTTCAAAATGAGCTACGAATTTTCAAAATTTACCCCAAAATCCCGAGGGTCAAAAAAATTGAAAAAAATTTCGAATTTTTAAAAAATTCTAAAAATTATGAAACGAAAAACAAAGGTCATATTCGTAATCAGCATCTCAAAATACCACAGAAAAAAATTTTTCACCCCCCTTTTCAACCCAAAAAAAATTTTCAAAAATTTCTAGGGGGCCTAGCTCGAAAATTTTTGAAAATTTCCGAACATTTAGTACACCATTCGATAGAACTTTAAAAGCTCTACAATTTTGCCCTAAGGCAATTTTTGGCTAGAACCAACCCCCGACGAGTTATGGGCCCGGGACTCAAATGTCCCGCTTAGGCCAAAAAATTTTTCTATTTCCTGGAAAAAATCGAAAATTTTCTAAAAACATCACTAATCGATAGAGCTCGAAAAACTATGTTTTGGAAGTGGTCTCCGTTTCTCTGGGAAAAATCGTTAAAAAATCTTAAAATTCAAAAACCCAAAAACCGTTTTTTAGGCCTAACTCGAAAAATTTTGAAAATTATCGAAATTTTAAAATTTGGAAAAATCGAGCTCATTGAGCTCTACAATAAGTCCGCTGGCGACCCCCTGCTCCGAGCAAACCCTTACGAGCTATTCGCCTGGTACTGAAGTGTCCAAAAAAAGTGATTCTTACGTTGCCTAACCTACAGGTCAGGCCTTTGATCTGATCAAAAATTTTTTGCTGGCAAAGTTGTAGGCCATAGTTGGGGCATTTCGCTTTTGGGGTCCGCTAAGCTCTGAAAGCAAAAGCAAAAAATTTCGTAACACTGAGACTGGCGGCAAAGTCGGTTTTTGAGCCGCTGGTACTCAGTTGGCCCTTGGACCGGAAAACCTATATTTTTCCCGGATGCGCCTCAAAAAGTTGTAAGACCCTTCCACTACTTTCAGGGCGCTCCCGGCCTTCGGCCGGGAGATTTTGTTTTTGCAAACGAAACTCCTTGTCAATATAACATATATAGTAATGGCTAATTGGTTTTTGTTTAGGAGAAAAAGCAATGAAAATGGAAACAGCCATGGAAACAAATATTCCGTGCTGAGCAGACTAAAAGTGCAAGCGTGGCGAAGTACAAAAAGTGCTAGTGATCAAACTATAAACAAAATAATTATTTAAAATATTTGAAAATGAAAAGCAAATTATTTTAACTATTTAATAATAATATTATTTAGCATATTTACTATATAATAAAACTTAATAAAGAAATAATTTTTTAAAATATATTCTGTGAAACAATTGTTTATTTTTTATAAAATTTTTTAATTTAATAATAAGAAATTGATATTTCTATTATTATTTATTCTCATTTATAGCGATGCAATTTTTAGGCACAAAAAATCGCGAAATAGGCTCGAAAAATAGGCATTTCGGCAGTAAGCACAAAAAGTCTCAAATAGGCAAAGTTATTTTAGGAAATTGCCTAAAAATCGCAGCCTTACTCACTGAATAATGAAAATAGTTATTTAATTTTTCTTATTATTAAACAAAAATTTTTATAAAAAGAATTTTCACAGACTTAGTTTTATAAGATTATTATAAAGTTTTACTTATGTAGGGAATAAAAAACAGTTAAATGAATTCTTTAAATGAATGAACGATTTATTAGCTTTTGTCTCAGTAATTACTTTTTCTGTTTAATTATGCAGTTAATATTTTAAATAAAAATATATATTATTATTAGCAGGGATGCAAAAAATATGCACGAAAAGTGGCCAAAATATGCACTAAATATGCAAATAAAGTCGTGAAATATGCACCAAATATGCACAAAAATCGTAAAATATGCACCAAATATGCACTAAAAATTGAAAATTAGGGGTGCAAATTCAATAAAAAAAAATTTTTTTACTAATGCACTTGCCAATGAGCTGCTACATTTCTTTTATAAAATTATCTTTAGCAAATATTGACATTTTTTAAATCAAAAATTTTCTCATGAAAAAAAATTTGGGGGAAGAATTTTTGAGAAAATTTCCAATTCTTAGTGGTGTGTTTTTAAAAATTTTCGGTCGATTCTTAGGGGTGTATTTTCCGTTTTTATTGCATTTTTGTTAACAAATTTTCCAAAAAATGGCGAAATATGCACAAAAAGCCAAAATATGCACAAAAACCTCGAAATATGCAAAAATATGCAAATAAAAGTCCCGATTTTTATACGCAAACACAAAAAAGAAAGTGTTTTTCCTGCTATTTAGAGCATGGAGAAGCCAGGAAAAAAAATGCATTTGCATGTTTTTTGCATCCCTGATTATTAGGGATCGGATTTTTAATTTTTACTTATTTTTTTCTACGGCTTTAACTCGAAGAGAGTACGAAAAACACATATTTTGTTCGAAAATTTTGCGTTTTATCGCCCTTATTCGACCTTAGAATTCCTTATATTGGGTATTCGCCCTTAAAAATCCATATTTTAGATTAGGGTAGCACGGTACCGATACTTTTGACGAAAACCGGTACCGATACTAGCCGGTACTGGAAAACCCGAGACCGGTACCGGTACTTAGGTTTTCAACCGATACCGGTAACCGGTACTAACCGGTACTTTTTTGAGGTAAAAATTTTTGAAAAAAATTGTAAATTTATAAGCAAGAATATTTTAATAACAAATCATTTTTCTTCTTCAATCACTTCCAAATTATCCGAGTCTAACATTTCTTGCTCCTCTTCATCCGGCTCCGTAGACGGTGCCAAGAACACTCGATCCATATTGGCCTTGATAAGCAAAAGATTTTCGGCCATTTCTGCACCTAGGCTAAAATAAAAATTTACAAAATAAATTGTGATTTTATACTCCAAATACCGATTTCTTAATTTGTTGCTGTAAATTAGTCCTGCCTTTGAGAATAATCTTTCCGAAGAAACAGAAGTGGCAGGAATTGAATGGACAATCCGAGCCAAAATAATTAAGTCAGGAAATTTATTGCCGATTTCTCTCCACCAAGTAAAAAGATCAGCGTTGACTGACGGCCGATCAAATGCCTTGTATGCAGCTAACTGTAGCTGAATGCGCGTCGTTTGTGTCGAATGCGAAGTTCCTGAAATTGTAGACGGAACTGAAACACATCCGGGCGATTTTGGCTTCCAAATGTCGTCTAAAACGACGACAAGCATGGCGACGCGCATCCCTGAAGCGTCAGACAACACTACGCATTTACTGATTGATGAAGCCACTCAAGTGCCCTTCACATGTGTCGTGAACATGGTCTGCATGATGCCCAATTTGAAGAAGGTATTCATCACAGGTGACATCAGACAACTGGGAGTACATCTGAGTGAGCTTCCTGAAGCTATTTGGGCAGGCTTCGGCCTGGAATCAGTGACAACACAATTGGTGAAGTCTCCTGCTGTGCCGGAGACTGTTCTTCGGCAATGTTATCGCTCGCATGGTGCGCTGGTGAACTGCATTTCCTACGCTTCGTACGAATTGCATGGTGAAGAAGTTGTTCCGGTGGAAGAAGTGACACACGCAAGAACGGCTTTGACTCACTCGACAATCAATTTGCCGATTGCTGACATTCCGCTGGTGCTGTTACACTCTGAGGTCCGAACAAGAACGGATGAAACCTCGTTCTCTGTCTCGAATGAAGACCACAACAGAATTGCCAGAGAGCTTGTCTATACTCTGGACGTTAATCTGCCGAAAGAAGTGAACATAATTGTGATATGCCTATACTTATATGAGAGGGAGTTGCTCGTGGATGAGTTTGAGCATGCCAAAAAACGAGGTCATCTGAGTCGCAATGTTGAAGTGCACACGGTGGACTCTTTCCAAGCAAAGGAAGCCGATATAATCGTGCTGGTTACGACTCGCACCGGAAACACCGCAGAACAAACAAAAGGACGTTTGACTTCGGACTTCTTCAAGGATAGCCGTCGTGCTACTGTCGCGTTGTCCAGAGCAAGAGATGGAATGTTCCTCATTGGTGACTTCAGAACCCTTCAGGAAGGGCCGGTGTGGCAATGATCAGAGAAGCCGGAGGGGGGATGAATTAATCAAAGGCCGGGGGAGGGGGTGCGATTCGACGGGCCTGTAGTGCAAATTTTGGCCAGCACGGGAGGAAAAACGCGGTCAAAATTCGGGTCCAATATATTTGAAATGTAAGTGAGAAATTGGCGATGTTTGGCGCCCGTGTTGAACACACATTCGATCAGTCCCATCAGCTCCATGTACCGTAGGGCACCCGCGCGGCACCGTAATTGATCTAAAGATAAGAGATCATTTTCTAACGAATTCTAAGTGATTATTACTTTTTCTAACCTTTTGTGACGTGATAAGACACAAAATAGTTATAACCAGAAATGTCGAAATTAAAAGTTTAGTTCTACTACCAAACTTTTATAAGTGATCACCATCGTGACTGGACAATTGGACAGTGGACAATCCGACAGTGAGGAATGCCGAGGGAGGAAGGGGAAATATGCTAAGAGATGAAGGGGAGAAGGGAGGCGAGAATGATCAGGGAATCTGGAGGAGTGACGAGTTGATTAAGAGGGAGGGGGGAGAGTATGATCAAAAGCTTCTACAACAGAGAATCTTAGCCGATTTTTTTTATCAAATAAGATTTAAGAAAATTCTAAAAAATTTCTACAAATTTCATTAAAAATTCAAAAATTTTCTTCGGCTGTGTTATAAAAAGCTAATTTTCTCAAATGCGCTAATTGAACGACTTACATTTAAACAAACAACTCAAATTCCAAAATTTATTTTAATTTCTTCCCATTTTTAGGCCCCAACAGATGAGGACGATGGAGACGATGCGGAAAAAGAATTGTCCGAGGCGTTGTCAGTGGTCAACAAAATCCGAATGGGCGACGAGGAGGAAATTGAGTCGGAATTTTTGTGTCTCGGTATCAAATATCTTTAGTACAGGACAAATGTGGCGCAAAATTTCAAAATCATTTGGTGCAATGGTGGGCAATGAAGCAGGTATTGTTTCCATCTCTGCCAGGCGAGGCCGCTTTGACAAGCACAAAAGTCCGGCATTTCGTTGGTCACGTTCAAATTGCATTGAGAACAGAACTTTTTTCTGCTCTTTGAAGGCAGCAAGCATGTGATAAGTGGAATTCCAACGGGTGGGAACCGACTTAAAATTTGTAAAGTTATGAATTTTTTTTATTGTATTACCAAAATAAGTTGTTTTTTGGGCATGTTCAATTTGTCTTGGTGTCGCTCAAGACATTTTCTTATCTTTGCTTTTCGGCACTCCTTCGTCCATTCTTTCGTCTTGAAAATAATTTCTGAAAGGCACTCTGTCTTCATTGCATCACTGACAACCAAATTGAGAAAATGTGCACAACATTGAAAACTAAAGATTTCATTCATTTATCACTGATTTCCTTGACATACCTCTCCTTTTCCAACTGTCTGATGGCAGATTGCATATTCTTCGCATCATCACGCACACAACACGCCATTTTGTTCAATGTCAATCCATTTTGATTCAAACATAGTGCAATTTTCTCCGAGATCAGTTCACCAGAGTGAACAAAATTTTCCATGGAAAAGGCAGCGAGTACGGCATCGTGGCGAGAGAAACTTTTATCAATCCAATGAACAGTGACACTGAAATTACAATTAAAATGATTAAACATTATTAAAAAATAATTATCAACCTTTGTAATTGTGGTGACAGTGTCGGCTTAGACCAACCGTCACTCGTAATTGCATAATGAATGATCAGATCCAACTCCCGATTGAATTAAACAACGGATTTGATCGGACATCCTGGGAATCACTTTTCGGCGAAAATGTTCTCGTGCACCAAGATCCTTCAAAAATAAATTCACAATGTATAAGATATATTATGATGTACAATGTTCGGATGTGCTTTTTGAAACAAATCCTTTAAGTCTGGGTCATCGAAAAAATAGAATGAATTGTTTTGCCGGACCATTATTCGCACGATGCGTTCTTCAGCAATTTCCGTCTCATTCTTTTTTGTCACCAAAAAAGATTGTATTTGCTTTTGTTTCTAAAAATTAGTCTCTATTACAATAAAAATCACAATAAACCTTATCCTCCCCCATTTGCCCTAAATTTTCTGTGTTTTTTAACACAGAAAATTCCTTTTGATGCTTTGCTTCCAAATGTTTCCACATTCCTGTAGTAGAGCCGTCACTTCGGGTGACTTTTTTTGCGCAGATTTTGCAAGTTGCACCAGTCAAATTTTTGTTGTAATGTTTCCAAATATCAGACATTTTAATCAATTAATTCTAAATGAAAAAAAGTAGATAAATCAAAAAATGAAAGAAATAAATGAGGTGGACAATTGCTTGACACACAACCCACTGACTGTAAAATTTGGCGAAATGTTATTCAAAATACAAATATTTTCCCATTTCCCAACCTTCTCTCTTTCTTTTGCTCTCAGAACTCCATTCTTACCAGTGCATATTTAGTACCGGTTAGTACCGGTACCGCCGATACTCAAAAACCGGGACCGAGACTTGACTTTTTTCAAAAACCGGGACCGAGACCGGTACCGGTACCTGAAAAAACCGGTAATTACCGGATCGGTATCGGTACCGGTCTCGGTCTCGTGCTACCCTATTTTAGATGTTCGCCCTTAAAATAAGTTTTTGCCCATATTTTGGCGTTTCATCCTTATGTTCGCCTTTATTTCGCGATTTTTAAAATTTTTCTTATAAAATTCTTTATAAATCCGCCAGCACATTTTTTTGCATATATCATTAATAATATTAAAATTTTATGCAATAATTTCAGCTATATTTTATACAAAATGTCTAAAATAAAGTCCTTAGGGTAATTACAATCCAATTTTATCAAATTTTCCAGCAGCTCTTCAGTGTATTTATTTCTTTTTTTGAGATCTGATCTCCTAAAATTTTTGCACCATTACCTGATATGAATTTTTTAAATTAATTCCATAGAACACTTTATTAATTAGCATAGTTATTAAGGTTTTGTGATAGCTAATGTCGTACAAATTCAAGTAAAAAAATTTTCGGATGCTTTATTCAGATAAAATATTATATAAGGATTTATCCAGTATTAAAGTTGGTAAATAATTGCTATATTTTGCTTACAAGGGTCCTCACAACAAATAATAAATTTATATAAAGCATACTGATTTATATTGGCGGATTTATAAAATGCGCTGGCGGATTTATAAAACGCGCATGGTGGGGGTGCGCATGGTGGCGGATTTATAAAACGCGCAAACCCATTTTGGCGGATTTATAAAACGCGCAAACCCATTTTGGCGGATTTATAAAACGCGCAAACCCATTTTGGCGGATTTATAAAACGCGCAAACCCATTTTGGCGGATTTATAAAACGCGCAAACCCATTTTGGCGGATTTATAAAATGCGTCAGCACGCAACAATTTATATTATGTTACCGGTGGAAAAACCAATACACGAATTACCATTGCTGGAAGGCCACAGAGTTGCATAATGAACTCTACTCTTTTAATAAACTGAATATTTTAGAGACTCCTTGGAAATAAGAATTACCTAATTTGGTGAAAGGGCAGAAAAATGCCTTAGAAATGCATTTTTTAAACTATAAACTAGGAATCTGATCCAGTTTTTTCAAATAACCCACAACATTCATGTTAAGTATTTTGGTATTTAATCAACGTAAAATTTGTTATTTTTCAGAGAAATCCGAAATTACTTCTAGGCTTATTTTTCTAAACAAATTTACCTATTTTCAGCATTTTTGGAGGGTTAATCGTAGATTTATTTTTGGGGTCACTGAACACGAATCAGGCATACATTTCGCCCAATTACGAACACAGGATTCGAATTCGTAATTTCGAAAACTCAATTTTTTCTAAATTCGCATTTTGAGTCTAATAATATTTAAATTAGAGTGATACTGGCCCGGGATTGGAATTTCCGGATCCTCAGAGGTCCCGGTTTGTTGAAAGCCCAGGTCCCGGTCCCAGGTATGACCTCCGGAACCAGGAAAAACTCAATCAGTTCCGTTTATAATAATTTGGTCAAAATACTCAGTAAAAAATTCTTATTTTTCCAAGACGAAGAATTAACCAGGGAAATTGGGCTATATTATTAGAAAAAAGATTTTCATTATCCTAAATTATGAAATTGAAAAAATTAATAAATTTGATTCTATTTATTACTTTTTGGCACTGATATAATTAAAGGTTTTAAAATCCAAATTTAAGTTTTTAATTGGTATTCCCGATAAAATGTGAAAACATTCTTCGTTTGGCAAATCGTTTTTTGGTTGAAGAAGTCGAAGGAAGATGTGCTAATTATGTTGGACTCAAATTCGATAATGACAAATTTGGGACGTTTTCGCATCGCTTTTATTACGGCTTAACCAACACAAAGGCATTATTATATAATAATTTCTTCAATATTTCACAAACATTTGGAAGTGATCGATCATACCTATTTGTGAAGTAGTTCTTCTTGCTTAAAAAATAGTAAAAATAACATTATTGATTTTTAATAAATTTAATTGGAATTCACAATTAATTTGAATAAAGATAATTAGTTAGGTTGAGTGTCAACAATTGAACTCCAATCGAAATTATGTCCCATTTTTATTTTAGTTTGATAATTGTTAATTTACCTTTTAAACTTTCAGTAAAATACTAAATTAAGTGCCAATTTTTCCATTTCTCGGCTTGCATTTTTGTTGTTGTTGTAAAATTCCCAAAATATTATGCCAAAAAAATGACTCATACATATAATTTTCATAAAATCTGGTAAATAATGCTTAAATATTTAGTCAATTATCTTAACAAAGTTTAATAAATATTAAATTTTCTTTTTGCATTTGCTTCCTCCAGTATTATTACTTTTATTATTATTTTTTAAATAACATTCAATTTTTCATAATTTAGATATGATCGCACTAATATTATTTTTTCTGTACACTCTTTATTCATTGATGAATGATTCACACTCATTTTTTTTTGTTCAAAGCGATTTTCATTAGCTAAAAAGGAGCAAATGTATAATCTTTCGCTTTTGAATTCTAATAACACATCAATGCTTTTTCTTCATATTATTTTTATGTGTTTTCTTCCTCGTTTCGCTGTTTCAAACAGAACAATGTATTAAATAAAATAATTCGTTACTTAATTATAATTATTTCATTATTCAAAAAGAATTTAGGAAAGTGCCGTTGGAGTTGACGAAATTTGGTCCTATCAAAGTTAAATATGAACTTCATGGGAATTGTTCAAGGTTTTTAATTGGAGCAATTTAAGAACAAATTAAACGATTTAGTCAGATATAATTGTTAATTCCATAATTAAGTTTTTCATTGTGCTACAGAAGCATATTGTTTGGCAAAAATGTGCCATGGAAATTGGCGAAAAGATTTAAATTCGACAAAATGCTCAATGGGTCAACAATCAGTGGCAAATGCGGCGAAAATGCCAGGAAAATTCAATTTTCACTTCGCAACGCAACAATCACTTTCGGAAAACAAAATTACATATTCGAGTCAGTGAAATTAGAAAAATTAAATACTACTTTATTTGGTTGTAATTTTAGAGCATACTGTAAATATTGGGTTATCCCATAAATACTGTCAACACTAAAAATGAATCAAAACACATTTATGTGTTTGTGTGCTCGGATTTCAGGGTCTACATACGACTTTCATAACTCTTAAATTTGCTAAAAATTCAAAAAACGCCTAAAGAACATATCAAAAGTGCCAAATTATTGAGAAACGTATAGCTTTAAAAATCCCAGATATATCAATAAAAATTTAAGACAAACAAAAGTTATGATATTTATTAAAAAGGGTGACAATATTTATGGGACAATCCAATAAATCTCCAAAAAAGGAATATAATTTTATTAATTTACAAAGAATTTATTATGCTATATTAATTCATTATTACATTAATAAACATTTTTCATTTTTTAGTAATTCGTACAAAGACATTTCTTCTCCGTTTCTTAATATCGAATTCAAATTTATGATTTCAGACGAATTTTTGATAATTAATAAAGGTGGTCGCGAAATTTACTAATTTTCAATAAATTTACTAATTTTAGCTTCACCGGTCACAAATAAATGGCACAAAGAATTTTTCACGAATTCAATGCTTGGACCATTTTTGGAAGAATATGCCGAACTTTGGCTATTGGCTGCGGACATTGTGCCAAAGTTGAGCCAAAAACGAAAAACCAAATTGAACTTTATGGTGCCGGATGAATGCGAATTAACTCGAGTTGAATTTCCACCTCAAAATTGCGCAACTTTTAAGCATTCTGCCATTTCTAAAATGAACCCACTCGTAAGGATTTTAGACTTTTCATTTAAAATCATTTTGGCTTGAACCCTGTTCAAATAATTTTATAATTAAATTTTAAACAAAACAAAATTTACCAGATTTCCGGTGGATCGAAACTTGCCATAAACCGTATGCCGTGGACTGTTTATTTTCTGGCTACTGTAGAAAATGAGTTCCAAACCATGGGATACGGCTGCACAGCTTCGCTGATTTCACCGCAATTCGTTCTGTTGGCAGCACATTGTTTTGACAATCTGAAGGAAAATGGACAATTTTCACTTGGTAATTTTTTTTATTAAATTAATACATAAATTTGTAAAATGTCATGATGAAAAAATGAATAATAAGATGTATATACGTTATAATAATTAATAATATTTAAATAAAATAAAAATAAATATTATTTTTTAATTCCATTTTATGATTCGGATCAAATTCACGCATCATTCCGAGATCACGCTCACATTATGATGGTGTTATCATTAAAATGATTCTTGAAAACGGCTTTAATGTGTTCATCCACCCAAATTATAAGAAGGAAGTTCTTGGCTTGTTCGATTTAGCACTAATTAAGGCATTTAAAAATATAATTAATTTATTATTAAATTGTTATTTTAGATGGACAAAAAAGTCAAACTTTCTCCAAAAATTTATCCAGTCTGCGTTCATTGTGGGCCCACCGAAAAATTCAAAAATGGAAAAGCATTCATTGCCGGATGGGGAAATTTAAAGAGTAATTAATTAATGAATGATTTAATTAAAAAGGATAAACACAAAAAATTATTGAAGTAAAAATATTTAAATAAATCAATTAATAAAAAGCAATTAAAAAAGAGCCATTAATCAATTAAAAACCCAAAATGATATTTGCTATTCTTAGATTCTTGTGGCAAGAATGGCCAAAAGAGTCCAGTGAAACTGATGGGTCGCACTGCTCAATTAATTAAATGCAGCAAGTCTTTAGCGAAAGATGGTCAGGAGCGAATTTGCATTGAGAAGGATTCTATTCAGAAAGTTAAATTATAAAATATTTTTAAAATTTTATTTAGACATAATTTTTTTTTTTATTATTTTACAGTTTTCAATGAAAGTGGTCCCTATTTTCTAAGTAATTGAAGGTTTTTCGTCATTAAGTTTCTTATCCTAATCCCTGATTAAATAATTGTACGAATTATTCGACTTTATTTATTTTTTTTTATTAAAAAATTGTTAGGGCGATAGTGGTGGAGCTTTGTTGGGCAGCAACGGCACAAATTTTGTACAAATTGGCGTTGCAAGTGCCATTTATTGCAACTTTATTGGCAGACGTAATAAATTTTATTATTTATTTTTGAAGGATTTTAAATTAACAAATTCAAAAGATTTAATGGGCATTTACACTCGGCTGGACGGATGTTGGATTGAGAAAATCACTGGTGTTCAATGCGGCATTTAATCGATTCTTTAATTTCATTCCTGCTAATTCAATAATTTAATTTTTGCCGGTCCTATGTTTACCTACACCCCCCACTTTATTTTGTTTTTCTTGTCATTGTAACTGTAAATTGCAATTAAAGCCTAAATATATGGTTGTCTTTTGTAGCATTTTTTACGAGGTATCGAATGGTATAGTTGCATTTGATTTCAAAAATTTTAAACAGAAATGTCAAAATTCAAGGCGCCTTGACCGAGTTTTCGAAAAAATCTGATGCTTCGATTTTCATTGTTCTATGATGAATTTTATGGAAATTTTAATAAATTTATTTTCTAGACATGAAGTTGAGAGTGTGTATAGAGATAGAATTCTGATCACCTAGGAACCATGAACTTGTTCGAATTCTGGTCACCCTCCGGTGTAGAAGCTATCAGATTAATCTTGCTATTTTATATTCATACTTGGCTTAACAGTAGGAATTGGGCAATTAAAGGTCATATTTGTATTTCGCGACCCCGAAAATCCTAAATTAGACTCATTTTCCGGGTTTTTATGAGCTTTTAGAATTTGGAAATTTCAGTTTTTTACTCTTTTGGACATTTCGTGGGACCGCGACTAACCAATAAAAAGCGGTTAAATCGTTGAACTAATTTATAAGTGAATGGCACCCCCACAAAGTGTCCAAGCCACGAAATGTCCAAAAGAGTAAAAACCCACGAAATGTCCAAAATTTTTCAAAATTTATAAAAACAAGTCTAATTTAGGATTTTTAGGGTTTTCGGGGTCGCTGAATACGAATATACCCTTTATATTACCCCTTGCATAACCTTAGGCCCATCTGAATAATAAAAAACTCAAATTCGAGACTTGGACATTTCGTGGGCTGGACATTTTGTGGGTCAGCGAAGTGAATTGGTTAACAGAACAAAACCGAGTGACAGGTTTAAACGATGCAAACCTGAACCGAAATCTATAGAATGATTTAACTAAATCTAAACCGAATAAATGGGTTTAGCAAACCAATTAACTGAAATAAACGAATCGAAACCAAAACCAAGTGACATCTAAAGTAAAACTGAAAGACTGCTTTTAAATCATCCGAAACAGAACATTGTTTACTAAACAATAGGGCTGTGCGAGAAGTGATTTTTCCGGGAACCGAGACCGAGAAATGACCCCGAGAAATGATACGAGAACCGAGAAATGACCCCGAGAAACGATACGAGAACCGAGAAATGATCCCGGGAAACGGTATTTCTCGACTTGGGAATCGAGAAATCTTAATGAAATTAATTCAAATGTATTTTTTTAAGATCATAAACACATAAAAAGGGGTAGCGCAAACCGAATTTTTGCGTAGGAGTCTCATCATCAAAGTGACGGCCTTTTTTTGCTTTTAAAAACTCTTTTTTTGCGCAATTTTTCCCAAAAAATTTTTGGGGAACAGGGGGAAATGCCAATTTGTGCTTGACAAGTTTTAGGTCAACTTTTGAAAGCTTCGGGGAATTTTGTGGCACGGCGGCGCCGATAGGCGCCGCCAGAAAAATTTTTGGGATTTTTAATGAGTTTTGTTAAGAAAATTTGTTGAAAATTTCAATAATTTCCTCTTTTCTCCATTTACCGGCGCCCACTCCCCGAAAGGGTCATCCTTAACAGTGTAAAATTTCTCGGTTTCCGAGGCTAAAAACCCGAGACAGGTAACTGAGACTGGGAAGCGAAAAACCCGGGAGATTTCCCGAGTCGGGAATCGAGAACCGAGACTCTCGCACAGCTCTACTAAACAAAGCCGAATAATTGGGTTTTCAAAGAACCGAAAACTGAGAAGATGTTAATTCACGGTTTCCGTGAAAAATATAAATTGGATAAATTGAAAATATATGAGTTACATATTGTTTTCAGAAAAAATTTAATGTTTTTATTTCTTATGGGAACAATTGGTGCGATTCGACGGGCCTGTAGTGCAAATTTTGGCCAGCACGGGAGGAAAAACGCGGTCAAAATTCGGGTCCAATATATTTGAAATGTAAGTGAGAAATTGGCGATGTTTGGCGCCCGTGTTGAACACACATTCGATCAGTCCCATCAGCTCCATGTACCGTAGGGCACCCGGCGCGGCACCGTAATTGATCTAAATGATCGGAATCATTTTCTAACGAATTCTAAGTGATTATTACTTTTTCTAACCTTTTGTGACGTGATAAGACACAAAATAGTTATAACCAGAAATGTCGAAATTAAAAGTTTAGTTCTACTACCAAACTTTTATAAGTGATCACCATCGTGACTGGACAATTGGACAGTGGACAATCCGACAGTGAGGACAATCCGACAGAGGTGGACGGACAATCGGAGTAGTTAACCCCCATATATCGTAGCAGGCAATAAAGTGATTGATTGCTTTTTTGATGACAGCTTGCCTTTGAGACATGCCGCCGCGCGCGGGTTTACCGCGCGAACCCGTGCCTGTGGCACGGGTTCGTGCGGGAGGGGGGGGGGGGGGGGGTGGGGGTGCGAGAGTGAAGCGGCGCGCGGTTTTGTAATGAATTTTTTTTTCTTTAATTTGAATTCAAATCATTCATCATTTTGCAGTGGTACAACTGGTTCACTCCAACGACCGTCAAACAAGCGTGCGTCGAGGCATTGGCATTTGCGAGAGAAGGGGGACTAAAGCACGAGAACATTCTGTAAATAATGAAGACGCTTGAGGAGAGAGAAAAGCGTGACAAGAAATGAAATGTCGATCGATGACCGATTTGTTGATGGTGATGTGGATATGATCATTTTTTGGGACATTTAAAAAATTGGTGATGAATTTGGTCAAATAAATAAGTGGTGGTGAATGTTTTGAAAGGGAAAATTTAAAATCTTGTTTAAATAATAGTTAAATATGGTGTTTTCATGTTCTGCAATTTTATTGATTGGCTCTAAACACTCAGTGAGGGGGGGGGATGAGGCCTATAAAAATAAACTGAAATTGACTTCCGCTCATTTTTCGTTTTCATTCTTGAAATTTTCCGCTAAAATGGCCATTAGTATTTCGGACACCAAATCGCTTTTCAATCAAATCCTCGCCCAGTCCGATATCACCGTAACCACAAGCGGCATAAACGTCATTGGTCCTCGCCTATCGACCCCCCGTTTTTTGCCGTTTGACGATTGCGGCCGCTGCCGCGTTTGCAAAGCAACCGAGGCCGAGGTGGACACAATGGTGACCAAAGAGGGGGTCACATTGTTGTGCACTCATATCAACAAACCCCAATTTGTGCCGTTCTATGTCGTCTAAGACCTGCCAGGGCACTGCTTTTTACGTGTGAAGAACAAAGTGAGGGTGTTCAATATCCCCTACGGTGACCTGCCCTCCGGAACGTGTGCCAAAAGCAAACCGACAGGCGACCAACAACAACAGGATCTGAAACGCAAGGCAAAGGTAGCACTTGAATGGTGGAGGCTGGACTAATGGCCGATGCTATGCAGGACGGCGCACGCTGGAAGAAGGTAAAACCGCTATCAACGTGCTAGGCAATCTCCTATTGGCTGAATCACTGGACAACAATAATAACAATTCCACTAATGTCCCGCCGCAGGCAAATGAAGCCGTTGACATCAAAAAAGAGGAAAATGTGCAGGGAGAAGCAGAAAATAAATAAGACCTTGGAGACATTGACAAAACTCTTGACGACTTCTTTAAAAGCCTTACTGCTTCAACCTCAATTGTGCCTATTTAAGTGAATAATTTAATTCATCATTTTCTCAAAAATGTTAAACACACAAGCATTCATCAATAAAGATATTTGTTTTAAATTGCCATTTGGCCTAATCATTTCGGGGCCTTCATCATCGGGCAAAACTGAATTTTTACTGAAATTTATTGCCGAATCGGACCAATTAATCACACCAAAGCCTGTGTCCATGCTCTACTGTTTTGGTGAAATTAATGCAGCGGTGCCTGTGCTTCAAAAGGCGGGAGTCGATGTGTACCCGGGAGTGCCATCTGAAGAATTAATCAAACGCTTCCAAAGCCCTTGTTGCTCATACTCGAGATGCTGTCCGTCGACGAGCGATACTTGTCCGATTTGTTCACTAAAAAGGCTCACCATCACCAGTTTGCTGTTGTGTTTGTCACTCAAAATTTGTTTGAGCGCAAGATCAAAGTGGCCCGCCTGTCCGCCCAATACTTGGTACTGATGCGGGCCCCAAATTCACTGCTGTCCATCCGCAACATAGTCGTTCAGTTGTTTCCGCGTCAGCTCGACTTCTTTCTTGACACGCCTATCGGAAAGCGACCGCCCGTCCCTATGGCTATTTGTTGATCGATATGAAATATTATTTTATTTTAATTATTTCATTATTTTTAGAGATTCAACCTTTGTTCTTTTTCTAATATTTTATAAAAAAACACCTTCACAACATTTGACGTCAGAATGAAACTTGCACTTTCGACTATAAACGGAACAGTTGACCGGGACAGATTCGGCAGAATTAGGCTTAATCATGCTCTTAACAATGACAAAATTTTTAAAATAATACTCCAAAGTTTTTCACACTAAAATCCCTTACTCCTATACTAACAAGGGAACCACCCAAACTGTAAGTCGGAAAATGCATATATGTTATATACCATTGGATAGAGCAGGGTCGACTTCTATTGTGAAATTTTAATATTACGCCCATATAGCAAGAAACCAAAAAGTTATTGGGCCTCAAAAATCGAAATTTAGGCCTAAGGGCCCTTTTCCAGCTTTGTTCACTTTTTATTAATTACAAACTTTACATTTATTATTATTTTTTGCTTATTTTTACTAAAGAAAACTATCATAAAATTTTTAAGTGTAAAAAATGATTTTTTAAGTTGTTTTGTTATATAATACATTAATTAAAATATATTTATTTTTATGTTGGATTTGAACCCGAGCTTCAAAAACACGAATTTAACCAACTGAGCCACCAATTTTAAGTGGAAACACAGCCAAAATTTTATTTTTGAGGCCCCATAACTTTTTGGTTTCGTGCTATATGGGTGTAATATTAAAATTTCACAATAGATGTCGACTTGCTCTATCCAATAGTATATAACACATATGCATTTTCCGACTACAGTTCGGGTGGTTCCCTTGTAAGTGAGATGGCTCCGCCCCTTTTTGCGATTTTGAATTGGATTGGCGTTATGTTTTAAAGGAAGAGAAAAAGTAAATAAAAATATTCTTGGTTTGAAGAGGGTATTTCACACATTTATGCCTAAATGATGAACAGAGAAAAATGCATAGAGAAAGAGTGCAGTATGTTTCTCAGTCTGTGCGGATGGGAGGGAATGCTTAATGCGTGCGGTTGTCCTGCAGGGTTGTATGAGTGCGTGTTTGTTTATATAGCAAGGCAGAGAGAGAGAGAGAGAGCGAGAAAGAAGACTGTGAGGGAGATTGACGGAGAGAATGGGCCGAGAGAGAGAAGGGATAGAGGGTGAAAGAGGGAGTGAAAGGAGGAGATGGTGATGGAAATAGACGGTTAAAGTGAGAGGAGAGAGGAAGACATAAACAAGAGAGGAGAGAGGAAGACAGAATGGATAGAAGGAGAAAGGAAAAGAGAGGAGGGAAGAGTAACAGATAAAATAGGCGGAGAGCGTGGGTAAGAAAACGTGTTTGAGGGAGAGAATGAGGAGGCAGGGAAAAGAGGGTAGATAAAGAAAGAAGAAATAGAGAGAGAGAAAGGTGAGGGGAGAAGAGAAGAAAGAAGTGAGAGAAAAAGAGGAAAAGAGTGAGGTGAGGAGAGAGAGCGAGAGAAAAAAGAGAGAAAGAAAAAGAAAGAAAAAGAGAGGGAGGAGATAGAGGAAAGAAAGAGAGAGGGAGGGGGAGAGAGAGAGTGAATGATGAGAGAAGATTAAAAGGAGGAAAAGAGAGAGAGAGAGATAGCGAGAGAGAGAGGGAGTGAATGAGAGAAAGAGATAGAGTGAGAGTAAGAAAGAGGGAGTGAATGAGAGAAAGAGACAGAGTGAGAGTGAGAGAGAGGGAGGAACAGTAGGAGAAACCTGAAAGAGAGAGAGAGGGGAGAGAATGAGAGAGGAGAGAGAGAGTGAGTGAGGGGAGAGAGAGTGAAGAGAAAGAGAGAGAATGAGGAGAGCAGATAAAAAGGAGGAAAAGAGAGAGAGAGGGAGTGAATGAGAGAGGGGAGAGAATGAGAGAGATGAGAGAGGAGAGGAAATGAGAGGAGAAGAGTGAGGGAGAGTGAAGAAGAGAGAGAAAGAGAGAGAGAGTGAGGGGAGAGAGAGAGTGACGAAGAAGAGAAAAAAAGGGGGAAAGAGAGAGAGATAGCGTTTTTCTATCGCTTATACAATCACAATGAGAGAGAGAGTAATAATTTGCAGTTGCTAAACACAGAAGAAGAAGAAAGCGAGAGAGAGAAGAAGAGAGAGATAGAGTGAGAGAGTGAGGGGAGAGAGAGAGAGTGAAGAAGAGAGAGTGAGAGAGTGAGGGGAGAGAGAGAGAGTGAAGAAGAGAGAGCGAGAGAGTGTGAGGAGAGCAGAGAAAAGGAGGAAAAGAGAGAGAGTGAGAGTGTGGCAGAGAGAGAGTAAGCACAAATGTTAGAAATAAACACACTTCGGAGCCTTTGAAAATGAGTGAAAGAAAAAAAAGCAAAAATCGAAGAAATGAGACTGAGAGAAGTTATAAATTTAATATTTTTAAAAAAATTTTTTTATATCATTAAAAATTACCGCTAGTTAAAGGACTAATGTGAAAAGAAGCTTGCTGGGGCACTTTTTAAATCTGCCGAATTGGATACTTTTCGGCACAGTGCTCCAAGGTCTGAGGATTTATCCTCATTTTGTGGTTTTTTGATAAGTAAATGAGGATTTTTTTTTGAAATGAGGATTTGAGGATTTTTGTACTTGTTTGAGAAATTTTGAGGATTTTTGAGTCTTTTGGGGAAAATCGTCAGGATCTGTTAAATTTTATGATAAATTTGACAATCATTTAATTTGGCTTTTTAATATCTCATCAAAACAAAATCTCACCCATATTTTTTAAAAAAATTTTCATAAACCAGAAAATTACCAATTTTTTCCGAAAATCCACAAAATTAGGTATTTTTTAGTGAAAATCTACTAAAACTAGGGTCAAAATTATCAATTTTTCTTCCCCCGGCGGCGCATATCGGCACTGGACAATCAGAAATATAACACTTGAACATTTTAAGCGTATTTTGAATAAATTTTGTAAATAAGAGGCTTTTTGACCCAAAATGAGGCTTTTTTGCCTGCTAAACTGGGGCCCTGCTTTTATAGCCCAAAATGTTCTCTATTATCCTACAATTCAAAAACATGAGTCGCAGATACATAATTTAAAACAAAAAGTATTAGGGCTTCCTTTTTTATGTAAGAAATATCGCGAAATATGTAAATAAAATATGTATTAAAAATACTAAAATATAGGCAATCATGAAGAATGGGGGTCCTATATTTTTCAAAAAAAATTTTTTAAAGTTATCTAAAACAACTTTTTATGAGGTTTTCGGGAGCGCTGATCATGCATATGATATCCATTTCGACCTATTTTGAACCCCGGACCCGAACTCGAACAAAAGTCGAAAACTAATTTTTCACAAAATCCAACTTTATTGTCTAAACCGATTCAAAATCAGCACCCCCGAAAACCTTAACCGATTTTTAGGGGTACATTTCAAAAAAAAAATTTTTCACAAGAAATTTCTACAAATTCTGAAAACTATATTAAAAAAACTAAAAAATGTATGAAAATTACTAAATTTGGGTTTTTTGAGGCATTCGAATTTGTAAAAATATGTAAATAAAGTCAATACCTTTGTTCCCAAACACAAAAAAGAAGTGATTTTGCTACTAATTAGGTTATGGAGAATCGAAGAAAAAAATATGGATTTACATAAAAAAAGGAAGTTCTAGTAAGTACTAATAATTTGAACAGCCGTGAGAGAAGGTGAAGGAGAGATAAGGTCGGGGTTCGGGATTTTTCAATTTTTACCTTATGCCTAATAGTCAAAATTTTTTTAATATTTGGAAATAATATTTATTAATTCCATAATAATATTTGTATTGTTTTTATATTTTTTTATTTCTTTTTTATCAGAAATTTTGTATAGAATTAATTTTTTTTTCTTGAAATTTTAAAATTTATTACTTTTTTGTTTTCCAAAACATCTTTTTTCACGGCGCTCTTTTCTAAAGACTTTTAGGGAGAAAGGGTACGGCGTCCGGCGGTGCCGATAGGCGCCGCTGGGAAAATTTTGAAAATTTGGTATATCTGTTAACAGATTTTGTCCAAAATATGCTAAATTTTTGCGATTTTGAGCCAATTTTTTTAATTAGGTTTATGAATTTTTGGGCACGGTGATGCCGATAGGCAGCGCCATACAAATTTTGGAATTAAGCTCTATTTTCTAAGATTTTTCACCAAAAGATTATGAATTTCGGTAAATTTTTGTTTTTCTTCAATATGTTTTGTCAAAATATGCCAAGATTGGTCGATTTCTATGAGTATTTAAAAAAACATTTTGTCACAAAGAAAATAATTAAAGAAGAAAACGTCAAACGGTATCGAACTCACGACAGAAAGTAATGTCAGTGTGATGCACTAACCTCTACACAACATTACAAATGTACAAAAATGAGCAATTTTCTTTATTTAATAAAAATTTGGCTAAATGGTTAAAAAAAATTCAAATTTCGTCTAACATTTTTGCATTTTCTCCCACGAAAATGCCATTCTTAGGGGTGTATATTTAACCCCGACCCCGATCGGGGTTAAGGGTCGGGGTTCGGGGTTGTCGGGGTATGAAGCGTCGGGGTTCGGGGTCGGGGTTTTCCCCGAAAATGGCCAAAAATGTCGGGGTTCGGGGGCGGGGTCGGGGGCCCAACCCTAAATTAAATTATAAGTGCAGAGAAGGAAACTTTGTTAAAATTTAACAAAATCAATAAAAAACTGGTTAAATCGTTGAAACCTAGTGAATTGGTTAACAAAACCAAAACCGAGTGACTGTTTAAACGATGTCAAACCTAAACCTAAAACCATAACTAAATCGAAACCAAATATGTGAGTTTACCAAAACGATGACTGGAAAATAACCCGAACCGAAACTGAGTTACATAAGTTTAAAGGAAGTGAACCGAAACCGAGTGACTGGTCCCAAGGAAGCGAAACCTGAACCGAAACCCATCGAGTGATTTAACTAATTCGAAATTGACTAGAATAGACGGACCGAACCGAAACCGAAACCAAAACGGAGTGACAACTAAACTAAAATTGAATGACTGGTTTATATGATCCGAAACAGAGTGACATTGTTTAGTAAAACAAAACCAAATTACTAGTTTTTCAAGCGAACTGAAAACAGAGTAGGTAAATGAGTTTGCCAAACTGAAAACAAGTGACTGGTTTAAATGATGCTAAACCTCAATCGAAATCCATTGAATGCTATAACTAAATCGAAACCGAATATGTGGGTTAACCAAACCGAGTGACTGGGAAAATAAACCGGAACCAAAACCGAGTGACATACGTAGTTTACTAAAGCAAAACAGAGTGACCGCTTTTTTAAACTTACCGAAAACAAATGAGTTTACAAACCGATTGAACGAAATATATGAACAAAAACCAAACCGAAAATAAAACCGAGTGACATCTAAACTAAATTTGAATAACTGATTTAGGTGATCTGAAACAGAGTGACATAGATTTACTAAACTGAAATCGAAGAATGTTTTAAACTAGCAAAAACCGGGTAAAGTGTTTACCAGACTAAAATCGAATGACTAGTTTAAACTATGCCAAACCTAAACCAGAACGAAATTGTAACCGATAAATGGGTTTACCACACCGAGTGACTTGAATAAATAAACCGAAACCCGAACCGAGTGACATACCTAGGTTTACCTGCAAACCGAAAGTGAATGACTGGAATAAACGAACCGCAAAAGTGTTACAAAGGTTAACTAAACCAAAACGAATGACTGGTTTTTTATAACAAACCGAAACCGAGTAAATGGGTTTGCCAAACTGAAACCGAGTGACTGGTTTAAATAATACTAAACCTCAACCGAAATCCATTGAATGCTATAACTAAATCGAAACCGAATAAATAGGTTTACCAAACTTAAACTGAATGACTGGTTTAAACAAACGAAACGAAGTGATATTCTGTATGTTAACGAAGCCGAACCGTCCTATTGAATAGTAACCAGTGTTTGTTTTAAATAGTCAAAACCGAGTAAATGGATTTAGCAAACCGAAAGCAAAGTGATTATTTATGCACGAAATCAATAGATAAAATTTTCAACAATTAATAAATTCTTAAATTAATAATTTAGCTATTTTTATTTTTAGCTTAAGTTCATCAACTTAGATTTTTCCGATGCTGACTTTTGTCATATATTTATTTAAAAAGACAAAATTGGATAATCGGAGATATTCATGGTCAAAAAGTGGTATTATTTAATGGGATATTTCATTTTAAATCTGATTAATTTTCGGTCATCAACTATCAATGCCCATTTGGTTGGTCCAACATTTGTGACATTGGGAACAGTAAAGGCGAGTCAATTGCTCCACCGCCACAGCACACTCCGCCAAGGTTCAAATCCGAACGCTTAAAATTGAAAGAATTGTTCGCATTTTGTTTTAAGCATATTTAAAGTTAGGTTGCTTAATTTTTAAAGATTAGTTTTAGAAGCATTAATTTATTTGTTAAAAGATATTTTTAATTTTGTTAATATAATTTTTTAAATTTTTTATATAAAAATATTTTTCATTTTAATAATTACAATTAACGAATTGATTTATAATATATAATAATTAGGGCTCCAATTTATAGGCACTAAAAACCGCTAAAATAGGTAGTGTTTAGGCTCTAAAAAGTCTCAAATTTAGGTGTGTAAAATGAAAAAAATTTATTCAAATGGTAAAAAATAAGTCAAATCAGTATTGCGTTACATTATTTTTTTTAAATTCAAAAAATTGTCCAAAAAAATTTTTAAAGACGATTTTTGAGAAAATTTTCATTGCTTAGGCGATTTATTTTCAGAAATTTTTGAATCTCTGCTTAGGGGTGTATTTTTAAATTCCAAAAAAATCGATTCTTAGGGGTGTATTTTTTTGTTTTTATTGCATTTTTGTTAACAAATTTTCGGCAAAACGCCAAAATAGGCAAAAATAGGCTTTTTCAAAATTTTTTAGGCTTTTTAGGCGCTAAAAATAAAAGCCTAGAAAATAGGCACTAATAACTCGAAAAGTAGCTTAACAACAGCCCAAAAAAGCATGTTTTTCGTACGTTTCAGGCCACGGGGAGCTCAGGAAAAAATAGCCTTTTGCCTAAAAATTGGAGCCCTAATAATAATATAACTAACTCTATTCAACTGACTTTGCTTCGAATTGTGTGCCCATCGAATGCGTTGTGCAAAATTCGGCCGTTCGACTGGTCACCGATCAGTGAGCCGTAAATGCCCATTTCGCTCACAACATCCTCCAACTCAGCCGGCTTTGCTTCTCGCATCAAATAATTCTTTAAAATAAAAATAAACTAATAATGGGTCGTTTCATAATTATTTTTCAACCTATAAAAAGTATGCCAAATTTTAAAAGTAAAAACAAATTATTTGTATTTGGTATCATTCGGTGCAGAATACCGAATTTGAATCAAATGAAGCTAATTTTAACTCAAATAGTTAAAATTTAAAAAAGTTATTGCCAAAGAAATAATAAAACCAAAGATTGACATAATCACCGTTTTTTAGGATGCAAATAATTATGAGATAAACTAATAATAGCTTTATTTAACTTAATTTTTTTTCTTAAAATTATTTAACAGATTCCGATTTTTTAAAATTATTTTCAATTTAAAAATCACAAATTTATATCTTTTGTTCACCTTGACCACTAACGGTTTGATTCTCTGTTGAAGAATGTATGCTCCTCGGTCCTCTGTGCTCATCTGTTGCAGCATTTCGGCCATCTGATCGTCAAAAAAGTTGCCAAGTCCGGCCTCCATTTGCGATTTGAGCACATAATTGCCATGCGAACGAATAGCATCCTTAAAATGAAAATTTTTTTATTTCAAAAGATGACCAAATTTTTCTCAAATTTCGTATGCTAATACAGAGAAAATCTGGGCTATCAACGCTACCAAGAATGCAAATAGATTGCTTTTAAGCATTGTCATGCCATTTTTTGTCGAAAAAAGGCTGCTAAAATTGCGGATTTTACGAAACGACCCAACACGTAGGTACGGTACAAAAAAATTAAATTACGAAAATTAAATGAAGATTTATTTGTTTTTGGCACATTTCACTACCTCAATCACTTCTCGGGTCGCCTCGTCTTCAACCTCAAGGCCCCACAGTCCGGTGAATGTGCTGCGGATCAGTGCCACACGTTTCGGATCGTTGGGAAAGAAGCGTTCCACCATGCCAGGCTTGGCCAACACCTAAATTATATTTAAAGATATATTTAAACATTTATTAAATGATTTGATTGTTAATTTGACAATTTTAAATTTTTTGTTTGAATGGGATGAAATTAGAGTATTTTTTGAAAAATTAATTTGGCTGGACCTGCTGAATTTTCTTGGTGCTGCTCAGGTGGAAGCGAATGTTTGGCGACAAAATGGCATTTGATCGCTCGATCGTTGTCCGTGCCGTCCATTCGTGCTCCGTTGGGTACTCATGCGGCACATTGCCGTCAGCAATGTGCACCAATGCCACACGTTTTGTGCCGTCCAAATACAATGAAAAGTCGCCGCTTTCGTCAAGCGAAATTCTAAAAATAAATAAAGAAAATACTTAAAAATTATTTAAAATATTTTAAGTGTATTAATTCAAAAATATTTTTAATTCAACATTTTTATGTTGTTTTAAAAAATCATTTAATTGGACCGGTAAATTAATTTTGATGCAAACTTTACACTTAATATAAATTTTATATTATCATATTTCCTAAAATAGATCCTGAGTCTTTATTTTGCAACCCCCCTAAAATTAATAAAACTGGTCTTCGACCTTTTCGATGCTTCGGTCAGCGAAAGCACCAACACCTTCACAAAATTGCCTTGTTGTTTGCCTAACTTTTCCACTTCAAACTGAATGAATTGCAACTGCTCAAAATGCGTGATGTTCGGCGTGTCCAAAAAAAGAAGCACAGCTTTTGGGTCACCGAACAATTTCCTTTGAATAAACAAACAATTAACATTTTATTGTTTATTAATTGACAACTATTTAAGGCAATTAAAAACTGATAATTTGCCATTAAAATGAGAATTTTTTTTTGCAAAATTTAAAAAAACATTAAAAATTTCAGTTTACGAAAAAATACTAAAATTAAATTTAATAATTAGTTTGATTTCCTACAATTGAATTACCATGACTGATAAAGTGTGTAGGCAATGTTTTGGCGAGAGCGGTTCAGGGGCGCTTCCGAATTGGCCAAAATTGCTGGCTTTCCATCATGCTCAATCGCAAGTTTGTCCAGCATTTTTTGATGCAATTTGGAAACCCCAAAGGCAAAGCCAGGGCCCCCAATTGGTCCGATGTTCACTTCAACCTGAAAATTTAAGAAAAATATTATTTTAAAAGCAAATATTTATATGAAAGTATAAAAAAATTCATCCCAAAAAATAATTTTTACAAAATTAAAAAAAAAAATATATTAGGGTAGGTCGGGACCGGGAATTTTGGGTAAAACCGGGACCGGAACTTTTAGGGTTGAAAAACCGGAACTTTTTGGCTAAGAAAACCGTGAAAAAACCGGGAATTTCCCGGTCGCGGTCAAAACTGGTCAAAACCGGGACTTCGGTACTCAGTTGTCCGTGTTTTGGTTCCGGTCCCGACCTACCCTAATATATATATATATTATTTGCCAAGATAAGTTCCACCAGGACCTGTTTGAGTGCCATGCTCCCATCTGACGGGTCCCAATGTGCCATATAATCCGAACGTTGGAGTTGAACAGCCAATGGCTGATGAATGCCCTCGTCGTGGACCACTTGGGCGATTTGCACAAGGCGTGCCATAAATGGGTCGCCTTTGAAGAAATGAGATTCAAATATGCTTTTTTTGAGTTAATTTTTCGGATATAAACAAATAATAAATTTTTTTTTTATTTTAATGTAAAAATATTTTTTAATTTGCAAAAAGTTCCTCAAAATAAAGAAAAATAAAACAATAAAATAACTGAGAGTTAATTATAGTAATTTTAGATTATAACACCTTTGACCACGTCCTTAAATGCGTCCATCAAAAAGTCATGGTCCGATGCAACACGAAAGTACAGCTCGTTCATCGCTTGTTGCACGTTCACTGCGTGGTCGTACAGTTCGCGCGGGAACGGGGATGGAAGCAATGCGATTGGAGGCGGAACGGCATAAATGTTGGTGAATTTTCCCTCCGGCGGGTCCGAAAGTGGGGCCACCAAACCTTTAAAATGTAAGAATTGTGAATTTTCTCAAAAAACAATAATTTTAAACTAGAGTTAAGCCTCGACCAACATGGAAGAAATTCCCAGCAAAACGGTGTACCTTTGAAGAAGGGGTCCCGGCATGTCAGAAAGGCGTACCGTGGGAAAATTTAAAAATTTTTGGCCCAATTTTGCAAGAAAAAATTTTATCTCAAAAATGTCAATCTAATAATTTTTGAGAGCCTGTGGGATTTGTAAATTTTTCAAATAAATACAGAATTTTTTCTCAGAAATACAAAATGATTTTTTGTTTGCTAGTAAAAATTAAAAATTCTCAATTTGTTTTACAAAAAAAATGACTTGAAATTTTTTTTAAGAATTAGCAAAAAAAAAGAAAAGAAGTTTTTTCAAAATTTGAATTTTTTGATAAAAAATCTTTAAATAAAATTAAAAAAAAATTGTTTGTGAGTTATTAGTAGGGCCGCAACTTTTAGTGAAAAATTTTTTTTTTTTTGCTCTATTGGGGGCTCGGAAAAATGGGCTTTTGAATGAAAATACATAAAAACAAAAAGAGCAAAACATTTTACTTGGAGGGGAACCGAACATATGTAAGTTGCTAACATCCCCATCTCGGAAAACAAATGCCGGGGAGGCAGGGTTGGGCTTAACCTTATTTTAAACTATAGTTTTATTTTTTTGAAAAAAAACTAAATACTTAAATTTAATAAAAAAATATTACCACTCGAAAGCTAAATGAAATTTGGACTACACTTCATACAGCACACTGACCAATTGAATGAGCGTAGTCAATGGCATATTGTTCCAATGTGTGCAGCTGATCAGTGTCACTGATCACTTCCAGCACATATTTGTTGACATTGATGCTCCCCTTTGACACCGGCGCTTTTTTGGTCCCAATTTGCACCGAATGTTGTAAGCGATCAGCCAATTTGGTGCCATTCTGATCAATGCCATTTTTGTCATGGACGACACCATTGCATTCAATGCTGCTGTGAGCATTGCCATTCAAAAACGCAGCCATTTTTTTAAATTGCTGTAAGCAAATAAATATTACCTATAACGTAACATGAACAATAAAGAATAAAATTGCAAAATAGCAATCCAAAAAAGTATTTCAATGATCACAAAAAATAATAATTCAATACTAAAATAGAGTCTTAAGGCTGATTAATAATAATACGATTTAATTGTTTGTTTTTTTTTGAAAAAAATTTGACGAAACATAACTACTGAAGCATTCGGTTTTAGGGCTTTTTGGAAAAACTTTTTAAACTTTGAAAATTTTTTACAAATTGACAGGCTTTAGGGAATCTAGAGCTATCGACCGATAGGAGTGGTGCCAAAATTTTTGATGAGATTTACTCCTGTATTAATTCAGCAAGTTCTTATTTGTGCGATTCCTTAAAATAATTTCGCATACCAATTTTTAATTTTTTTTTTTTTTGTCTAATTAAATAAAATAATGGGAACAATAAATTTTTCTATCGCTTACACAATCACAATAAGATGGCAAAAAAATAATTTGCAGTTGCTAAACACAACAACAATTGGGCTCGGTGTTATCATGTACCATGCCATGCCATTTTTTGGTTGGGAATGGTTGGGGGGGGGTCATTAGAATGGGGCGACAATTAATTTTTATCTCAAACAATGCATTTCATTAAAGAAAAAAAGAAAACAAAAAATAGTAAAATGCCTTCATTAATTCATAAAAAACGATAAAAATTTTATAAACTGCCTCGATAAATAATTTTGCTTAAAATCCAGAGAAATTTGCGATCATTAAACAAAATGTGCATTTTCACCGATCAGTGGACATTAAAATGACCATTTTCAATGAATTATCATTCATTCATCAACAAAGTCCCCATGTTTCTATTTACAAAAATAAATAAATAGATCATTTATTTAGTGATAAGTGAGAGTCATTATCAAACAAGTCACTCATCAGCTCATCAGCCCTTCACTCGCTCACTGATTTGTCAGCGAAATTGCCCTAATTAATCCAGAAGAGGGTGGGAGCAAAGGAAGGGACGGACAATCAAAGCAACAAATGATTATGATTTGTGTAAATAGAAGGGCATTCTTTGAGCTAATGTGAGTGCTAAGACCAAAGTTCTTGGGAAGAGATGAGATGATAATGGGAATTAGCAGAGTAGAAAAGTGGTACTGGGACAATTGAGTCCGGCCATTCTAAAGAACTAGGACCCGATTTTAAGTTGCTTAAACGGAAAAATAGGCACTAAACAAGTGCCAAAATCCCGGAAAAACCCCTCAAATAGGTGAGAAAATAGCGACAAATTTAGGTCATTTTGAGGTTCGGCGTTTCCGATAGGCATCGCCTAAGTTTTTTTGAGTTTATTATGAAAATTGCGAAAATAGATGCTAAAACGCCAAAATAGGTTTTTAGCTGACAAATCCCCTTAGATTTTTTATTATATTTTTAGGCGTTTATAAAAATGTGTGGAGAAAATGTTTTTTTTTCATGCTTTTGACAAACACTTTCGAGTTCTAAAAATCAGGCGCTAAAATGTGCTTTTTTTTGCATTAAATCGAATATTTTTGTAATCCGAAACTCGTGATAACAGCGATAAACATTAAGAAAAATTAATTAATTTGATAAAAATCTAGGGAAATAATTACATTTTCTTATAGTTTTTTTTAAATCTATAATTTATTATTAAAATATTAGGAACATTTAATAAAGAAAAAAATTGAAACGATGGAATGCTTTTAAAAATTTAAAATGGTTGTTTTTACTAACCATTAAAGGTATTAATTAAAAAATATTTTTTAATTCTAAACATTTTCTTTTCTTTGGATTAAAAATGAAACATTTTCAACAAAATTGCACAATTTAGCACCTCAGTAAAAATGTTTTGTACATATTTAAAAAGAAAAACGTTAAAAGTGAAAATGGCCATTGGGCAATCATTTCGCCGCATTTATTCGCCCGTCGTCCGTCCGTCACACCGTCATGGTGATGAAATGATAATTGATAAGGATTGGTTGGGCTTTGCTTGTGCTGCTTCTCAAACAATTAATTACCAACTAACTCATTACATGCACAGCAGATTAATTATTTATACGCCGCCAACCAATCGCATTTTCATTTCCTTGAATTTCTATAATCATTTTATCATTCTGCCCGGCATTGAACAGAGCAAGCAAAAGCAGTCAGCAAGTAGCATTTTATCAAAAATGATTTTGGCTGATAAATGGGCATCGACGAAATCATTTGGCAGCAACGACGAATTTGGGAAAACTGTCGACGAAATTTGCCCATTATGGCGCCAGCGGGGGGAAGACGGATCATTAGCAGGGGAGGGAGTCCGAAAATATTCTCTGCCGCCCAATTGGAGAGAATAGAATGTACATAAATCGCAGTCATAAAACGGGGAGACATATCAAAAATAGTGCTATTAGATTTTGTTTCGTGCCAGAGTACGGTTTAAATGGCATGCATATGAATTTCAGCGGGTTTTTTCATTTTTAATACAATTTAAAACATTTTATTTGTTTTTAAATTAAGGTATTAGTAAGGTTGTAAATTATATGGACTTAAAACATTTTCAAAAAATCTTCTATTAGAATGGTCCCCTCTATTAAAGCTACCCTTTGACCCTGAAGACTGAAAATTTTGCTCAATTCAATTTTAGGAATTTTTTCTTGAGAATATTACTAAAAAAAATTCAGTAGAAAATTGGAAAATTTATTTGAAAAATAATCCAAATGTTCTCGATTTTTACTTGTTTTTTTCTGAATAATCAAGAAACGCAAGAATTTTTCAAAAATACCAAATATTGGAAAAGTTTGCGAAAACAAAAAGTAAAGATAGAAAGAGCACAAATTTACTCGAACTTGATTCAATTACATTGGGTCTAATCATTTCCATAACGCATTTCAAAAAGTTTTGGCAATGGAAAGCCCAACACTTTGAAGTCCCAGTAAAACATCCGCACAAGAAATTCCATCAAAAATGGGCTTTCATAAATGCGCTTCTTCACAAATTTGTACGCGGCCGATCCCGAAGTGTGATGGCCAAGCTTCAAACCCGCTTGGGCTCGGACGAATTCAATCGTTTCATGGCTTAGGCTTGGAATATTGGCCAAAAATGCCACGAATTGGTCTGTGAAATTTTGTTCATCCTCAGTTTTTGCCAAACTTTTATATTTAATTAACGTGAAATTGATTCTCTGGAACGGGCATAGCCTAAAAATAAAAATGAATATAAATTATTTTTCGGGATTTTCGAGACTTTTTGACCTCAACAGAAGGAACACATTCCCATGGACACGGGGAGTACAAGGGGTACGTATCAGGGATGGGGCTTTCGCTTTCGCGCTTTTTTCAGTACTTTCGCTTTCGCGTTTTGCATTTTGGCGCGAAACGCGAATTACACGCCTAAGAATGAGGGATGAAATTCCCCTAAAATTTTCAAAATTTGACCTATATCCCGGCGCCGCCAGCACCCTTCCCAAATATAACTTTGTAAGTTTCCTCGAAAAATATATGATAATTCACTAATTATCTGAAAATCAATAGATTTTTGCATATGATTTTCAGAAAGAAAATTCGTTAATTTATTAATTTAAACGTTAAATTAAATTAATTTCTGCTATTATTATTATTTCATTTCTGTTAAAAAATTTTTGCCCTTTAAATTACAATGTGACACAAAATTATAGGTTCACCTTTTGTCTATTAGAACATTCTAAATACGCAAATCGGCGTTGAACGTGTAATTCCATGTCAGAGAGCCCGAAAATATTCACCAAACCATACCAATTTTGTGGAAAAAAATGCGAGTCCTCCGCCGTGGCCGCAAATGAAAGATTGGACGACGAATGGTTTAACATTTTTTCATATTCCGTCATGACAAAACATGTCAAATTTGGCCCACAGCCATTGCAATATTGTCGTCCACCCGTATCTTCAGTTCTATGCAATGGTGCTCTACAAGAACAAAAAATTGAACTCGAATACGAAAAAATATTGTTTTAAAAAAATGTGGGACAGCGGCCGTTTGAGTCCCAAATCAAAAATTTGAAAATGGCGCGCCCTTATTTTGTCCCCCATATTTGCGGCAACAGTGCCCAGAGATTTGCGCCTATGTCCAATGTCGGACTCAAACATAATTTTTTTTCAAGTCCTTATAGCCGAAACAGCATTCAAATTAAGAAAACAAAGTCTTCTAGTTTATTAAGGGCATTAATGCCCTATTGCCCTCGATACTGTAGATTAGGGTGTCAAATTATATGCAATGCATATTTTTTTCCTGAACTGCGGGAGGCCTGATACGCACGAAAAACATGTTTTTAGCTTGGTTTGAAGCTTCTAGGCCGTATATTTCCATATGCATTTTTTGCATATTTGTGCATATTTTGGCTTTTTGTGCATATTTTCTGTGAATATTTGGGCATTTTTCAAGAAATCCCCTATTAAAACTGCCCCCTCTATTAAAGCGGCCTTTTGACCTCTAAGGACTGAAAAAATTTCCAAAAATTTCATTTTTTGAGTTTTCGAAAATATTAATAAAAAATGTCTTTTTAAAAAATTGGAAATTTATGCAAAAATAAGTCAATTTTCTGTTTTTAACTCAATATTCTTCAAAAATTAATAAATTTTAGCTATATTTTTGCATTATTCTTCTAGATGGTTTTTCATACCACATTTAGCTATTTTAACACGGACAACTGAGTACCGAAGTCCCGGTTTTGACCAGTTTTGACCGCGACCGGGAAATTCCCGGTTTTTTCACGGTTTTCTTAGCCAAAAAGTTCCGGTTTTTCAACCCGAAAAGTTCCGGTACCGGTTTTACCCAAAATTCCCGGTCCCGACCTACCCTAATATATATTTTTTTTTAAATTTTGTAAAATTATTTTTTGGGATGAATTTTTTTATACTTTCATATAAATATTTGCTCATCAAAAAAGGCGTTCCTCAAAAAATTATTAAATAGAAAATTTTTGACGAAAATTATTAAAAACTTTGTTCAAGAGTATCAAATTTTGATTTCTTTATCTCGTTCGACAGCCCTAAGTAAATTTCAAATAATTTTTTGACTTTTAAAAAAAAAGTTATAGTATAGCAAGAACAACACAAAAAAATATATGTTTTGGAACATTATTGGTCATAAATAACAAATTTTTTTAAATTCTTTGGCTAATATAAAACATTTGGTGTATTAAAGATAACACAAATTAAAAATTTGATTATGTCTTTATTTTGATGGTTTTTGAATAATGTCATAACACCGTTTCATCTGAGCTACAGCGTCATCAATTTTTTATCGTACCTTTCCTACTGAAGAAAGCCATTTTTATAAATTACAGATTAACTGATTTTGATGAGTTTTGTATTTTTTTTTTTTACTAAAAAAGCTTTACCCGCATTTTTTGGAAAATGCGGGATTTGCGGGATTACGGGATTTGCGGGATTAATCCCGCGGGATACCGTCCCGCAAAAAATTTTTAGTTCCAATCCCGCAGCGGGACCCGCAAATTTGAAATTTCCGGTCTCTATTTATAACTAGGGCCCGTATTCTTAGTTTTTACCTATTTTTGCGGCTTTTAATTCAATGAGAAAAGCATGAAAAACACATTTTTAGTGCTAAAATTCTTTGTTTTAACGCCCATATCCGTCCCTAAGAATCCCTATTTTGCACTTTTAGCTCCTAAAATAGGGGCGTCCCTATTTTGGTTTTTGAATTTTCGCCCAAAAAAGTTTGGTAATAATAAATTTAATTTAATTTTCAGTAATGCGAAATTTGCGTGTTCCAATTTTACTTGTGCTGTTGAGCCCAATGATTATTTTGGTATTAAAATTTTTATTGCGTGAAAATATGCCAACAAAAATTACAATTAACCCAACCACGGGAGTTCATATGCCAACAAAGATTGAATATGAGGTTGACATAAACAACCCAAAGTTGCTACTTGGAATGAACAAACAAGTAAAAATCTGAATATTTGAGTAGGATTAAAAAATTTTAATGATTTTCAATAAAACAAAAACAAATTTTAATGAGTTTTTTAATAATTTGAAATAAAGTTTAATGAGTTTTTTAATAATTTGAAATAAAGTTTATTTTAATAATTTGAAATAAAGTTTAATGAGTTTTTCAATCAATCGATAATAATGTTTAATGAGTTCCAATCAAATAAAAACAAAGATTAATGAGTATTCAATCAATTAAAAAGAAACTTTAATAAATTCAATTAGTCGATAATAATATTTATTGAGTTCCAATCAATTAAAAACAAAGTTTAATGAGTTTTCATATTCCTTTGGCAGTCATTTTGATTCAATTTTGCAAACTATTTTACAATTAAGCCATTGCCAACAAAAAGCAACTTTGGTACATTTAATGAAGATTGGGACAGAATTTGTGGAAGTGATGACCAGCAGCAATGTGTGAGAAAGTTTGATGGCAAATTCCAGCGCAATGTTGTGTGTTTTTGTTATAAAAAATAATTAAAAAATAATTATGCATTGTTAAATTATAACTTAATTAAATTAATTAAATATATTTTAATTCAATTTTAGTTTATTCCGTCGCTTAAATTGGCCGGCTGTTTAATTGCAAAAAATTCAAATGTTTTCTTGGAGGCGTTGTTTTGCTACTTTGCAAATATGAATAAATTTAACATCACAAATTTCGATTACAATTATTTGAATTTGTTTGTTCATATTTTATTAATAATTAAACTGACTTAGAGAGAATGGCATTATTTTTTTTTTTAATTTTAGACCGAGAATTAGGAAGATGTTTTGTCATGTTGAGTCACCGTATTATGCTGAATTGCCAATGGAAGAGGTATTTTGATTTGAATTTGTTCTTTTGGCGTTGTGTCTGTCTCTGTCGTTTCCCCTTCAGATTGTGAACAATGTTTCAATGACAAAAGACCTGACCAATGAATTACAGCTTTGGAAAATGGTCGCATTTGTGCGTGACCCAATTGAGCGATTTATTGCTGGTTTTGTTGACAAATGTTTCCAGTAATCTTTTCTACCATTTATCTTCAGTAGGGTGTCAAATTATATGCACATAAAATCGTAAAATATGCACCAAAAATGGCAAAATATGCACATAAAAAGTGAAAAATATGCACGTAAATTTTTCCAAATTGGGGGCAAAATTTTTACAAATCTTCATATTCATTAAATTTAAGCTAAAAATCCCGAAAATAGCTAAATGTGGTATGAAAAACCATCTAGAAGAATAATGCAAAAATATAGCTAAAATTTATTAATTTTTGAAGAATATTGAGTTAAAAACAGAAAATTGACTTATTTTTGCATAAATTTCCAATTTTTTAAAAAGACATTTTTTATTAATATTTTCGAAAACTCAAAAAATGAAATTTTTGGAAATTTTTTCAGCCCTTAGAGGTCAAAAGGCCGCTTTAATAGAGGGGGCAGTTTTAATAGGGGATTTCTTGAAAAATGCCCAAATATTCACAGAAAATATGCACAAAAAGCCAAAATATGCACAAATATGCAAAAAATGCATATGGAAATATACGGCCTAGAAGCTTCAAACCAAGCTAAAAACATGTTTTTCGTGCGTATCAGGCCTCCCGCAGTTCAGGAAAAAATATGCATTGCATATAATTTGACACCCTAATCTACAGTATCGAGGGCAATAGGGCATTAATGCCCTTAATAAACTAGAAGACTTTGTTTTCTTAATTTGAATGCTGTTTCGGCTATAAGGACTTGAAAAAAAAATTATGTTTGAGTCCGACATTGGACGGCTCTAGGAAAATCCGACACTGGAAAATCCGACACCGGAAAATCCGACACTGGAAAATCCGACACAAGCGGAAAATCCGACACCGATGGAAAATCCGACAATAACTTAAATTAAAATTTTTTAGTTTGTTTGAATTAATATCTATCTGCCTAAGCTTAGCAAGTTCTCGAATTGAATTTACCGAGAATTATTTTTTTTTGCGTCTTTTTTTCACGAATGATCTGATCAACTTCTGTTGCCTGGAGAGGATTAGGTCCAGGTGAATTCTCATGAATTTCGCCTCTTCAGAAGACATTAACAAACTCAAGGGATGGGGTAGAACCGAATTATTCGAGAACAGAGGACGGAATAGCATTCAAAATGGAGAATTACCTCACCCATATGTTAAAAATTGTTAAGCCTATTTACATTGACGTTTCACAAGGATCACAGAAATTATTTTTAACTATTTTTTGAGATAATCAAAAAATGGCATACGAAAAATATTCATATGCCTACCTAGATAGAATATGACCATAAAAATATTTATTTTAAATAACTTCAGTACTGTAACTTTATTATATGTATTTTAAATATTAACTCAAAATATCAAAAATTATTTTTAAAATTTAAAGTTGGTGTCGGATTTTCCAGTGCCGGATTTTCCGCTAGTGTCGGATTTTCAAGCGGTGTCGGATTTTCCGCTTGTGTCGGATTTTCCAGTGTCGGATTTTCCGGTGTCGGATTTTCCAGTGTCGGATTTTCCGGCTCCCCATTGGACATAGGCGCAAATCTCTGGGCACTGTTGCCGCAAATATGGGGGACAAAATAAGGGCGCGCCATTTTCAAATTTTTGATTTGGGACTCAAACGGCCGCTGTCCCACATTTTTTTAAAACAATATTTTTTCGTATTCGAGTTCAATTTTTTGTTCTTGTAGAGCACCATTGCATAGAACTGAAGATACGGGTGGACGACAATATTGCAATGGCTGTGGGCCAAATTTGACATGTTTTGTCATGACGGAATATGAAAAAATGTTAAACCATTCGTCGTCCAATCTTTCATTTGCGGCCACGGCGGAGGACTCGCATTTTTTTCCACAAAATTGGTATGGTTTGGTGAATATTTTCGGGCTCTCTGACATGGAATTACACGTTCAACGCCGATTTGCGTATTTAGAATGGTCTAATAGACAAAAGGTGAACCTATAATTTTGTGTCACATTGTAATTTAAAGGGCAAAAATTTTTTAACAGAAATGAAATAATAATAATAGCAGAAATTAATTTAATTTAACGTTTAAATTAATAAATTAACGAATTTTCTTTCTGAAAATCATATGCAAAAATCTATTGATTTTCAGATAATTAGTGAATTATCATATATTTTTCGAGGAAACTTACAAAGTTATATTTGGGAAGGGTGCTGGCGGGGCCGGGATATAGGTCAAATTTTGAAAATTTTAGGGGAATTTCATCCCTCATTCTTAGGCGTGTAATTCGCGTTTCGCGCCAAAATGCAAAACGCGAAAGCGAAAGTACTGAAAAAAGCGCGAAAGCGAAAGCCCCATCCCTGATACGTACCCCTTGTACTCCCCGTGTCCATGGGAATGTGTTCCTTCTGTTGAGGTCAAAAAGTCTCGAAAATCCCGAAAAATAATTTATATTCATTTTTATTTTTAGGCTATGCCCGTTCCAGAGAATCAATTTCACGTTAATTAAATATAAAAGTTTGGCAAAAACTGAGGATGAAAAAAATTTCACAGACCAATTCGTGGCATTTTTGGCCAATATTCCAAGCCTAAGCCATGAAACGATTGAATTCGTCCGAGCCCAAGCGGGTTTGAAGCTTGGCCATCAAACTTCTGGGTCGGCCGCGTACAAATTTGTGAAGAAGCGCATTTATGAAAGCCCATTTTTGATGGAATTTCTTGTGCGGATGTTTTACTGGGACTTCAAAGTGTTGGGCTTTCCATTGCCAAATCTTTTTGAAATGCGTTATGGAAATGATTAGACCCAATGTAATTGAATCAAGTTCGATCAATTTTCTGTAAATTTGTGCTCTTTCTATCTTTACTTTTTGTTTTCGCAAACTTTTCCAATATTTGGTATTTTTGAAAAATTCTTGCGTTTCTTGATTATTCAGAAAAAAACAAGTAAAAATCGAGAACATTTGGATTATTTTTCAAATAAATTTTCCAATTTTCTACTGAATTTTTTTTAGTAATATTCTCAAGAAAAAATTCCTAAAATTGAATTGAGCAAAATTTTCAGTCTTCAGGGTCAAAGGGTAGCTTTAATAGAGTGGACCATTCTAATAGAAGATTTTTTGAAAATGTTTTAAGTCCATATAATTTACAACCTTACTAATACCTTAATTTAAAAACAAATAAAATGTTTTTAATTGTATTAAAAATGAAAAAACCCGCTGAAATTCATATGCATGCCATTTAAACCGTACTCTGGCACGAAACAAAATCTAATAGCACCATTTTTGATATGTCTCCCCGTTTTATGACTGCGATTTATGTACATTCTATTCTCTCTAATTGGGCGGCAGAGAATATTTTCGGACTCCCTCCCCTGCTAATGATCCGTCTTCCCCCCGCTGGCGCCATAATGGGCAAATTTCGTCGACAGTTTTCCCAAATTCGTCGTTGCTGCCAAATGATTTCGTCGATGCCCATTTATCAGCCAAAATCATTTTTGATAAAATGCTACTTGCTGACTGCTTTTGCTTGCTCTGTTCAATGCCGGGCAGAATGATAAAATGATTATAGAAATTCAAGGAAATGAAAATGCGATTGGTTGGCGGCGTATAAATAATTAATCTGCTGTGCATGTAATGAGTTAGTGTTAGTTGGTAATTAATTGTTTGAGAAGCAGCACAAGCAAAGCCCAACCAATCCTTATCAATTATCATTTCATCACCATGACGGTGTGACGGACGGACGACGGGCGAATAAATGCGGCGAAATGATTGCCCAATGGCCATTTTCACTTTTAACGTTTTTCTTTTTAAATATGTACAAAACATTTTTACTGAGGTGCTAAATTGTGCAATTTTGTTGAAAATGTTTCATTTTTAATCCAAAGAAAAGAAAATGTTTAGAATTAAAAAATATTTTTTAATTAATACCTTTAATGGTTAGTAAAAACAACCATTTTAAATTTTTAAAAGCATTCCATCGTTTCAATTTTTTTCTTTATTAAATGTTCCTAATATTTTAATAATAAATTATAGATTTAAAAAAAACTATAAGAAAATGTAATTATTTCCCTAGATTTTTATCAAATTAATTAATTTTTCTTAATGTTTATCGCTGTTATCACGAGTTTCGGATTACAAAAATATTCGATTTAATGCAAAAAAAGCACATTTTAGCGCCTGATTTTTAGAACTCGAAAGTGTTTGTCAAAAGCATGAAAAAAACATTTTCTCCACACATTTTTATAAACGCCTAAAAATATAACAAAAAATCTAAGGGGATTTGTCAGCTAAAAACCTATTTTGGCGTTTTAGCATCTATTTTCGCAATTTTCATAATAAACTCAAAAAAACTTAGGCGATGCCTATCGGAAACGCCGAACCTCAAAATGACCTAAATTTGTCGCTATTTTCTCACCTATTTGAGGGGGTTTTTTCGGGATTTTGGCACTTGTTTAGTGACTATTTTTCCGTTTAAGCAACTTAAAATCGGGTCCTAGTTCTTTAGAATGGCCGGACTCAATTGGCCCAGTACCACTTTTCTACTCTGCTAATTCCCATTATCATCTCATCTCTTCCCAAGAACTTTGGTCTTAGCACTCACATTAGCTCAAAGAATGCCCTTCTATTTACACAAATCATAATCATTTGTTGCTTTGATTGTCCGTCCCTTCCTTTGCTCCCACCCTCTTCTGGATTAATTAGGGCAATTTCGCTGACAAATCAGTGAGCGAGTGAAGGGCTGATGAGCTGATGAGTGACTTGTTTGATAATGACTCTCACTTATCACTAAATAAATGATCTATTTATTTATTTTTGTAAATAGAAACATGGGGACTTTGTTGATGAATGAATGATAATTCATTGAAAATGGTCATTTTAATGTCCACTGATCGGTGAAAATGCACATTTTGTTTAATGATCGCAAATTTCTCCGGATTTTAAGCAAAATTATTTATCGAGGCAGTTTATAAAATTTTTATCGTTTTTTATGAATTAATGAAGGCATTTTACTATTTTTTGTTTTCTTTTTTTCTTTAATGAAATGCATTGTTTGAGATAAAAATTAATTGTCGCCCCATTCTAATGACCCCCCCCCAACCATTCCCAACCAAAAAATGGCATGGCATGGTACGTGATAACACCGAGCCCAATTGTTGTTGTGTTTAGCAACTGCAAATTATTTTTTTCCATCTTATTGTGATTGTATAAGCGATAGAAAAATTTATTTGTTCCCATTATTTTATTTAATTAGACAAAAAAAAAAAATTAAAAATTGGTATGCGAAATTATTTTAAGGAATCGCACAAATAAGAACTTGCTGAATTAATACAGGAGTAAATCTCATCAAAAATTTTGGCACCACTCCTATCGGTCGATAGCTCTAGATTCCCTAAAGCCTGTCAATTTGTAAAAAATTTTCAAAATTTAAAAAGTTTTTCCAAAAAGCCCTAAAACCGAATGCTTCAGTAGTTATGTTTCGTCAAATTTTTTTCCAAAAAAACCAAACAATTAAATCGTATTATTATCAATCAGCCTTAAGACTCTATTTTAGTATTGAATTATTATTTTTTGTGATCATTGAAATACTTTTTTGGATTGCTATTTTGCAATTTTATTCTTTATTGTTCATGTTACGTTATAGGTAATATTTATTTGCTTACAGCAATTTAAAAAAATGGCTGCATTTTTGAATGGCAATGCTCACAGCAGCATTGAATGCAATGGTGTCGTCCATGACAAAAATGGCATTGATCAGAATGGCACCAAATTGGCTGATCGCTTACAACATTCGGTGCAAATTGGGACCAAAAAAGCGCCGGTGTCAAAGGGGAGCATCAATGTCAACAAATATGTGCTGGAAGTGATCAGTGACACTGATCAGCTGCACACATTGGAACAATATGCCATTGACTACGCTCATTCAATTGGTCAGTGTGCTGTATGAAGTGTAGTCCAAATTTCATTTAGCTTTCGAGTGGTAATATTTTTTTATTAAATTTAAGTATTTAGTTTTTTTTCAAAAAAATAAAACTATAGTTTAAAATAAGGTTAAGCCCAACCCTGCCTCCCCGGCATTTGTTTTCCGAGATGGGGATGTTAGCAACTTACATATGTTCGGTTCCCCTCCAAGTAAAATGTTTTGCTCTTTTTGTTTTTATGTATTTTCATTCAAAAGCCCATTTTTCCGAGCCCCCAATAGAGCAAAAAAAAAAAAAAGTTTTTTCACTAAAAGTTGCGGCCCTACTAATAACTCACAAACAATTTTTTTTAAATTTTATTTAAAGATTTTTTATCAAAAAATTCAAATTTTGAAAAAACTTCTTTTCTTTTTTTTTGCTAATTCTTAAAAAAAATTTCAAGTCATTTTTTTTGTAAAACAAATTGAGAATTTTTAATTTTTACTAGCAAACAAAAAATCATTTTGTATTTCTGAGAAAAAATTCTGTATTCATAAAATTCGGGTGGTATCCCACAGGCTCTCAAAAATTATTAGATTGACATTTTTGAGATAAAATTTTTTCTTGCAAAATTGGGCCAAAAATTTTTAAATTTTCCCACGGTACGCCTTTCTGACATGCCGGGACCCCTTCTTCAAAGGTACACCGTTTTGCTGGGAATTTCTTCCATGTTGGTCGAGGCTTAACTCTAGTTTAAAATTATTGTTTTTTTGAGAAAATTCACAATTCTTACATTTTAAAGGTTTGGTGGCCCCACTTTCGGACCCGCCGGAGGGAAAATTCACCAACATTTATGCCGTTCCGCCTCCAATCGCATTGCTTCCATCCCCGTTCCCGCGCGAACTGTACGACCACGCAGTGAACGTGCAACAAGCGATGAACGAGCTGTACTTTCGTGTTGCATCGGACCATGACTTTTTGATGGACGCATTTAAGGACGTGGTCAAAGGTGTTATAATCTAAAATTACTATAATTAACTCTCAGTTATTTTATTGTTTTATTTTTCTTTATTTTGAGGAACTTTTTGCAAATTAAAAAATATTTTTACATTAAAATAAAAAAAAAATTTATTATTTGTTTATATCCGAGTTGCGGATTGTACTTTTTAAAAAATGAACTCAAAAAAAAGCATATTTGAATCTCATTTCTTCAAAGGCGACCCATTTATGGCACGCCTTGTGCAAATCGCCCAAGTGGTCCACGACGAGGGCATTCATCAGCCATTGGCTGTTCAACTCCAACGTTCGGATTATATGGCACATTGGGACCCGTCAGATGGGAGCATGGCACTCAAACAGGTCCTGGTGGAACTTATCTTGGCAAATAATATATATATATATTAGGGTAGGTCGGGACCGGAACCAAAACACGGACAACTGAGTACCGAAGTCCCGGTTTTGACCAGTTTTGACCGCGACCGGGAAATTCCCGGTTTTTTCACGGTTTTCTTAGCCAAAAAGTTCCGGTTTTTCAACCCGAAAAGTTCCGGTACCGGTTTTACCCAAAATTCCCGGTCCCGACCTACCCTAATATATATTTTTTTTAAATTTTGTAAAAATTATTTTTTGGGATGAATTTTTTTATACTTTCATATAAATATTTGCTTTTAAAATAATATTTTTCTTAAATTTTCAGGTTGAAGTGAACATCGGACCAATTGGGGGCCCTGGCTTTGCCTTTGGGGTTTCCAAATTGCATCAAAAAATGCTGGACAAACTTGCGATTGAGCATGATGGAAAGCCAGCAATTTTGGCCAATTCGGAAGCGCCCCTGAACCGCTCTCGCCAAAACATTGCCTACACACTTTATCAGTCATGGTAATTCAATTGTAGGAAATCAAACTAATTATTAAATTTAATTTTAGTATTTTTTCGTAAACTGAAATTTTTAATGTTTTTTTAAATTTTGCAAAAAAAAAAAATTCTCATTTTAATGGCAAATTATCAGTTTTTAGTTGCCTTAAATAGTTGTCAATTAATAAACAATAAAATGTTAATTGTTTGTTTATTCAAAGGAAATTGTTCGGTGACCCAAAAGCTGTGCTTCTTTTTTTGGACACGCCGAACATCACGCATTTTGAGCAGTTGCAATTCATTCAGTTTGAAGTGGAAAAGTTAGGCAAACAACAAGGCAATTTTGTGAAGGTGTTGGTGCTTTCGCTGACCGAAGCATCGAAAAGGTCAAAGACCAGTTTTATTAATGACCTAAATACCGTATTTCCTAAAACACAGCCCCCCTAAATTAAATCCCCCCTAAAATAAAGCCCCCCTCCCCATTTTAGGGGGGTTGCAAAATAAAGACTCAGGATCTATTTTAGGAAATACGATAATATAAAATTTATATTAAGTGTAAAGTTTGCATCAAAATTAATTTACCAGTCCAATTAAATGATTTTTTAAAACAACATAAAAATGTTGAATTAAAAATATTTTTGAATTAATACACTTAAAATATTTTAAATAATTTTTAAGTATTTTCTTTATTTATTTTTAGAATTTCGCTTGACGAAAGCGGCGACTTTTCATTGTATTTGGACGGCACAAAACGTGTGGCATTGGTGCACATTGCTGATGGCAATGTGCCGCATGAGTACCCAACGGAGCACGAATGGACGGCACGGACAACGATCGAGCGATCAAATGCCATTTTGTCGCCAAACATTCGCTTCCACCTGAGCAGCACCAAGAAAATTCAGCAGGTCCAGCCAAATTAATTTTTCAAAAAATACTCTAATTTCATCCCATTCAAACAAAAAATTTAAAATTGTCAAATTAACAATCAAATCATTTAATAAATGTTTAAATATATCTTTAAATATAATTTAGGTGTTGGCCAAGCCTGGCATGGTGGAACGCTTCTTTCCCAACGATCCGAAACGTGTGGCACTGATCCGCAGCACATTCACCGGACTTTGGGGCCTTGAGGTTGAAGACGAGGCGACCCGAGAAGTGATTGAGGTAGTGAAATGTGCCAAAAACAAATAAATCTTCATTTAATTTTCGTAATTTAATTTTTTTGTACCGTACCTACGTGTTGGGTCGTTTCGTAAAATCCGCAATTTTAGCAGCCTTTTTTCGACAAAAAATGGCATGACAATGCTTAAAAGCAATCTATTTGCATTCTTGGTAGCGTTGATAGCCCAGATTTTCTCTGTATTAGCATACGAAATTTGAGAAAAATTTGGTCATCTTTTGAAATAAAAAAATTTTCATTTTAAGGATGCTATTCGTTCGCATGGCAATTATGTGCTCAAATCGCAAATGGAGGCCGGACTTGGCAACTTTTTTGACGATCAGATGGCCGAAATGCTGCAACAGATGAGCACAGAGGACCGAGGAGCATACATTCTTCAACAGAGAATCAAACCGTTAGTGGTCAAGGTGAACAAAAGATATAAATTTGTGATTTTTAAATTGAAAATAATTTTAAAAAATCGGAATCTGTTAAATAATTTTAAGAAAAAAAATTAAGTTAAATAAAGCTATTATTAGTTTATCTCATAATTATTTGCATCCTAAAAAACGGTGGGTACTTTTCCATTATGCGGCCACACCCCAAAATTTTAAAAAAAGAAGGGGAAAGCGCCAGTTTAGGCGCGCAACAATAAAAAAGCGCTAGTTTTTGCGCGCAACAATTATTTAGGAGGCATAAACGCCGCAATTTGAGCCAAAATGTCATCGAATGGATCAGCATATGCAGGAAGAACGGAAAGGGCGACGACGATCCATTCGATGACATTTTAGCTAAAATTGCGGCTTTTATGCCTCCTAAATAATTTTTTTGCACAAAACTGGCGCTTTCCCCCTCTTTTTTTAAAATTTTGGGGTGTGGCCGCATAATGGAAAAGTACCAAACGGTGATTATGTCAATCTTTGGTTTTATTATTTCTTTGGCAATAACTTTTTTAAATTTTAACTATTTGAGTTAAAATTAGCTTCATTTGATTCAAATTCGGTATTCTGCACCGAATGATACCAAATACAAATAATTTGTTTTTACTTTTAAAATTTGGCATACTTTTTATAGGTTGAAAAATAATTATGAAACGACCCATTATTAGTTTATTTTTATTTTAAAGAATTATTTGATGCGAGAAGCAAAGCCGGCTGAGTTGGAGGATGTTGTGAGCGAAATGGGCATTTACGGCTCACTGATCGGTGACCAGTCGAACGGCCGAATTTTGCACAACGCATTCGATGGGCACACAATTCGAAGCAAAGTCAGTTGAATAGAGTTATATTATTATTAGGGCTCCAATTTTTAGGCAAAAGGCTATTTTTTCCTGAGCTCCCCGTGGCCTGAAACGTACGAAAAACATGCTTTTTTGGGCTGTTGTTAAGCTACTTTTCGAGTTATTAGTGCCTATTTTCTAGGCTTTTATTTTTAGCGCCTAAAAAGCCTAAAAAATTTTGAAAAAGCCTATTTTTGCCTATTTTGGCGTTTTGCCGAAAATTTGTTAACAAAAATGCAATAAAAACAAAAAAATACACCCCTAAGAATCGATTTTTTGGAATTTAAAAATACACCCCTAAGCAGAGATTCAAAAATTTCTGAAAATAAATCGCCTAAGCAATGAAAATTTTCTCAAAAATCGTCTTTAAAAATTTTTTTGGACAATTTTTTGAATTTAAAAAAATAATGCAACGCAATACTGATTTGACTTATTTTTTTACCATTTGAATAAATTTTTTTCATTTTACACACCTAAATTTGAGACTTTTTAGAGCCTAAACACTACCTATTTTAGCGGTTTTTAGTGCCTATAAATTGGAGCCCTAATTATTATATATTATAAATCAATTCGTTAATTGTAATTATTAAAATGAAAAATATTTTTATATAAAAAATTTAAAAAATTATATTAACAAAATTAAAAATATCTTTTAACAAATAAATTAATGCTTCTAAAACTAATCTTTAAAAATTAAGCAACCTAACTTTAAATATGCTTAAAACAAAATGCGAACAATTCTTTCAATTTTAAGCGTTCGGATTTGAACCTTGGCGGAGTGTGCTGTGGCGGTGGAGCAATTGACTCGCCTTTACTGTTCCCAATGTCACAAATGTTGGACCAACCAAATGGGCATTGATAGTTGATGACCGAAAATTAATCAGATTTAAAATGAAATATCCCATTAAATAATACCACTTTTTGACCATGAATATCTCCGATTATCCAATTTTGTCTTTTTAAATAAATATATGACAAAAGTCAGCATCGGGAAAATCTAAGTTGATGAACTTAAGCCAAAAATAAAAATAGCTAAATTATTAATTTAAGAATTTATTAATTATTGAAAATTTTATCTATTGATTTCGTGCATAAATAATCACTTTGCTTTCGGTTTGCTAAATCCATTAAACAAACACTGGTTACTATTCAATAGGACGGTTCGGCTTCGTTAACATACAGAATATCACTTCGTTTCGTTTGTTTAAACCAGTCACACTTTACCCGGTTTTTGCTAGTTTAAAACATTCTTCGATTTCAGTTTAGTAAATCTATGTCACTCTGTTTCAGATCACCTAAATCAGTTATTCAAATTTAGTTTAGATGTCACTTGGTTTTATCTTCGGTTTGGTTTTTGTTCATATATTTCGTTCAATCGGTTTGTAAACTCATTTGTTTTCGGTAAGTTTAAAAAAGCGGTCACTCTGTTTTGCTTTAGTAAACTACGTATGTCACTCGGTTTTGGTTCCGGTTTATTTTCCCAGTCATTCGGTTTGGTTAACCCACATATTCGGTTTCGATTTAGTTATAGCATTCAATGGATTTCGATTGAGGTTAGCATCATTTAAACCAGTCACTTGTTTTCAGTTTGGAAAACTCATTTACCTACTCTGTTTTCAGTTCGCTTGAAAAACTAGTAATTTGGTTTTGTTTTACTTAACAATGTCACTCTGTTTCGGATCATATAAACCAGTCATTCAATTTTAGTTTAGTAGTCACTCCGTTTTGGTTTCGGTTTCGGTTCGGTCCGTCTATTCTAGTCAATTTCGAATTAGTTAAATCACTCGATGGGTTTCGGTTCAGGTTTCGCTTCCTTGGGACCAGTCACTCGGTTTCGGTTCACTTCCTTTAAACCTATGTAACTCAGTTTCGGTTCGGGTTATTTTCCAGTCATCGTTTTGGTAAACTCACATATTTGGTTTCGATTTAGTTATGGTTTTAGGTTTAGGTTTGACATCGTTTAAACAGTCACTCGGTTTTGGTTTTGTTAACCAATTCACTAGGTTTCAACGATCGGTTTTTTATTGATTTTGTTAAATTTTAACAAAGTTTCCTTCTCTGCACTTATAATTTAATTTAGGGTTGGGCCCCCGACCCCGAACCCCGACATTTTTGGCCATTTTCGGGGAAAACCCCGACCCCGAACCCCGACGCTTCATACCCCGACAACCCCGAACCCCGACCCTTAACCCCGATCGGGGTCGGGGTTAAATATACACCCCTAAGAATGGCATTTTCGTGGGAGAAAATGCAAAAAAGTTAGACGAAATTTGAATTTTTTTTAACCATTTTGCCAAATTTTTATTAAATAAAGAAAATTGCTCATTTTTGTAAATTTGTAATGTTGTGTAGAGGTTAGTGCATCACACTGACATTACTTTCTGTCGTGAGTTCGATACCGTTTGACGTTTTCTTCTTTAATTATTTTCTTTGTGGCAAAATGTTTTTTTAAATACTCATAGAAATCGACCAATCTTGGCATATTTTGACAAAATACATATTGAAGAAAAACAAAAATTTACCGAAATTCATAATTTTTTGGTGAAAAATCTTAGAAAATAGAGCTTAATTCCAAAATTTGTCTGGCGCTGCCTATCGGCATCACCGTGCCCAAAAATTCATAAACCTAATTAAAAAAATTGGCTCAAAATCGCAAAAATTTAGCAAATTTGGACAAAATCTGTTAACAGATATACCAAATTTTCAAAATTTTCCCAGCGGCGCCTATCGGCACCGCCGGACGCCGTACCCTTTCTCCCTAAAAGTCTTTAGAAAAGAGCGCCGTGAAAAAAGATGTTTTGGAAAACAAAAAAGTAATAAATTTTAAAATTTCAAGAAAAAAAAAATTAATTCTATACAAAATTTCTGATAAAAAGAAATAAAAAAATATAAAAACAATACAAATATTATTATGGAATTAATAAATATTATTTCCGAAAAAATATTTAAAAAATTTTGACTATTAGGCATAAGGTAAAAATTGAAAAATCCCGAACCCCGACCTTATCTCTCCTTCACCTTCTCTCACGGCTGTTCAAATTATTAGTACTTACTAGAGCTTCCTTTTTTTATGTAAATCCATATTTTTTTCTTCGATTCTCCATAACCTAATTAGTAGCAAAATCACTTCTTTTTTGTGTTTGGGAACAAAGGTATTGACTTTATTTACATATTTTTACAAATTCGAATGCCTCAAAAAACCCAAATTTAGTAATTTTCATACATTTTTTAGTTTTTTTAATATAGTTTTCAGAATTTGTAGAAATTTCTTGTGAAAAATTTTTTTTTGAAATGTACCCCTAAAAATCGGTTAAGGTTTTCGGGGGTGCTGATTTTGAATCGGTTTAGACAATAAAGTTGGATTTTGTGAAAAATTAGTTTTCGACTTTTGTTCGAGTTCGGGTCCGGGGTTCAAAATAGGTCGAAATGGATATCATATGCATGATCAGCGCTCCCGAAAACCTCATAAAAAGTTGTTTTAGATAACTTTTAAAAATTTTTTTTGAAAAATATAGGACCCCCATTCTTCATGATTGCCTATATTTTAGTATTTTTAATACATATTTTATTTACATATTTCGCGATATTTCTTACATAAAAAAGGAAGCCCTAATACTTTTTGTTTTAAATTATGTATCTGCGACTCATGTTTTTGAATTGTAGGATAATAGAGAACATTTTGGGCTATAAAAGCAGGGCCCCAGTTTAGCAGGCAAAAAAGCCTCATTTTGGGTCAAAAAGCCTCTTATTTACAAAATTTATTCAAAATACGCTTAAAATGTTCAAGTGTTATATTTCTGATTGTCCAGTGCCGATATGCGCCGCCGGGGGAAGAAAAATTGATAATTTTGACCCTAGTTTTAGTAGATTTTCACTAAAAAATACATAATTTTGTGGATTTTCGGAAAAAATTGGTAATTTTCTGGTTTATGAAAATTTTTTTAAAAAATATGGGTGAGATTTTGTTTTGATGAGATATTAAAAAGCCAAATTAAATGATTGTCAAATTTATCATAAAATTTAACAGATCCTGACGATTTTCGCCAAAAGACTCAAAAATCCTCAAAATTTCTCAAAAAAGTACAAAAATCCTCAAATCCTCATTTCAAAAAAAAATCCTCATTTACTTAACAAAAAACCACAAAATGAGGATAAATCCTCAGATCTTGGAGCACTGTGCCGAAAAGTATCCAATTCGGCAGATTTAAAAAGTGCCCCAGCAAGCTTCTTTTCACATTAGTCCTTTAACTACATAGCGGTAATTTTTAATGATATAAAAAAAATTTTTAAAAAATATTAAATTTATAACTTCTCTCAGTCTCATTTCTTCGATTTTTGCTTTTTTTCTTTCACTCATTTTCAAAGGCTCCCAACTGTATTTATTTCTAACATTTGTGCTTACTCTCTCTCTCTGCCACACTCTCACTCTCTCTCTTTTCCTCCTTTTCTCTGCTCTCCTCACACTCTCTCGCTCTCTCTTCTGAAAATAGGTAAATTTGTTTAGAAAAATAAGCCTAGAAGTAATTTCGGATTTCTCTGAAAAATAACAATTTTTACGTTGATTAAATACCAAAATTACTTAACATGAATGTTGTGGGTTATTTGAAAAAACTGGATCAGATTCCTAGTTTATAGTTTAAAAAATGCATTTCTTTTATAAATCCGCCAATATAAATCAGTATGCTTTATATAAATTTATTATTTGTTGTGAGGACCCTTGTAAGCAAAGCAATTATTTACCAACTTTAATACTGGATAAATCCTTATATAATATTTTATCTGAATAAAGCATCCGAAAATTTTTTTACTTGAATTTGTACGACATTAGCTATCACAAAACCTTAATAACTATGCTATTGTAATTAATAAAGTGTTCTATGGAATTAATTTAAAAAATTCATATCAGGTAATGGTGCAAAAATTTTAGGAGATCAGATCTCAAAAAAAGAAATAAATACCCTGAAGAGCTGCTGGAAAATATTTGATAAAATTGGATTGTAATTACCCTAAGGACTTTATTTTAGACATTTTGTATAAAATATAGCTGAAATTATTGCATAAAATTTTAATATTATTAATGATATATGCAAAAAAATGTGCTGGCGGATTTAAAAAAAGCGCATGGCAACAAAATAAAAAAATGTGTAAGATGGCGGAATTTATAAAACGCACTAGCACCAATTGTTGGAAGGTAAAAATGTTTTGTATCTCTTTCTCTCATTCACTCCCTCTCTCTCTCTCGCTATCTCTCTCTCTTTTCCTCCTTTTAATCTTCTCTCATCATTCACTATCTCTCTCCCCCTCCCTCTCTCTTTCTTTCCTCTATCTCCTCCCTCTCTTTTTCTTTCTTTTTCTTTCTCTCTTTTTTCTCTCGCTCTCTCTCCTCACCTCACTCTTTTCCTCTTTTTCTCTTACTTCTTTCTTCTCTTCTCCCCTCACCTTTCTCTCTCTCTATTTCTTCTTTCTTTATCTACCCTCTTTTCCCTGCCTCCTCATTCTCTCCCGCAAACACGTTTTCTTACCCACGCTCTCCGCCTATTTTATCTGTTACTCTTCCCTCCTCTCTTTTCCTTTCTCCTTCTATCCATTCTGTCTTCCTCTCTCCTCTCTTGTTTATGTCTTCCTCTCTCCTCTCACTTTAACCGTCTATTTCCATAGTTTTCTTTAGTAAAAATAAGCAAAAAATAATAATAAATGTAAAGTTTGGAATTAATAAAAAGTGAACAAAGCTGGAAAAGGGCCCTTAGGCCTAAATTTCGATTTTTGAGGCCCAATAACTTTTTGGTTTCTTGCTATATGGGCGTAATATTAAAACTCCACAATAGAAGTCGACCCTGCTCTATCCAATGGTATATAACATATATGCATTTTCCGACATAAAGTTCGGGTGGTTCCCTTGTTAGTATAGGAGTAAGGGATTTTAGTGTGAAAAACTTTGGAGTATTATTTTAAAAATTTTGTCATTGTTAAGAGCATGATTAAGCCTAATTCTGCCGAATCTGTCCCGGTCAACTGTTCCGTTTGTAGTCGAAAGTGCAAGTTTCATTCTAACGTCAAATGTTGTGAAGGTGTTTTTTTATAAAATATTAGAAAAAGAACAAAGGTTGAATCTCTAAAAATAATGAATAATATTTCATATCGATCAACAAATAGCCATAGGGACGGGCGGTCGCTTTCCGATAGGCGTGTCAAGAAAGAAGTCGAGCTGACGCGGAAACAACTGAACGACTATGTTGCGGATGGACAGCAGTGAATTTGGGGCCCGCATCAGTACCAAGTATTGGGCGGACAGGCGGGCCACTTTGATCTTGCGCTCAAACAAATTTTGAGTGACAAACACAACAGCAAACTGGTGATGGTGAGCCTTTTTAGTGAACAAATCGGACAAGTATCGCTCGTCGACGGACAGCATCTCGAGTATGAGCAACAAGGGCTTTGGAAGCGTTTGATTAATTCTTCAGATGACACTCCCGGGTACACATCGACTCCCGCCTTTTGAAGCACAGGCACCGCTGCATTCATTTCACCAAAACAGTATAGCATGGACACAGGCTTTGGTGTGATTAATTGGTCCGATTCGGCAATGAATTTCAGTAAAAATTCAGTTTTGCCCGATGATGAAGGCCCCGAAATGATTAGGCCAAATGGCAATTTAAAACAAATATCTTTATTGATGAATGCTTGTGTGTTTAACATTTTTGAGAAAATGATGAATGTTAAATTATTCACTTAAATAGGCACAATTGAGGTTGAAGCAGTAAGGCTTTTAAAGAAGTCGTCAAGAGTTTTGTCAATGTCTCCAAGGTCTTATTTATTTTCTGCTTCTCCCTGCACATTTTCCTCTTCTTTGATGTCAACGGCTTCATTTGCCTGCGGCGGGACATTAGTGGAATTGTTATTATTGTTGTCCAGTGATTCAGCCAATAGGAGATTGCCTAGCACGTTGATAGCGGTTTTACCTTCTTCCAGCGTGCGCCGTCCTGCATAGCATCGGCCATTAGTCCAGCCTCCACCAGGTCAAGTGCTACCTTTGCCTTGCGTTTCAGATCCTGTTGTTGTTGGTCGCCTGTCGGTTTGCTTTTGGCACACGTTCCGGAGGGCAGGTCACCGTAGGGGATATTGAACACCCTCGCTTTGTTCTTCACACGTAAAAAGCAGTGCCCTGGCAGGTCTTAGACGACATAGAACGGCACAAATTGGGGTTTGTTGATATGAGTGCACAACAATGTGACCCCCTCTTTGGTCACCATTGTGTCCACCTCGGCCTCGGTTGCTTTGCAAACGCGGCAGCGGCCGCAATCGTCAAACGGCAAAAAACGGGGGGTCGATAGGCGAGGACCACTGACGTTTATGCCGCTTGTGGTTACGGTGATATCGGACTGGGCGAGGATTTGATTGAAAAGCGATTTGGTGTCCGAAATATTAATGGCCATTTTAGCGGAAAATTTCAAGAATGAAAACGAAAAATGAGCGGAAGTCAATTTCAGTTTATTTTTATAGGCCTCATCCCCCCCCCCCTCACTGAGTGTTTAGAGCCAATCAATAAAATTGCAGGACATGAAAACACCATATTTAACTATTATTTAAACAAAATTTTAAATTTTCCCTTTCAAAACATTCACCACCACTTATTTATTTGACCAAATTCATCACCAATTTTTTAAATGTCCCAAAAAATGATCATATCCACATCACCATCAACAAATCGGTCATCGATCGACATTTCATTTCTTGTCACGCTTTTCTCTCTCCTCAAGCGTCTTCATTATTTACAGAATGTTCTCGTGCTTTAGTCCCCCTTCTCTCGCAAATGCCAATGCCTCGACGCACGCTTGTTTGACGGTCGTTGGAGTGAACCAGTTGTACCACTGCAAAATGATGAATGATTTGAATTCAAATTAAAGAAAAAAAATTCATTACAAAACCGCGCGCCCATTTTTTACAATTTTACTTCCCCCCCCCCCCCTTATTTTTTAATAGTTAACCAATTTGAGCACGGGTTCGCGCGGTAAACCCGCGCGCGGCGGCATGTCTCAAAGGCAAGCTGTCATCAAAAAAGCAATCAATCACTTTATTGCCTGCTACGATATATGGGGGTTAACTACTCCGATTGTCCGTCCACCTCTGTCGGATTGTCCTCACTGTCGGATTGTCCACTGTCCAATTGTCCAGTCACGATGGTGATCACTTATAAAAGTTTGGTAGTAGAACTAAACTTTTAATTTCGACATTTCTGGTTATAACTATTTTGTGTCTTATCACGTCACAAAAGGTTAGAAAAAGTAATAATCACTTAGAATTCGTTAGAAAATGATTCCGATCATTTAGATCAATTACGGTGCCGCGGAGGGTGCCCTACGGTACATGGAACTGATGGGACTGATCGAATGTGTGTTCAACACGGGCGCCAAACATCGCCAATTTCTCACTTACATTTCAAATATATTGGACCCGAATATTGACCGCGTTTTTCCTCCCGTGCTGGCCAAAATTTGCACTACAGGCCCGTCGAATCGCACCAATTGTTCCCATAAGAAATAAAAACATTAAATTTTTTCTGAAAACAATATGTAACTCATATATTTTCAATTTATCCAATTTATATTTTTCACGGAAACCGTGAATTAACATCTTCTCAGTTTTCGGTTCTTTGAAAACCCAATTATTCGGCTTTGTTTAGTAGGGCTGTGCGAGAGTCTCGGTTCTCGATTCCCGACTCGGGAAATCTCCCGGGTTTTTCGCTTCCCGGTCTCAGTTACCTGTCTCGGGTTTTTAGCCTCGGAAACCGAGAAATTTTACACTGTTAAGGATGACCCTTTCGGGGAGTGGGCGCCGGTAAATGGAGAAAAGAGGAAATTATTGAAATTTTCAACAAATTTTCTTAACAAAACTCATTCCCGGGATCATTTCTCGGTTCTCGTATCGTTTCTCGGGGTCATTTCTCGGTTCTCGTATCATTTCTCGGGGTCATTTCTCGGTCTCGGTTCCCGGAAAAATCACTTCTCGCACAGCCCTATTGTTTAGTAAACAATGTTCTGTTTCGGATGATTTAAAAGCAGTCTTTCAGTTTTACTTTAGATGTCACTTGGTTTTGGTTTCGATTCGTTTATTTCAGTTAATTGGTTTGCTAAACCCATTTATTCGGTTTAGATTTAGTTAAATCATTCTATAGATTTCGGTTCAGGTTTGCATCGTTTAAACATGTCACTCGTTTTTGTTCTGTTAACCAATTCACTTCGCTGACCCACAAAATGTCCAGCCCACGAAATGTCCAAGTCTCGAATTTGAGTTTTTTATTATTCAGATGGGCCTAAGGTTATGCAAGGGGTAATATAAAGGGTATATTCGTATTCAGCGACCCCGAAAACCCTAAAAATCCTAAATTAGACTTGTTTTTATAAATTTTGAAAAATTTTGGACATTTCGTGGGTTTTTACTCTTTTGGACATTTCGTGGCTTGGACACTTTGTGGGGGTGCCATTCACTTATAAATTAGTTCAACGATTTAACCGCTTTTTATTGGTTGGTCGCGGTCCCACGAAATGTCCAAAAGAGTAAAAAACTGAAATTTCCAAATTCTAAAAGCTCATAAAAACCCGGAAAATGAGTCTAATTTAGGATTTTCGGGGTCGCGAAATACAAATATGACCTTTAATTGCCCAATTCCTACTGTTAAGCCAAGTATGAATATAAAATAGCAAGATTAATCTGATAGCTTCTACACCGGAGGGTGACCAGAATTCGAACAAGTTCATGGTTCCTAGGTGATCAGAATTCTATCTCTATACACACTCTCAACTTCATGTCTAGAAAATAAATTTATTAAAATTTCCATAAAATTCATCATAGAACAATGAAAATCGAAGCATCAGATTTTTTCGAAAACTCGGTCAAGGCGCCTTGAATTTTGACATTTCTGTTTAAAATTTTTGAAATCAAATGCAACTATACCATTCGATACCTCGTAAAAAATGCTACAAAAGACAACCATATATTTAGGCTTTAATTGCAATTTACAGTTACAATGACAAGAAAAACAAAATAAAATGGGGGTGTAGGTAAACATAGGACCGGCAAAAATTAAATGATTGAATTAGCAGGAATGAAATTAAAGAATCGATTAAATGCCGCATTGAACACCAGTGATTTTCTCAATCCAACATCCGTCCAGCCGAGTGTAAATGCCCATTAAATCTTTTGAATTTGTTAATTTAAAATCCTTCAAAAATAAATAATAAAATTTATTACGTCTGCCAATAAAGTTGCAATAAATGGCACTTGCAACGCCAATTTGTACAAAATTTGTGCCGTTGCTGCCCAACAAAGCTCCACCACTATCGCCCTAACAATTTTTTAATAAAAAAAAATAAATAAAGTCGAATAATTCGTACAATTATTTAATCAGGGATTAGGATAAGAAACTTAATGACGAAAAACCTTCAATTACTTAGAAAATAGGGACCACTTTCATTGAAAACTGTAAAATAATAAAAATAAAAATTATGTCTAAATAAAATTTAAAAAATATTTTATAATTTAACTTTCTGAATAGAATCCTTCTCGATGCAAATTCGCTCCTGACCATCTTTCGCTAAAGACTTGCTGCATTTAATTAATTGAGCAGTGCGACCCATCAGTTTCACTGGACTCTTTTGGCCATTCTTGCCACAAGAATCTAAGAATAGCAAATATCATTTTGGGTTTTTAATTACTTCAATAATTTTTTGTGTTTATCATTTTTAATTAAATCATTCATTAATTAATTACTCTTTAAATTTCCCCATCCGGCAATGAATGCTTTTCCATTTTTGAATTTTTCGGTGGGCCCACAATGAACGCAGACTGGATAAATTTTTGGAGAAAGTTTAACTTTTTTGTCCATCTAAAATAACAATTTAATAATAAATTAATTATATTTTTAAATGCCTTAATTAGTGCTAAATCGAACAAGCCAAGAACTTCCTTCTTATAATTTGGGTGGATGAACACATTAAAGCCGTTTTCAAGAATCATTTTAATGATAACACCATCATAATGTGAGCGTGATCTCGGAATGATGCGTGAATTTGATCCGAATCATAAAATGGAATTAAAAAATAATATTTATTTTTATTTTATTTAAATATTATTAATTATTATAACGTATATACATACATCTTATTATTCATTTTTTCATCATGACATTTTACAAATTTATATATTAATTTAATAAAAAAAATTACCAAGTGAAAATTGTCCATTTTCCTTCAGATTGTCAAAACAATGTGCTGCCAACAGAACGAATTGCGGTGAAATCAGCGAAGCTGTGCAGCCGTATCCCATGGTTTGGAACTCATTTTCTACAGTAGCCAGAAAATAAACAGTCCACGGCATACGGTTTATGGCAAGTTTCGATCCACCGGAAATCTGGTAAATTTTGTTTTGTTTTTAAAATTTAATTATAAAATTATTTGAACAGGGTTCAAGCCAAAATGATTTTAAATGAAAAGTCTAAAATCCTTACGAGTGGGTTCATTTTAGAAATGGCAGAATGCTTAAAAGTTGCGCAATTTTGAGGTGGAAATTCAACTCGAGTTAATTCGCATTCATCCGGCACCATAAAGTTCAATTTGGTTTTTCGTTTTTGGCTCAACTTTGGCACAATGTCCGCAGCCAACAGCCAAAGTTCGGCATATTCTTCCAAAAATGGTCCAAGCATTGAATTCGTGAAAAATTCTTTGTGCCATTTATTTGTGACCGGTGAAGCTAAAATTAGTAAATTTATTGAAAATTAGTAAATTTCGCGACCACCTTTATTAATTGTCAAAAATTCGCCTGAAATCATAAATTTGAATTCGATATTAAGAAACGGAGAAGAAATGTCTTTGTACGAATTACTAAAAAATGAAAAATGTTTATTAATGTAATAATGAATTAATATAGCATAATAAATTCTTTGTAAATTAATAAAATTATATTCCTTTTTTGGAGATTTATTGGATTGTCCATAAATATTGTCACCCTTTTTAATAAATATCATAACTTTTGTTTGTCTTAAGTTTTTATTGATATATCTGGGATATTTTAAAGCTATACGTTTCTCAATAATTTGGCACTTTTGATATGTTCTTTAGGCGTTTTTTGAATTTTTAGCAAATTTAAGAGTTATGAAAGTCGTATGTAGACCCTGAAATCCGAGCACACAAACACATAAATGTGTTTTGATTCATTTTTAGTGTTGACAGTATTTATGGGATAACCCAATATTTACAGTATGCTCTAAAATTACAACCAAATAAAGTAGTATTTAATTTTTCTAATTTCACTGACTCGAATATGTAATTTTGTTTTCCGAAAGTGATTGTTGCGTTGCGAAGTGAAAATTGAATTTTCCTGGCATTTTCGCCGCATTTGCCACTGATTGTTGACCCATTGAGCATTTTGTCGAATTTAAATCTTTTCGCCAATTTCCATGGCACATTTTTGCCAAACAACATGCTTCTGTAGCACAATGAAAAACTTAATTATGGAATTAACAATTATATCTGACTAAATCGTTTAATTTGTTCTTAAATTGCTCCAATTAAAAACCTTGAACAATTCCCATGAAGTTCATATTTAACTTTGATAGGACCAAATTTCGTCAACTCCAACGGCACTTTCCTAAATTCTTTTTGAATAATGAAATAATTATAATTAAGTAACGAATTATTTTATTTAATACATTGTTCTGTTTGAAACAGCGAAACGAGGAAGAAAGCACATAAAAATAATATGAAGAAAAAGCATTGATGTGTTATTACGTTATTACAATTCAAAAGCGAAAGATTATACATTTGCTCCTTTTTAGCTAATGAAAATCGCTTTGAACAAAAAAAATGAGTGTGAATCATTCATCAATGAATAAAGAGTGTACAGAAAAAATAATATTAGTGCGATCATATCTAAATTATGAAAAATTGAATGTTATTTAAAAAATAATAATAATAATAGTAATAATACTGGAGGAAGCAAATGTAAAAAGAAAATTTAATATTTATTAAACTTTGTTAAGATAATTGACTAAAGATTTAAGCATTATTTGCCAGATTTTATGAAAATGATATGTATGAGTCATTTTTTTGGCATAATATTTTGGGAATTTTACAACAACAACAAAAATGCAAGCCGAGAAATGGAAAAATTGGCACTTAATTTAGTATTTTACTGAAAGTTTAAAAGGTAAATTAACAATTATCAAACTAAAATAAAAATGGGACATAATTTCGATTGGAGTTCAATTGTTGACACTCAACCTAACTAATTATCTTTATTCAAATTAATTGTGAATTCCAATTAAATTTATTAAAAATCAATAATGTTATTTTTACTATTTTTTAAGCAAGAAGAACTACTTCACAAATAGGTATGATCGATCACTTCTAAATGTTTGTGAAATATTGAAGAAATTATTATATAATAATGCCTTTGTGTTGGTTAAGCCGTAATAAAAGCGATGCGAAAACGTCCCAAATTTGTCATTATCGAATTTGAGTCCAACATAATTAGCACATCTTCCTTCGATTCTTCAACCAAAAAACGATTTGCCAAACGAAGAATGTTTTCACATTTTATCGGGAATACCAATTAAAAACTTAAATTTTGATTTTAAAACCTTTAATTATATCAGTGCCAAAAAGTAATAAATAGAATCAAATTTATTAATTTTTTCAATTTCATAATTTAGGATAATGAAAATCTTTTTTCTAATAATATAGCCCAATTTCCCTGGTTAATTCTTCGTCTTGGAAAAATAAGCATTTTTTACTGAGTATTTTGACCAAATTATTATAAACGGAACTGATTGAGTTTTTCCTGGTTCCGGAGGTCATACCTGAGACCGGGACCTGGGCTTTCAACAAACCGGGACCTCTGGGGATCCGGAAATTCCAATCCCGGGCCAGTATCACTCTAATTTAAATATTATTAGACTCAAAATGCAAATTTAGAAAAAATTGAGTTTTCGAAATTACGAATTCGAATCCTGTGTTCGTAATTGGGCGAAATGTATGCCTGATTCGTGTTCAGTGACCCTTAAATAAATCTACGATTAGCCCTCCAAAAATGCTGAAAATAGGTAAATTTGTTTAGAAAAATAAGCCTAGAAGTAATTTCGGATTTCTCTGAAAAATAACAATTTTTACGTTGATTAAATACCAAAATTACTTAACATGAATGTTGTGGGTTATTTGAAAAAACTGGATCAGATTCCTAGTTTATAGTTTAAAAAATGCATTTCTTTTATAAATCCGCCAATATAAATCAGTATGCTTTATATAAATTTATTATTTGTTGTGAGGACCCTTGTAAGCAAAGCAATTATTTACCAACTTTAATACTGGATAAATCCTTATATAATATTTTATCTGAATAAAGCATCCGAAAATTTTTTTACTTGAATTTGTACGACATTAGCTATCACAAAACCTTAATAACTATGCTATTGTAATTAATAAAGTGTTCTATGGAATTAATTTAAAAAATTCATATCAGGTAATGGTGCAAAAATTTTAGGAGATCAGATCTCAAAAAAAGAAATAAATACCCTGAAGAGCTGCTGGAAAATATTTGATAAAATTGGATTGTAATTACCCTAAGGACTTTATTTTAGACATTTTGTATAAAATATAGCTGAAATTATTGCATAAAATTTTAATATTATTAATGATATATGCAAAAAAATGTGCTGGCGGATTTAAAAAAAGCGCATGGCAACAAAATAAAAAAATGTGTAAGATGGCGGAATTTATAAAACGCACTAGCACCAATTGTTGGAAGGTAAAAATGTTTTGTCAAAAAGCTTTAGGCTTAAATATGACCCCATGAGTAGCTTTTATTTTTCCGCTGACCCACAAAATGTCCAGCCCACGAAATGTCCAAGTCTCGAATTTGAGTTTTTTATTATTCAGATGGGCCTAAGGTTAGGCAAGGGGTAATATAAAGGGTATATTCGTATTCAACGACCCCGAAAACCCTAAAAATCCTAAATTAGACTCATTTTGTTTTTATAAATTTTGAAAAATTTTGGACATTTCGTGGGTTTTTACTCTTTTGGACATTTCGTGGCTTGGACACTTTGTGGGGGCGCCTATTTTTCAGTGAAAATTTTGGATTTTCCAAAAAATGTGATCGTGTCAAAAAAAATCTTTTTTAATTGCAATTTTGTTCAATAATTTGTGAATTTTATAAGAAAGAAAAATTTTAAAAATCGCGAAATAAAGGCGAACATAAGGATGAAACGCCAAAATATGGGCAAAAACTTATTTTAAGGGCGAACATCTAAAATATGGATTTTTAAGGGCGAATACCCAATATAAGGAATTCTTAGGTCGAATAAGGGCGATAAAACGCAAAATTTTCGAACAAAATATGTGTTTTTCGTACATTTCTCTTCGAGTTAAAGCCGTAGAAAAAAATAAGTAAAAATTAAAAATCCGATCCCTAATAATCAGGGATGCAAAAAACATGCAAATGCATATTTTTTTTCCTGGCTTCTCCATGCTCTAAATAGCAGGAAAAACACTTTCTTTTTTGTGTTTGCGTATAAAAATCGGGACTTTTATTTGCATATTTCGAGATTTTTGTGCATATTTTGGCTTTTTGTGCATATTTCGCCATTTTTTGGAAAATTTGTTAACAAAAATGCAATAAAAACGGAAAATACACCCCCTAAGAATCGACCGAAAATTTAAAAAAAAAACACCACTAAGAATTGGAAATTTTCTCAAAAATTCTTCCCCCAAATTTTTTTTTCATGAGAAAATTTTTGATTTAAAAAATGTCAATATTTGCTAAAGAGAATTTTATAAAAGAAATGTAGCAGCTCATTGGCAAGTGCATTAGTAAAAAAAAATTTTTTTATTGAATTTGCACCCCTAATTTTCAATTTTTAGTGCATATTTGGTGCATATTTCACGACTTTATTTGCATATTTATGTACATATTTTGGCCACTTTTCGTGCATATTTTTTGCATCCCTGCTAATAATAATATATTTTTTTATTTAAAATATTAACTGCATAATTAAACAGAAAAAGTAAATTACTGAGACAAAAGCTAATAAATCGTTCATTCATTTAAAGAATTCATTTAACTGTTTTTTATTCCCTACATAAGTAAAACTTTATAATAATCTTATAAAACTAAGTCTGTGAAAATTCTTTTTATAAAAATTTTTGTTTAATAATAAGAAAAATTAAATAACTATTTTCATTATTCAGTGAGTAAGGCTGCGATTTTTAGGCAATTTCCTAAAATAACTTTGCCTCTGAGACTTTTTGTGCTTACTGCCGAAATGCCTATTTTTCGAGCCTATTTCGCGATTTTTTGTGCCTAAAAATTGCATCGCTATAAATGAGAATAAATAATAATAGAAATATCAATTTTCTTATTATTAAATTAAAAAATTTTATAAAAAATAAACAATTGTTTCACAGAATATATTTAAAAAAATTATTTCTTTATTAAGTTTTATTATATAGTAAATATGCAAAATAATATTATTATTAAATAGTTAAAATAATTTGCTTTTCATTTTTAAATATTTTAAATAATTATTTTGTTTATAGTTTGATCACTAGCAGGGATGTGCGAAAATCACAAAAAAAAAATTTCGTATACGAAACCGAAACGAAAAAGGGCATTCGACAAGAAAACGAAACACAAAACGAAAAAATTTTGACGGACGAAAACGAAACACGAAAACGAAAAAATAGCCATTTTCGTACGAAACGAAACGAAAAAACCGAAAATTTTTAAATATATTCAATTTTAATTAAGAACTTTAAAATTGTATCCTCTAACTGAGGGAATTAAGATCCTAGTAGGTGGAAAAGCGGATGTGGCTCTAGGACAGGGGTATGACCGAAAAATTTTCAAAATAAGAACATCAAGGACAAAAAATTATTGAAAAATTTTGCAAATTGGAAAAAAATGTTTTTTGTGATAAAAACTCAAAATTTTTACGATTTTGAATAGCATTTCGTTCAATTTTTTATGAAATTCTATTTAATCTCCAATTCGTAAATTTCATTTGAAATGAATTTCGTTTTAAATTTCTTAACTTTTTTACGATGGATTTGTAAATTTTTTTCAAAATTATAGATACCTAATTTTTGTGAAAAATCGTTAGCAAAATTCATATAATCGGTTAAAAAGCGCAAATTTGTTCGATAAATCTGTTAACAATTTGCAATCAAATTTTAAAAAATTTCCCGCCGGCGCCTATCGGCACCGCCGGACTCCAAAAACTCTTGTTTAATGTTCGTAATAAAATTTAGAACGAATCTATATTAGTATTTTAGTAAAAAAATATGGTTTTTATTGATTAAAAAACTTTTCAAAAAACCCTGATCCGTATACGGGGGGACCAGAGCGTTTGGGCCCCCGTTTTTGGGCCCCGGGGTCGTTTGGGCCCCAACCCAAAAATCGAAAAATGTGCTTTTTTAAAAATTAAGATTCTAAAAACTAAGCCTGAGGGATCCCTCGCCACTTGGCATAAGTTAGGTTTAATTAACATTCGCTCATTTTTTACAATTTTACTTATTCCAAATCCTATTATTTTTTAATAGTTAACCAATTTGATGTACATTCTGATTTGGACATTTTTCAGAAATGGCTAACCCAATTGCAACCAAAAAACAAAAAGTAAAATTGTCTTACTGGGGCCCAAAAAACGAGGGCCCAAAAACGGGGGCCCAAACGCGGGGGCCCAAAAACTGGGGCCCAAACGCCCCCGACTCCCAGCCTAGGGTTAACTACTCATAATTTAAATGATTTCCTATTTTAAAAATTTACAGAAAAAAAGAATTTATCAATACATTTGCCATTTATGCCAACAATTTAAAGTGGAAAAACAAAGAATAATATGGACAATATGATAAATAGCATTCAAATAGTACACAGTATACAAAATAGAATTCACCTAATGTTGGAAAACATAACTTATCAATCCATTAGAAAGGGGAAAAAATCGTGTTTTAAAAATTTCAATTTTTTTTTTGTTACGGTATTCAATGGAAATGCAATTCTCTCCTCTAAAACAAATACGGTGAGTCATGCACTCCGCCGCCGGCACCGATGCCACCCTCGGTGATGTGCTCTTGTTTGGTCCTTACCTATATATATATATATATATATATACATAATAATAAAAATTAAAATTAGTTTCAATTAGAGTTGAGCTGGATTTGAAAAAAATTGAAAATTTAAGTGCACTTTGTTACGAAAATTGCCAATATTCAAAAATGTACCCATAAAATTTTGTATTTACGTTTTGGGGGACGAATTCGAGGAAAATTTTTAAAAATTTTGATTTCAGGAGGTTCTTGGAATTTTCTGTCCCAAAATTTTTTGGAACATTGAGAGGGGGCGGGGTCCGGCGGTGCCGATAGGCGGCGCCGGAAAAATTTTGAAATTTTGAGTGAGATTTGTTAACAGAATTTATCAAAAAATGACCAAATATTTGGTTAATTTATGGGTTTTTAGGCTATTAAAAATAAAAAAATAATAATTTTAAATTTAATATTTTTTATTAATTAAATTCAATTAAAATAATAAGAAAATATAAAAAAAATTTCTGTTCCATCAGGGAATTGAACCAAAGAGACAAATAATGAAAGTAAAAAAAAGCCAGCCACTTGACCACTTATGCATATGAACAAATGCTATAAATGAAAATAAATAATTCAATTTATTTTTATCAAAAATTTCTGATCCCTCACCAATCCCCTTCTCTTTTCTCACCCAGACCCCCATTCTTACCAGTGCTTATTTAGTCCCGCCGGGACTGGCAAAACCGGGACCGGGATTTCTGTTTTTCCAAAAACCGGGACCGGGATCGGGACCTGAAAAAACCGGTATTTCCCGCCCCGGTCCCGCTCAACTCTAGTTTCAATATTGAACTTTTTTAAATATTCCTCCGTCGTTTACCATATGCCCATCGGAGACATTTTTATATACAGTATCACCATCTGCAATAAGGTAGCCAAATGTGCTCAGCTCACTCACTGCTTCCACCAGCTTAACCGGCCGCTTATGCGGACGGACCAAATAATTCTGAAATAAAAAAAATAATTTAAGAAAAATACAAAATAATAATGACAATATATTCGCATAATCGATAAATCGATTTTATCATTTTTGTCTTTGTTCGGTGGCTTTTTTAATTTTATTTAATATTTTTGCAATTTGTATAAGCAATAATTGCAATGTGTTGACCTTGATTTTAAGCGGCTTCAATCGTTGCATTAAAATATATGCCGAAAGTTGTTGCTTTGTAAAGGTTTGCAGTTTTTCCGTGATTTTTTTGCCCCAAAAATTGTTTCCACCGCCTTCTTCGCTCGGTTTCAGCACATAATTGTCTGGGTTTTTAATCGCATCCTTAAAAAATAATTAATTTATAGGTTATTTATTTATTTTATCTAAAAGCCTTGCAAACATTTTTCTCTGTTTTTTTTTCTTTTAAAAACTGATTTTAATAATTGCTAATTTAATTATTAGGGCTGGTAAAAATATGGATATAAAATCGCGAAATATGGCCATAAAATATGGACCAAAAATCGCAAAATATGGACATAAAATGGCAAAAATCGCGAAATATGGACATAAATGGCAAAAATGTCAAAATATGGACATAAATGGCAAAAATGTCAAAATATGGACATAAATTTTTCAAAATTGAATCTAAAATTTCTTCAAATTTATTGGTTGAAATTGCATATGAGATACATTTCCAAATTTTTTGACTCGGTAAGGCGCTTTGACAAAGACGGCTTTCGTTTTGCAATTAGTCGGTCAACATTCGGAAATTGGTCTCGAATTTTTTCGGCAATTACGTGCAATCATTAAAAGAAAAAAAACATAAAAGCTAAAATTTATTAATTTTTTTAGCGCAAAATCAACAACAAAAGCGAAATTTTCGCATTTTTGCTTATTTTTGACATAATTTATTAATTTTTAAGAAAATTTAAATTTATTCAATATTCTCGAGAAATTTTGGCGAAAAAATGATTTTTTGAAAAATTTTTCGGGTTTTGGGCTCAAAAAGGCTAATTTAGCTGCTGGGGGCCGTTCTAATAGAGGTTTTTTTGAAAAATGCCAAAATATGGACATAAAATATGGACAAAATGCCAAAATATGGAAAAATATGGAAATATGGACATAAATCGCGAAATATGGAAAAATATGGATATAGAAATCCTTCCTAGAAGCTTCAAACCAAGCTAAAAACATGTTTTTCGTGCGTTTCAGGCCTCCCACATTCCAGGAAAAAAATATGGATTTCCATATAATTACCATCCCTATTAATTATACTATTTTTCTTATGGCATAGACACATAAACTATTTTGTTTCCCATCTTTTTATGATATCTTTGGGGGACTAATAAATCATGTTTGTTTTTTTACCTCAATAATTCGGTTTGAGTCGACATCTTCCCTGTCCAATGCCCACAATCCGGCAAAAGTGCTTCGAATAGCGACCACGGTGCCCTCGTCCTCCGCGTTTGGCAAAAAGCGTTCGACAACGCCGGGCAGGGAAAGGACCTGTGAATGGAGGGGGGAGAATTGTGAGTTGATTATTTATTGTTTGAATTCAATTTCGAACGTTTACCTGTTGAATTTTTTTGGAAGATGCCAATTCCATAGCAACATTTGGGCATTTCTTAAAAAACAATTAAAACGATTGGAAATTTAAACTTTTGGTAAGAAATTTAAAAAATTTGTCAAATGAAAATATTGTCATTTAACTGGTTAAAAAATGTGGAGTTATGAGTAGGGTGAGGATTTTTAGTAGCAAAAAATCACAAAATAATTAACTAAAATTGGCAAAAATGCGGAAATAATGGCAAAAATAATGGCGAAAATTTTAAATCAAAAAGCACAAAATTTATTCTCTAAATTTTGGCCGGATTGTATCAACATTCTAAGACCTTATTCCTCCAAATAAAGAAAAATTTTAGAATTAAGGAGACAAATGGCAAGTCTTTTTTAATGTGATTTTTCTTTTTTTGAAAAGAAAGTTATATTTGGGGGATTTTTGTTCCTTCGCGAGAAACATCCAAATTTAATTTTAAACTTTCATCAGAGAAAATTTGTCAGTTTTAACGTTACCCATTTTCTTCATTTTGGATCACTTTTTCAATTATTTTAATGACTGTCACTAATTGTATTTGCCACCGTACAATGGCGGTGGACCGCTCAATTTTGCGTCTCGCCGATATTTGTTCAGGTTTTGGTACCACAATGATTGACCGGAAGTAAACAACGCCAATGAGTTTGCCCTCGAGGAGCAGGGAAAAGTCATTTTCGTCAAGGACCAATCTGAATTTCATTATGGAAAATAAAATTTAAAAAAAAACAATTAATTTAAATTTACTTTTCGTCACAATCTTTCAGTGACAATTGAACAATTTTCATTTGTTTATTTGACTTTTCGAGCAACAAATATTCCACTTGCTTCTGCTCAAATGTTTGATAGGCTTGGCCAACAACAATTAACAGAAGGGCATTTGGGTCGCCAAACTTTTGCCTTAATTAATACATTTTAAAAAATAAGAAAAAAAATTAATGAAATTATTTTCTACCATGCCAAGTAAAGTGAATCGACAATGATTCCTTCGGAATTGTTTGCTGGCATTGCGTCAGGTGAAAAGTTAGCACCGGATTTTGCCATGGTTCGGCGATGCAGATTTGTGGCACGCGTTGCCCTACTGTATCCGCCAATTGCACCGATGTTCATCTCAATCTTAACCAAAACGATCAGATATTACGCTAAACGGGTGAGAGTGATTAGTAAATATAATTTCGAAACTAAAAATCTAATGTAAAGCGGGACCGGGAATTTTGGGGAAAAACGCGATAATTTCCTTTAAAAAACACAAAAAAAATTCTTATTACTTTTTTCAAGTGAAAATTATTATAATATTAAACCTTTCTTTTGTTTTTCATTTCATAAAAACCAAAAGTTAAATAGGAAATTTCGACAAATTTGTTAACAGAATTTGTTCATAAAATAGCCAAGTTAAGTGATCTGTCGATTTAAAAAAATAAGGATGATGTTGTGACCTGAGGGATTTCTGGAAAATTAGGCTCAATTTGCTAACAGATTTTCTCCATTATTGACGAAATCATGTAAATTTTTCGATTTTCAAGAGATTTAAAAAGGAACTAGATTATTATTTTAAATTGATGCTTAGTTTTTGAAGATGAGCATACTTACTAGTGATTAAACTTTAATTAAAAGACCAATAATAGTTGGAAATAATGAAAAAACTTTATATTCTAAACCGCCTGCAAAGATGAAGGAAGACACCAGGCTTCTCCACTAGGCTAACATATAAGCCAATTCTCGGCTTTCAAAGTTTACATTAATTTGATTTTTTTTTCTACAAGGTTTGTCCTTTATCCCAATTATTGCCACTTTTTTTCGCTTAGACTCCCCATTCTTACCAATGCTTCTTTTCTCAGTTCCCGGAGGCTCCACCGGGAACTGACCCTTTCCAAAAACGGGGACCACGAGTTGGGAAGAGGACCGGGAATTTCCGACTTGGTCCGGCTTTTCTAATAAATCCACTTTTTAAGTGCCTACTCACTTGCTTAAGCGTATAGTTTTGTCCATCTGTTTCGTTGTCATCAACATGGCACATATAATCCTAAATTCAATTTTCATTTTCCATTCTAAATAATATAAATTGATAGGAAAAATTTTTAAAGAGGACCTATTTTCTTTTGTACATCTTTTTAAGTAAAAATTTTCCAATCATAGAAAAAAATAAATAAAACCCAAATGCCCAAAAAATTGCTGAACCCAAACATTGTGATGCTTTTTTCTTGCTTTTGTCAATAATTTCCAAATAAATCTATTGCCAAAAACAGAAATTAGGAAAAAATAATTTTAAAAAATTTAATCAAAATTACGTATCCAAGTCATTGGATTTTTTTAATTTTCCAAATTACTCAAAAAATTCATTACTTTTTTAAAATTTTCCAAACGGCGGCTGCTCATTTGTCAGTATATTAATTAGCGCATCGTAATTAGCGCATCGCAAATTGAAATGGGATGCCCCCCCCCAATAAATTTCCTCAATTACAAACCGAACGGCCCATGATAAATGAGTACTGTTGTTTGACGCCACCTTCCTCCTGGACCTGACGCAAAATGTCTAATTGGTCACGAATGATCGCATTTGTCTCCGCCACTTGCTGAAGTGTGTCACGCAGAAAATCGTAGTCTTGCGAAATGCGAAAATACAAAAGATTCATTGCCTAAATAAACATTTTAAAGCGTGATCGAACTCTTAATTCCTAAAAATATTAAAAATAATTACGCAAATAATTGCTAATAACCCGCAAAATATTTGCTGGAAATGGACAGCCAAAAAAATAGTTTCAAATTGTGAATTTTCCTTTAAATTGCTAAAATTTTGTGCTCTAAATTTTAATCTACATTATGATTTAAAAGTAGGGTTCGGACCCCGTGGGCGGGGGTGGCTTTTCACGGGGGCGGGGGATGGCGGGGGTCAGAGTCGCGGGGGCGGGGACGGGGGCACGAAAATTTCGCCCCCGCGGGGGCGGGGGCGGGGGTTTGATTTGAATTAACTCCAAAAATTTTACAAAAAATTAATTTTTTATGAATGATGTGATGGCTCCACATTCCTTTAGTCAATGTATCGCCTCAATTCAATTCCCTTTGGCATAAATTACCCAGATTTTGTCTAAAGAATTACCAAATTTTAGAGATTTTTGGCTAATTTTTTAAGAAAAAATAGGTTTTTGGGGGGCCCACGGTGCCGATAGGCCGCCTGGCAGATTTTGAAATTTAAGCTCGATTTCTAACAGATGTTTACAAAAAAAATAAAATTTTTAGATAAATTTTTGTTTTTTAATATATTAAATTATCATGATTTACTCAAGCAAAATTGGAACTCAGATTTGTAACATATTTTCTTGTGGCACATTTTTCCAAAAAAAAAACTTGGTGAATGTGCGAGCGTAGAGGTCCGGCGGCGCAGATAGGCGCCGCCGGGAAAATTTTTTGAAAACTGATGGATCTGTTAATAGATTTTGTCCAAAAAATGATAGGTTTTTGCAATTTTTAGAGAATTTTTTTAATAAGATTTACGAATTTTTGGGCCCTGCGATGCCGATAGGCAGCGCCAGGCGAATTTTAAAATTAAAAAAATAAATTAAAAAAGAAGCCGTCAACCTGAATCGAACTCACGACAGAAAGTAATGTTAAGGTTGATTCACTAACCACTACACCACACTACACATCAATGACCACTAATAAAATTAACTTTAATTCATAAAAAATTTGTCAAAATGGTTAAAAAAATCAAAATTGTATAAATTTTTTGCCTTTTATCCATGAATATGTCATTCTTAGGGGTGTATTTTCACCCCCGCGCCCCCGCGGGGGTGAAGGTCGCGGGGGCGGGGGATGGCGGGGGTCAGAGTCGCGGGGGCGGGGACGGGGGTGAGGCCAAAAAACCTGTCCCGCCCCCGGCGGGGGCGGGGGTGACGGGGGCGGGGTCCGAACCCTATTTAAAAGTGTGTTTCATTTTTGGTCTCAAACAAAATAACTACAAATAATCGAAAATCCAAAATAGGTAGCAAAAAACTATTTATTAGCTAAAATATCTGCTAAAAAAAGGCCCTTTTAAATGGAAAATTTGTTCGAAAAAAAGTATTTTTGTACTTTTCGAATAATTGCTAAGCTAGAAATCCGTTCCAGATAATTGTTTAATGTATTTTAATTAATTTTATAAAAAGTTAACAATTAAATAATTTAAAACGGAATTAAAACGTAAAATTTGAAACCAAATATGGCTTCTTATACAATAAATAAATACATATATTTTGTTTGTAAAAAATTACTGTTTGCAATTCCTTTGCTTTTGTGAAACATTTTCGCGGAATTGGAGACGGGAAAAGCGCAAATGGCACAAACTCTGCCACATCGCTTCTGAAAACAGCAATTAGCATGTTCAAAGTGCATTTATTTATTTAAATTTTAATTTTGGCTTTTTCTCTTTGTTTACTTTTCCATGTGTTTTAAGCAGCGTTTGATAAGGCCAATGTGATGGGCCCAGTCAATGGCATCATCAACCAACGCTTGAATGTCATGCTCAACTTCTAAATTAGGAACATATACAATAAATCAATTTTAAATAATAAAAATGTATAAAATTTATCATGGCCAGGGTTTGGTGTTTTTTAAATAAATTTAATATTTATTTCAATATGTAATTAACACCTTCATTTTCTTTTTTGTCCTCGTCATTCGCCTCAACATGCACAAAAATCAGCAGCAGAATTGCTATGAATGGAATTGCCGTGGAAATAAATGGTTTGAAAATATTATTCATGTTTTTTTTTATTGGGGTTAATTTAATGCTAATGTTATAACGAAAAAAGATTTCTTTTTATATCCAATTTATCACGGATTACTTTGGTTTTGCATATTATTGCATTCACATGAATTATTGTCAGACTTTGGAAGAACATTGTCACAAAACGGAAGTTAAAGTATTTATTTAACCTAAAAAAAATAAAATAAAATCCATTAACGGAAATTAAATATGCGAATAGGAGGAAGAGGAAGTTTCGTCATTCTTACGCAAAAATATTAATGTAATAATTATGTATTAAGCTTAAAAATATCAATTAATTTGTTCCGGTTAATAGAAACCCATAATTCAAATAAAAATTTATTTTCACGATCAATATGAAACAAATAAATTAATTTGAATCAAATAAAAAAAATAATAATTTTTTATCAACAATAATCTTCATTCCCCGTTCCAATTCAATGCCTTTTGAGTATTAGTGCAAGAAAAATAACACTTATGAAAGAATTTCGAGGATTTGGAGCAGTACAATCACGAGAAAAATGCCGCCTCAAACGAATATGATCATGAATATTGTAAGACCAAATTAATTGAAAAATTAAAAATATTTTTTTTAAATTTTTAATTTTAACTTAGACAAGTTGGCCCCACCGACCTTTAAGAGATTGTATCAGAATGCAGGGCCCAATTGCTAAATGGTTTTTTAATTGAAACGATAAATAAAGACAGTAAAAATATGAATCCTTTAATTATATGTCCGTTTTTTGGGCGATGGAAATAAGCCATGATTTTGTCATCGGCAGTTTGGTGGAGAAGTGATCAAAAAGTCGTACAACTGATGGATGAATCATTGGCAATTGCTTTTGATAATTGGCAAATCAAATACACAAATCGATGAAATTTTCATTCATTTATTTGAATCAAAAAATTGGTTACCCTATGCAAAAATGAAAATCAAATTCAATTCTTTTTTATTTGTTTTAATTTTCTTTTGGATAATTAGAAGCAACGGAAGGTAAATATGCCACTAATTAAGACTTTTAACAGTAACAAATTAATTAGAGTTCGATGGACAAAGTGTGATTGGACCAAAAATGGAAATATCCGATTGGAAAAGCAATGGAAAAGGCATTATTAAAATAAAATAATAATTTAATTGATATTAAATTAACAAAATTTAGCTATTTGTTATGCTATTCAAGTAAATTTTCAAATGCTTTTGGAATTTGGAAGGCCAAAAAACAATTTAAAATGGTCAATCAGAATTGGGAATTGGTCAAAAGATGTGCCGGGAATGAGGGGCCACCAGCAAAGAAAGGATGGCATGCTTTGGTACTCACCAAATCAGACGGAAAAAACAGTGCCGTGGCACTCAAATCCTCAATGAGGCGAGTGCTTTTGGTATAATTAAAATGAAAATAATTAAATGAAATAATTTTTTAGAAGGGATTTGGTTGGAGAATTGACAATCGTTAATGATGTAAAGCAGCAATTTTTTGAGCTCAACATAATGGAAGGCAGTTTTTTAATTTTTATTTTAACATAAATTTCATTGTTAGAAATCACTATTTTGAGCGTCTAATACTTTTTTTTGGAGAATTCTTTAATAAAATCCAATAAAATACTTTCGAAAAATGGTTATTTTGGGCCGCTATTTAATTTAGTTAAACTTAATTTATGGGTTTTCGCCATTAAAGTATAATTCCAAAGTGTCACATTTTCTAAAAATTCCGATTATGTTTTTAAAATCTGATAAAAATAAAAGATATAAAAACAAAAAAAAAACATTTTCGTCATTTGTTTAGCCTTGCTTACCAATTATGCACTGCCCGCTTCTGTTGCGGTTGATTCGATTCCATTTGGCACATTTATTAACGAATTCGATAGCATAGCATTTGCCATCATTGCCATGGAACTTGGCCAGGCCATTAAGGAAAATGAGGAGGGCATGAAAATGTGCAAAATTACGGTGGGATTTAATTGATTTTATCGAAATATTTGTTTCGGGAAAGCAAATTTTTTGAAAAATTGTTTATTTGGTCTTAAAAATCTGATGCATCTATTAGTGGGAGTAATTACGGTTCGGATTTTTTAATGGAAATTATGGAAAATTCCGATTTTTCAAAAATTGTGTTTCATTGTAAAAATGACCATTTTTCATAAAAAAATATATTGGTTAATGGAGGTCCAAATCTTTTACCCTTTAAAATTTGGGAAAAAACATAGCAAAAATATGTGAAATTTTAATGATTTTAGATAAATGAAGAACCTTTTTGGTAAAATGAAAAATTTAAAAACTAAGTAATTTCATGTTTTCCAACGAATATTTGACAAGATTCAATTGCTTGTAAGTGTTTAGCCAATAAAACCGTATATGCCCGTTTCGGCAAATGTGCCATGTTTTGGCGTCAATTGCGTGAACATTGCATTTCCCGACGACATTGGCCATTTCGCATTGAACATTTCCGCCTCGGTTTACGGTGTCGCGTGTGGCCAATACCAACGGACACACCAAATTGGACAGTACCCGAAAAACGATGTGGAAACGGTAGCCCAGCAGGAAATGGCCGACGCATGCGCACATGTGCCAACATTGTACAGCAGCTGTGACAAGTGCGAAAAAAGTGCAAATATATCAAAAAATTAATTCTAACAAATGTCAAATTATTCGGATTTGGCATATTTACTCAAAGTTCTATGGAATCTAATTTCTATTTTACTCTATAATGTCCAATTTAGTATTTGTTTAGAGGTTTTTTTATAAGAAATTCCTTAAGACCAAAAATTTTGAAGATATTTAAGAAATTTTTTAAAAGTAAAAATACTCAAAATCGAATGAAAAATCATTTCCCTTTACCATTAAAGTTTTTTTCAATTCCCTATGTTTAGTTTTTAATTTATTTTTTTCTTCATTTTTCACTATTTAAGGTTTTTTTATGACTTAATTGTCAAAAAAAGCTAAATAAATATTTTATTTGTCCGTTTTCACAATTTATGACACCTCAAAACTTAGAAGACATAATCACGCCGCATTTATTGTAGTTCTTCTGATTTGGTCGTGTGTTATAAAAGTGAAAAGCACAGAACAACAGTTGTCGGCCGTGCCAATACTCAATTAGGTGCAATTTGCCGACAACGCCTGGGAAATGGCGGCGCCGAATTTGCGCCGGTCGGCTTCCGACTTCGAAACTGTGCGCGACGTGAAGCCGACAAGCAACTGATTATTTTGCAGTCCATTTTGGACTTTACGTTCTCAGACCAATCGTAAAATATAGGGGAAATGATGAAAAAGTGTGATTTTTGTTCCCGATTTTAGTTACATTTTCGAACGGAATTTCTCATTTAAAATTGGGCAAATTTCGGAGGCATTGAACAAAGTTCAGCTCCTTTTCATCGAGTTTGGGATTGGGAAAGTGCATCACCAAAGTGCGTTTAAATCAGCGGAAGAACAAAACGATGATAAAAATGGAATTCTGGCGGATAATTTGAAGAAAAAGGTAAAAAAAATCTTTTGCCCTCCGTTTTTTCGACTTTTTCGATTAAAAATTTTCCATTGTTTCAAAAAAAACAAAAATTAATAAAATGCCAGTTTTCACTAAAGAAATTTTTGTCCTTTCGTCGGGTGGAGGAGAGGGCACTCTCTAAATTTTCATAAATTTATCAAAAAATAATATTTATTTTAATTTAATTTTTATTCAGAGAAATTTATTTGGTGCTATTTTAAATGATATCATTGTGGATGAAATGGATGAAGGAAATTGGGCAAAATCGCTTCATTTTGTCCCACCTTCAATGGATGAACACATTGAAATTTTCTTCAAAATAGCGAACTTTGCAAGGCTAATCACCCGTGAAACCCATTTAAATTTTTATGAAAATGACCCTGACATTGTTATTTTCCCAAAATTCATTGTCCAAAAAGCTCAAAATTTCAAAACCAAAATCCAGAATTTTTGTATACATTTTTTCTTTTCGAAAATATTCTTTCTTTAAATAAGTGCTGACCTTAAATCTGTTTTATTTTGTTTTTCTAACTTTAATTATTAAAAAATTGCCTAAATTTTCGTCTCTTTTTAATTTTTAGGAATTTTTGAACAAAGAATTTCAAATTAATTTTATAAATATTCTTTTTAAAACCAGTGCCCGTAGGGCACTGAAAGTAATTGATTTTAATTTATTTTTTTAAAATTGAAATAGCTTCGCTATTTAACACTGTCTCTAGAGGGCGCTACGCGCCAAAAAACTTTTATATGTAAGAAGGCAACCGATTTTTTAATGGCCGGGAATTCAGTTAACTTTTTCTTAAAATTCAAATTTTTAATACGATCACTTAAAATCTCTCTCTTACTTTTCCTCTTTCTCATCCCCTTTCTTCCTCCTTTCTACCTTCCCATTTCATTTCATCACTCTCGCTTTCTCTTGCTCTCTTCTTTTTTTGTTCCTTCCTCATTCCCTTTGTTGCTTTTTCTCTTCCTCTTCCTCTTTATCTTTCTCTTCCACTTTCTGTTCCTCTTACACTTTCTCTTCCACTTTCTCTTCCACTTTCTGTTCCTCTTCTTCTCTTCCGCTTTCTGTTCCTCTTCCACTTTCTCTTCCACTTCCTCTTTATCTTTCTCTTCCACTTTCTGTTCCTCTTACACTTTCTCTTCCACTTTCTGTTCCTCTTCTTCTCTTCCGCTTTCTATGCCAGTTTCTGGATTGAGAGTTGTATTATTTAGATTTATTTTTTCTTCTTCCTGTTGTTGTATGTAAAATAGATGTCCTTTTATTTCTACTTCATTTTTACCTCCTGGACATATCAGCAAGCATTTTTCATTGATTTCTTCTATATTATAAGTTAGTTGGATAATCTGTTCTTTGTCTTCATTATCACAATTTATTTCAACCTTTTGATTTGGACAAACTAGTTGGGCTAATGCAGATCCAAATTCTGATTTACATTTAAATTTCCAGTCTGCACCTTTACATGCGTAGCACCCACTTAAGGATTTTGATTCTACAGTACATTTCGTTTTATCATAAAATGGAGTAGTTTTAAAACCTGTTCCTCATCCACTTTCTCTTCCGCTTTCTGTTCCTCTTACACTTTCTCTTCCGCTTTCTGTTCCAAAAACACTTTCTCTTCCTTTAAAATCAATTGGTAATTTCTCGTTTTCTGTCCGAACATCACTTTCTCTTCCACTTTCTGTTCCTATTGAACTCTTCCGTTAACAAATCAACGAAATTACAAAAAATTTTCCGGCGGCGCCTATCGGCACCGCCGGACCCCCTCCCCTCACTCGTTCACCAAAAGCTTTTGGTCGCACTGACTTTTACTGGTCCATAAAAAAAGGAAATAAAAAGACGTTCATCTTGCACTTTCTCTTCCACGTTCTGTTCCTCTTCCATTTGCTGTTCCCCTTTTCCTTCCTCTTTTTCTTTTTCTTCCTCTAATCTTTTGATTTTTTTGTCAAGTCTTTGATTTTCTTCAAGTATTTTTTTCATTTTTTAGAATTATAGGCATAAAATATGTTTTGTGGAGTTATCGGGTCGCTAATCACGAATATGTCATCTATTTCGACCAACTCCCAAACTCTGACCCGAACTCGAACAAAAAATCGAGACTTAACATTTTTACGAATTACGAATTTTTCGTCTTAAAATGCTTACATGACTTTTTATTACAGGAATGATGGCTTTCGGTTTGTTTCCGTGCATTTAAACCATTTTCGAAACATATATCCAAATTTCGAAAATTTGAACTTTCGATTTTCTGTTCGAATTCGGGTCCGGGTTTAGAATTGGTCGAAATGGATGTCATATTCGTGATTCTTCCACTTTCTGTTCCTCTTCCACTTTCTCTTCCGCTTTCTGTTCCTCTTCCACTTTCTCTTCCGCATGGGACCAGTAAAAGTCAGTATTACCAAGCTTTTTGTTCTGTTCATCTTGCACTTTCTCTTCCACGTTCTGTTCCTCTTCCATTTGCTGTTCCCCTTTTCCTTCCTCTTTTTCTTTTTCTTCCTCTTTGTTAAATTCAATAATGGGAGACGAAAAAAATAATATTTAATACATTTTTGATCGAATAAATTGTAAAAATAACTGTTTTGAAGCAATTTCGCAAAATGATCTTATTTTTGACCCCAAAATCGTATTTTTCAGCCCGGTGTTCTTATTTTGAAAATTTTTCGATCGCAACCCTGATCAAAATACAAAAAAAAGATACTAAATCCGGGTAGACCTAAAACCCAACTCATCCATTCAAAATTAATCCATGCTTCCACTTTATCTTCCACTTGCTGTTCCTCTTCCACTTTATCTTCCACTTGCTGTTCCTCTTCCACTTTATCTTCCACTTGCTGTTCCTCTTCCACGTTCTGTTCCTCTTCCATTTGCTGTTCCCCTTTTCCTTCCTCTTTTTCTTTTTCTTCCTCTTCCACTTTCTCTTCCACTTTCTGTTCTTCTTCCACTTTCTCTTCCACTTTCTGTTCCTCTTCCACTTTCTCTTCCGCTTTCTGTTCCTCTTCCACTTTCTCTTCCGCCTTCTGTTCCTCTTCCACTTTCTGTTCTTCTTCCACTTTCTCTTCCACTTTCTGTTCCTCTTCCACTTTCTCTTCCGCTTTCTGTTCCTCTTCCACTTTCTCTTCCGCCTTCTGTTCCTCTTCCACTTTCTGTTCTTCTTCCACTTTCTGTTCATCTTGCACTTTCTCTTCATTTTTGAAATTTTTTTTCGATAAAAATTGTGTTAGGGGTTCAAGGGTCGGAGAATCCAAATCTCCACTTTCTCTTACACTTTCTCTTCCACTTTCTGTTCCTCTTCCACTTTCTCTTCCGCTTTCTGTTCCTCTTCCACTTTCTCTTCCACGTTCTGTTCCTCTTCCGTTGGGAAACAAACTAAAAGTCGATAATTCATTAATAAAAATCATATAAACCTTTTTTTGGCAAAAAAGAGAAATTGGAAAATTTAAATTTTCTACTTTTTGCTCGAATTCGGGTCCGGGGTTCTACATAGGTCGAAATTGATGCCGGATTCGGATTCTCCTACCCTTAAAACCCCTAATACAATCTTCGAACACTTAAAGTCCCGGGAATTCATTAATACAAGAAAAGAACAAAAACTGACACCAAGAAAAAAAAATTAAAATGATTAGGCTTTTTGTAGTTTTTGTCTGTTGCTTTTAACCCAGGATTTTGGTCTATAAAATTTTTTTTACAAGTTTTAAGCCTTCGTTTGATACTAAGTGTAAGCATTGACCAATTTCTGTTCCTCTTCCACTTTCTCTTCCGCTTTCTGTTCCTCTTCCACTTTCTGTTCCTCTTCCACTTTCTCTTAAAAAGTGTGTTCCTCTTCCGCTTTCTGTTCCACTTTCTGTTCTTCTTCCACTTTCTCTTCCACTTTCTGTTCCTCTTCCACTTTCTCTTCCGCTTTCTGTTCCTCTTCCACTTTCTCTTCCGCCTTCTGTTCCTCTTCCACTTTCTGTTCTTCTTCCACTTTCTGTTCATCTTGCACTTTCTCTTCCACGTTCTGTTCCTCTTCCATTTGCTGTTCCCCTTTTCCTTCCTCTTTTTCTTTTCCAAAGTGGCCGCCCTCTTGATTATCTATATATAAATCAAAAAGGACCAATTTGCAAATTTACAAGCATACACAAAATGAATGATACATATTTAAACATTTAAAAAATGGGCAACGAAGGGCGCTAAATGGAGGGAAAACGCGCTGGAAAATCACATTATTGGCACAATTCAGCAATTAATTCCAAAAAAGAAGTTTTTTTGAATGAGTCATCCATCATAAGTCGACGTACTTTTAGGTGCTCTTTTTGTTCAATTGTTGTTGTTTTGTAGCAACAAACTGGAGAAGCACCTAATCAATTTTACAATGTTAAGGCAAGTCCATTGACGAGGTTATTACGGCGGGCCAAAAGAAATTGGCCACCATGCCAACCGGTGGAGGCGCTGCGGCACCGGCAGCAGCTGCAGCAACGGTAAGTATTCACAAAGGGCACGTTGCCGAGGCCACCTGAGCCGGAAATTGTTCGTCCCCCCCCCCTCATCTCACCCAAAAAATATATTTCTAACAGAGAGATTTTTCTAGTAACAAATTATATATTTTTTAATTCTTTCAAAAATGGCTAAAAATGAAAATTTTTGCTCCGGCCCAACTTGGGCCTCTTCCATTTGCTGTTCCCCTTTTCCCCTGTTTTCCACTTTCTCTTCCGCTTTCTGTTCCTTTTCCAACGAACTAGAGCCGATCTGTCCCTCTTCCACTTTCTGTTCCTCACATTTGCGGTTCAAACATTTTTTTCAATCCCGGATGGCTTAAACAGTTTAAATAAACGATAGAAAGTGATTTATCCATTAATTTGTTTTCGTCAACAAATTTTGAGAAATAATAAAATTTTCAAACACAAAATTCCTATGCCAAAACCAAGGGTTTGACTATGCCGAAATTTAAAGGAAAAAATTATTTTGAAATTTTTTTCACAATTCCCGACTCATTTTACGCCCTGAACTCATGAACTAAAATTATAAATTTGTATTTGAAGGGCGCTGCTGCGCCGGCCGGGAAGGAGGAGAAGGAGGAAAAGAAAAAGGAGGAAGTGAAGGAGGAGTCGGACGACGACATGGGCTTCGGACTGTTCGACTGATCAACGGACGGACGGAATGCCAAAGTGGATTGTGCCGTCGGAAAATTGTTTCTGTTTTTTCTTGTTATCCCCTGTCAAAAATCATAAAATTGTTTTTGTACTTTCTCTTCCGCCTTCTGTTCCTCTTCCACTTTCTGTTCTTCTTCCACTTTCTGTTCATCTTGCACTTTCTCTTCCACGTTCTGTTCCTCTTCCATTTGCTGTTCCCCTTTTCCTTCCTCTTTTTTATTTATTGAATAAAAGTAGGAGCAGTAAAAAACTGATGATGTAAATGGAAACAATTGATAATGAACTGGGGAAAGAAAAGGAGGAGACATTTTTTGCTTATTGAAAAGGCGAGGTTAAAGACCACTGGCGAGTGTGCATTACATATAAAAAAAGGAAAGAAAGGAAAGTAATCAATTTTTATCCAAAAGAACTTTGCTCCATATTTTTTATTATGCCTTTCTTTCTCTTTTAACTCACTCATAAAATTCTTAAAAGAAAAACATAAAAAATAAAATTTTAAACCGAATAATTTAAATATAATATTTGACGGGAAAATCCCATAAATTAAATGGGACTCGAACCAATGAGAGCAAATACTCAAAGGCAAGCACACTAACCACTTGACCACCGGGTTGCTTGCCTCTTCCCCGTTTAATTCCCTTTTCCTTTTCCTTCTTTTTTAGAAGAAATCCCGACCAAAAGTGCTTGAGCTCCCTTTTTAGGGCACTTCCCGGACCCGGACCAAAACAACCCTGGTATCATTCGGAAGCCAAGAGTTTGTAGATGTGCACAAACATATTTGTTTTTTGATTTGACCACTTTTAAGGTATGCAAAAAGCGTTCAAAAATAGGACAACCAAAAAAAGTGCAAATTTTGACTCGTTTTCCGAACGCAGTTCGAACAATTCTTAACCGATTGGGATGCCGATAGTTTTTCCTTATAGCCAGTCCAAAACCCTATCGAATGATACCACTCCCGACCCGTAACATTCGGTAGAAAGTCTTAAATTAGTTTTTAAGCTTGAAACTGGGGTATATTATTCTTATATAGGGAATATCAAAATATAACAGGCAACAAACTTTTGCGAATTTTGACAATGAACACATGGCACGCAGGCTCACATTTAACAGATGGCCTCAACAAAATTGTCAAACATATAAATGCACTTAATGCTGATATCGTTTTTCTTCAGGTAATTAAAAATAATTTTTTTTATAAAGAATTTAAAAATTCAAAATTAGTTTGGATAAATAAAAAATAAAAAATGAATGAATGAATTATTAATGTCATAATTTAAGCAGATAAATATGCAAAAAAAATATCGTTATATAAAAAAAGAATAATTTATTTAGATTAAGATAAATAAAATTTATTAAAAAAACAATAATAAAAAAGAAATAATTTAGGAAATGGATGCTGAATCTTTTGATGAATTGCTAAAGAAACTCGGGAGCAAATGGACAGGCCAAATACATCTCCAGCATTTGGAGGCAAAACCGGCAATTGTCACCAAATACAAAGTGAAAACTGAACTTTAATTTTATTTAAATTTTCATTTTTGACAGATTACTGACGGCACAATGTTTCACACGAATTGGACATTTGGCGTTACAATTCTGCTCGATGATGGCATGGAATTGAATGTGGTCAATGTGCACTTGAATTACATTGAATATGGCCCATATATGGTGCAAAATGCAAAAAATAAAACAGAAATTTTGGCCACTGATTTTGAGGAGTACGGTAAAAAAAAAGTGGCCAATTTTTGATTCGAATTTTTTTTTCGTGGCACGACAAACCGACAAAAGATTGCATGAGATTTTTGGGGTCACAGTTTAGTAGGGCTAGGTTTTCTATTTACAAAAAAGATTTCGAATATTTAAGAAAAAATGCCAAAATATTTAAAATTTAGTTCGGCGATATGAGTTTTAGCCTAATTTGTGAACAGATTTTTTTTTATATTTATTGATAGTAATGTTAAAACTAACATTTCTAAAAATGATTTTTAGTGCTTTTCTCATCAAAAGAAAAACTGCATAAAAAATATTTAATTTAATCTAAATCAACGCCCTACTTATCACTAATCTGACAAACATTTGGAAAAAATAAAAAATGGATCAAAATATTTTACTTAAAACATTTTCTATTTTTTTCATTTTTAAGTTTCGAATTTTTATTCCAAATTTTTTCCTTAAATATTATATTTTCACATGCCACAAATTGTATTGTCAGGCCGCTTCAAAAACATTATGGAGCTAAGTGAGCATCGGTCCTTCAAAACATTTGTTGCCCAAGCATCGGCTGGCGAAGTGCCATTGGTTTTGGCCGGCGATTTCAATGGCCCATCCCATTTGGACTGGGCCAACGAAACAAGGCAACAAAACTGCACCTTTAATTTAATTTAATTTAATTACCTAATTAAAGACATTTACATAAAAACTTTGTCGTCAAATGGCCAGTCACCAAATATTTGTCAGAAAAACTCGGACTTATCGACTCCTTCCGTCAGCTTCAACCAAATGTTACTGCAGAACCTGGTGTTTTTAATCGTCCACATTTTAAGCAACAATTAAATTTACAAATAGATATTTTTAAATAAAAATTTTGGTAATTTTTTTATCATTTTTAGAGGGAGTTAAGCAAATGTTTTTAGGGTGCTGGGGCGTTATAGAAAAAAAACTATCAAATGAAAATTTTAACAAAAATTACCGATCTTTGCTCAAAAAGCAAATAATTTTTATTTCTTGTTATCATTCGATAGCCTAAGTGTTTTCTAATAGCCTGAAAATTTCAAAAAATTTCGCTAAGCTTCAAAAAAAGTTATGGCAAAAAATGGTTGAAAATCTGGTTCCTAGTATACTTTTGTCCATAGCTTTTTTGAAACTTAACGAAATTTTTTGAAATTTTGAAGACTAATAGAGAACAATTAGGGCTATCAAATGGTATCAAGAATTCAAAATTAGTTGTTTTGAGTAAAATAAAGGCTAATTTTTGTTTAAAATTTTCATTTAATGGTTTTTTTAAAATCTATAACGCCCTTTTGATGGCTTTTTAACTTTGGACATTGAACTTTAACATTGAAACCAATGCTTCCATCAAGGCTACACTTGGCCATGCACGGGCAATGTGGCCAATGAGCCGCCGGATCGGATTGACTTCATCTTTTACAAATGCGATCGGCAACGGCGAATGAAGCCCATCCAATCGTTCATTTATGCTGGCACTGATCACATGGAAAAAGCATTGCATTCTGCGAATGGCACCAACAGGCAAAGCGACTGGATCTCAGATCACCACGCGGTGGTCACCGATTTTGTGCTGTACGCGCCATAAAAGAAACTAACGAAGCGACCCGCGGATAAAACGCCAAATCAGTCAAAAACAACGACAAAACGCCAAACCGACAAAGCATCGACTCGACAAAAAAAGAAGAGCAAAACAAAAATGGCGAAAAATACCCAGAAACAAAAAAAGGGCTTCCTTAGCCGAATTTTAAATCATTAAGGTTATTTAACATTTAATTACTCTTTTGGCATAAAAGATTCCTTAAAACTTTGAGAAGTACTAACTTCCTTTCACGCCTGCGCTGGTTTGAAAATGATTTTGTCAGCTTTCATAATTTATTGAGGCAGATATTTACAATTGGTCCATTTTCAAAATCGAAAGGATAGACTAATAAAAATCTTCCAATTCATAACAACAACAACTGTTCAAACATTGGTTGATCATTCGAAGTCATTAGCTGTGGCCACACACATTCATTCATTCATTCAGTCAGTCATTTTCGTGGCCAAAAAATGTGCGAAAGTGCAATGTATTTTGGTGCCAAAAATGGTATAAATAGGCAAGGCGGGCATGGAAAAGTATCATTTTAATTTTAATATTAATCAAATAATTTAAAACATTTATCCATTAAAATGTTTATCAACTCTTCCAAAATGACTGTTTTCCTGTTGGCCTTCACCATTTTGGCCTTGCTTTTTGTTTAAATCAAAACTTTACGCTTGGCCAAAAGTCGGCGGCAAATGGCAAGGAAAAGCATTCAAAAAGTAAAATGAAAGAGAATTTAAGGTGAGCCGAATTTGGAGAAGAAGCCGAGCGGCGGAAAGAGCCAAAAGCGACAGTGGGGAGGCTGGCCTTGAGTAAAGGATGAATAAAGGATTGGGTGGACCAATGAACAAAAGCGGATGATTGTTTGATTAAGGTTTTTTGAAAAAGTAACGAAAATTTGGAATTATTTCTTAGTTTAGTCGACAAAATTAGTGTTTTTCTCATTATTATTTTTTTATTAAAAAAGACAAAACATATTATTTATATTTAAAAAATAATTAATGGGCATTGGATGCCAATTTTTCTGTGCACTCGATGTTTTCAATTTGGTTTGGGGCTCGTAAGTGCCTCTCGTAATGTATATTTTTGTTGATATTTTAGGGACTTAAAGAAATTCTTTAATAAAATAAACAAAAATGGAAAATTAACTACTAAGCATTTTAAAAATAAAATTTAAAAGTTTTGCCTGATTAAATGAAAGGTTTTCAATATTTTCTAATTTAATAATAAAATTTTCGAACTCTTTTTGTTTACCTCTAAGGTTTTTGATCAATATTTTCTTAAATATTTTCAATGCTAATCTTGTTGGGTTGTGCAAAAATGGAATACCCAAACAATTCAAAACAGATTTATTTTGGGACGGGCAGACACGGACAAAGTGAGAAATGGAAATTGATCACTGTTGATCTGACGATTGATCACCCAAATCAGTGTGATCCGATGCTTCGAATTTTGATCAGCAGGTAAGACCAGTAGTCAAGTCGAATGTAGGTGTGTTGATCAGCAGAGTTTTGTAGATTGGAATGGTTGGTTGAAGCATGCCTCTGTTGGATCGGGAGGGGTTTATATAGGCCTGGAAAAGGTAGGGTTGTTTGTGGCCTATTTGGCCCATTTGTTTGTCAGGCCCATTTGGACCGTTTTGGTTGATTGAATTTTGCCCAATTTTTATCATTTTTCCAATTTAGCCTTTCCTTAATATTTATTTTCGTTTCACTATTTATTCATTTTCACATTATTTTCCATCGTTCCAAATAATTTTCCGAATTCCAATTATTTTTTGGGCCTTCTTCGCCAAACACAATTAATTGGTTTCCAATCATTTTTTTGGCTTGTTTGTCACCGATTATCCATTCCATTATTTTTGTTGAGCGCTTTCATTTCTTCTTTTTTCCTTTTCTGCACAAATCATTTTATTATATACAATTTCTTGGAATATTTTTATTTTTCGGAGTTTTAAGTTTTAATAATTTTATTCATTTAATTTGGAGCTAAAAAATTTTTATATTAATAAAATACAATTTTAAGAAATAAGTTTATTTTATTTTAGATTTTTTATTAATCATTTTATATTTTTTCGGATGTAATCCGACACTCCCGACTGAGGAAGATTTCGGTTTGGGTTTAGTTTTTTGTCGGAAGATTATTTTTATGATTATAGTCCATACTATTGGAAACAGAAAAATAGCAAATATTAAAATAAGTATTAATGGTAGTATGAACCAAAAAATCCATAAGTTTGATTTTAAGAAATTTATAATTTTAGAGCCGAATTCTTTAGTACTGTTTATTATATTAGAAACGAAATTTTTAATATTGTCAATTATTTCCTCAGAAGCTATGCCAGTTTCTGGATTGAGAGTTGTATTATTTAGATTTATTTTTTCTTCTTCCTGTTGTTGTATGTAAAATAGATGTCCTTTTATTTCTACTTCATTTTTACCTCCTGGACATATCAGCAAGCATTTTTCATTGATTTCTTCTATATTATAAGTTAGTTGGATAATCTGTTCTTTGTCTTCATTATCACAATTTATTTCAACCTTTTGATTTGGACAAACTAGTTGGGCTAATGCAGATCCAAATTCTGATTTACATTTAAATTTCCAGTCTGCACCTTTACATGCGTAGCACCCACTTAAGGATTTTGATTCTACAGTACATTTCGTTTTATCATAAAATGGAGTAGTTTTAAAACCTTTTAAAGTAATTTGCAATTGTAAAGCCGTTGTCTGTTTTAATTTAGCCTTTATCTGATTATTTTCAAAAAACAAATGACTTCCTTTAAAATCAATTGGTAATTTCTCGTTTTTCGTCCGAACATTTCGGGTAAAGGATCTTGAGCCCAAAATTGAATCGCCGTGTTAACAAATCAACGAAATTACAAAAAATTTTCCGGCGGCGCCTATCGGCACCGCCGGACCCCCTCCCCTCACTCGTTCACCAAAAGCTTTTGGTAATACTGACTTTTACTGGTCCCATAAAAAAAGGAAATAAAAAGACGGCCTTTTACGATTATTCGTTCTATTCGAGGGTTATCGAGGCCGCTGATCACGAATATGATATCATAATTGTCATATGACATCATCTAATCTTTTGATTTTTTTGTCAAGTCTTTGATTTTCTTCAAGTATTTTTTTCATTTTTTAGAATTATAGGCATAAAATATGTTTTGTGGAGTTATCGGGGTCGCTAATCACGAATATGTCATCTATTTCGACCAACTCCCAAACTCTGACCCGAACTCGAACAAAAAATCGAGACTTAACATTTTTACGAATTACGAATTTTTCGTCTTAAAATGCTTACATGACTTTTTATTACAGGAATGATGGCTTTCGGTTTGTTTCCGTGCATTTAAACCATTTTCGAAACATATATCCAAATTTCGAAAATTTGAACTTTCGATTTTCTGTTCGAATTCGGGTCCGGGTTTAGAATTGGTCGAAATGGATGTCATATTCGTGATCAGCGGCCCCGATAACCCCCGGGTGGAAAGAAGAACCGTAGAAAAACAGCCTTTTTATTCTTTTTTTTTATGGGACCAGTAAAAGTCAGTATTACCAAGCTTTTTGGAAAAATGCGCCGCAAAAAAATTGTTAAAAATCTGATTTTTTATCCAAAATGCACTGAAATTTACGATTTGCTTATTTCCTCCCCAAAATTGTTAAATTCAATAATGGGAGACGAAAAAAATAATATTTAATACATTTTTGATCGAATAAATTGTAAAAATAACTGTTTTGAAGCAATTTCGCAAAATGATCTTATTTTTGACCCCAAAATCGTATTTTTCAGCCCGGTGTTCTTATTTTGAAAATTTTTCGATCGCAACCCTGATCAAAATACAAAAAAAAAGATACTAAATCCGGGTAGACCTAAAACCCAACTCATCCATTCAAAATTAATCCATGCACAGAAATGTCCGACACGGGCAGGGCTGTGGATTAGTTAGCATGAGAAGAGCCTTGATTACTTATGTTCATGTACTACCTATTTTTTTATGGTAGTTGAACTGAAAATACGTCCAAAATTTATTGAATTAAATCCACCCACTTTTTAGCTTTGTCAATTTACTCAATTTAAAAGCAAAAACAAATCATAATGAAATACGTCGCTGCTTACATGTTGGCATCGCTGGGCGGAAATGGCGACCCATCGCCCAAGGATTTGGAAAAAATTCTTGCCGCCGGCGGACTTGAGGTGGACATGGACAATGTGAACGCCGTCATCAACGCAGTGAAAGGTTTTCCGTTTTGTTGCATTTCTCGGAGGAATGGTTATCGGACAGCGAATTTTTGAAAAAAGGGTAATAGTACCGATGGTAGTCCCCCTTTTTCAAAAAATCAAATTTTTGAAATTTTTTTTCGATAAAAATTGTGTTAGGGGTTCAAGGGTCGGAGAATCCAAATCTCACATCAATTCCGACCTATGTCGAACCCCGGACCCGAATTCGAGCAAAAAGTAGAAAATTCAAATTTTCGAATTTCTCATTTTGCTTCCTGAAATGGCTTACATATAGGGAAACAAACTAAAAGTCGATAATTCATTAATAAAAATCATATAAACCTTTTTTTGGCAAAAAAGAGAAATTGGAAAATTTAAATTTTCTACTTTTTGCTCGAATTCGGGTCCGGGGTTCTACATAGGTCGAAATTGATGCCGGATTCGGATTCTCCTACCCTTAAAACCCCTAATACAATCTTCGAACACTTAAAGTCCCGGGAATTCATTAATACAAGAAAAGAACAAAAACTGACACCAAGAAAAAAAAATTAAAATGATTAGGCTTTTTGTAGTTTTTGTCTGTTGCTTTTAACCCAGGATTTTGGTCTATAAAATTTTTTTTACAAGTTTTAAGCCTTCGTTTGATACTAAGTGTAAGCATTGACCAAGTAAGAAAAAAAAGTAATGACCAACGAAACTGAAGATTGGACTCATAAAGTGCACTATGGCCAGCTTTTCTTGGAAAAAGTGCTGGGAATTGGGCACCAGCGAAGTTTTCGCTCATAACTTACTTATCCCGGGTTCCTTGGACTATGACTTTTTCTGCGCTTCCTTCAATTCCTAGTCGCCAAAACTAACTGAAAAAAAAATCGAAATTCATAAAATTGGAATTTGTTTCGAAATTGGTCGTGATGATCTGTGACCCCGATAACTCAAAAGCAACAAATTTTCACAACTTCTTATGTAATGAGAAAATTTAACAAGCCAAAGTGGCCGCCCTCTTGATTATCTATATATAAATCAAAAAGGACCAATTTGCAAATTTACAAGCATACACAAAATGAATGATACATATTTAAACATTTAAAAAATGGACAACGAAGGGCGCTAAATGGAGGGAAAACGCGCTGGAAAATCACATTATTGGCACAATTCAGCAATTAATTCCAAAAAAGAAGTTTTTTTGAATGAGTCATCCATCATAAGTCGACGTACTTTTAGGTGCTCTTTTTGTTCAATTGTTGTTGTTTTGTAGCAACAAACTGGAGAAGCACCTAATCAATTTTACAATGTTAAGGCAAGTCCATTGACGAGGTTATTACGGCGGGCCAAAAGAAATTGGCCACCATGCCAACCGGTGGAGGCGCTGCGGCACCGGCAGCAGCTGCAGCAACGGTAAGTATTCACAAAGGGCACGTTGCCGAGGCCACCTGAGCCGGAAATTGTTCGTCCCCCCCCCCTCATCTCACCCAAAAAATATATTTCTAACAGAGAGATTTTTCTAGTAACAAATTATATATTTTTTAATTCTTTCAAAAATGGCTAAAAATGAAAATTTTTGCTCCGGCCCAACTTGGGAAGAAGTATTGGGAAGAAAAAAATGTATCCTGTTCAGTTTGCGTGGTGGTAAATGATTGGACGCGTAAACCGAACTAGAGCCGAAAAAATTATATGGGTTGAGGGGATACCCCACATTTGCGGTTCAAACATTTTTTTTCAATCCCGGATGGCTTAAACAGTTTTAAATAAACGATAGAAAGTGATTTATCCATTAATTTGTTTTCGTCAACAAATTTTGAGAAATAATAAAATTTTCAAACACAAAATTCCTATGCCAAAACCAAGGGTTTGACTATGCCGAAATTTAAAGGAAAAAATTCTTTTGAAATTTTTTTCACAATTCCCGACTCATTTTACGCCCTGAACTCATGAACTAAAATTATAAATTTGTATTTGAAGGGCGCTGCTGCGCCGGCCGGGAATGAGGAGAAGGAGGAAAAGAAAAAGGAGGAAGTGAAGGAGGAGTCGGACGACGACATGGGCTTTGGACTGTTCGACTGATCAACGGACGGACGGAATACCAAAGTGGATTGTGCCGTCGGAAAATTGTTTCTGTTTTTTCTTGTTATCCCCTGTCAAAAATCATAAAATTGTTTTTGTTGCTTTTTCCCAATATTTTTATTAACATTAGGACGTTTAGCTATACGCCTCAACATTTCTTCTTTTTTGCTGGATATGTTGAAAAACGGCAATCGGAAATTGGCAAATCATACATACCGTACTTACTGAAGCATTTGCCAAGCAATATGATCCCGACGAAAAATAAAATTTTGGAATTTCCCTTGCAGGATTCTAAAGGGATAATCACAGCAAAGCGGGTCATTCCAGTGCTGCGCACTTTGACGCTTTATAAATTTCATTGAATTCAACATTCATTTCGCCGCTTAACGTCCTGCCGCCACAAAAAATAATTTATGTGTGAAAATTGTAAAATTAATTTACCTATGCGCCTTTCTGTCCCCAATTTCAACTTTGTTGATCCGCGCACAGGAGCTCACACGCAAACCATCGAACGGCTCTGGCGATCTGCAAAGAGGCGTAACAAGGAGCAGTGCGGCACCCACCGTCAAATGTTGGATAGCTATTTCTGCGAATTTTTGTGGCGGCAGGACGTTAAGCGACGAAATGTTGATGAATTTGTCCTTTATGCCACCTGTCTGACTCTTTTCATGATTTAATTGAATTTTAAATATTTTTCTAAAATCATAGATATTTTGTAAATCTATGATTAAAAGTCATCTGATGTTAAAATAAATATCATATCGTGATCAGCGAAGTTGGAAACCCCAAATTACGAATTTTGGAATTTTTTTGAGGGGGGGGGGGGGCGACATAACCCGGAAGTACCTATTTGCCTGCCAAATTTCAAAAAATTTCGTTAAGATTCAAAAGGTTTATGGGCCAGATGAACCCAAAATACATTTTTTTCGAACATTACGATTTTGAGCTAATTTTTTAAGAGAATAAGAAACTGCCGAGAGAAAAATTTGAATATTTAACTGAATCTTGTTAAGATATTTAAAATTTGTAAGATTTGGACCCTCAAAATAAGGGACCCACGCGTTTCGGCGCTGGCGTTTCGGCGCCGGTGTTTCGGCGCCGGTGTTTCGGCGCCGGTGTTTCGGCGCTGGCGTTTCGGCGCCAGCTCGTTTTTCCACTTAAAAGCGGATAGATTTTCAAGCCTGTAAAAAATTTTATTAAGAAAAACTTCAAAAATTTCGACTTTTCGAAATTTTCATGTATAACTTTTTTGGTAATTGTCTAATCGCTTAGAAAAAGCTTCTAAACATGTTAAGCTTTCGAATTATATCAACAATGTTGGATTTGGATTAGATAGAAAAAAGTTATAGCCAAAAACATGCTGGCGCCGAAACGCCGGCGCCGAAACGCAGTGGACCCCAAAATAAGGACAAATCTTACAAATAAGGACAAAGTGTAACCCTGGTCTAAAATGGTTTAAACGATCTTTTATTGAAGAAGTGTTGATTTTTACTTAGTTTCCTTGTTTTTAAACCATTTTTAGACAATTATTTTCGACTTTTTGTTCGAATTCGGGCCCGGAGTTCGAAATTTTTCGAAATAGATGCCGGACTCGGGAAAATATTCTTTTCAAAATTTCGTAAATTCAAAAAATCTAAAAAATTTAACGTGAAAATTAAGTCACTGACGAAAATATTCACCGCCACATTCGATCACTGATGGAAAAAATGGAAAACAGTGAAATAAATGAAAATATTTTACTGACGAAATCATTAGCCACGCATTAGAACGGTCCCGTTTTAAAGAGATCTTTCCCAAGAAATGTCGGAAAAAATTGGTAGTTTTTTGGCAAGCCCAGAAAGCTAAAATTTCATATTTCTCTGTAAAATAATAAATAAATAATAGAGGCTTCGTTTTTTAGGCAAATGCCTAAAATTTTGCGCACTTGATACGCTCAGATAAGCACGAAAAACGCGTTTTCCGCTTGGTTTGGGATGTTTACGATGACTTTTATAATGCCTATTTGTGCCTCGGGGTTTTTGTGACTAATGTGCCTTTTCGAAAAAATCATTAACAAAAATTCAATAAAAACGAAAAATACACCCCTAAGAAATGACACGAAATTTTTTTTTTAGAAAATAGCATCTAAAAATTGAAAAAATTTCCCAAAAATTTCTCCCTAAATTTTTTTTTCTTGATACAAATTTTTTCTTTAAAAACTTGTCCTTATTCAAAAAAAAGCTAAAATATTTAGTAATTTCATTTACAATTGAAGTTTTAAATTTTTACATATTTTACTACCTAAAAAGGGTTAATAAAATTTTTATTTGCCTATTTGAGGATTTTTGTGCCTATTTAATGCCTATTTTGCTATTTTTCGGCCTTTTTAGTGCCTATTTCGCGATTTTTTGTGCAAAAAACGAAGCACTAATAATTAACTTTGATGTAATACCAAAAGATACAGGTGTATCACTCTCTTTTTATGAGAAGCAAAATTTTATTATAATTTGCCGGATAATTTCGAAAATTTTCAGCGTCCAAAAGTCGTTGCCAATTATTTTCCTAATATGGGAACAATTGGTGCGATTCGACGGGCCCTGTAGTGCAAATTTTGGCCAGCACGGGAGGAAAAACGCGGTCAAAATTCGGGTCCAAAATATTTGAAATGTAAGTGAGAAATTGGCGATGTTTGGCGCCCGTGTTGAACACACATTCGATCAGTCCCATCAGCTCCATGTACCGTAGGGCACCCGGCGCGGCACCGTAATTTAACTGAAACGGTAGGAATAGTTCTCAGTGATCATTACATTTTCGAATCATTTTTGTGACGTGCTTTGGCACACAATCCCCAACTGATCGAAAGTAAATGTTTAAGTTTCCGAACAAAAACATTTTTCAAATGATCATCTGTTATATGTTTTTTTGGTCGAAAAATCGACAACTTTTTTTAATTGGATAGATTATAAATAGATAAATTCAATATTTCTATGAAACACTTTTGCAAAATTTGGAAATTAGAAAATTTGGTCCAAAAAATGATAACATTATAGATGGTACGCCCTTTTTTCGGAAAATATTTTTTATTTTTAAAAGTCGTGAAAGCATGTTTCCGAGAGTTTTCGGGGACACTGATCACGAATCCGACATTCATTTCGACCAATTTCTAATCCCAAACCGAATTCGAATAAAAGTTCGAAAATTCTTGAATTCTCATTTTTTGTTTAAAATGGTTTAAAAAAGAACGGCACCTGCAAAACACTCATTAGCAGTGAAGAATATTTCTTCGCTTCGGTGAACAACAATTTCTGTGCCTGGTCACTAAGCCCCGGAGAAACTGAATTAACTTTTTTAATCAAGTAATTTTGGCATTTCATTAATTAGCTGACCCATATGAGAGAAAATGATTGCCCGAATGAGTACAAATTCTTCGGTGCTCAGTTTTAAACGGCTGAATGGTTTCACGGCTTTACAAAGCAATTTGTCACCCATTTCCATGGCACTTAAATTCCAATACATTTATTAAAGTAAAATTAAATTATTTTTCTTTTTTATTTTTGCATACTTTGTGTTGTATTTAAAATTCGATTTTGTGAAGGCATAAATGAGTGGCATATCAGCTGGAGTACAAAGAACGTCAAAACTTTGTTGGACTGAGTAGAAACTGTTGCATAACACATACAATGGCATCGCAATATTACTGCACAGGGCAATCTTTAAATACAATTAAATTAAAATAAAATAAAATAAACAAATTAATTAAATGTTTTTTTTAATCTTTACTAATAAATTTAATATTTTAATTCATTTACTAATTATAATATTTAATTAAATATTTTTAATTCATTTTACTAAAATGAAAATTAATATTTTAATATAGGGTTCGGACCCCGCCTCCGCCCCCGTCCCCGGGGCGGGACAGGTTTTTGGGGCTCACCCCCGCCCCCGCGACTCAGACCCCCGCATCCCCCGCGACCTTCGCCCCCGCGGGGGCACGGGGGTGAAAAACACACCCCTAAGAATGGCATATTCGTGGAATTAAAGGCAAAAATTTATACAATTTTGAATTTTTTAACCATCTTTTACAAATTTTTATGAAATAAAGTAAATTTGCTTATGTATTTCAAATTATTTGTGGTTTAGTGGTTAGTGCTTCAACATTAACAATACTTTTTGCTATGAGTTCGACATCGGTTGACGTTTTCTTTTGATTTTATTTTTTTTCCAAATAATACAGGTTTTTCTATGTTGTATTTCTAAGAAATGTTCTGGTTTTGGGTTGTACCTTATTTTCATCTAAAAAAGGGAAATTTCTAAAAAATTTGGCTAATTTCTAACAAAATTCATATAGTCTTAAAAATTTTCCGCTTGCGGCGCCAATCGGCACCACCGGACCTCTCCCCTCGCACATTCACCAAGTTTTTTGGAAATGTGCCGCAAAAAATGTTAAAAATCTGATTTAGTGATCCCGAATGCACTGAAATTTATGAAAAATATAATAATAGAATACATTTTTGATCGAATAAAATGTAAAAATATTTGAAGCAATTTTGCAAAATGTTCTTATTTTTTGGCTTTATTCTTATTTTGAAAATTTTGAAATAGAAACCCTGGATTTAGACAAAAACACCCATAAAAATTGACTATTCTGACATAATTTATAATCCTTAAATTTGCTCATTTTTAGACAATATCTGTGCAATTATACCAAAAAAGAATTGAATCGAGGCGAACATCGAATAAAGGAATGTGGAGCCAAACACATCATTCAAAAAAAAATTTTTTGTGAGATTTTTTGGAGCTAATTAAAAACAAACCCCCGCCCCCGTCCCCGGGGGCGAGAATTTTCTACCCCCGCCCCCGCCCCCGCGACTCTGACCCCCGCAATCCCCCGCCCCCGCGAAAAGCCACCCCCGGGGTCCGAACCCTATTTTAATACATTGTAATAAAATAAAATTAATTAATTAAATATTTTTATTCATTGCACCTTGTCACTGATGTTCAACTGTTCAAAGAATTGAAAGGTTTTACCAATTTCAAATACAAATAAAAAATCCATGACCATATGCGATGGCCTATTGCCAAAAGGACCAATTCGACGTATTATTTCTAAAATCTCTTCTGAAGAATGAAGCGGTGGTTTTGTCTGAGATTCAAAAAAAAATTATTTTATTTAATTAAATTCTTTTAATTTGCTTACAGAAAATTTATCGGCCAATTCGAGCAAATTTAATTTCCGCCCAAAAATTGACTCAAATGAATCGCATTGTTCATAAAATAATTCTGGAATCGTTGTCTGTGAGTAGCGAATTCGGCGCACTTTCTGCTCAATCTCCAGCAAATGGTTCAGCACAATGAAACCCAAAAAATCTTTTTTTACCAATTGCTAAAATCAGAGCTTTTGCATTTAATTGAATTTGCTAAAAAATCCTACAAATAATATTCACAAGCTTATGAAGAAACGGAGTAAGTTATTCATGCCAATTTTCTTAGCAACCAGTTCAAAAACCAGTTTTGGATTTCTCTCTACCTCAAGAATATTTTTCTTGTTAAGGCGTTTGGCATTAAAAAATCAGTTACAGAGCTAATCTTCTTAATTTTGTCTTTATCTGTCCATGATTAGTGATAACCGAGTTTGGTATGTGACATTTCAATGGTCCATTGGTGGCGCTGGTTTCTGTCGATAATTCCATGCCAATTTCTGCCGAACTTGGTGCTATTGCTGCTGCTGAATTTGTTGATGTCATTAGCCGTTTGATTCGTTGTATATATGCCAATATTTGCTCATTATTGACATTGTTGACGCAAACTCTTCGAGGATTCATTCCGACAGTAAAGCATTTCTTCAGACGGCACCGCTTACACGTTGAATCTTTGTAGAAAAAATTCTTAGATTTTTTAAATTTATTTTAAATTCTTTTCATTTGCCATTTTAAAGACTGATGGATAAGTGTAATTTTAAATCACAAAAAAAGGATCATTTAAATTTATAATTGCATTTTCTGCCTTTTTTAACGTCGCACTCTCCGGCACTTTTGCAATAATATTCCTTCATCGACGAAATTGAGCGACGAAAAAAATGTTTGCAAGCTGAATTATTAATATTTAATTAAAGTTAAAAATACAAATATTATTTTATTTTAATTATTTCATTATTTTTAGAGCTTTAACCTTTATTCTTTTTTTAATATTTTTATAAAAACACCTTCACAACATTTGACGCCAGAATGAAATTTGCATTTTCCACTACAAACGGAACATTTGACCGGGACAGATTCGGCAGAATTAGGCTCAATCATGCTCTTAATACGGGCAAGAATTTTGAAAATAATTCTCCAAAGTTTTTCACACTAAAAAGGTAAAGAATTAGGAACGTTCGGCAAAATTTTTTTGTGATTTTACTTATTACATATTCTTGCATTTGAAACAAAAGATTTATACGAAAGGAAACGCTAATTATGTTGAACTTTCAGAGCGCTTTTTGTATAATAGTTAGGGCTGGGATTTTTATGTGCTAAAAATCCTGAAATATGTAATAAAATATGTGCTAAAAAACCCAAAATATGTGCTAAAAACGAAAAAAAAGCCTAAATTATGTTAAAAATTGCAAAAATATGTGCTAAAAATTGGAAAAACTTTTCGCCCGACCTCCAATCAAAATTTTGGCGATATCAATCAATTTGTAAAGTCCCGGATTAATTTTTCCATCAGTTGAATAAGTTCCTTCCTGGAACTTTGAAATCCAGTGACGATTTAACACAGCGTTTGATTTGGCTGCTTTAGGCACAAAATATGTGCTAAAAAATCCAAAATAGCCCAAATATGTGCCATATGTTTTTATGTGCCAAAACGCCAAAATATGTGTTTTTATGTTTTTATAAGTCGCTCTAAATCAAAAATTGTTCGGAGAAAATGCTATTTTTGGGCTTCTCTCGCCATAACTACGCCGCAAAAAAAATATGTTAAAACATAAAAATCCCAGCCCTAATAATAGTGAATTAATTTTTGCTTATTTGTTCGGAGAATAATGAAAATGAAAATTGCCATGGAAACACCCATTTTTTTTATTTGCGTGTGAGTGGAATAAAATTATAATTATTTGAATAGCCGTGAGAGAAAGTGAGGGGAGAGAAATTAAATTAAAATGCAGAGAAGGAAAGTTTGTTAATATTTCATCAGAATTCAATACAAAGCGGTTGAATAGTTGAAATTAAGTGAATTGGTTAACAAAACCAACACCGAGTGACTGGTTTAAAAGAAACGAAACCTGAACCGAAAACCATCGAGTGATTTAACTAAATCGAAACCGAGTTCGTGGGTTTACCAACCCGAGTGACTGGAAATAAATGAACTGGAACCCGAACCGGAACCGACTGACATACCTAGATTTTTGAACCAAAATTGTTTAATATCATAGCGCTTTTATATATGTACATAATGGCTAATTGGTTTTTGTTTAGGAGAAAAAGCAATGAAAATGGAAACAGCCATGGAAACAAATATTCCGTGCTGAGCAGACTAAAAGTGCAAGCGTGGGCGAAGTACAAAAAGTGCTAGTGATCAGGGATGGACGAAATTTCGTTTCGTTTTTGTTTCGTCCTACATTTTTGGCACTTTTTGAGTTTCGTTTTCGTGTTTCGTTTTCGTCTACCAAAGTTTTTTCGTTTCGTGTTTCGTTTTCGGTTTTTAAATTTTGGATTTTCGTTTTGTGTTTCGTTTTCGTCAGAGCAAAATTGGACGAAAAAGACGAAAATATTTACACCCTTAAGAATGACTTTTTTGGTAAGAAAAAATAAGATATTTCTTGAAGTATTATATTAAATCTGCCAGGAAATTGTATGTAAAGTTTGAAATGTTGATAATTTTTTTTAGAGAGCGACATTTGGCGAAAATACGGATCAGGATCAGGACTACGGACTAGGCATCCATACAGACTACAGACTTACGGACTAAAAACCCGGAAAACCCTTACTCCGTATAAGTCCGTATGAAGGAAAAATACGGACCCGTATACGATGGCGTTACAATTTTGAATTTGGCGCCAAAATTCAAATTTTGGCGCTATTTTTGAATTTTGGCGTGGCGTCCTTTTTTCCATGCCTATTGGGCCTTTTGTTTTTGGGTCGAAGGGTATTGAGCTGTTTTTGCGCGAAAAAAAATGTAAAAAATTTGACACGTTTTTTTAAAATTTTGTGTATTTTTAATTAAATTTTATTGATAAAATTTTTATTTGTCTTTATTCAAACTATATGTAAGTGAAAAAAGGGTTAACTACTATTATGGCTTAAATAAATGGTTCTTAATTACTATTATTTTCTTTTTGACACTATAAAATGGACACTAGGCGGAAATGTGGGCACTGCCAGAATATTAGACATAAATCTTTCTTTATTTTTAAAAAATAATAAATAATTATCAATAAAAAATTTTTTTTTGGAAAAATATCGGTATCGAGCCGATAAAATTTTTTGGGGCTATCGGTGCTCGAAGTTAAAAATCTGTATGGGGTAAATGTAATTCAGTATCTAACACCCTACCAAATAGTAAAATGAGCTAATTTATCCAATTTTTTACCATGGCGTTAAATGTTTTTTTTTCTCCATGGTGAGGTGAGACTAAGTAGGAAATAAGCGCGGCATAACGTTTTGTAGAGGCGAGAGGTACGAATAAAAAACGAATGAAACCGAACATTGGTTGAACAATAAGCGGTTTTTATAATATAATCGTTTTTCAGTCCTGAATATATTTTTGAAAAAGAATCATTATGCTGAATATGGATCTTTCCCAAAATTATATCATGGAAAAGTTTTAAATCGATTTTTGTTCTGCGTTTTAAAAGGGATTCTTGTTTAAAGAGTTGAAGAAGTTCGTTATACCCGGGTATATCATCCTTATTATTATTACGTCTAAAAACAATACGTAAAAATGTTTTTTGGACATTTTCAAGAGCATCGATACCCTTTTCAAGAACAAAAAATGTATCAATTTATTATTCTTCTCAAAAGTTCCTTTATTCTCCCGATTTCAAAAAACATTTTTGTGTCAACCCCTTGCCCCATTCTTAATTTTTGGGTCGGATTGGCCTAGCAATAAATGATCATTTTCTTCAGCTATGTCAACTTGGATATTGCCAAACTTCTCAGCCATTTTCAAAATTTCATATGGTGTCGGCGAATAATCGATGAATGAAAGCCAAAATTGGAAATTTTCTGTAATTTTAGAAAATTATTATTTGAAAATGCTGTGTAGAACATAAAAGGTAACTCGCCCGGTGGGACTCAAACCCACGACCCCAGCAATCCGTGCCGTGCTCTAACCAACTGAGCTACGGGCGCCTCTTTTAGAGGTTCTCTCAGGTCCTTTATCCCACTTTCTCCCACACTCCGTTCCTTCTGGCATCACAGCTGAATTATCAAATTTTAGAATAAAAATGCCTGATTATCACTTACCTTCAGCCTTTTCCTCGATTAACTTGTTTTTAACTTCACTATAAATATAATTTGGCAACTTCCAATTTGGTAGATTAAGCCACATTCTTCCATTAAATTTTTGTGAAAATTGCTTAAATGTATGTAGAAATTTATAAAACTTTCCCAACGGCCCCTAAAAATCCGTGTTCTCTTAAAAAAGGCTCAAAAAGACAAAATTTAAAAAAGTACAAAACTTGGTCATTTTTTCGACAAAAACAATACTCCCGGACCTCCCTCCCTCCCCCTGTTCCTCAAAGTTTTTTGAAAAAAGATTCGGATTGAAGAATTTTAGCTTTATTCTTTTGGAATTAAAATCACTCGTCATTTTACTATAAACAATTAATCCCAAGCAAAATTTTGAACCGGCCCCGGGACGCCCGGTAAAACGGGCTTTTTTTGAACGAGCAGCCCGGTCCCGGTCAATTATCTAAGCCCGGTCCGGGTACTTTCAAAAGTCCGGTCTCTAGTGTTTTCCCTTGTGATATCATTTTTGAAAGTTTCTTTTTAATTCTGAAACCGAAATGATAGTGCACTATGGGTCAACTCCACTGTGCAGAGAAAAGCCTAGTACTATCTCGTCGTTTCTCTTTTTCTTTGTAATTTCTCTCTATTTATATTTATTGAGCAAACCACAGGCACATTAGTGCTCTTATGTGGCGCATAAAAAAAATCAAAATAAATAATGTAAAAAAATACAACAATATGAAATGTAAAGTAAAATAAAATAAAATGGAATGAATGTCAATGCAAATGTCAATAAATCCCTTAGAACTCATACATAGCTTTTAGCAATGCCCTGAATTGATTTGCCTTATCTGCCTGAATTGGAACAATTGGTAATTTGTTCCAATTCTTGGCTATACGGTTAAAAAAATTATTCTTACTTTTTGTGGTTGTGCGCCGCATTCTCAAAAGTAATGGCCTACGAGTGGGTCGATCAGAAAAAGTAAAAAGTTTACTAGCATCAAGACTCGTAAAATGTCTCCATATAACTTTTTTTCTATGCATACAATTAACACCAAATTTAGCATATAGATAGAGAAAAATATTTTGAACATTTTTAACGCTCGAGTTTTATTTTTTTACGCTCCGATCTAAAATTATAAATTAATAACCTATTTTTTATAATTTTAGATGCCTAAAAGAAAATTATTAAGCAAAATTAACGCAAGAAATTCGACGCAAAAGCGTGAACAAAAAAGGGAGGAGAGATGAGCAAAAATGGCAAAGGCGACACACGCCCGATGGGCCAAGAAAAGTGAGTTTTCCATCCATTTTTCATAAAATATCTAATTTTTCCATTTTAATCACGCTATTTGGCGTTTTGTCTAACACTGGGCTTGACCCATAGCGATAGTGTCAAATTTTATCGCTTTTAAATTATTCATACAAATGATGTGGTCAAATTAATACAAAAACGAAACATAACAATTACAAATAAGTAAATGTTTATAAATCTTCTATTCAAAAAATATTGTCGCCCAATTACAATTCGTTGTGCCTAAAAAAAATACACCAAAAAATCTTCAGAAATTTTTTGTTTTTGGTTTTACGGAGTTGCGACACGCAAAATTTTGACGACTTCAGTGTGACCATTTTTTTCAGCATAATCGATCGCCATTATTCCTTAATTTAAAAATCAGTGAGTTTTGTTTTCAAGAAATATTGAAAAAAGATTTTGGGTATTTTTTTAATGATAATTTTTTTATTTACCATTTTTTAAATTTAACAATTTCTCCATCTGAAAAAATCATCGACAGAGAAAATTAGGCAGGTCGTATGAAAATTTTATTCCGAGAATGAATACGGGCGCGCCAAGCCTCAGGACCCAGACGCAAGTCCTAACGGTCGAATCCGGGCTGGGCTGGATTTAGGGGAGGATCCAGAAGGCCGGGTTAAAACCATTGCGGACTAACTGATCCTGGCCAGGCGGTGCCGGGTCGTTACTCAAAAAACCACCAAAATGAAAATTTTCGACAAATTTATTCATAACTTTGCTAAAAAGCAACCAAATTTTATAATCTTGATATTATTCGATAGCCTATGTGTTTTTTATTATATTGCAAAATTTCAAAAAAAATTCGTTAAGTTTAAATAAAGTTATGTCCTGATTAATTTTTCTCAACATTTTTGACCATAACTTTCTTGAAACTTAACGAATTTTTTTGAAATTTTGCAGGCTAATAAAAAACACATGGGGCTATCGAATGATATCAAGAAGTAAAAAATTTGGTTGCTTTTGAGCAAAGTTATTTCAGAAAATTTTTTATTTTGATTGTTTATTGAGTAACGCCCATTTTGAAGGTTTTTGAGGTCATAGCACCGGTCAGGCCAGGAGAAAAACCACCGGGTCGGGCCCAAGCCCTCCAACATCGTGCTGAGGCGTTCAGCAATGGCGTTGAATTGTTCTGCCATTTGCGTTGCCAAAGTGTTGTTGTTGTTGTTTGATAATAACGAATCTTCTGCCCTTCTCCGCTTGCGATCAACGAATTATGACTCCGCTTGATTTGAATTTTCTGGCCCCAGAAAAGTTCGGTTTTGGTCAAACAAATATTGCATAATAATGCATTATCACCACCACCATTTTCATCCTTCCAATCCGTGCGTGCTTTCTTCGTGACCAAATATTGCACAATGTCCGCTAGTCCGTCAGAGGCGGCGCCCATTAGCGCCGTCCTCCCTGTGGCGTCGCGAATTTCCAAGTCAGCGCCAGCTTCTTCCACAAGAAATTTGACTAAAAAATCCGTGAACTTTTTTTTTCTTCGAATTTTCTAAGAAAGAATTTTCCTAAGATTTTCTATGTTTGAATTTAAAAAAAAAATTTTCTTGGCGGAGTTTCGGTCGACGGAGTTTTGTCCTACTCCGCCCAACACCCCTTGTATATGTATGCTTTTGGTGCACTCCTGTATTATTATTTTTTAAATTTAATTAAATAAATGTATCGTATTAAAAAAAATAATAATAATTAAATTGGTGCCCAATTTTCGCCATCGCTGGCTGACTGACCGATGTTCAAATCGTTCGCGAGGTACGCCGCGTGCAGTGCCGTAATGCCACTCTTCCCCGCCTGCTGCTTGACATCGATGCCCGCCTCCACCAACGCCGAGCATACGTCCAAATGGCGCCCGAACACCGCGTAATGCAGCGGCGACGCACCTGCGCGGTGCAAGCCATAATAAATAATTAATGAATTTATTGAGCATTAAATAAAATGGTAATTGTTTAGAAAAACCATCCATTTTTATTGGGAAAAAAATATTTGAAAAAAAACTCATAATTAGGGGAAGGGTTTTTAGGTTTTTACTTCTTTTTTCTGCGGCTTTTACTTCAATGAGAAAAGCATGAAAAACATTATTTTTAGCGCGAAAATTCTTCGTTTTAACGCCCCTATCCGTGGGGCCAGGCCGTTTTCGTACGAACACATGTTTTTGGACTATAACTTTTTTCTTTGCCAACCAAATCCAACATTGTTGGTTTCGAAAGCTCTTTAGATGCTCTATTAGCTTACAAAATTCCAAAAAATTTCGTCAAATTCAAAAAAAGTTCGAGCCAAAAAAGTTGGAAAATTTGGTTTTTTGAATTCTTCTGGCCATAACTTTTTTGAACCTTAACGAAATATTTCGAAATTTTGCAGGCTAATAGAGGATACATAGGGCTATCGAATGACACCAACAATGTTGGATTTGGTTGGCAAAAAAAAAAGTTATAGCCAAAAACTTGTGCTCGTACGAAAACGACCCGTACGAAAACGACCCCGACCCCCTATCCGTCCCTAGGAATCCCCATTTTTGAAGTTTGACCCTAAAAATCTTATTTTTAAATTTACACCCCTAAAATAAGTTTGGCCCAGATTTTGGCATTTTGCCCCTTTTTCGTCCCTATTTCTGCATTTTTGGAAAATAACTTACCAAAAATGCAATAAAAATGTGCACCCATAAGGACCAACCTCTTTAAAAGTTTTCAAAAAAGTTGGAAAAAGTAAGAAAAATTTCTTTAAGGTTTTTGAAAAAAAATAATTAAAAATTTTTCTTTAAATATTTTCCTAAAAATGAAAAAATAAGCCGAAAATCGAATTTCTGCACAAAACAAAAAAAAATGAAAAATTAATTTTTTGGAATTAAAATTGCATGAATAATTTATTTACATTGATTTTAATTTATTTTCATTGAAAAAATTTAGGGACAGAATGGTGATAAAAAAAGTTGCTCATTAATTAATTAATTACCAGCAATGTCCGTCCCGTTGATCAGTGCACCGTGCGCCAGCAAATAGCGCACAAAATCCAATTGGCCAGAGAATGAGGCGAGTGTCAGCGGTGTGTGTCCATCGGAGTCCGCAAGTTCAATGTCCGCACCGCCTTTTTCCACGAGGCATTTGGCAAACGAGAAATTTTGAAAAATTAATTAATTATGAAAAAAAAATTAATTGATTAAAGTGTATAAAACAGGCACGGAATCAGCAACAGGGCGAGATGGGGGCTTTGATGGGTGGAAAATTAGGGACCGAATTTAGAGATAAAGGGTCCAATGGCGCCGATAGGCGGCGACTCGCTAATTAAAAAAATTTTTATCAGAAAACTGTTCAAATTTTAAAAAAAGCAAATCTTACCAAGAGAATTTTTCAAGAGAGAGGTTAGAGATAAAAGGCAAATTTTTTAAGGGAGGTGGAGGCTGAAGTCGGGAGCAGCACGGGGAGGGGAGATTATTTTTCAATAATGGAGACGGGCGATATATCTACTCCTTTGAATTTTCTTTTTACAATTTTTCTTAAGATTTTTTCAAAATTATATTATCAATTTAATTAATAAGCTTTTTGAAAAATAATTTTCTAAATATTTTTTTTTGAAAATTTCTATTTGAAAAAGAAGGGGCTTTTATTCTTCCAGTGAATTTATTAAGAAATTTCCGAGTCTTTGCTTACGCTTAAGTGAATTTTTAAATTTGTAAGTTAAGAAGCCCTACTCACTGACCAACGTTTAACTGATTTCTTTGGATTGCTTCCATCAACGGCGTTGTGCCGTCGGGCTTCCGCTGATCAATAACAGAAAAAAATTTAAATTGGTTTTAGTCGTTTTATAAAAAAAATATTGAAATTAATTTCCCTTGTAAAAATCCAAAGCCCAAATCCGCCCGCCTCCGGGGTTGGGTTTTGGATTTTCTGGAAAAACTGCTTGGAAAATAGTGTTGCGACTTTTGCGCCGCGAAATTTGCGCCTCGACACTTTCGACGCCCAGCAAAAATGGACATTTGCTCCGCTCAGTCAAAAAATATTTTTAAAATATACCCAATTTTCAGCAAATTTTACCCCAAACTACTGTACAACAAAAAAAAAAAAAAATTAAAAGAAATGCAAAAAAAAATTAATCACAAAGTTAAGAATTTTTGGTTTTTTTGTCAATGCGTACATCAGCAGCAAAGGCAAATTTGATGCCAATAAAACAAAAATAATGAAGATTTAATAAGCCACATTCATGCACTTCAGTATCATCTTGGCAGGAAAGGCTTCGAAGAATGGATTTAATTCTTATTATAAAAATATATGTACATATTAGTTTAAATAAAATTTTTTGATTATTTTTAAATCTGATTTTTGAATGAACAGTGAAAATTGGTTTTGGGGCGGCGCAAATGTCGGTACACCAGAGAAGGAAAGAGAGATAGTTCTTTTTTCAATTTTAAAATAGCGCACAAACTCAGCCTTTCCTTGAAGTGACACGAAAATGAGCGGAGTGTTGCCCATGTCGTCAATGGTCGCCTCAATGTTGGCACCAAGTCTCTCAACGACAAATTTGGCTAAACAATTTTAAAATAAATAAAATGATTTATTTATATATGAAATGTTGAATATGCCATAATAACTAATTAGTAGGGGTGCCAAAAATATTTACAAAAAAGTGGTCAAAATATATACATAGATATGTACCAAATATGTAAAAACAAAAATTAAAATGGGTCATTTTTTGGGAAAAAATTCTTCGTAAAGGGTGAAATAAGCATAAAAAGCCATAAAAATGACCTAAATAGTCTTAGAGAATCACATTTTAGTATTGTGGAATCTGCCATTCGTAATTTTAAACCATTTTTCCCAATTTCTCTTGAATTCCCTTTACTCACATTTCACTCACAATTTGCTATGTAATGTCCTTCTGTTCGCCCCTCCCAATTTGTGTCACTATTTAAGCTTTTGCTTCTCTCATTCTGCTGGACGACTTCTTCCCCTCCTCACATTCCCAACTCAGAACAATCCTAAAAGCGATCTTTTTCAACTGTTAATTTATTTCTTTGCATTAATCACATTTAATCTTTTCTTTTTACTTTTGCTTTCTGACTTGAATAAACTCTTTTCCAAAAACCTCTTGTCAAAAGAAAAAGGGCTAAAAACCGAGAAGTCCATGTGTTTGGACACAACAAGTATTTTATAATTAATTTTTGATATCTATTTAAAAAAAAACTGATTTAAGGGGTACGCCTCCAAAAAATTTTTTTTAACAATAATTTCTATAAATTCTCAAAATATGTAAAAAAAAAATGAAATATGTATGAAAAAATTGCGAAATTTTGGATTTTTGGGCATTTAATAAAAAAATTTCCTTAAAAACTCTTCAAAAATGAAAAAAATGTAGGAAAAAAGCTAAGAAATCCGAAGGGTACGAAGATTTAAAAATCACGGAATTTGTATAGGGCACGTAACCCGTACTTTTTCAGGCTGATTCAAGTTCTTACGGATTGAGAATTTTTAGCCCGTAACCCGTATTAATGTCAAGCCCGTAACTCTTAACTGTACCCATAAAATTGGGAAATCCCGGCCTCTAACAATTACCGACCAAATCAGTCCTGCCCCACTCACTTACCCGATTCCAATTTGCCCTGAATACAAGCGAGAAAAAGCAGCTTCTGTTCGTCAATTCCCTCATCATCTGCAGTTTGCATGGCTTGCGCTTCTGCTGATAAAATTGATAATAACGCAAAAATGCCAATTGAAAAAACTGCTAATTTGGTAGAATTTGCTGACAATGGCATTCCAAAGGGACAAATTTCGATGCGTTAATATTAAAAAAAATAAAATAGGAGCTTTTTTGTTATATTTACAAAAAAAAAGCAAAACATTTAAATTGTTGTTTTAATTGGGTTAATAATAATTATTTTTTTAATTTCCGAAGTCACAAAAAATTTCGGAAGTCTGAATTCGGAACCCAAAAATAAGGGGAACTCGGAGTTCGGTAAAGTCGGAATTCCGCACAATCCCTTCAATACATGTAAATGCACAAAATTATAGGCGCTTTAAATGCGTCCCATAATGTTAAATAAAAAAAGATCCAGGCAAAAACAAATAAAGGTTTTATGGGTCAAACACAAGAAATTTATTACAAAAACAATTTCGTTAAATCAACCCTTTCAATAAACTTTTTTATTAAAAATAATGGCGCACAAAATGATTATGGGACACATAATATTATACATAGCAAAGACCGCAAAAAAAAGTCACCAAATATCGCGAAAAAGGCAAATAATAGTCAACAAAAAATAGAAAAAAAAGGCATGAAAAGGCTGGAAAATCCCGAAAAAGGCATGAAAAAAGGCATTTAAAATTTTTTATGAAGGCTTTTTAGGGAGCAAAACACGTAAAACTTAATCAAAAAACTTAATTTTGGCCATTTAAATGATTATTAAATATTTTATAATGTTTTTCGAATAAGGAAAATTTTTAAACCTAAACTTTTTATCAATAAAAAAAATGAAATTTTAGCGATCAATTTTTGAGAAAATTTTTTAATTCTTAGGGGTGTATTTTTTGAAAATTTTTCAACTAATTTTTTAGGGGTGTATTTTCCCGATGTTATTGCATTTTTAATGGAATTTTTCAGAAAAAAAGGCACCAAAAGGGCAAAATGCCAAAAAAGGCATTTAAGGCACGAAAATTCCGAAATAGGCAAAAAAAGGCATAATAAAAGTCAACGAAGAAGCCTCAAACGAAGTGGAAACAACGTTTTTTATGCTTAATATACCGAAACTAGTGCGCAGAAAAAAGGCATATGTCTCAAAATGCGGTCTCTAATTATGGCATGGGATACAGAAAACCGACAAGAGCCAATTTGGTAAATATTCATCATATTCATAGCTCCCAAACTTAAAACTGCTCTAACTGTTGGAATTGATTCAGTCCATTTTTGAGCTTTGAGTTTGGGAGCTATGAATTAATAATAATATTTACCAAATTTTCGACTAAAAAGCTATAAATTTTATTTTTAATTTAAAAAAAATTTAAAGTAGTAGCACAAATAAAATTAAATAATAAATACATAACCACAAAATGGTCTGTCTCCCCATCGCATTTTGGCCTTTGCTCGGTCGGACGCACCCAACCAACAACAACACCAATGGATTGAATCCAAACGCTTGTCTTTTTTCTATATCGTGGCGTTCTGCCCAACCGTCTCCCCCCTCGTTCTTTTTCTGCTATTTTTACGTTTGTTTGGGTGGTCTTCGCCCCCCTTCTCTCCTCCCTCGTGCCAGTCGATTGTCCTCCCCCCCCCTTCCGCTGGTGTCAGCTTCCACCGAAAAATGGAAAAGTGTAGTTTTTGTAATGCAATATATTCAATTCAATTCAATTTATACGCAAAAGCGTGACACCGACATTAAAACAAAATAAATAAAATAAAATTGGTCACTGAATGAGATGGGGCGGTTTCAAAAGTAAAACATCAATATCATAGGTGTCAAGAAGTTTAGCAAACTCAGTAGAATTAAGTAACCTCGCCTCTTTAGGCAAACTCCTATAGAGGCGAGAGGTACGAATAAAAAACGAATGAAACCGAACATTGGTTGAACAATAAGCGGTTTTTATAATATAATCGTTTTTCAGTCCTGAATATATTTTTGAAAAAGAATCATTATGCTGAATATGGATCTTTCCCAAAATTATATCATGGAAAAGTTTTAAATCGATTTTTGTTCTGCGTTTTAAAAGGGATTCTTGTTTAAAGAGTTGAAGAAGTTCGTTATACCCGGGTATATCATCCTTATTATTATTACGTCTAAAAACAATACGTAAAAATGTTTTTTGGACATTTTCAAGAGCATCGATGTCTTTTTTCATATATGGATTAAAAACCGGAGAACCAAATTCCAAAATGGACCGACAATAAATATTAAATATATTTATAAGAATTTTTGGGTTTTTCGTTTTAAGTGACTTGAGTAAAGCAAAAGATGTTCTTATTGCTTTTTTGGTAATAAATTCTATATGTTTTTCCCATTTTAAGTCATTTGAAAAATAAATGCCAAGGTCTCTAACTGGTTCACCTTTTTCACTTTTTAAAATTGGAATATTATTTATAAAGTAACATTCATTAGGGTTTTTAGGCCCAATATGTGAAACTAAGCATTTGTTAGGAGCGATTTTAAGGCCATTTAATTCACAATAATTCCGAAATTTATTAATGAAAGAATGGAGTGGAGAAATAGTATTTTTTAAGAGTATAGAATAGGCCTTAAGATCGTCAGCAAAAAGCTTAATTTCAACATTTTCAGTTTTACAAAAATTAGGAAGATCTGATATGTAAATTAAAAATAAAAGCGGACCCAAATTTGATCCCTGCGGAACACCACTTAAGCATGGGAATTCATCAGAAAACGCAGAGCCAACTCTAACGAAAAATGTACGATTTTGTAGATAATTTTGAAGCCATTTTAGTAAAGTACCATTTATACCAATATTTTTGAGTTTAGAAACTAATCTTTCGTGCGGAACAGTATCAAATGCCTTCGCTAGATCAAAATATATAACATCAATTGATTTTTTGTTTTCCAAAGCCAAACTAAAGTCATCAATGACTTCCAAAAGTTGAGTTGTAACAGAGTGTTTTCTCCTAAAGCCATGTTGGCAATTCGGAAGTACATCATTTGTCTCAACAAAATTAGTGATTTTCTGGGTAATATTTTCTTCTAAAATTTTTGAGATGGAGCATAAAAGCGAAATTGGCCGAAAGTCAATGGGATTTATTGGGTTCGGTATTTTTGGAACAGGACAAATAATTGATTTTTTCCAAATGTTTGGGACTTGGCCAGTCATCATTGAAAAACAAAAAATATGAAATAGTGGATAAACCAAATTTTCTTTACAGTTTTTGAGAAAAATATTCGGGATGCTGTCAATGGAAGTATTATTACTGTTTTCTAGTTTATTAAGAGCCAAATAAATTTCATTAAGTGTCATTGTGAAAAAGTCAATATTTTTTTTTAGGGGTGACTTCACATGAAACAGGAATTTTTTGGTCAGTGAAGACCGAGTAAAATTGTTCGGCTAATAAATTGGATTTAGCTTTTTCGGAAAAGGCAATTTTGTTTTCGCTATTTTTAAGAGGGGGAATTTTTGTGTTTTTAGTTTTTAAAAAAGAACCAATATATCGAAATCGTTGTTTAGGGTCTAAACCACTTAAAAATTTATTTTCACGATTTGTAAGGTATTTCTTTATTTCATATTCAAGTTTTTTAGAGGTTTCTTTAAATTTTTCTCTAATTTTATCTTTTTTAAGGTCTTTCCAAAGTTGTCGACGATAAATCATAATTTTTTTAATATGATCTGGGAAATTATGTTTAGAATTTGATACTGTTAATGGAACATATTTCGATATTAAAAAATGCAAAAATGCTGCGAATTTGTTATAAATTTGGTCAATTTCTGTACAGTCCGAAAAAAAGGTAACCCAATCAGTAGAAGAGAGCATGGCATTTATTTCCAAGTAACTAGCTTTTTTAAAGTTAAAGTGTTTAAATTTTTTACAAGGAAAAACATTTAGTCTTAAATCAAATTTTATAGTGTTGTGATCACTAAGTGAGAATGGGGGGCCAATTGAAATGTCTTTTATGAGAAATTTATTATTTGTTAAAATTAAATCCAAAAAATTGCATTCCCTGGTGGGTTCTTTAATCATTTGATCAAGTCGTAAACCTTCAACAAAACCAAGGAAATTACTTTCATAATTTGTCAAATTATTTAGGATAGAGAAAGGGCCATTTTGGTTCCAGTGAATATTAGTAAAATTAAAATCTCCAAGAATGACAAAATTTTCTGTCGAGACTGCTAGTGAGGAAATTAATTCTAGAAGTTGCATAAAATTTTCGAATGTTTCGGTAGTTACAGGCCTATAAACCAAAATAAGACGGATTTTTGATTCGGAAATGGGCGAAAAAACATCAATACAAAGTATATCAGAATTTTGTATATTTTGAGTTTTTATAATTTCAAACGGTATTTCATTAGAAATGACAAACGCTACCCCTCCTCCTTTTTTATTCTTTCTATCTTTTCTTATTAAAGAGAAAGGAAAATTTTCTAAAATTTGCGAGTCGTTTATTTTATTATTCAACCAACTTTCGGTTATCGCGATAATTTTATACCTATTTTCTAAAAGTAAAAGCTTAAACTCATTCATTTTGTTCACTAAACTTCTTGAGTTAAAATAAAGACAATTGAGAAAATTTTGTGACCTCAAAAGTTTTTTCCCATGTTGCCTCCACGCCGCGTCGTCACCATTTCATTCTTTTTGCTTTCTTCATAATTCATCCGCCTCTGTTCACGAATCTCCCGCTCAGCCGCCAATTCTTCTTTCGTCAGAGAGGGCCTGACGAGAAGTCGCTGCCAACCAACATGCTGCTTCAGTTCCGTCCGGTTGCGCCCCCATTGTGCCAATGCAAAACGTTGGAACGTCGTCGCTGGCAAGACAACTTTGACCAAACGCGGCCCCTTTCGCTTCTCATCAATCCGCCGCCCCATTCTATACACCATCTGCGGGCAAACCTCCACATCCAAAGCGTCCAACACTTCCGCAACTGTTTCCGCGTGCTCTTTGGCGCGTTCTGACGGCTTTGCAGCCACAGCCTCCGGCAGGCCAATCAAAACGAGGCTTCGTTTGCGTTCTTTTTCCTCCGCACTGGAATTGTCGTTATTGTTGCTGTTGATTTTGCGCTCAATTTCGTTGAGGCGTTCAGCAATGGCGTTGAATTGTTCTGCCATTTGCGTTGCCAAAGTGTTGTTGTTGTTGTTTGATAATAACGTTTCAATTGAAGACAGTCGATTTAAGATGTTTTTAATATCGGTTGCCATTGATCTTAAGGACTATGTATTCATAAACAAATACAAGGAAATAAATTCAATTAAATAAAGAATTTCGCGGTTCTTTTTGAGTGGAATGAATAAAATTAGGTATTAGCCAGTTTTTTTGCTCAAGTTCTGAAATTAAGTTGCTTTCTGACACTTGACTTTGTTGGTTAGTATGGCACTTGTGATTCCGAGTGATTTTGCAGCTATTTTTGCTTGAGACCAAAAATGAAAACTCACTTTTAAATCATTTCATAAAAAATTTTCCAAGAAATTTCGCTAAATTTTTCAAAAAATCCACAAATTTTTGATGAAAATCTCCTAAAAATGGCTCAAAATCACAAAATTTGGTCATTTTTTGGACAAAATCTGTTAACAAACCGCATTTAAAACCGCAAAAATTTTCCCGGCGGTGCCTATCGGCACCGCCGGACCCCCTGTCCCCCAAAAAATTTTTTGGAAAAACCGCGCTACAAAAAAAAACGGGTGTGAAAAGCAAAAAAAAAAAAGGTCGTCGCCCGGGGGAGGTACCCCCCCCCCCAAGCCAAAATCCTGGGACCGTCCCTGGTTATTAGTAGAGATCGGTATTTTAAAAAAGCCTGTACCTGTATTTCCCTATTAAAACCTTTTTTTATTAAAAAATTAACATACATAAAAATACCTAAAAATATTGATTATCTATTAAACAATTCGGCTTCAATCCGCTCTCCTTTCTTCAGAACAATTAATGACTCTGATATTCAAATTATTAATAGTTAATCTTAAATTATTTTTGAATTATGCAACTTTCCAAAATAATCAAAGATTGACAAGGCTCCCAATAATTGGTACAATTTATATCATGTTCAATTGCTTTTTGTCTGAACAAATTGAATGCTGGGATGACTTATAAATCACGAAGAAAGGAAGGGGCTGCTAAGCTCCGGACTATTGAAATTATTCGGTTGCCGTTGAAGACTTTTTGATACATTTTCTCCCGTTGGCCCTTGGGAAAGGCATTTTCTTCTTTTTATATGATTTAATTTATTTTCATTTTTTTTTGAAATTGTGTATGCCTCAAATGTCTAATCCTCAATTTCGCACCACGATTTTCTTAATTAGTCAATGTCTTGGTATCAATAGGAAGCTTAAGGCATAATTATTCACACTTCGAATTGAGAAACATGCAATCATAAAACACGTTATCACGACCGCCGAAATGCTGATGCCATCCTAAATTTTATTTCTGCGTTAAATTTATTGCTCTTACAACTGCCATATTAATACAACAAAAATTAGAATAACTTACTAATTCCATTCAATTCTTTGGAGGAGTTTTTTATGAAAATTTCTTAAAATTCCTAAAATATGCATCAAAAAGTACTTTATTAATTAAAAACATGAGAAAAACACTAAGTGTGTTGACTAAACTAAGAATAAACCAAAAGATTAGTTGCTATTGCAAAAGGCCTTAATATTTTAGGTCGCTGATCCTGAATATGCAATTAGGTTTCATTTATTACATCGATAACGCTACAGATTGAAGCATCATTCTGAGGGAGGGGGGGGGAGGGTTAGGTCCGGATCAGGACGGGCGAAACTTCGAGCTTCGTGCTTCAAGCTTCGAAAACTTTGCGTTTTTGGGCTTCGAGCTTCGGGTAATTTACCCGAAGTTTCGGGAAATTACACCCCTAAAGATCGAGTTTTCAAATTGAAAATACACCCCTAATTATTGGCTTTTGCTAAGCTTAGATTTATATCTATCATTAGTTTTTCATGCGTGGTCAAATTGGTTGTGCTCTTGGTTTCCTTCTCTATTTTTGCGTTTGATCAGTTCACCTCTAAGTAATTGTTTTTCTTTTAATTTTTCAAATATATTAAAAATATCATTTACATCATTTTTTTCAAAATGTAATGATGAATGTATATTTTTAATATACAGGTCCAAAATTAGCACTTTTTCACACCAACGCCTAAAACTCGTGCTTCGAAAAAATGGGCTTCGCCTTCGGCTTCGAGTGCTAAGCCGAGCTTCGCCCGTCTCTGGTTCGGATCCCGGTGAAGTAAATGATTTTTCTATATTAATTTTTTATGTTTATTAAACCTTTAAACGAATTTCGATTTAGTATTCATTAATTTTTATTAAAATATTAAAATAAATATTTTTTAGAAAAAATAAAAATTGATTTATCCCCCTGGACGATAAATAGAGACGGGGAGGGGAGATTATTTTTCAATAATGGAGACGGGCGATATATCTACTCCTTTGAATTTTCATAATACAATTGTTTACTTTGTTTTGGACCGTAGGCACTGCTTACAAAAATTAGCTGCCTTTTTTATACAAAATTTGTACAAAATTACGATATTTTGGTGTTTGTTATGCTGCATTCATAACATTATCCGGGTTTTAAGGCATTTTTATTCCGCGTTCAATCTAATAGAAAATTGACAAATTATTCAATAATCTTTTGGCATTAGTTTTTTTTCTTCTTATTTTTTGTGTGTAATTTATGCATTGGTTGTCTGCTGGTGTCTGTCCTGTCGGAGTGACGGCTTTTAACTGGCAATTTTAGCCAAAATTCATCAATGATGCCTAATTATGGTGCGGAAAGGAAAAATGCGTAAGTGCCAAAAATTAGAAATAAAAAAGCACAGAGAAGGTGTTAATGGTGTTGATCAAGCAAAATTGGACAATGAAAGAGATGCGAAAGTGAGTGATGAAAAAAATAATTAAATTTTGTAAATTTATTATTCGAGTTGAATCAATTATAAATACTAGATAAGCAATTGAATAAATTTTGGCACAACATGGAAAAAATTGAGTTTAAGCAAATTCCGATAATACCACGGAATTCAGAAAAAATGCATAGAGATTAACCGGGACCGAAATTTGGACGGGACGGACCCTAACTCGGGATCCCTCTCGATTGTTTTTCCAAAATCTTCGGGATTGATCGGGATTCCGACTCGGGATTCCCATCATTTTTTGCCGAAAAGGAAACTGAAAACGGAAACTTTTAATTCATTAAATATTTAATTTTTTTTACAAACTTTGATAAATTACTGCAAACAGTTCTTTCGTCGTATTATTGCTAAACGAACATTTTGTTCAACTGTTTGGAGCGAAAAATTGTCAAATTGGAAAAGGCTGATAAAGAGAAAAAAACTAATTAATCCAAAATTGATAATTCGAAAAAAAACGTTAGCTACATTACTCTTAATGAAACTTTTGTTGACAATCAGCCCTCTCTCCTCCAAATTAATTCACTTCCTACATTTCGATCGCTTGACAGTTTTAATTTGCGCAATAATATTGCCGAAAACTTTTTTGGTGGCTCTTCGTAATTTATTTTATTTTTTCTTTCTATTCATGCCAAAAAATGATAAATCTTTCTGATTTATTAATTTTTCATCTTTAAAAAATTTATTTTTTAAATTTTCTCACTCGATCCGCGCACCAATCCTACTCCGGAGGTAGATAGGATCCTGACCCGGAGCCGCCGAAACCGCCAAATGAACCACCGTAACCGCCATACCCAGATGCTGAATAAATTGGATATGGATATATGTAGACAAACAATTTATGAAGCGCAAAGGCTTCAACAATTATAAATTGATATTTAATACTAAATTAATATATTATTTCTAATTTTTATTAAAAACTCGATTATTGTTAAATTGTTATTTAAGACTAAATTATTATTATTATTTATAAGAAATGGAAATTTTAGCACTTACGCCCGTAATTTCTGAAAAACGGAGCAGGCGGAGGGGGAAAAAGTGGCGGTGCCGCGCCAAATGCCGAAGTGCCAAATGGCGAAGTGCCAAATGGCGAAATGCCAAAGGAGCCGCAGTCGAAAGGACCACCAGCGGAAGTGGAACTGATGAACAACAAAAGAATGCCAAGGCCGGCGGCAAGCAGTTTCGGCACGAAATCGAACATTTTGATGCTGTGAAAATGAGAAAAAAAAAACAATAAAGCGGTTGACCACAGCAGGGCTTTCAATAGAAAAATAAGACCAAAAAAGTAAATCTTTGCGTTTATAAAAATTCTTGATCTGGTGAAGAGAATTTCTGTCCTAAAAATTGAATGTTTTTTTGAGAGGAGGTGAAGGCTAAATCAATATGCTAATTTTGGCATTTTTATTTGGTTTATTTTGACATCGTTTGAGAAAATTCCTTGTTTTGGGTGCAATAATAAAACAAATCATCCGTATGATATATGGATTTATAATTTTTTTTAAACATGAAAATTTTTTAAATGTTCCATTCTATTTTTATTTGTCATAAAATTGTATAAATTATTATTATTTAAAAAATAGTTAGTGGCGTTTGGTGCCTATTTTTCTGTGCACTCGAAACCGAATTTTTAACATGGTTTGGGCCTCAGAGTTTTTTCTCTTATTTACGAACTGTGATAAAATTAAAATATATTTATTAATGTAGAGATTTTCATAAGGTTCTTAACAAAAATAACAAATATGGGAAATTGCAAAAGTATTGAACAGAATGGAAAAAGTTTTTTATAAATAACCCATTAAAATTAAAATTATCCTGATAAAATTAAATTTTACATGTTTTGCTAATTTATAAATTTTTGATTTTTAAAAATTATTTATCTCAATTTTTGAATAAATTTTGTCATTTTACACCCCTAAATTTTAAGATTTTTAGAGCCTATTTTCCATTTTTAGTGCCTTTTTTGCTGTTTTTATAGCATAAATCCTACCTATTTTGGCGGTTTTTAGAGCCAAAAAATGGTATCCCTAATCATTTGAATAATTCAAAATAGCGTTATTTTCCAAAAAACTTGAAAAATTATAATTGGTTAAATATTATCATTTTTACTAATTTATTAATGAATTTTTGTTAAATGTTAAATTATGCTTTTAAATTGAACTTTTTAAAAATATTTTATTACTGACGCATTTTTCCTGAAGCCGCAAATTTTCTCTGTTTATCGAAAAGTTAAAGATTCCTGAAAAATATGTATCCATGTGAAAATGGTGATATAGTGAATGAAAATGGTTTTTTCGAAATTCGGCTTCAAAATTTGCAAAGTGGTTTTTTGGTACAAATATGGCAACTAGGGCTAATATTTTTAGGTTTTATTTATTTTTTTCTTGACAAATGAGCTCTCTATGGTCTGAAATGCACGAAAAAACGTTTTTTTAGTGGTTGTTAAGCTATTTTCTAGTTATAAGCACCTATTTTCTAGCTTTTTATTTTTAGTACCTAAAAATCTAAAAAAAAATTTGTAAAAAAACCTAAAAAATTTTTTTTTTGACTAGAATTTTTGGTTTCAAAAATTATATATAATATCTCAATATATTGATTTAGTTTAATTTTGTTCATCTCTTTGGATAAAATTTTAGGATTTACACCTCTAAATTTGAAACTTTTCGTACCTATTTTCCAATTTTGGGGTTTTTAGAACCAAAAACTAACTATTTTGGAAGTTTTTAGCACCTAAAACTCAGCTTCAACACTCGCGTTATACACTTTTTTTATTTCGGGAATCACAGCATTAGCAACATCTTTAGCGTACGGAACATTTCAAAAAAATTAAAAATAGTTGGCACCATCATTTTTAATTCTATTTAGGATGTGAATAAAATTGTTAAAAAGAATCTTTTGACTTAAAATAAAGTTTTTGGCAGGTTTTTATTTTAGAGCCGAGCCTAAAAACTTTAAAAAAATTGAAAAAACCTATTTTGATCTATTTTGGCGTTTTGCCCGAAGTTAAAATAAAATGCAATAAAACGAAAAAGACATCCGTAAGAATTGAACTGAATTTTTCAAAATGCACCTCTAAGAAATGAAATATTTCTCAAATGTTCTTCTCCAACGGTATTTACATTTTTACTAAAATTTTTGCCCTCAGTTTCTGAAATTTATATCCATTTTTTCAATTTATGTCCGTATTTTGGGCGTCCATATTTAATGGGCAATATTTTCGCGACTTATATCATATAATTGTTATTAGTAGAGACCAACTTTTGAGGCATATGCCTTTTTTTCTGCTCATTAGTTTGACATATTTGTATAAATAACACATTTTCCATTTGGTTTGAGGCTTCTTCGTTGACTTTTATTATGCTTTTTTTTTTGCCTTTTTCGGAATTTTCGTGCCTTAAATGCCTTTTTTGGCATTTTGCCCTTTTGGTGCCTTTTTTTCTGAAAAATTCCATTAAAAATGCAATAAAATCGGGAAAATACACCCCTAAGAAATGACTTGAAAAACTTTCAGAAAATACACCCCTAAGATAGAAAAATTTTCTGAAAAATTGATCGCTAAAATTTCATTTTTTTATTGATAAAAAGTTTAGGTTTAAAAATTTTCCTTATTCGAAAAACATTATAAAATATTTAATAATCATTTAATGACCAAAATTAAGTTTTTTGATTAAGCTTTACGTGTTTTGCTCCCTAAAAATCTTAATAAAAAATTTTAAATGCCTTTTTTCGTGCCTTTTCATGCCTTTTTTTCAATTTTTTGGTCTCTTTTTCGTCGGTCTCTATTCATTCATTTAGAATTAATTTGTTTAATACATTTCTTTCCCACTCATTACCAAATATTCAATTTAACATTGTGTATTTGCGCAAACTCAGCTAATTTGGTCATAAACTGCGGCGCTGATTTTGTAATGATGGAAAACAAAAATAATGCAACTGATAAAAGGAAGGGAGAAGAGGATGGGGGGGGGGAATCAAATAAACAAATGTGATCAAAAAAAGAAAATAGGAGTGAAAAAGAGAGAGAAAAAGATGCGAGGGAGCAGAGAGAGAGAGAGTGGGAAAATAAAAGAACGAGAGAGGGTTGAAAACAAAAAGAAGATAGAAAGAAAGAGAGAGAGTAAAAGCAGAGAGAGAGAGACAGAGTGAGAGAGAAAGAAAGCCAAGGAGAGAGAGAGAGAGAGAAGAACTCAGAGAGCTCGAAAATAACTATATAGCCAGTAAGAAAAGAGAGCAAACAATGAATGAAAGAAGAAAGTGGAGAGAGAATGAGAAAGAAAAGGGCAAAAGTAAGGGAAAGAGAGAGAGAGAGAGAGAGAGAGGCGAGAGAATGAAAGAAAAGGGTAAAAGTGAGGGAGAGATAGAGAGAGAGAGAGATAAGTACGAGAGTGGGAAATTTGATCAAAGTCCAAGGGATCTCCATCATCATGATTATATCATCAACAACAACATCATCATTCTCGGTCAGCAGTAAAAGGTGGGTGGATGGTACGCGAAAACACCGCCAAACCCATCGAAAGTGTTGCATTCCAGCATTTAAAGGGGGCAGTTAAAAAGAGTGGTTTTATCATTTTTATGATTACTTCATTAATATTTTAATTAATTAGTGCATTGATCACGCCCGAATAAATCCCATTTCAATATTTGTTATGCTGTTTAAGGGCATTTTAAGACCATTAAACACAAATATGACAAATTAAAAAAAATTTATATTTAATTATATGTAAGTGGAACAAAACCAAATAAGAACAAAAGTTTGAATTCATATTTAAATTAAATTTTTTTAGTAAAATTTTTTTTTTTGCATAAAATATGTAATTTTAAAAAATTGAATATCAGGGCATAGCCCAGACCATAGGCTTCGGGTAGGGGTATTTTTTTTTGTACTTCGGCCTTAATTTATTTACATTACTTTTCAAAAAAAAAAAATTAACCGGGGTAGGGTCCGAAAATTTTGAGAATTTACTTTTCAAAAATTTTCCCATTTTCATCAAGAAATTTCTCAACGTCCTTGATGGATATGTATGTATACAATAAGAATATTACCAGATTCTTTATTCATTTTTCATATATCACCTACAACAATGGAACATGCGAGATGCCCCTATGTTAAAGAAAATGTAATTTTACAATTTAATTTAAACTACCAACTTAGATTAATGGTGACCCTGATCATTAAAATTGATTATTCAAAATATAAAAATTTAATTTTTAGGCACCATTGCCGACAAACATCAAAGAGGCATTGCCAAAGGATGTGTCGGTGAAAATTCAACAAATCCATGACGATGGGTCGTTGAGCGCGGAGCAAAAAATGGAGCGAATTGACTCGATCATTTGCACTCTGCCGGAGAATGTCATTGACCAAATTCCGGACCCGCCAGAAGTTGCGCAACTCCCGGCTGATGTAATTGCACTAATTAAATTCGCTAATTAGAAAAGCTAATTGCTCGCTGATTGGGTGTAATTAAGGTGCGCCAGCGCGTCAAACAAATTGAACGCCAGCAGGGAAAGTCATTCAGCACTAAATTTGAAGAGATCATGAAATATGTGGACACTTTGCCTGAAGGCACAAAATCGGCTGCCAAAAACATTTTCCATTGAATTTTTCATGGAAAAGGAGGAGAGGAAAGAAGTGGAAAAAGCAGCATGGATTAATGAAAGCAAGGCTAAACAATATTTATTAAATATTTTATTTTTTGGTAAAATATTTCCAATTTTTCATTTCCAATAAATATTTTTGCTTTGTTCTTTTCTTCCAATTTACGCTTAAGCATGCACATAAAAAGTGAAAAATATAAATTGTGTCTCAAAATATCTTCAAATTCGTTAAATTTAAGCTAAACATCTCGAAAAGCTAATTATGTATGAAAATCATTTTGGAAGAAAAAACAAATTGAATCGAAAATTTATTAATTTAAGAAAAACCCGAAATTTCCATTTTGGACTGATTTTTGGCACATATTTACAATGAAAGTTACAGTTTGATTAATTTTATCGAGAAAATAAAAATAATTTTGCACTTAAAAAATAATTAAATCGCGAAAAATACAAAATATGCATGTGGAACTTGGTCCTAGAAGCTTGAATCAAGCTAAAAAATATTTTTCATGCATTTAAGCCTCAAACAGTCGAGGAAAAAATATACATATAATTTGCCGCCCTAATAATCACTTTTAGAAAGTGAGGAAAATTCACTTCATTAGCAGGTAGGTCATTTGGAAATTTTATCAGCCTTTTTGGAATTTCACTTAAAAAACGAATATTGAAAAATATTTTTCCATGAATTTTTCGTCCGTTTTTATTTTCGTCGTCGCATTCGATCATTGCGCGGTTGTGCGACGGAGAATGAGAAAAGATGCAGTTCATTAGCTAATTCTTGCGCACTAACACAGAATCCTTCCAGGCAAAACAGCTTGTCCGGGCAGTGAATGTGCCGTTTGCATTCGGCTGAAAAGAAATATTAATTATTTAAATAGTAATTTAATTTACACTCACTTCCATGAATGTTTTGCATTGCCAAAATGGACGAGTCACGAAGCGCAACAGAAAAAATACAGAAGAAAATTGCAAAAATGATTGAGATTCTCATAATTTTGCTAAATCAGTAAAGCGAAGAGAACACAGTCTTTTTTATATTAATGTCAGATTTGTAAAGAATTACATTTTTGAGAAATAAACAACTTAAAAATGCAAATTTAGGCTAAAAATTGTGTAAAGCTTAGAAAAATCTTTTGCCAATTAAAAGACATTGAATTTTTGGAAAATAAATTGAATTATGTATTTTCTAACTTTCGGTTTTCAATTAATTTAGCCCCATAAACACGCGAAATGCTCATCAATTTCTATCGTGCGATGGGTTGGACCACACTGTCCTCCCCCCACCCAATTTGACGCCGTCCCAAAATGAAAAAGCACTCCGACGTCGTCCGACTTTTAATTTTACAATAATAATTATTTTTGTTTATTTACTTATTTTTTACTCGCAAAAAGTGTTTAAAGCTGCCGCATTTTGCTTCTGGCGCAAAATGTGTGCATCATTAATTCGTAATTAGCGGCAGTAAAATGTTTAAAATGGGAGCACAACATTCATTGGTGGTGATGGCCCAGACGAGCACAATTTGACCGGTTTTTGCTCATCATCAGCGGGGAGAAGGGAGGGAACAAAGCCAAATACAAAGTGAAATTTTAAACTTTTAATGCTTACCCCTGGGGCGATGAAAAATAGACAATATTTAAGCCAAATATAAAAAAAGATGGCGCGTAAAAAAGGTTTTTTAACGAATTTTTGTTTACATGTTCAACTTTTCACGTTAAAATTAAACTTTCTATTGGTGGAAAGAAGCGGGTCAGTTCCGTCGACTTGAAAATATGTACATAAATAAGTAAAAAAAAAATCCCGAAATATGTAAGAAAAATACCAAAATATGTAAAAAAAATTTTAATGGTCATTTTTTGGAAAAAAATTCTTAGTAAAGTGTGAAATAGGCACAAAATGCCATAATGACCTAAATAGGCTTAGAATCACATTTTTGATATTTAAATTTAATTTTTGGTATTTCCTTTTTTGACAAAAAAAACAATTTTTAGGGGTACATATTCAAAAAATTTATTTTTTTCACAAGAAATTTTTATAAATTTTCAAAATTTCTCAAAAAAATTTAGAAAAAAATGCTAAAAAGTCCAAAATATGTACCAAATATGTATAAAATCCCGAAATATGTAAAATATCTATAAAAATGTCGAAATATGAAAAAATATGTAAATAAAAGCCACAACTTTTGTTCGCAAACACAAAAAAAAAGAAAGTGTTTTTCCTACTATTTAGAGCATGGAGAAGCCAGGAAAAAATATGTATTTACATAAAATTGCCACCCCTAATAATAATATTTATGAAAATTAGGATTTGATTGGGAATAAATTTGAATAGTCCTTTGATTTTTAATTTTTTTTTATGAATTTTAAAAATTAATTGGTGTAAAAACAAAAGTAGGTATTTTCTGTATTATGTTCAGAAACAATTCGGCAGAAAAAAAAATAAAACTAATAAAAATCCTTCAAATGCATTTTGTTGAGATTGATCCAAATTACTTTATTGATTAGCAACAAAATTAATATAAAATCTAACTATTTAACATAATATTTAAATAAATAATAATTTTTGGTTTTTTTTTTTTTTGTAAATTGTTGGGACGTAAGCAAACCCAAAAATGTTGGCGCCATTGCTGTGGACAGATTATGATGGGAACATTTGACCAAAATAAACAAAAATTTGTTTATTAATCATTGTAAAATTGCAAAGAATAATAACAATGATGGAACTAATAATAAATAACAATTGATCCCATGTAATAAAAGCACATTCAAAAATTAGCGATTGCATAAATCGGCTTAATGATGCTTTGCGGGGGGGGGGGAGGAACCTGAAAGCTCTGCGGGACGACGATAATTGGCCCAGAAACATTGAACAAAATTGCCACCCAAAAGCCATCTCCAGGAAACACACCAGCAGACAATGAAATAAAAAATTTATAATTACACTGAGAAAAAAAACTAATGCCAAAAGATTTATTTTAATCATATTGGGTTCTGTTGATTTTCTATTAGATTTATCGCGGGATACCCCCAAAATGTCTTAAAACAGGGGATAATATTTAAATGCAACCTTAAAACATTAAAAATTAATTATTTTGTTTCAACTTCTATAAAAAAGAAACTAAATGCTAAAATTTACCAAGCAGCGCTTGTGGTGTAAAACAAACCAAAACGATTGTATTATGAAAAATCCAAATAAGTGATATATTTTTAATTAATAAAAAAAAATAAATTTCTAAATCTTATTAACAAAAAATTATAATAATTTGATACAGAAAATATTCTTGCCATTCTCCCATTAGCATAAAATTAAAATAATAATAAATGAAATTAGGGTTCCTCGCCGACCCTCCGCCGACGGGTTTTATAAAAAAACTGATTATTGTATTTCACCGAAACACCAACTGAGAGACGGTCTTCTGTACCCGTATGCATAAAGATCAGGATCGGATCCCCGGATCGTGATCCACGAATCACTGATTCGAGGATCGAAAAATCCGTGGATCAAAATCCGTATGCATAAAGATCGGATTGGGTGATCCATGGATCTCGATCCGTGGATTGTATTCCTTTTCTTTTCCTCAGTAGTTCTCATCAAATCCAACGCTATTTTCCTTTCCTCTAAATCGACCTGATCCGCGGATCACTTTATTTACCATGAATATTAAATATTTGGGTTTTTTGCATTTTTGTTGTTGCATAATTTATGGATTAACCTAGATGATCAATAACTGAAAGATTGTTTACCCAAACTATGTTTTTGATGGCGGTGAATGCTAAGAGTTACTACAGCATTACGAAATTTGGCTGGAAAATTCATTTATTTTGCTCCTTATGAACAAGTACCGGAATTATGAATGAATTTTGGTCAAAAAATTAGTACCCTTTGCAGGCCAGAGAAATAATTATACCAAGCTTTTATAATGTTGCTAATTTTCCTGGTGTAATTGGCGCCATTGATTGTACACACGTGCGAATTATTCCTCCAGCATCCGCTCACGAAAAGGACTATTTTAATCGAAAAGGATACCCCTCGATTAACGTCCAAGGTACAATACATATAGAATGGACCGAATAATTCATTAGCAATGTGATTAGGTGTTGTCGATCACAATGGCCGATTTTCAAACATTTCTTGCCAATGGCCTGGTTGCAGCCACGATGCCTTTGTTCTCCGCCAGTCAAACGTATGGGAAGCATTTGAAGGTGGCCAAATCCAAGGAATTATTCTGGGTGATAGTGCTTATCCAACACGTCGCTGGCTAATGACACCTTTTGCAAACCCCACAACTGCTGCTCAACAACAATATAATTATGCACATGCAAAAACAAGGGTTATTGTCGAGAATGCATTTGGGAGATGGAAGCGGCGATTCCATATTTTACATTCCGAAGTACGAATTAAATTGCAGAATGTGCCAACATTGATCACGGCAGCAGCTGTGCTGCACAACATTGCAATCGATCGCAATTTGCCAGATTTTCTTAATGAAACTTTTGTTGACAATCAGCCCTCTCTCCTCCAAATTAATTCACTTCCTACATTTCGATCGCTTGACAGTTTTAATTTGCGCAATAATATTGCCGAAAACTTTTTTGGTGACAAAAAAGGGTAAAGTAATTCCCATCGACATTTCATCGTCTACAGAACGGAAATTTTGTGAAATTCATCAGTTTTCTTCTCACCGAATTCGACAAGTGAAATTTTGTGAAAAAGGGCGAAGTAATGCCTAATCTTCGGTCGCCTCCGCTTACACGTCAAAGAGCACTCAACCTCGGCATTCGTCTAAATAACAACGCAAACCAGCAGGGGGGGGGAGCAACAAATTGTAGAACCACAGCACCTAGCAGACCGACGTTTGGAAAACGAGGCTCGCCATAATTCTGTCTCTTCAGTTGCTTCATCACTTTTGGACCCAACTGAAATTTCGCCGACGCCTGTCAACCTCTGGAATTGTTCTTTTAGTTTACCTCCAACTTTCTATTCCATTACGCTTAACCGCGAATTATGCTAATTGATCAAATTTCATTAAAAATAATTTCGGTCCGAATTCATAATTTATTGAGCAAAATATTTACAATTGCGCAGATTTTCAAAATTGAAAAGCGTAGACTAATAAATTTTCCATGGCAAAGGGGGGCAAGGAAAAGCATTCAAAAAAGTAAAATAGACGAGAATTTAAGGTGAGCCGAATTTGGAGAAGAAGCCGAGCGGCGGCAAACGCCAAAAACGACAGTGGGGAGGCTGGTATCCGTAATGACAATGAGCAAAGGATGAATGAATGAATGTGTGGGACCAAAAATTGGATGGATTATTTGATTACCGTATTTTCTCTAATTATATGCCCGTCTCCATTAATCTACCCGTCTCCAATTATCTCCCCCTTTCTGAGGGGGTTGAAATAATATACCCGGGCATATAATTAGAGAAAATACGGTAAGGCCTTTTGCAATAGCAACTAATCTTTTGTGGTTTGTTCTTCGTTTAGTCAACACACTTAGTGTTTTTCTCATTATTTTTTAATTTTTAAAAAAAGATAAAATTATATAAATTAATAAAATTGTATAAATTATTATTATTTAAAAAAATAGTTAGTGGCGTTTGGTGCCTATTTTTCTGTGCACTCGAAACCGAATTTTTAACATGGTTTGGGCCTCAGAGTTTTTTCTCTTATTTACGAACTGTGATAAAATTAAAATATATTTATTAATGTAGAGATTTTCATAAGGTTCTTAACAAAAATAACAAATATGGGAAATTGCAAAAGTATTGAACAGAATGGAAAAAGTTTTTTATAAATAACCATTAAAATTAAAATTATCCTGATAAAATTAAATTTTACATGTTTTGCTAATTTATAAATTTTTGATTTTTAAAAATTATTTATCTCAATTTTTGAATAAATTTTGTCATTTTACACCCCTAAATTTTAAGATTTTTAGAGCCTATTTTCCATTTTTAGTGCCTTTTTTGCTGTTTTTATAGCATAAATCCTACCTATTTTGGCGGTTTTTAGAGCCAAAAAATCGTATCCCTAATCATTTGAATAATTCAAAATAGCGTTATTTTCCAAAAAACTTGAAAAATTATAATTGGTTAAATATTATCATTTTTACTAATTTATTAATGAATTTTTGTTAAATGTTAAATTATGCTTTTAAATTGAACTGGTATACAAATGGATTTAAAAAGTTAAAAAATCCCTATTTTCTACGGTTAAACACATAGGAAATCGCGGGTTGCTAACAGTAGTTCAAATGCAGGATAACTTTTCAGCTAGAACGAACTATCAATAAGCTACCTTTAAACCACAAATTATTTTCGATTTTTTCTGTTTGATAAGCGCTTTGCAAAGAAATAAAAATGTGAAAATTTGTTACGAAAAAAGCGAATTTTGGAACATCAAGAAACATTGAACAGACAATAAATGATCAGTGTTACAGACAGAAATCCCGAAAGCAAAATTTTTGTTTTGACCATTTGTCCCCTTTTCTCCATTGCTCATTCATCCCTTTTTCCTTGCGCATTCATCCCTTTTTCCCTTTGCTCATTAGTCCCTTTTCTACTTTTAATTCATCCCCTTTTCCCTTTGCTGATTTGTCCCTTTTCCCTTTGCTCATTCGTCCCTTTTGCTCTGCTCATTGTCCCTTTGCTCATTCGTCCATTTTCCCTCTGCTCATTTGTCCCTTTGCTCTTTCGTCCCTTTTCATTGACTCCCTCCGCCACTCTTCTCCTGTCTTCGTTTCGCTGCTTCAACACTCGCGTTATACACTTTTTTTATTTCGGGAATCACAGCATTAGCAACATCTTTAGCGTACGGAACAACTTTCTGTTGGGAGTAAAATAATTAAATATTTGCTTAATTTTATTATTATTTATTTATATTATTATAAGCCACTTCCTCCACAAATCCTTGCACTTTCTCATGATTCTTCGGGTCTTGAGCATATTCTTTTATTGTGTTGAAATAATTGCGCACTGCCGGCGCCAAAGTGTCGCGAAATCCATCGGCACCCTTTTTTGTTTAAAAGTCAAAAATATAGAAAATTGTTATTAGTGAACTGTGAGGACTAGGTATACAACTTTTAGGTTTTAGCCTTTTTTCCTCAGCTCGCTATGGCCTGAAACGCACGAAAATCAATTTTTTTCGGCTTTTGTTAAGCTACTTTTCGAGTTAGGTTTTTATTTTTAGAGCCTAAAAATTTTTTGAAAAGCTTATCGTGGTGAGCTATTTGGCGTTTTGTCCAAAAGTATTAACAAAATTGCAATATAAAAGAAAAATACACACCTAAGAATCAACCCCAAAAATTTCAACAAAAAAACACCCCTATGAATTGAAAAATTTTTCCAAAAATTTATCTATTTTGGCAGTTTTTAGCAACTATAAATTGCGCCCCTACTGAGGACAACTCAGCCAAAGGGACAACAATTTCACTTTTGTTCGAATTTGGGTCAGGGGTCCGAAATAGGTCGAAATGGAGATGTCGGATTTGCGACCAACAACCCCAAAAACTTTTTTTTGGCATTTTTTATTTTTAAATGTGAAAAAAAATCTCGGGGCCTCGCACTAGAGATTCAAAACGATAATCAGTCAGTCAGTTTACCTTAATCATATATTCGTGCGAAGTATCCACAAATCGGCTATACACATCTTTATTGTTGCCTTTTTGGTCATTTTTCTCCTTTTCTGTGGCGACCAGCAGAAAAAGGGGGAGCAAGGTCAAAGTGAGAAGAGCAACTTTCGGCATTGGCATTTTCTTAGAATCAGTGATGAAATGAGAGCAGAGATTAGAGAACCAGCAATTACACGAATTCCGGGCACTTTCAAGCAAAAAATGAATTATGGACAACTTTTTTTAAATTATCGTTGATTTCATAAATTTTAATAAACATTTTAAAGTTTCCCCCTACAAAGCCTTAATCGCAATGAACTCCAAATAAGTTTTTTTCCGAGTACTTTTTGAGGAATTATTTAAAAACTGCAAAAGCATATGCGGTAAGCCCCAAAAAAAAAAATTAATTTTAATTTCTTTTTCGTAATTTTGCTTTTGAAATTACGAAATTGGCACCAATGCCTTTCATTTTGCCATTCTCATTGACAGCATTCATCCATTCTTATAAATTTAATTCGCTAATTGAACAATTGGATATATATAATTCAATATCTTTGTTGGATATTAAAATAAAAAAAATTGGCATATGCTGCGATTGATTGTGTGGCTTTCCCACAATGGTGGGAATGATGCGTTGAAATGCTCGCATGAGAAAGTGCAAAAAAATGAGCATAGAAAGAAAAATGTCAGCCATGGAGGACAATCGTAAGTAATGGACGACAATCCGCCAGTAAAAGTTAAGTTTGTAGCAGGGATTAGAGCCCGGCGCGGGATTTTGCGGGATCCCAGTCCGCAATCCCGCATTTTTTGGAAAATGCGGGATTGCGGGATTTGCGGGATTAATCCCGCGGGATCCCGTCCCGCAAAGAATTTTGAGTTCCAATCCCGCAGCGGGATCCGCAAATTTGATTTTTTGTGCGGGATTATGCGGGATTTTATAGGCAAACATTCGGCCTATTTACTTTGCATCACGACAATGTAAAAACTATGAAAGCAGATACTGCCCAACAGAATTGGAGGCTTTGGCTGTGCGATTCGGTACCAAGAAATTCAGCCAATTTATCACCATGATCGGACTTTAATTTTGGAATTGCCTGACATAAAAATAATAAGATTTTATTCTGTGTGCTTTAATTGTGTGTAAGCGCTGAACTGTTCGACGTGCTGCTGAGTGAAATTAAATTATTTGTACGTGGCGCTCCTGCAAAAAGGAGTGGTCGACGCGGGTTTTATACGGGGAATTGTAGAAGTAGGAAATTCTACAAAGTCTTCAACTACTGCGGCGACAAAAGTAAAAAGTGAAAAGAAATTCACCAACGATTTGTCAGCTCGGTAAAGTAATTCCGTCTACAAAGCTGATTCGACAAAAAGGGTAAAGTAATTCCCATCGACATTTCATCGTCTACAGAACGGAAATTTTGTGAAATTCATCAGTTTTCTTCTCACCGAATTCGACAAGTGAAATTTTGTGAAAAAGGGCGAAGTAATGCCTAATCTTCGGTCGCCTCCGCTTACACGTCAAAGAGCACTCAACCTCGGCATTCGTCTAAATAACAACGCAAACCAGCAGGGGGGGGGAGCAACAAATTGTAGAACCACAGCACCTAGCAGACCGACGTTTGGAAAACGAGGCTCGCCATAATTCTGTCTCTTCAGTTGCTTCATCACTTTTGGACCCAACTGAAATTCGCCGACGCCTGCTCATGTCTGGAATTGGAGAAAATGTTGTTGGAGTTCAGAACGGACCGCGAGATGAGCAACAATTCGACGCACTGCTGAACCAGCATGGTAACGACTTGTTTCAAAATGAAAATCGGGGAGAAAATTTTGAGAGGGACGTTTTTCAACCGGTGGTCAGAGAACCGCCGTTGCAATTTTCGGAAAATTTTGAAAATGGTCCGAGGCAATATGAGTTAGTTGGGGTACGGCCTGTTGTGACTTCGACGCCCCATGCGGTGCAACCACAAAGGCGACCAAACTCTGAACCCTTAAACCCGGGCTTAGTTCGTCCCCAAGCGATGTTTCTGAATAGTTTTCAACAAAATATCGCCTCAAATCCAAACGGCAATCAACGGCAAAGAGCCGAACAGCGTTTCATCGATGAAGACGAACGACAAGCGGCTCTGGTTAGACACCGCCAAGCAAATTTGACCCATTATGTGAACAACGACCGCGATTTTAACGCGTTTCATCCTATCGCTGGTGCTCAACACGTTTGGCGCGCACAAATTCAGCATGTTTCATACCCAAACAACCCGCAAATCGGCGTGGTTAACCCTCAACAAAGTCCACAACAAAATCAAGGATTTGTAGGGAATCAACAAATTTTTCGTCCCGTTGCGGGACGAAATGATTTTCACCCTGAAAATTATGGCGACAATTTCAACTTCGGACATCCCGAACAGCAAAATTTTGGTCAGCAAAGAACTGAACAGATTCAAATCGCAAATTTGGAATATGTTTTGACTTTGGACCGTCTGCCAGAGCTAAAAGGAAATGAAGGAGCGGATAAAGTGAAAATTTTTTTCAAAAAATTTTCAAACGCAACGGAAGAATGGCCCGAGCATAAAAGGGTTAAGGCATTAGAAACGAAAGTCTCAGGCCGTGCAGAACGTGCTTTTAATGCAGCAATAAGCTCTGGACCACATCGCTTCGATTCAATTCGACGTGCAAATGCAGAATCAGTTGGAAGAGACGGATTGCCGTGAGATGGGAGCATTTGATAATATGTGCGTCATTTGTGAATATTTAAGGGGTACCGATGGCTTAGCAGGATTCATTTCAAGCCAACAATCCCTTCCCACGCTCAATACCCATTGACACCAAAATTTATGCGACGATTATGCCATTTAAACATTTCATCAGAGCTCTAGCAAATCCTGAGCTATCTCTAACTTTGGAAATGTCGCGGAAATCGGGAATGTCCTTCGATGAATTCGTGGCACTAGCAGCTCGTGCCGAATCGATTCAACGGGCGACCAGAGTGTCATCCAATGAAAACAAATACTCGGATAATCGGAACCGAGGCTTTTATTTTTCGAATAATTTTTCAAGACCGCAAAGTTCTGAGTTTCAAGGAAACTCACAACAACCTCGAGGAAGGATTGTTTGCTACAATTGCAATGAGCCGGGTCATCTTATCGCCGTCGTCAAAACTGATGCTTCTGCGGATGATGATGATGATTATTGTAAAACGGAAAAGACTGCTGATTGGGAAGATGAAAGAAAAATGAATTTATTTAAATTTATTTTTTTACTAAATTTTCCGATTAAAAAATTTTCAACCCAAATCACAGAATTTTCTCAAACAAAACTGCATCGTTATGCAGGAGGACCAACCACTTATTTTTATGCTTGTCAATATTTCTCCTTTGTCCCCAGCCCGATTCCCGTCCCCATCCCAATTTATGTAGCCACCCCAATTCCCGTTCTCTGACCCGTATTTTTCCCTTTCTCTAACTCATAGACATACCACAACAGATTTCCCTATAAATAGCAGTGGAATTTCGGTTCGGTACCTTCACTCGAAAAATTTCCACAATCATTTCTAAAAAATATGGCTATCAACATGCAGGACAAGCGTGGTCTTCTCAACCAAATTCTGGGAGAAGCCGACATAACAGTGACCACTAGTGGCTTAACGATTAGCGGTCCTCGCCTCTCCTCTCCCCGTTTTGTCCCATTCGATGAGAGCGGCAGATGCAAGTCTTGCAAAGGGACGGACGCAATTTGGCTACAATTTGCTGTTTGGCACGAACTCAATGTCGAAATTGGGCTTTCTTCTATACGACTCGGTGAACAAAGAAATGATTGAATTTGAGGAAGGGCAGCAAAATGATGGGAATTCAGCTCGAATTATTTTTTCTACAAAAATCGAACCTCGAACGACCAAATTAATTGAAATTGGAGTAGACAAAGAATGGAATGGTAAAGATGTGATCATCTTACCTTCAAACATGGAAAGCGGTGTTAAAGTTGAGCCAACAGTTGGAAAAGTTGAAGATGGCAGAGTGATTGCACAAATCACAAATTATTCGACCCTTTCGCAACGCATAAATGAAAAAACTTATATTGGCATGATTGAAAAGGTGGACGAGATTTTTGACACCGAAAATTCGATTTTGTCAGCTGAAATTTCATCAACAATGGCTTACGGCAAAAACGAAAGTGGGAAACTCGGACGCGCTGATCTTCACATCGGAGAAATTTTGGGGCATCATAAGACCGAACTGTTGGAACTTATAAGCCAACACACCGAAATTTTCGCTACTTCTGAACAGGAATTAAGCCAAACTGACTTAATCCGTCACAAGATCGAAACGGGAAAGGCGCTTCCAATTAAATCGCAAATTCGCCCAGTCCCATATGCCTACCGAGAAAAGGTATCGGCAATGATTCAAGACTACTTAAGCCGCGGAATAATTCGCTCATCAAATTCGCCATGGGCTTCCCCGATTGTGATCGTGCCGAAAAAAGACGGAACGCTGAGATTTTGTGTCGATTATAGAAAACTTAACTCTGTAACAGTGAAAGATGCATTTCCACTGCCCAACATCGACAACACACTTTTAGCCTTGGGCGGAAAGAAAGTTTTTTCGACCTTGGACTTCATTTCGGGATATTGGCAGATTAAAATGGATCGTAATTCGATTGAGAAGACGGCTTTTTCGACGGAGTTTGGTCTTCACGAATTTTTGGTTCTCCCTTTCGGCCTTTGCAATGCAGTGGCAACATTTCAGCGGTTTATGACCCGACTTTTTGCGGAATGTCTTAACAAATTCGTCTTTATCTACATAGACGACGTCTTAATCGCATCTGAATCATGGGACAAACACATCGAACATCTGAAAGAAGTCTTTACACGGATAGAAAATGCCGGACTGAAATTGAAAGTAAGCAAATGCCACTTTGCTTCAAACGAACTTCCGTTTCTGGGGCATATTCTCTCCCGTGAAGGATTGAAAATGGACATGGCAAAAGTAAAACCTGTCCTGGATCTGCCCATTCCGTCAACCAAAAAACAACTTCAATCTCTTCTCGGTTTTCTCGCATATTACCGCAAATTCATCTACGGGTTTGGCGGAATTGCTGCTCCACTTTATTCACTTTTAAAAAAAGACATAAATTTCAAGATTGGCGACTTAGAAAAGAAAGTGATTAATACGTTAAAAAGCAAAATCGTCAGTGATGTTATGCTTCATTTTCCAAACTTCGAAGCAGCGAAAAATGACACAACGAGAAAATTTATTCTCTTAACCGACGCAAGTAAAATTGGTATTGCCGCAATACTTTGTCAACCCGACGAAAAAGGAAACATTCGACCTATTTACTTTGCATCACGACAATGTAAAAACTATGAAAGCAGATACTGCCCAACAGAATTGGAGGCTTTGGCTGTGCGATTCGGTACCAAGAAATTCAGCCAATTTATCACCATGATGCCCACAAAAATTTTTACGGACCATCGAGCATTGATACCAATGTTCAAAAGTAAAAAGGAAACGGGAAACAGCCGTGTGGACAAATGGCTGATGGAAATGAATGCGAAATTCATTTTGGAAGTTGAATACCATGCCGGAAAGAAAAATGTGATCGCAGATGTACTCTCACGCTCTCTCGCATTAAAATGTTTGGATCCGCCAAGTGAAGCCGAAAAAGTCATCATCGGACAGGTTCGCCGATTTCATAAAATGGCAAATAAATTTGTGCTTGTACCACAAGAAATTTACCGGGGTCTCACCTCTGCGACTGACACGGGTGACATCAATTTGGATGCTGTACGACACGATTTGACGCGTGCCAGGGCTGAACGAACAAACCCTTCAGCTAAAAATGTCAGCTACAATCAACAGCTTAGGCGATACTTGCAAATGAGACGGGAGGTCGCGGACAAACCAGCACGGGTTGAGCTAGTCAAGGGATTGAGTGTTCTGATGAGGCGAGGCGGTGCTGATGATGAAGCAGAAGTTGTAGATACACCACCCCGCCCTCCTCCTCCTCCTCCTCCACCACCGCCTCCTGGTCAGCATCCTCCTCGTCGTCCACCAAGCCCTCCAGGCCCAGGCCCGTCCCCGCCGGGGAGTCCTCCGCCGCGTCCACAGCGTCCTCCGAGACCACCTAGAGCTGCTGCGCCTTCTCGGAAAGATGGGCATGTGGATGAATGGCGGAAAAGGAGAAATGACATACAACAACGGCAGCCGGTTGTGCGGGACCTTCTTGCTGAAGCAGCTGCTGCTCCACTACCTGAAAGTGACGAAGAGGACGACTACATGTTGGAGAGTGGATTCGCTCTGCCAGCGCCATCACAATATTATGGCGATTTGCCTGTACTGCCAGACAACGCGGACGAAATCGAGGAGATGGACACCGCACAGAATAGGATTGCCACCAGAAGAAAATTACGTAATGATGATAATGATTTGCATCACAAAAAATACCGGGTCTATTATCCTCCTCCCCCTTCTCGCCCACCCCCGTCTCGTCCACAGCCAAAAATTGAAACACCTCGACCTCCACCGCGTCCTAGCCTCAAGAAAGAACCACAACCACTGCTCGATCCTCGGCCATCCACATCACAACAAGTTGATCGCAAACCTAAAAGGGAGCCAAAGTTCGATCTGGATCCGCGACCATCCACATCACGGCAAGCCGGGTACAACCCCCCTGCGGAACCAAAACATGAGCAGAAACCGTCAAAAAAGCCACCTCCTCGCGCCACACCCTATCATATTCCGAAAAGAGAGCCAAAAATTGAAGAAACACTGCCGCGGCAGCAACCTCTCGGCATTCGTCTAAATAACAACGCAAACCAGCAGAGGGGGGGAGCAAACCAAACGTCGCCACCCCCCGGAAAATGGTGATGAGAGTGGTGAGCTGCGCATACGTAAACGAGTGAGGCAAGCGCGAAGAGTACGAGTGTATTACTCACCAGAGCCGGGTCCATCAACATCAGCACAAAGCGATGAACAACAACAAACAACAACAACGTGAACTGTTTGCCATTCCGTCAAATCAGCTGACCATGGCACAGAGAATTGAGCTAATATACATCAAATGCAACCGTTATGCCGATCGTATGGGTGTCCGGGGAAACGCAATTATCAACACTCAAAATGCTCAACCATTGGTGCGAAGCAATTTGCGAACGGCCATCAGGTATATAATTGACAGAAGAGCGGGTCGACCTACCATTAGACCACCGGGAGCGGACCAATTGGAGGAGCGGCTTAGGCAGGACCCAATTTTGTATTCATTGACGGCTCCACCAAAGAGACCATCGCAGAGCACAAGCAGCAGGACGTCAATAAAGAAGGAATTTCAGCCGAAAAAATGGAAATGATCAACACCACTCTTGACAAGCTGTACAACGATCCATCCTCTCCTGCTGCGTTTGCCGGTGTTAGTGCACTGTGGAAGGAGGCGCGGAAAAAGCTAAAGAATTTACGCAAAAAGGATGTACAACACTAGCACAAATTCAGCATGTTTCATACCCAAATAACCCGCAAATCGGCGAGGTTAACCCTCAACAAATTCCGCGACAAAATCAAGGATTTGTAGGGAATCAACAAATTTTTCGTCCCGTTGCGGTACGAAATGATTTTCACCCTGCACCGATACCTGCTGGTTGCGGTTGATGTTCTCCAGAACAGCAAAATTTTGGTTCCACTCAAAAATAAGAAGGCCAAATCGCAAATTTGGAATATGTTTTGACTTTGGACCGTCTGCCAGAGCTAAAAGGAAATGAAGGAGCGGATAAAGGTGAAAATTTTTTTCAAAAAATTTTCAAACGCAACGGAAGAATGGCCCGAGCATAAAAGGGTTAAGGCATTAGAAACGAAAGTCTCAGGCCGTGCAGAACGTGCTTTTAATGCAGCAATAAGCTCTGGACCACATCGCTTCGATTCAATTCGACGTGCAATGCAGAATCAGTTGGAAGAGACGGATTGCCGTGAGATGGGAGCATTTGATGAGCTGATGAGCGGCGTAAAGCGTCGTTCGAATGAAAATTTGGACGCATTGGCGGATAGAATCCAAAGCCTCGTCTCCCGTGCCTATCCGGGATTGACACAAAATTTATGCGACGATTATGCCATTAAACATTTCATCAGAGCTCTAGCAAATCCTGAGCTATCTCTAACTTTGGAAATGTCGCGGAAATCGGGAATGTCCTTCGATGAATTCGTGGCACTAGCAGCTCGTGCCGAATCGATTCAACGGGCGACCAGAGTGTCATCCAATGAAAACAAATACTCGGATAATGCCCGCGTGAGAAAAGATGCCGGCACCAGTTACAGAATTGAAAAAGTGTACAGGAAGAGAAGAAAACCGGATGGCTCGAGGAAGGATTGTTTGCTACAATTGCAATGAGCCGGGTCATCTTTCTCGGGATTGTAATCAGCAGATCAAAGGGCAGCGAGTCAACAGCAACGAAAATGAGCGAATTCGCAATCAATTTGCGACGGGTTCGAATTCTGTAGCGATTCGTAACAACGAAGAGTCGCCAAGAAACAACCAAAGAAATTTTCAACCCAAATCACAGAATTTTCTCAAACAAAACTGCATCGTTATGCAGGAGGACCAACCACCTGATGCATTTTGCTGTGGTGTGCAACTGACATCGGAGGTTTCGAATTTTTTGGAGAATGAGTTGCATGAGGAAAATCAGAGTGAAGAGTCCAAAGAAAAGGACCATGTAGGAAAAATTTTGGTGATCAGAGTGGAGACGAACAATGTTAGAACGGATGCAATGTTGGATGGAGGGGCTCAAATTTCTTTGATTGGAGCAGAATTTCTCAACAAAAGAATAAAGGAGCACGGGGACAAACTGAGAAAATCCGGTTTTTCTCGTACGAAGGCACGAATTGCTGACGTAAACGGACAACAATTGAAATGTTTTGGAATGGTTACAATACCAATTTCAAGAAAAGGACGCGAGAAAACGCCAATTTGTTTCCATATAACTACGGCGCAATTTGGCTACAATTTGCTGTTTGGCACGAACTCAATGTCGAAATTGGGCTTTCTTCTATACGACTCGGTGAACAAAGAAATGATTGAATTTGAGGAAGGGCAGCAAAATGATGGGAATTCAGCTCGAATTATTTTTTCTACAAAAATCGAACCTCGAACGACCAAATTAATTGAAATTGGAGTAGACAAAGAATGGAATGGTAAAGATGTGATCATCTTACCTTCAAACATGGAAAGCGGTGTTAAAGTTGAGCCAACAGTTGGAAAAGTTGAAGATGGCAGAGTGATTGCACAAATCACAAATTATTCGACCCTTTCGCAACGCATAAATGAAAAAACTTATATTGGCATGATTGAAAAGGTGGACGAGATTTTTGACACCGAAAATTCGATTTTGTCAGCTGAAATTTCATCAACAATGGCTTACGGCAAAAACGAAAGTGGGAAACTCGGACGCGCTGATCTTCACATCGGAGAAATTTTGGGGCATCATAAGACCGAACTGTTGGAACTTATAAGCCAACACACCGAAATTTTCGCTACTTCTGAACAGGAATTAAGCCAAACTGACTTAATCCGTCACAAGATCGAAACGGGAAAGGCGCTTCCAATTAAATCGCAAATTCGCCCAGTCCCATATGCCTACCGAGAAAAGGTATCGGCAATGATTCAAGACTACTTAAGCCGCGGAATAATTCGCTCATCAAATAAATTTTCAACCCAAATCACAGAATTTTCTCAAACAAAACTGCATCGTTATGCAGGAGGACCAACCACCTGATGCATTTTGCTGTGGTGTGCAACTGACATCGGAGGTTTCGAATTTTTTGGAGAATGAGTTGCATGAGGAAAATCAGAGTGAAGAGTCCAAAGAAAAGGACCATGTAGGAAAAATTTTGGTGATCAGAGTGGAGACGAACAATGTTAGAACGGATGCAATGTTGGATGGAGGGGCTCAAATTTCTTTGATTGGAGCAGAATTTCTCTACAAATTGATAAAGGAGCACGGCCTGGACCTGAGAAAATCCGGTTTTTCTCGTACGAAGGCACGAATTGCTGACGTAAACGGACAACAATTGAAATGTTTTGGAATGGTTACAATACCAATTTCAAGAAAAGGACGCGAGAAAACGCCAATTTGTTTCCATATAACTACGGCGCAATTTGGCTACAATTTGCTGTTTGGCACGAACTCAATGTCGAAATTGGGCTTTCTTCTATACGACTCGGTGAACAAAGAAATGATTGAATTTGAGGAAGGGCAGCAAAATGATGGGAATTCAGCTCGAATTATTTTTTCTACAAAAATCGAACCTCGAACGACCAAATTAATTGAAATTGGAGTAGACAAAGAATGGAATGGTAAAGATGTGATCATCTTACCTTCAAACATGGAAAGCGGTGTTAAAGTTGAGCCAACAGTTGGAAAAGTTGAAGATGGCAGAGTGATTGCACAAATCACAAATTATTCGACCCTTTCGCAACGCATAAATGAAAAAACTTATATTGGCATGATTGAAAAGGTGGACGAGATTTTTGACACCGAAAATTCGATTTTGTCAGCTGAAATTTCATCAACAATGGCTTACGGCAAAAACGAAAGTGGGAAACTCGGACGCGCTGATCTTCACATCGGAGAAATTTTGGGGCATCATAAGACCGAACTGTTGGAACTTATAAGCCAACACACCGAAATTTTCGCTACTTCTGAACAGGAATTAAGCCAAACTGACTTAATCCGTCACAAGATCGAAACGGGAAAGGCGCTTCCAATTAAATCGCAAATTCGCCCAGTCCCATATGCCTACCGAGAAAAGGTATCGGCAATGATTCAAGACTACTTAAGCCGCGGAATAATTCGCTCATCAAATCGCCATGGGCTTCCCCGATTGTGATCGTACCGAAAAAAGACGGAACGCTGAGATTTTGTGTCGATTATAGAAAACTTAACTCTGTAACAGTGAAAGATGCATTTCCACTGCCCAACATCGACAACACACTTTTAGCCTTGGGCGGAAAGAAAGTTTTTTCGACCTTGGACTTCATTTCGGGATATTGGCAGATTAAAATGGATCGTAATTCGATTGAGAAGACGGCTTTTTCGACGGAGTTTGGTCTTCACGAATTTTTGGTTCTCCCTTTCGGCCTTTGCAATGCAGTGGCAACATTTCAGCGGTTTATGACCCGACTTTTTGCGGAATGTCTTAACAAATTCGTCTTTATCTACATAGACGACGTCTTAATCGCATCTGAATCATGGGACAAACACATCGAACATCTGAAAGAAGTCTTTACACGGATAGAAAATGCCGGACTGAAATTGAAAGTAAGCAAATGCCACTTTGCTTCAAACGAACTTCCGTTTCTGGGGCATATTCTCTCCCGTGAAGGATTGAAAATGGACATGGCAAAAGTAAAACCTGTCCTGGATCTGCCCATTCCGTCAACCAAAAAACAACTTCAATCTCTTCTCGGTTTTCTCGCATATTACCGCAAATTCATCTACGGGTTTGGCGGAATTGCTGCTCCACTTTATTCACTTTTAAAAAAAGACATAAATTTCAAGATTGGCGACTTAGAAAAGAAAGTGATTAATACGTTAAAAAGCAAAATCGTCAGTGATGTTATGCTTCATTTTCCAAACTTCGAAGCAGCGAAAAATGACACAACGAGAAAATTTATTCTCTTAACCGACGCAAGTAAAATTGGTATTGCCGCAATACTTTGTCAACCCGACGAAAAAGGAAACATTCGACCTATTTACTTTGCATCACGACAATGTAAAAACTATGAAAGCAGATACTGCCCAACAGAATTGGAGGCTTTGGCTGTGCGATTCGGTACCAAGAAATTCAGCCAATTTATCACCATGATGCCCACAAAAATTTTTACGGACCATCGAGCATTGATACCAATGTTCAAAAGTAAAAAGGAAACGGGAAACAGCCGTGTGGACAAATGGCTGATGGAAATGAATGCGAAATTCATTTTGGAAGTTGAATACCATGCCGGAAAGAAAAATGTGATCGCAGATGTACTCTCACGCTCTCTCGCCTTAAAATGTTTGGATCCGCCAAGTGAAGCCGAAAAAGTCATCATCGGACAGGTTCGCCGATTTGAAAATGGTCAAAGACCTCAAGAAATCTTATCGCACCAGGAATGGGTGAAGAAAACGAAAGAGAGTGAGCTCGGATTTCTATATGATTTCCTGACAACAAAAATACTCCCAATAGAACCGAAAAGTCGGCAAAAACTGGTATCTTCACTTCACAATTATAAATGAACTTCTTTATAAATGTGGAAAAGACGCTGAACTTCGCCTTTTCGTCCCGTCTTCTTCAGCCATGGAGGACAATCGTAAGTAATGGACGACAATCCGCCAGTAAAAGTTAAGTTTGTAGCAGGGATTAGAGCCCGGCGCGGGACGGGATCCCGCGCGGGATTTTGCGGGATCCCAGTCCGCAATCCGCATTTTTTGGAAAATGCGGGATTTGCGGGATTGCGGGATTTGCGGGATTAATCCCGCGGGATCCCGTCCCGCAAAGAATTTTGAGTTCCAATCCCGCAGCGGGATCCGCAAATTTGATTTTTTGTGCGGGATTATGCGGGATTTTATTGATTTTTTTGAAAATTTTTCTAAGACAGAATGTCGTAATTAATAATGACCTCATTTTATTTTTGATTTTATGATATTTTTGGCATTTTGTTTTAATGTTTGTGATTTCGTTTTTGTTTGTTTTTGTGGGCGTTCGGACTTTAATTTTGGAATTGCCTGACATAAAAATAATAAGATTTTATTCTGTGTGCTTTAATTGTGTGTAAGCGCTGAACTGTTCGACGTGCTGCTGAGTGAAATTAAATTATTTGTACGTGGCGCTCCTGCAAAAAGGTGTGGTCGACGCGGGTTTTATACGGGGAATTGTAGAAGTAGGAAATTCTACAAAGTCTTCAACTACTGCGGCGACAAAAGTAAAAAGTGAAAAGAAATTCACCAACGATTTGTCAGCTCGGTAAAGTAATTCCGTCAGTAGTAAACCATACGCCACCTCTGCAGCATGACACTAATTAAAAGTGACAGCTGACCAGTGGAGGGGGGCTAATTAGCTAATTGATTGACAGCTGGTCAAAGGGAAAAGTGACAGATGGGGGGGGGAATTAAAATCAAAACCTATGGGAGGGTTTTCGGGTGACTAATTGGGGGGATGGTCAATTAATTAATTAATTATTTGGGTGGGGAAAAAGCCAAAACCTATGGGGATATTGCTGACAAATTGGTAACACGAATTAATTGTTTACTACATTTCAACAATTTGTTTGGCTGAACATTTGAGCAGGGTTGGGGGGGACGCGGGGGTGACCAATCCTAATCCCATGGATGGGAGGGTGGGTGATTGACAGTTCTGCTAAAGGGTGTGGAATTTCCGGCAACGAAGGATTATGCAAATTTGTGCGCAGCACTAGTGCTGTTGTTTGGAGCTGCCAAATATCCATTCCGCAAAATATTCTTAATTCAGGGGGCGGGCTCAAAATATGTGCGTCATTTGTGAATATTTAAGGGGTACCGATGGCTTAGCAGGATTCATTTCAAGCCAACAATCCCTTCCCACGCTCAATACCCTTAAGGTAAAGGGGATGATGCTTTTCATTTTATTTTGTCTTATTTGTTTTTAATTTTAAAGAAAATGCCACCACGTGAAGGACAGAGCAACAACGCGGGGAATGACGCCCCCGGACACAGACAACCACCGTTTGCTGAACAACTGGTCAATGATGCTCAACTGCGAGACATCATGAACGTACTCCAACAACATGGCGTCCTGGTAATTTGCTCATTATAATTTACAAGACATTTCCATAACAATTTCTTCACAGGTTGGCTTGAACGGCACGCCGCAACAAATTGTGGAAGCATTGCGTCAATTGGCGCAAGGACAGCTGGATGATCGCCGTCGTCAAAACTGATGCTTCTGCGGATGATGATGATGATTATTGTAAAACGGAAAAGACTGCTGATTGGGAAGATGAAAGAAAAATGAATTTATTTAAATTTATTTTTTTACTAAATTTTCCGATTGATTGAATTTAAAAAAATAAAAGACAATTCGGCTTTATTTAAAAATGATTATTATGATTAGTCTGGATAGGTTATTTTTATGCTTGTCAATATTTCTCCTTTGTCCCCAGCCCGATTCCCGTCCCCATCCCAATTTATGTAGCCACCCCAATTCCCGTTCTCTGACCCGTATTTTTCCCTTTCTCTAACTCATAGACATACCACAACAGATTTCCCTATAAATAGCAGTGGAATTTCGGTTCGGTACCTTCACTCGAAAAATTTCCACAATCATTTCTAAAAAATATGGCTATCAACATGCAGGACAAGCGTGGTCTTCTCAACCAAATTCTGGGAGAAGCCGACATAACAGTGACCACTAGTGGCTTAACGATTAGCGGTCCTCGCCTCTCCTCTCCCCGTTTTGTCCCATTCGATGAGAGCGGCAGATGCAAGTCTTGCAAAGGGACGGAAGTGGAAGTGGACATTATGGTCACCAAGGAGGGTATCACAATTTGGTGTACGCGAATCGCCCGAGTGCAATTTGTCCCGTTTGATATCATATATGACTTGCCCGGCCACTGTTTCTTCCGTGTAAAGAACAAGGCACGCGTGTTCAACATCCCCTACGGGGACTTGCCGGCCGTCACATACCCAAACCAAGAAGCACTTGCGGAACAGCAACAACTGCTGCAGCAGCAGCAGAACGACTTGCGACAAAAGGCCAACACAGCGCTGGACTTGGTGGAGAGTGGACTGTTGGCTGATTCGTTGCGTGAAGAAGGCGTGCAGAAGGCTGAGCTAAAGCGGAAGGCAAAAGTTGCACTCGATCTGATTGATGCCGGTTTGACCGGCGATGCACTGCATGAGGAGGGACAGCGTTGGAAGAAGGCCAAAACTGCACTCAGCGTTCTCGGAAACATGTTGTTGGCCGATTCACTTCCGGAAAAGAAGACTGCGGAGCTCCCGCTTCCGCCAGCCGAAAAAATTGAATCACTGCCACTTCCACCACTCGAAAAAATGAAAACGCCTCCACTTCCACCAGTCGACAAAATGCCTCCGCCACTCCCTCCTTCAAAAATGGAAAGTGATGAGCAACAATTCTACGATAGCATTTCTGCGGCCACAATGATGATCGACACTTCAATGCAGCAGGCACCGCTCAAAAGAAAACAACCGACTCCAAAAGGCAAAAGCAACGGAATGAAGAAGTCAGCCGAAGAGGTACAGAATCTAGGAGACATTGACAAGACACTTGACGAATTTTTTGAGAGCGTCAACGCAGCGACGAACAATTTGTCTATATAAATTGTTTTATATAATTTAATTTTCAGAATTAATTTGTTAACACATAATGTTTAATTCATTCTCCAATAAAGACATTTGCTTTAAACTACCATTTGGACTAATCATTTCCGGTCCCTCCTCCTCTGGTAAAACCCAATTCCTATTGAAATTTGTTGCCGAGTCCGATGAATTAATTATACCAAAACCCGTGTCAACACTTTACTGTTTTGGTGAAATGAATCCCGCTGTGCCCATTCTCCAAAAATCGGGGGTTGATGTTTATTCGGGTGTTCCACCGGAAGAGCTGATCAAACGCATGCCAAAGCCTCTTTTGCTGATCCTAGACGACTTGATGCTGTCCATTGATGAGCACTATTTGTCCGACTTGTTCACCAAAAAGTCCCACCACCACCAATTTGCTGTCGTGTTTGTCACGCAGAATTTGTTTGAGCGAAAGATCAAAGTGGCCCGCCTGTCCGCCCAGTACCTGGTACTGATGCGAGCACCCAACTCGCTGTTGTCCATCCGTAACATTGGCGTACAGCTTTTCCCGCGTCAGCTCGACTTCTTTCTTGACGCCTATCGCAAAGCGACCGCTCGCCCATACGGCTATTTAATAATTGACATGCACGCCTCATCTGACCCCGTGCTTCGCCTTCGCACAAATATATTTAAGGACGAGCAAGAGGAGGATCAAGGCTTAGTTGTGTTTGTACCAAAGAATGGAGCCCAGTAGTCAGGATGAACAAGCTAAAATTAGTCAACTCATCCATGAGAATTCCAAATGGCTTTGTGCGCTGGCCAGAACGAGGTCCGCGAAAAAGTGTTGCAAGCTGATACGGAAAGCGAACGCTGATCAACTGCTAGCGCTGGTGGAAATTTGTTTGAACATTGTCGCATCTCGATTTCGCTTAAACAAACGTCAGAAGAACAGGCTGATGCCCTACGCAGATTTTGTTCGCTGCCTGAGCAGAGTGAGAAGTGAACGAGGCGCGAGACGTATGATTGTTCAGAAGGGAGCAGGGGTTGGCGGACTGTTCGCTGCACTCCTAACACCCGTGTTAATTGAAGTTGCCAAATCATTTGTGAGCAAAAATGTATAAATACCGTAAAAAATTGTTGTTATTTCACACTTGTTGTTTCATAAAATGGCAAATAAATTTGTGCTTGTACCACAAGAAATTTACCGGGGTCTCACCTCTGCGACTGACACGGGTGACATCAATTTGGATGCTGTACGACACGATTTGACGCGTGCCAGGGCTGAACGAACAAACCCTTCAGCTAAAAATGTCAGCTACAATCAACAGCTTAGGCGATACTTGCAAATGAGACGGGAGGTCGCGGACAAACCAGCACGGGTTGAGCTAGTCAAGGGATTGAGTGTTCTGATGAGGCGAGGCGGTGCTGATGATGAAGCAGAAGTTGTAGATACACCACCCCGCCCTCCTCGTCCTCCTCCTCCACCACCGCCTCCTGGTCAGCATCCTCCTCGTCGTCCACCAAGCCCTCCAGGCCCAGGCCCGTCCCCGCCGGGGAGTCCTCCGCCGCGTCCACAGCGTCCTCCGAGACCACCTAGAGCTGCTGCGCCGCCCTCTCGGAGAGATGGGCGTGTGGAGGAATGGCGAAAAAAGAGAAACGACATACAACAACGGCAGCCGGTTGTGCGGGACCTTCTTGCTGAAGCAGCTGCTGCTCCACTACCTGAAAGTGACGAAGAGGACGACTACATGTTGGAGAGCGGATTCGCTCTGCCAGCGCCATCACAATATTATGGCGATTTGCCTGTACTGCCAGACAACGCGGACGAAATCGAGGAGATGGACACCGCACAGAATAGGATTGCCACCAGAAGAAAATTACGTAATGATGATAATGATTTGCATCACAAAAAATACCGGGTCTATTATCCTCCTCCCCCTTCTCGCCCACCCCCGTCTCGTCCACAGCCAAAAATTGAAACACCTCGACCTCCACCGCGTCCTAGCCTCAAGAAAGAACCACAACCACTGCTCGATCCTCGGCCATCCACATCACAACAAGTTGATCGCAAACCTAAAAGGGAGCCAAAGTTCGATCTGGATCCGCGACCATCCACATCACGGCAAGCCGGGTACAACCCCCCTGCGGAACCAAAACATGAGCAGAAACCGTCAAAAAAGCCACCTCCTCGCGCCACACCCTATCATATTCCGAAAAGAGAGCCAAAAATTGAAGAAACACTGCCGCGGCAGCAACCTTCTCCTGCTGCCCCACAAGTGCCGCCTGTTCCGCCACCTAGGAGAGGGACCAAACGTCGCCACCCCCCGGAAAATGGTGATGAGAGTGGTGAGCTGCGCATACGTAAACGAGTGAGGCAAGCGCGAAGAGTACGAGTGTATTACTCACCAGAGCCGGGTCCATCAACATCAGCACAAAGCGATGAACAACAACAACAACAACAACAACGTGAACTGTTTGCCATTCCGTCAAATCAGCTGACCATGGCACAGAGAATTGAGCTAATATACATCAAATGCAACCGTTATGCCGATCGTATGGGTGTCCGGGGAAACGCAATTATCAACACTCAAAATGCTCAACCATTGGTGCGAAGCAATTTGCGAACGGCCATCAGGTATATAATTGACAGAAGAGCGGGTCGACCTACCATTAGACCACCGGGAGCGGACCAATTGGAGGAGCGGCTTAGGCAGGACCCAATTTTGTATTCATTGACGGCTCCACCAAAGAGACCATCGCAGAGCACAAGCAGCAGGACGTCAATAAAGAAGGAATTTCAGCCGAAAAAATGGAAATGATCAACACCACTCTTGACAAGCTGTACAACGATCCATCCTCTCCTGCTGCGTTTGCCGGTGTTAGTGCACTGTGGAAGGAGGCGCGGAAAAAGCTAAAGAATTTACGCAAAAAGGATGTACAACACTATTTGGAGGGACACCGCACGTACACCCTGATGCGCCCCAGGCGGGTACGATTTCCGAGAGCAAAAACTGTAGCTGCTGGCTTCATGACCGACGTCCAAGTGGATTTGGCTGACTTTCAAGCGCTTTCTCGTCACAATCGCGGTCACCGATACCTGCTGGTTGCGGTTGATGTTCTCTCAAAACGCCTGTTTGTCGTTCCACTCAAAAATAAGAAGGCCGAGGAGATGCTGGATGCATTCAAAGAGCTTGTCAAGCAAATGCCAATGGTCCCACACCGCATTTTCTCCGACAAAGGCACCGAATTCAAAAACAAATTGCTGAAGGAATTCTTTGAGGAGCAGGAGATTGAGAAACATGAGCCCGTGCATTCGTCAGTGAAAGCGTCAGTTGCTGAGCGGGCAATCCGAAATGTGAAACAGCGACTGTACAGATACTTTGCCGAAAGGGAGACGCTGAATTGGGTTGATGTTGTACAACAAATAGTGGATGGAATTAACAGCACTCCGTCACGGGTTCACGGAATGCGACCAATTGATGTCAATTTTGAAAATGCTCAGAAGGTGTGGAAGCGAATTTATGAATCACCGCAAAAACGCAAGAAGCCACGTTTCCGTAAAGATGAATTTGTACGCATGAGCAGAGAGAAGGGACAGTTCGAGAAGGGGTATTTGCCAAACTATGGAGACGAAATCTTGGAAATTGACGAGGTGCTGAAGGCGGTGCGCCCCATCAGATACAAGCTCCGGGATGATCGTGGTGAAAAATTCCGGGGCACCTTTTATGAGCAGGAGTTGGCCCGCGTGAGAAAAGATGCCGACACCAGGAGGGGCGAACAGAAAGGACATTACATAGCAAATTGTGAGTGAAATGTGAGTAAAGGGAATTCAAGAGAAATTGGGAAAAATGGTTTAAAATTACGAATGGCAGATTCCACAATACTAAAATGTGATTCTCTAAGACTATTTAGGTCATTTTTATGGCTTTTTGTGCTTATTTCACCCTTTACGAAGAATGTCGAAAAAGGTGTCGAAAAGGTGGCGATCAATGGAGGGGTAATCGCCGGCTTCCTTTGCCCTCCTTCTCGGCTTTGTCGACCCCTTTCCGAATTGAATGCCCAAGGGGGGCCGAGAAAGGAGAATGAGGGAGCCGACAAAATGGGGATGATGTAACGGCACCACCACTCAGTTAAGGAGTGATGTGAACCTCCAATTGCCTGCCGGATGAGTCCCGACTCCGATCGCTGAGGAGGGAAGGGCGATGGGAGGGAGTGGCAAGGATCAGGAGTGATCCAATCCCGCACGACAATTGCTGATCGCTCCGAATGCGATTAGGGGCGCCGAATGCCCCAATCGAATGACCGAATTTGGGGATTGCCCAAAGGGAAGGGCAATTTTCCTCTGTCCAAAGGAAAGGACAAACACACAAATATTTATTGCCAAAGGGAAGGGCACATATTTGGAGGAAAATGTGATAAGGGGGAGACGAAGTGAAGGGAAGGACGAAAGAAAAGGGAAAGAAGACCGAAGGAAAAAGAAAGTGAACCCCGGAGAGATTACCGGCGGGGGGTTAAATAGGCCGGACAATGAAAGAAATGCAAATCACGTGAAATGGGCATTTCGGACGGGGACAAAGTTGGGAAGAACATTTGCCCGATGACATTGGGGCCCAAGGTACAAAATGAATTGAATTGAATGGTGAGAAAAGACGGGCAAAAAATTGGGACAAAAGAAGCGATTTGAGAGCAGATGCCCCGCGGCGGGGCAACAAAGGAAAACATTTGAAATGAAAGTGAGCGGGGGCACAAAAATGCAAGTGAGAAATGCTGAGAAGCAAAAGGAAGGGAAATGGTAAACAAATTGGATAAGACGGAAAAAGTATAACTGTTGAAGCCTTTGCGCTTCATAAATTGTTTGTCTACATATATCCATATCCAATTTATTCAGCATCTGGGTATGGCGGTTACGGTGGTTCATTTGGCGGTTTCGGCGGCTCCGGGTACGGTAAAAAATGATTGAAAAATTGATCGGACATTCAGTGATTGACCCGCATACATTTTTACACTTATACTTCTATTGTAATATATGTTAAATAAATATGCAATACAAAAATAAATAAAATTGATATTGAATTGACGCCATACAAATAAGTAACGTATTAAACATACAGCCCATCAAAAATTTGTCCAAATTCAAAAAAAAGACAAATGTAGCTTAACTTTTTTTTCGAATTATCAATTTTGGATTAATTAGTTTTTTTCTCTTTATCAGCCTTTTCCAATTTGACAATTTTTCGCTCCAAACAGTTGAACAAAATGTTCGTTTAGCAATAATACGACGAAAGAACTGTTTGCAGTAATTTATCAAAGTTTGTAAAAAAAAATTAAATATTTAATGAATTAAAAGTTTCCGTTTTCAGTTTCCTTTTCGGCAAAAAATGATGGGAATCCCGAGTCGGAATCCCGATCAATCCCGAAGATTTTGGAAAAACAATCGAGAGGGATCCCGAGTTAGGGTCCGTCCCGTCCAAATTTCGGTCCCGGTTAATCTCTATGCATTTTTTCGGAATTCCGTGGTATTATCGGAATTTGCTTAAACTCAATTTTTTCCATGTTGTGCCAAAATTTATTCAATTGCTTATCTAGTATTTATAATTGATTCAACTCGAATAATAAATTTACAAAATTTAATTATTTTTTTTATCACTCACTTTCGCATCTCTTTCATTGTCCAATTTTGCTTGATCAACACCATTAACACCTTCTCTGTGCTTTTTTATTTCTAATTTTTGGCACTTACACATTTTTCCTTTCCGCACCATAATTAGGCATCATTGATGAATTTTGGCTAAAATTGCCAGTTAAAAGCCGTCACTCCGACAGGACAGACACCAGCAGACAACCAATGCATAAATTACACACAAAAAATAAGAAGAAAAAAAACTGATGCCAAAAGATTATTGAATAATTTGTCAATTTTCTATTAGATTGAACGCGGAATAAAAATGCCTTAAAACCCGGATAATGTTATGAATGCAGCATAACAAACACCAAAATATCGTAATTTTGTACAAATTTTGTATAAAAAAGGGCAGCTAATTTTTGTAAGCAGTGCCTACGGTCCAAAACAAAGTAAACAATTGTATTATGAAAATTCAAAGGAGTAGATATATCGCCCGTCTCCATTATTGAAAAATAATCTCCCCGTCTCTATTTATCGTCCAGGGGGATAAATCAATTTTTTTTTTCTAAAAAATATTTATTTTAATATTTTAATAAAAATTAATGAATACTAAATCGAATTCACCGGGATCCGAACCAGGGCTGGGCGAAGCTCGGCTTAGCACTCGAAGCCGAAGCCGAAGGCGAAGCCCAATTTTTATTCGAAGCCGAAGTCCGAAGCTCGAAGCCCAAAAAACCCGAAGTTTTCGAAGCCGAAGCCGAAGTTTTTTCAAATTTTTTTTAATTCCAAAATTTTTTTCATCACATAATTTCGGTTAAATATCAAATTTAATCAATTGACGCAGTTTCTAGTAGAGACCGGAAATTTCAAATTTGCGGATCCCGCTGCGGGACTGGAACTCAAAATTTTTTGCGGGACGGGATCCCGCGGAATTAATCCCGCAAATCCCGCATTTAAAATTTGCGGGATCCCGTGCGGGATTGCGGGATTTTGGAAAATTCGAAAAAATTTCAATTAAATTCAAAAAATTTCCAAAAATCAAAAAATGCTGAAAATAAATTTATAGGGGCTGATGGGTCGACTAAGATTTTTCGATTGGATCCGACGGTAAAAAGTTGATCGGAAATCAAATTATTAACGGTTCATAAATTTGACTATTTTTTTTCTTTTCAAAACCACTTTTTTGCGGTGCAAGAAATCGGAAATTTTTCAAAAAATGCAGGATTGCGGACTGGGATCCCGCAAAATCCCGCGCGGGATCCCGTCCCGCGCCGGTCTCTAGTTTCTAGAGACCAACCAACCCTTTTCGATAAATAAATATAATTAACTTTTTGCAATATATTTTGTAAATTTTTATACTTCTTAGAATATTCACGGTTTTTGAGTCGATTTAAAAAATTGGAGCTCCGGCGGTGCCGATAGGCGCCGCCGGTGAAATTTTGAAATTTTTAGTGCATTGTTAACAGATTTAGTCCAAAAATGAAAAAATTTTGCGATTTTAATTGTTAAATTTTATTAAATTTGTCGAAAAAAATGAATATTTTTGAAAAATTAGAAGAAAAGCAACTACTTTGATGGTAACTGTCCCAAAGGAAACATAATGAAAAGAGCGAGAGAACTACCACTCGACCAAGCGGTGCTATGTCGTTAGTCAAAAACCATCAAAATGGGCGTTAGTCAAAAAACCATCAAAATGAAAAATATCGATTTTTGGGCGTTAGTCAAAAAAGCATCAAAATATTATACACTATACGATTATGGACTATATGCATGCAACACTCAATTAATGCCAACCACTTCCAAAATATTTGCCGCACTGATTATTAATTAATGTCAAACTATCATCAACAAAACAAAACCAAAATATTTACGCAAATGATGACGGCACAAATTTGGAAGATGTCAGTTTTTAAAAAAAGCTAAATCGGAAGAGGCACAGCGGACCGGCCAAATCGAAATGTTTCTGTACTACGCTGTCAAAAAAGACAACTTTAGGATTTCTCTTTGTTGAATTCAAAAAAATTTAAATACAATTTAACTTTGTTGGATTTAAAAATTATCTGTTGTTGAATTTAAATAAAATTTAAATAACTTTATAAAAAACCTAGTCAGTAATAATAGTGCGTAAATATTTTGGTTTTGTTTTGTTGATGATAGTTTGGCATTAATTAATAATCAGTGCGGCAAATATTTTGGAAGTGGTTGGCATTAATTGAGTGTTGCATGCATATAGGCCATAATCGTATAGTGTATAATTATTTTGATGGTTTTTTGACTAACGCCCATTTTGATGGTTTTTTGACTAACGCCCAAAAATCGATATTTTTCACTAGTGGTGCATTTTCACATTGAAAACTCAATCTTTAGGGGTGTATTTTTCCCGAAACTTCGGGTAAAATAGCCGAAGCCGAAGCACGAAGTTCGAAGCTCAAAAAACCCGAAGTTTTCGAAGCCGAAGGCGAAGCCCATTTTTTCGAAGCACGAGTTTTAGGCGTTGGTGTGAAAAAGTGCTAATTTTGGACCTGTATATTAAAAATATACATTCATCATTACATTTTGACAAAAATGATGTAAATGATATTTTTAATATATTTGAAAAATTAAAAGAAAATCAATTACTTAGAGGTGAACTGATCAAACGCAAAAATAGAGAAGGAAACCAAGAGCACAACCAATTTGACCACGCATGAAAAACTAATGATAGATATAAATCTAAGCTTAGCAAAAGCCAATAATTAGGGGTGTATTTTCAATTTGAAAACTCGATCTTTAGGGGTGTAATTTCCCGAAACTTCGGGTAAATTACCCGAAGCTCGAAGCCCAAAAACGCAAAGTTTTCGAAGCTTGAAGCACGAAGCTCGAAGTTTCGCCCGTCCTGATCCGGACCTACCCTCCCCCCCCTCCCTCAGAATGATGCTTCAATCTGTAGCGTTATCGATGTAATAAATGAAACCTAATTGCATATCCGGGATAAGCGTCCTAAAATAGCCTAGACATTTTTTTGGAAATATTTTGGGGAAAAAAAATGTTCCACTCGAAAACATGTGCACCTCCCTTTGTTCCCGAATCCCAAATGAGTTTCATTTTTAAACTTTCTTCAAAAACGAATAAAAAAAATAAAAAACCTCTTGCAATGCAAAAAATTTTGGACGTCTCGTATTTTAATTTGTGGAAACTCCTTTTAGAATGGAGCTCGGATTTTTTTCTGAAAAAATCGAAATTCCCAGAATTTCTGGAAAATTTTTTATTCATCATTAAGTTAGAAAGACCAATTCCTGGCTCAAAAAATGAAAAACTTTTCAAAATTTTAAATAAATTCCAAATTTCTGAAACGTCAAATAAGGTTCATATTCCTATTTCATATTCTTGGTGGTTTTATTGTAATATTTTGGCATTTTTCATAAAAATTCAGAAACTTTTTAACAAAAAAGCAATAAAAAAAGATTTTTTTAATCTGATGACATTTTTGGAGACATATTCAAAATAAATTTCAAATATGCCACTAAAAAATCTGTCGAAAAATAATCTCACCTTCTACAATTATCTCCCCCTTTCTGATGGGGTTGAAAGATAATATACCCGGGCATATAATTAGAGAAAATACGGTTTTTTCAAATTGAAAAAAAAAATTTTCTAAATATAATAACAAATTAGATAATAATTTGATACAGAAAATATTCTTGCCATTCTCCCATAATTAGCATAAATTATTAAAATAATAATAAAAGAAATTAGGGTTCCTCGCCGACCCTCCGCCGACGGGTTTTATAAAAAAAAACTGATTATTTCACCGAAACACCAACTGAGAAGACGGCATCAAAAGTGCAAAGGATGGACGAATGAATTTGGTGGACGAATAAATGAAAGCGGATGATTATTTGATTAAGGCCTTTTGCAATAGCAACTAATCTTTTGGTTTATTCTTAGTTTAGTCAACACACTTAGTGTTTTTCTCATTTTTTTAATTAAAAAAGATAAATTTATATAAATATTTTAATCTATTTTTGAAAATGATTAATAGGCTTTGGGTTTTGGGCAAATACCTATTTTTTTAATTTTGAAAACGAATTTTTAACTTTGTTTGAGTCTTTTAGGTGCCCCTAATAAAGTACTTTTTGATGCATATTTTAGGAATTTTAAGAAATTTTCATAAAAAACTCCTCCAAAGAATTGAATGGAATTAGTAAGTTATTCTAATTTTTGTTGTATTAATATGGCAGTTGTAAGAGCAATAAATTTAACGCAGAAATAAAATTTAGGATGGCATCAGCATTTCGGCGGTCGTGATAACGTGTTTTATGATTGCATGTTTCTCAATTCGAAGTGTGAATAATTATGCCCTAAGCTTCCTATTGATACCAAGACATTGACTAATTAAGAAATCGTGGTGCGAAAAATTGAGGATTAGACATTTGAGGCATACACAATTTCAAAAAAAAATGAAAATAAATTAAATCATATAAAAAGAAGAAAATGCCTTTCCCAAGGGCCAACGGGAAAAAATGTATCAAAAAGTCTTCAACGGCAACCGAATAATTTCAATAGTCCGGAGCTTAGCAGCCCCTTCCTTTCTTCGTGATTTATAAGTCATCCCAGCATTCAATTTGTTCAGCCAAAAAGCAATTGAACATGATATAAATTGTACCAATTATTGGGAGCCTTGTCAATCTTTGATTATTTTGGAAAGTTGCATAATTCAAAAATAATTTAAGATTAACTATTAATAATTTGAATATCAGAGTCATTATTGTTCTGAAGAAAGGAGAGCGGATTGAAGCCGAATTGTTTAATAGATAATCAATATTTTTAGGTATTTTTATGTATGTTAATTTTTTAATAAAAAAAGGTTTTAATAGGGAAATACAGGTACAGGCTTTTTTAAAATACCGATCTCTACTAATAACCAGGGACGGTCCCAAGATTTTGGCTTGGGGGGGGGGGGTACCTCCCCCCGGGCGACGACCTTTTTTTTTTTTTTTGCTTTTCACACCCGTTTTTTTTTGTAGCGCGGTTTTTCCAAAAAATTTTTTGGGGGACAGGGGGTCCGGCGGTGCCGATAGGCGCCGCCGGGAAAATTTTTGCGGTTTTAAATGCGGTTTGTTAACAGATTTTGTCCAAAAAATGACCAAATTTTGTGATTTTGAGCCATTTTTAGGAGATTTTCATCAAAAATTTGTGGATTTTTTGAAAAATTTAGCGAAATTTCTTGGAAAATTTTGTTATTTTTTATGAAATGATTTAAAAGTGAGTTTTCATTTTTGGTCTCAAGCAAAAATAGCTGCAAAATCACTCGGAATCACAAGTGCCATACTAACCAACAAAGTCAAGTGTCAGAAAGCAACTTAATTTCAGAACTTGAGCAAAAAAACTGGCTAATACCTAATTTTATTCATTCCACTCAAAAAGAACCGCGAAATTCTTTATTTAATTGAATTTATTTCCTTGTATTTGTTTATGAATACATATATTGCATTACAAAAACTACACTTTTCCATTTTTCGGTGGAAGCTGACACCAGCGGAAGGGGGGGGGAGGACAATCGACTGGCACGAGGGACCAAAATGCGATGGGGAGACAGACCATTTTGTGGTTATGTATTTATTATTTAATTTTATTTGTGCTACTACTTTAAATTTTTTTAAATTAAAAATAAAATTTATAGCTTTTTAGTCGAAAATTTGGTAAATATTATTATTAATTCATAGCTCCCAAACTCAAAGCTCAAAAATGGACTGAATCAATTCCAACAGTTAGAGCAGTTTTAAGTTTGGGAGCTATGAATATGATGAATATTTACCAAATTGGCTCTTGTCGGTTTTCTGTATCCCATGCCATAATTAGAGACCGACTTTTGAGGCATATGCCTTTTTTTTCTGCTCATTAGTTTGACATATTTGTATAAATAACACATTTTCCATTTGGTTTGAGGCTTCTTCGTTGACTTTTATTATGCTTTTTTTTTGCCTTTTTCGGAATTTTCGTGCCTTAAATGCCTTTTTTGGCATTTTGCCCGTTTGGTGCCTTTTTTCTGAAAAAATTCCATTAAAAATGCAATAAAATCGGGAAAATACACCCCTAAGAAATGACTTGAAAAATTTTCAAAAAATACACCCCTAAGAATTAAAAAATTTTCTCAAATATTTTCCAAAAATGCAGAAATAGGGACGAAAAAGGGGCAAAATGCCAAAATCTGGGCCAAACTTATTTTAGGGGTGTAAATTTAAAAATAAGATTTTTAGGGTCCAACTTCAAAAATGGGGATTCCTAGGGACGGATAGGGGGTCGGGGTCGTTTTCGTACGGGTCGTTTTCGTACGAGCACAAGTTTTTGGCTATAACTTTTTTTTTGCCAACCAAATCCAACATTGTTGGTGTCATTCGATAGCCCTATGTATCCTCTATTAGCCTGCAAAATTTCGAAAAATTTCGTTAAGGTTCAAAAAAGTTATGGCCAGAAGAATTCAAAAAACCAAATTTTCCAACTTTTTTGGCTCGAACTTTTTTTGAATTTGACGAAATTTTTTGGAATTTTGCAAGCTAATAGAGCATCTAAAGAGCTTTCGAAACCAACAATGTTGGATTTGGTTGGCAAAGAAAAAAGTTATAGTCCAAAAACATGTGTTCGTACGAAAACGGCCTGGCCCCACGGATAGGGGCGTTAAAACGAAGAATTTTCGCGCTAAAAATAATGTTTTTCATGCTTTTCTCATTGAAGTAAAAGCCGCAGAAAAAAGAAGTAAAAATCTAAAAACCCATTATTATTAACCCAATTAAAACAACAATTTAAATGTTTTGCTTTTTTTTTGTAAATATAACAAAAAAGCTCCTATTTTATTTTTTTTAATATTAACGCATCGAAATTTGTCCCTTTGGAATGCCATTGTCAGCAAATTCTACCAAATTAGCAGTTTTTTCAATTGGCATTTTGGCGTTATTATCAATTTTATCAGCAGAAGCGCAAGCCATGCAAACTGCAGATGTTGAGGGAATTGACGAGCAGAAGCTGCTTTTTCTCGCTTGTATTCAGGGCAAATTGGAATCGGGTAAGTGAGTGGGGCAGGACTGATTTGGTCGGTAATTGTCAGAGGCCGGGATTTCCCAATTCTATGAGTACAGGTAAGAGTTACGGGCTTGACATTAATACGGGTTACGGGTTAAAAATCCTCAATCCGTAAGAACTTGAATCAGCCTGAAAAAGTACGGGTTACGTCCCCTATACAAATTCCGTGATTTTTAAATCTTCGTACCCTTTGGCTTTCTTAGCTTTTTTCCTACATTTTTTTCATTTTTGAGGAGTTTTTAAGGAAATTTTTTTATTAAATGCCCAAAAATCCAAAATTTCGCAATTTTCCATACATATTTTATTTTTTTTTTACATATTTTGAGAATTTTTGAGAATTTATAGAAATTATTGTTAAAAAAAATTTTTGGAGGCGTACCCCTTAAATCAGTTTTTTTTAAATAGATATCAAAAATTAATTATAAAATACTTGTTGTGTCCAAACACTTGGACTTCTCGGTTTTTAGCCCTTTTTCTTTTGACAAGAGGCTTTTGGAAAAGAGTTTATTCAAGTCAGAAAGCAAAAGTAAAAAGAAAAGATTAAATGTGATTAATGCAAAGAAATAAATTAACAGTTGAAAAAGATCGCTTTTAGGATTGTTCTGAGTTGGGAATGTGAGGAGGGGAAGAAGTCGTCCAGCAGAATGAGAGAAGCAAAAGCTCAAATAGTGACACAAATTGGGAGGGGCGAACAGAAGGACATTACATAGCAAATTGTGAGTGAAATGTGAGTAAAGGGAATTCAAGAGAAATTGGGAAAAATGGTTTAAAATTACGAATGGCAGATTCCACAATACTAAAATGTGATTCTCTAAGACTATTTAGGTCATTTTTATGGCTTTTTGTGCTTATTTCACCCTTTACGAAGAATGTCGAAAAAGGTGTCGAAAAAGGTGGCGATCAATGGAGGGGTAATCGCCGGCTTCCTTTGCCCTCCTTCTCGGCTTTGTCGACCCCTTTCCGAATTGAATGCCCAAGGGGGGCCGAGAAAGGAGAATGGGGAGGGCCGACAAAATGGGGATGATGTAACGGCACCACCACTCAGTTAAGGAGTGAGTGAACCTCCCAATTGCCTGCCGGGATGAGTCCCGACTCCGATCGCTGAGGAGGGAAGGGCGATGGGAGGGAGTGGGCAAGGATCAGGAGTGATCCAATCCCGCACGACAATTGCTGATCGCTCCGAATGCGATTAGGGGCGCCGAATGCCCCAATCGAATGACCGAATTTGGGGATTGCCCAAAGGGAAGGGCAATTTTCCTCTGTCCAAAGGAAAGGACAAACACACAAATATTTATTGCCAAAGGGAAGGGCACATATTTGGAGGAAAATGTGATAAGGGGGAGACGAAGTGAAGGGAAGGACGAAAGAAAAGGGAAAGAAGACCGAAGGAAAAAGAAAGTGAACCCCGGAGAGATTACCGGCGGGGGGTTAAATAGGCCGGACAATGAGAAATGCAAATCACGTGAATGGGCATTTCGGACGGGGACAAAGTTGGGAAGAACATTTGCCCGATGACATTGGGGCCCAAGGTACAAAATGAATTGAATTGAATGGTGAGAAAAGACGGGCAAAAAATTGTGACAAAAGAAGCGATTTGAGAGCAGATGCCCCGCGGCGGGGCAACAAAGGAAAACATTTGAAATGAAAGTGAGCGGGGGGACAAAAATGCAAATGAGAAATGCTGAGAAGCAAAAGGAAGGGAAATGGTAAACAAATTGGATAAGACGGAAAAAGAGGGGGGGGAAGGCAAATTGTTGAAGTGAAAGGAAGGGAAAAGGAGGCAAAAATGGGGGATGGTGATCATAAATTAATCACTGTTTGGCATTGGGCCCCCTGCTTCCTTAAGTCCGCCGGGAACAATCCCGGCCATCCAAAGCCCATCCTTTTTCTCTCGTCGCTTTCGCGACATTGGGGGCGGCGGCGAGGCGGGCCAAGGACGAGCCACAGTCGAAATGCCACCTTCCCATTGAAGGAAGAGGCACAGGGGACCAATCCCCTTTGGAGTGATGCCGTTCACTGAGTCCCTGAGTTCACTGACTTCCGGGCCGATGATCATGGCCGCGGATCCGGAACATTTGAATCCCGATGGCGTGCTTGCGCAGTCCTCCGAGCGGAGCATCACCGACATGGGCTCCGATGAAGAAAAAAGGGCGACAAAACAAAGCAGCGGAAGCAGTGCCATTGCGGCCCCGGGCATGGATGCCCGTCCTCGTTCGTGATTTCTCCAAGCTCTAGCGGCTGTGCGGGCTCGTCTGGTCAATTGGAGTTGTTCTTGACTTTTGACCTGATCGGCGGTCGACTCGGGAATGTCCCGGCCCTTCCACAGCAGAGAAGCCCCGAACAAGCACTGGCTGAGGCCTCTTCCGCACGTTTCTGTTGTTCCGTCTTGGTCCGATTCCGGTAACTCACATTTGGTCCGTTGCTGCTCCACCCTGCATCGCTTCTCGGGCTGGACATGCGGAGGGTCCTTCCGATCGCGCGGGTACTTTGGCGTTGGGTTGCGGGGACCAATCCCCAGACGATCGTTCTCGTAAATGGACGGTTTCGATTTGTCCGCTGCTTCCACTCCCGACGAGGCTGGCATGCGGTTCCATCTGTTTTCTTCTCCGCTTATTGCCATGAGGATGTTGTCGCGGGGCACTGATTGCCCCAAGGGCGCCCCGAAATGCTCTCCGCAAAGTACGGTCCCGAACACTGTGTCGACAAGAAAGGCCCCCTCGGCCGATTTTTTGAATCCGATCACCAAGTCCCAAAACTTGCGAATTCCGATCACGATTTGAGGCTGAACCGTCGCGTCCGTCGGCTTGAGCAGGCCGGGATGGGTTCCCGGCTCGACCAGCTTCGTATGAATGGGGGTGCAGACGTTCGGTACGGATGACACCTCCAGCTGCTCTCATCCGCCATCCAACCATTTGAGTTTCACTCGATGTTTGGCCGACGGGACTTTCTTCTTTGATCCGCCGAACACTTGCACGACCAGCGGGGATGATCCCGCATTCGGGAGTTCGAGCTGCTTTGTCAGAATGGTTTGGGCATAATCCACCTGACTCCCGGGATCCATGAGCAGAACGGTCCGACACTGCCGCGTGGTGTCGTCATTGGCAGCGATCACGGGGCAGACCATCAGGAAAGCCGGCAAGCTCTCGCCCATTGCTGTGAATGCTCGCAGATCAGTGCCAGGGGATCGTTCCCCTTGATTCTCCGATTGTTTGGTCAGATGACTCCGTCGTCGCTTCGGCCTCTTTCGCTTGGCCTTTGCACGTGCCTCGGGTGGGCGTGAGTTGCTCTCAGAATTGAGCACAGTTTGTACCATCATGACACTTTCCACTGGTTTCGACCCAATGTGTTCGCGGGTTTCCGGTCCCGCTGGCTCACGAATTGCGATTGGTTTCCCTGGTCCGACCCAACAGACCAAAGAGTGATGGTCGTCGCGCTGGCACCACCGGCATGCTTTTGGGCGGGGACAGCAACTGGCAATATGATCAGAAGAAAGGCATCGGAGACACCGCCGTTGCTCGAAGAAACGTTGTCGTCGTTCTTGGAACGTGGGATAAGTCGGGCAATTGCTTGGACGGTGGCCCCAATTTTGGCATAGAGAACAGCCGTTGTCAGTTGGGGCCGGCCCACGAGATTGGGCAAGTCGATTCCGGTTCCGATCAGCCACTTTCCGGTGTGGCGCGTGAGTTCCGGTCCGAAGGGCGGATGCCCCAGGTGTTATGGGTCGTTGGGATGAGGGGTTGCTTCTGACCATGAACACCCTCGGGAACTGATCCCGATTCTGTGTCCCTTCGGCGTGTCGGCTTTGTTCCGGTCTTGATTCGGTTCGGCGCTCCGGCTCGCGCATTGCCGCCAAAGCTGACTCTGCCGCGCGCATGCACCTGACTTGGGCGCCCACCGCCCTCCGAAATTCCCGAACTGACCATTTCGTTCCACTCGTGCTTTCCCGGATCCTCAATTCCGTCAGGATCCGAACCGGTAGCTTGGACTCGAGCAGTGGCATGAAGGAAGCGTCCTCCACATTCGCCCCGAGTTGCTCCAATTGGCACACTCCGCGTTCGAACTCGTCCACGACGGTGGTCAGGCTTTGAGCATTGTCTGTGGCCGGTGGAAGGTGGAGAAGCTGGGCCCGGATTGCCCGCTGCAGATCATCCGTGTCTCCGAATCGTTCTTTCAGCAATTGAATGACCACGGGATAGTTCCCGTCCGAAGGAGGGTAGACCTCGACAGCCCTCCTGGCTGGGGATCCCTCCTTTAAGCAGCGAAGGAGAAGAAGCTGCTTTTCGAAGCCCGGGATGGGCTTGTCGTCAACTGCCCGCTTGAAATACGACCAAAATGTCGTCCAATCCTCCGGTTGTCCCGAGAATGTCGGTGGCTGGAGGCGCACGGTTTCGAATACTGTCGTCTCTTCGTCACGTCGAGTGGTTCGCAGAACTGAGGGGTCTCTGCCCCTGACCTGTTCGGGTATCCGAAAATTACCGCAGGGATTTGGATTCCCCGCAATTGGAAGTTCTGGAATCAGCGGGCGCGGTTGATTGCCCGCTTGTCGGATGTGCGGGGAGGGAGTCCGTTCCCTCCTATCGCTGGCCTGATTAACCCAAGTGTTGGCTCCGTTTCCTCCTGCGTTTAAGACCGGGTACTGGGCGACCTTGGCGACGCTTCGCATCACGGGCGTCACTGCCCGTCGTTCCTCTTGGATGTTCAGCTGCTCGAACCGTCTTGGGAATTGTCCAAACAGCAAATCGTCCGGCTGATGATTGGTCCGTGGTTCATGAACTTGCGGTGGAGGGAACGGCGTGCGATGGACAGCGGGATCGTTTCCCGCAGGTTGACTGTCTAGTGTTCCCGATCGGGTCCCGGATGAAAGCTGGGATAACTTTTCCACGTCCTCGAGCGTTCGTCGGACCGTCCGCAGATCACCAAGGTGCTCCATCGCGATTTGAAGCAGTTCAGCTGGGGGCGGGTGCGATCGGAGCCCCAAACATCTCGTTGCGGCCGGGAGTGGCCGGGTGAAAGCGTCGTACAGGTAGTCGTGCAGCTCTGGCGCTTCGTCCCCGATCGTCGCTAGGCCCCGATCGAAATGGCCCTTGAAAATGTCGACCAATTCCCGCAGTCCCCTCTCCATGGCCGAGAGACAGACTGCTGTCTGTGGCCTGTCTCCGTTGAGATCCGGATCGAGCAAATTCCGTGCTTCCGCGATCCGATCGGCGAGAGGGCCCGATGCCCTTTCCAACTGGTCCCGAATGGCGCGTATGGCAATGCCATTGCTCCGAAGGTTTCGCGTCCCTCCGGGCTGAGTGCCCGAACCGCTTTGAATTGCCGATGCTTCCGTTCCTTTCTGTTTGTCCTTTCCCCTTTTTGCACTCTTCTGACCTGCTCCGATTTGCGTTGTGGGTGAGCCACCGATTCGCTCATTTCCGTCGTTGCCGTGGTCCTGCTCGTCGTCCGTAGGCTCCATTGCGGCTGTTCGAAGTCCGAAATCCGAATTTGGCGCGGTCGTCGGGTGACCGGTCGATGAGTTGTGCAGCCCCCTGCTAACGGCACCAGTTTGTCGAAAAAGGTGGCGATCAATGGAGGGGTGATCGCCGGTTTCCTTTGCCCTCCTTCTCGGCTTTGTCGACCCCTTTCCGAATTGAATGCCCAAGGGGGGCCGAGAAAGGAGAATGGGGAGGGCCGACAAAATGGGGATGATGTAACGGCACCACCACTCAGTTAAGGAGTGAGTGAACCTCCCAATTGCCTGCCGGGATGAGTCCCGACTCCGATCGCTGAGGAGGGAAGGGCGATGGGAGGGAGTGGGCAAGGATCAGGAGTGATCCAATCCCGCACGACAATTGCTGATCGCTCCGAATGCGATTAGGGGCGCCGAATGCCCCAATCGAATGACCGAATTTGGGGATTGCCCAAAGGGAAGGGCAATTTTCCTCTGTCCAAAGGAAAGGACAAACACACAAATATTTATTGCCAAAGGGAAGGGCACATATTTGGAGGAAAATGTGATAAGGGGGAGACGAAGTGAAGGGAAGGACGAAAGAAAAGGGAAAGAAGACCGAAGGAAAAAGAAAGTGAACCCCGGAGAGATTACCGGCGGGGGTTAAATAGGCCGGGCAATGAGAAATGCAAATCACGTGAATGGGCATTTCGGACGGGGACAAAGTTGGGAAGAACATTTGCCCGATGACATTGGGGCCCAAGGTACAAAATGAATTGAATTGAATGGTGAGAAAAGACGGGCAAAAAATTGTGACAAAAGAAGCGATTTGAGAGCAGATGCCCCGCGGCGGGGCAACAAAGGAAAACATTTGAAATGAAAGTGAGCGGGGGGACAAAAATGCAAATGAGAAATGCTGAGAAGCAAAAGGAAGGGAAATGGTAAACAAATTGGATAAGACGGAAAAAGAGGGGGGGAAGGCAAATTGTTGAAGTGAAAGGAAGGGAAAAGGAGGCAAAAATGGGGGATGGTGATCATAAATTAATCACTGTTTGGCATTGGGCCCCCTGCTTCCTTAAGTCCGCCGGGAACAATCCCGGCCATCCAAAGCCCATCCTTTTTCTCTCGTCGCTTTCGCGACAAAGAATTTTTTCCCAAAAAATGACCCATTTTAAATTTTGTTTTTACATATTTGGTACATATCTATGTATATATTTTGACCACTTTTTTGTAAATATTTTTGGCAGCCCTACTAATTAGTTATTATGGCATATTCAACATTTCATATATAAATAAATCATTTTATTTATTTTAAAATTGTTTAGCCAAATTTGTCGTTGAGAGACTTGGTGCCAACATTGAGGCGACCATTGACGACATGGGCAACACTCCGCTCATTTTCGTGTCACTTCAAGGAAAGGCTGAGTTTGTGCGCTATTTTCTCGCACGTGGTGCCAACATTAGTCAGACCAATGGGCGTGGTACGTTTTGTGCCGAAATAAATTGCTAAAACGGCATACAATTTTTTTATAAATTTAAAAAAAGTAAAAGTGATTCATAAAATCGAAAAAACAAAAACAAAAAAAGAATTGAAAAAAGAACTATCTCTCTTTCTTTCTCTGGTGTACCGACATTTGCGCAGCCCCAAAACCAATTTTCACCGTTCATTCAAAAATCAGATTTTAAAATAATCAAAAAAATTTTAAAAATATTTTTAAAAAAATTTTAAAAATATTTTTTGACTGAGCGGAGCAAATGTCCATTTTTGCTGGGTGTCGAAAGTGTCGAGGCGCAAATTTCGCGGCGCAAAAGTCGCAACACTATTTTACAAGCAGTTTTTCCAGAAAATCCAAAACCCAACCCCGGAGGCGGGCCGATTTGGGCTTTGGATTTTTACAAGGGAAATTAATTTCAATATTTTTTTTTATAAAACGACTAAAACCAATTTAAATTTTTTTCCGTTATTGAATCTATAAAAAAAATCATTTTTAATATTCTTCAAGGTTTTTCGGCATTGCATTGCGCGGCCGTTGGTGGCAACTCGGAAGTATGCGAATTGTTGCTGGAAGCCGGTGCCAATGTCAATCAGCGGAAGCCCGACGGCACAACGCCGTTGATGGAAGCAATCCAAAGAAATCAGTTAAACGTTGGTCAGTGAGTAGGGCTTCTTAACTTACAAATTTAAAAATTCACTTAAGCGTAAGCAAAGACTCGGAAATTTCTTAATAAATTCACTGGAAGAATAAAAGCCCCTTCTTTTTCAAATAGAAATTTTCAAAAAAAAATATTTAGAAAATTATTTTTCAAAAAGCTTATTAATTAAATTGATAATATAATTTTGAAAAAATCTTAAGAAAAACTTTTAAAATTTAAAAAAATTTAGCGAGGAACTGATATAGAGGGGAAAAGGCGGGGGGGGGGTGGAGACAAGCTGCTCCCGACTTCAGCCTCCACCTCCCTTAAAAAATTTGCCTTTTATCTCTAACCTCTCTCTTGAAAAATTCTCTTGGTAAGATTTGCTTTTTTTAAAATTTGAACAGTTTTCTGATAAAAATTTTTTTAATTAGCGAGTCGCCGCCTATCGGCGCCATTGGACCCTTTGTCTCTAAATTCGGTCCCTAATTTTCCACCCATCAAAGCCCCCATCTCGCCCTGTTGCTGATTCCGTGCCTGTTTATACACTTTAATCAATTAATTTTTTTTTCATAATTAATTAATTTTTCAAAATTTCTCGTTAGCCAAATGCCTCGTGGAAAAAGGCGGTGCGGACATTGAACTTGCGGACTCCGATGGACACACACCGCTGACACTCGCCTCATTCTCTGGCCAATTGGATTTTGTGCGCTATTTGCTGGCGCACGGTGCACTGATCAACGGGACGGACATTGCTGGTAATTAATTAATTAATTAATGAGCAACTTTTTTTATCACCATTCTGTCCCTAAATTTTTTCAATGAAAATAAATTAAAATCAATGTAAATAAATTATTCATGCAATTTTAATTCCAAAAAAATTAATTTTTCATTTTTTTTGTTTTGTGCAGAAATTCGATTTTCGGCTTATTTTTTCATTTTTAGGAAAATATTTAAAGAAAAATTTTTAATTATTTTTTGTTCAAAAACAAAGAAATTTTTCTTACTTTTTCCAACTTTTTTGAAAACTTTTAAAGAGGTTGGTCCTTATGGGTGCACATTTTTATTGCATTTTTGGTAAGTTATTTTCCAAAAATGCAGAAATAGGGACGAAAAAGGGGCAAAATGCCAAAATCTGGGCCAAACTTATTTTAGGGGTGTAAATTTAAAAATAAGATTTTTAGGGTCAAACTTCAAAAATGGGGATTCCTAGGGACGGATAGGGGGTCGGGGTCGTTTTCGTACGGGTCGTTTTCGTACGAGCACAAGTTTTTGGCTATAACTTTTTTCTTTGCCAACCAAATCCAACATTGTTGGTGTCATTCGATAGCCCTATGTATCCTCTATTAGCCTGCAAAATTTCGAAAAATTTCGTTAAGGTTCAAAAAAGTTATGGCCAGAAGAATTCAAAAAACCAAATTTTCCAACTTTTTTGGCTCGAACTTTTTTTGAATTTGACGAAATTTTTTGGAATTTTGCAAGCTAATAGAGCATCTAAAGAGCTTTCGAAACCAACAATGTTGGATTTGGTTGGCAAAGAAAAAAGTTATAGTCCAAAAACATGTGTTCGTACGAAAACGGCCTGGCCCCACGGATAGGGGCGTTAAAACGAAGAATTTTCGCGCTAAAAATAATGTTTTTCATGCTTTTCTCATTGAAGTAAAAGCCGCAGAAAAAAGAAGTAAAAACCTAAAAACCCTTCCCCTAATTATGAGTTTTTTTTCAAATATTTTTTTCCCAATAAAAATGGATGGTTTTTCTAAACAATTACCATTTTATTTAATGCTCAATAAATTCATTAATTATTTATTATGGCTTGCACCGCGCAGGTGCGTCGCCGCTGCATTACGCGGTGTTCGGGCGCCATTTGGACGTATGCTCGGCGTTGGTGGAGGCGGGCATCGATGTCAAGCAGCAGGCGGGGAAGAGTGGCATTACGGCACTGCACGCGGCGTACCTCGCGAACGATTTGAACATCGGTCAGTCAGCCAGCGATGGCGAAAATTGGGCACCAATTTAATTATTATTATTTTTTTTAATACGATACATTTATTTAATTAAATTTAAAAAATAATAATACAGGAGTGCACCAAAAGCATACATATACAAGGGGTGTTGGGCGGAGTAGGACAAAACTCCGTCGACCGAAACTCCGCCAAGAAAATTTTTTTTTTAAATTCAAACATAGAAAATCTTAGGAAAATTCTTTCTTAGAAAATTCGAAGAAAAAAAAAGTTCACGGATTTTTTAGTCAAATTTCTTGTGGAAGAAGCTGGCGCTGACTTGGAAATTCGCGACGCCACAGGGAGGACGGCGCTAATGGGCGCCGCCTCTGACGGACTAGCGGACATTGTGCAATATTTGGTCACGAAGAAAGCACGCACGGATTGGAAGGATGAAAATGGTGGTGGTGATAATGCATTATTATGCAATATTTGTTTGACCAAAACCGAACTTTTCTGGGGCCAGAAAATTCAAATCAAGCGGAGTCATAATTCGTTGATCGCAAGCGGAGAAGGGCAGAAAATTCCGAAAATTTTGGCTAAAATTCCCTTTTTATGTTCATAAAATTCTAATATTTTCCCGGCTGTGCCTAGGCTCCGGCCTGGCACGATGTTGGAGGGCTTGGGCCCGACCCGGTGGTTTTTCTCCTGGCCTGACCGGTGCTATGACCTCAAAAACCTTCAAAATGGGCGTTACTCAATAAACAATCAAAATAAAAAATTTTCTGAAATAACTTTGCTCAAAAGCAACCAAATTTTTTACTTCTTGATATCATTCGATAGCCCCATGTGTTTTTTATTAGCCTGCAAAATTTCAAAAAAATTCGTTAAGTTTCAAGAAAGTTATGGTCAAAAATGTTGAGAAAAATTAATCAGGACATAACTTTATTTAAACTTAACGAATTTTTTTTGAAATTTTGCAATATAATAAAAAACACATAGGCTATCGAATAATATCAAGATTATAAAATTTGGTTGCTTTTTAGCAAAGTTATGAATAAATTTGTCGAAAATTTTCATTTTGGTGGTTTTTTGAGTAACGACCCGGCACCGCCTGGCCAGGATCAGTTAGTCCGCAATGGCTTTAACCCGGCCTTCTGGATCCTCCCCTAAATCCAGCCCGGCCCGGATTCGACCGTTAGGACTTGCGTCTGGGTCCTGAGGCTTGGCGCGCCCGTATTCATTCTCGGAATAAAATTTTCATACGACCTGCCTAATTTTCTCTGTCGATGATTTTTTCAGATGGAGAAATTGTTAAATTTAAAAAATGGTAAATAAAAAAATTATCATTAAAAAAATACCCAAAATCTTTTTTCAATATTTCTTGAAAACAAAACTCACTGATTTTTAAATTAAGGAATAACGGCGATCGATTATGCTGAAAAAAATGGTCACACTGAAGTCGTCAAAATTTTGCGCGTCGCAACTCCGTAAAACCAAAAACAAAAAATTTGTGAAGATTTTTTGGTGTATTTTTTTTAGGCACAACGAATTGTAATTGGGCGACAATCTTTTTTGAATAGAAGATTTATAAACATTTACTTATTTGTAATTGTTATGTTTCGTTTTTGTATTAATTTGACCACATCATTTGTATGAATAATTTAAAAGCGATAAAATTTGACACTATCGCTATGGGTCAAGCCCAGTGTTAGGCAAAACGCCAAATAGCGTGATTAAAATGGAAAAATTAGATATTTTATGAAAAATGGATGGAAAACTCACTTTTCTTGGCCCATCGGGCGTGTGTCGCCTTTGCCATTTTTGCTCATCTCTCCTCCCTTTTTTGTTCACGCTTTTGCGTCGAATTTCTTGCGTTAATTTTGCTTAATAATTTTCTTTTAGGCATCTAAAATTATAAAAAATAGGTTATTAATTTATAATTTTAGATCGGAGCGTAAAAAATAAAACTCGAGCGTTAAAAATGTTCAAAATATTTTTCTCTATCTATATGCTAAATTTGGTGTTAATTGTATGCATAGAAAAAAAGTTATATGGAGACAAGTAAATGTTGTTTTTTACACCATTAAAATAAAGAGATAGTACGCCAAATAGAGAGAAATTACAAAGAAAAAGAGAAACGACGAGATAGTACTAGGCTTTTCTCTGCACAGTGGAGTTGACCCATAGTGCACTATCATTTCGGTTTCAGAATTAAAAAGAAACTTTCAAAAATGATATCACAAGGGAAAACACTAGAGACCGGACTTTTGAAAGTACCCGGACCGGGCTTAGATAATTGACCGGGACCGGGCTGCTCGTTCAAAAAAAGCCCGTTTTACCGGGCGTCCCGGGGCCGGTTCAAAATTTTGCTTGGGATTAATTGTTTATAGTAAAATGACGAGTGATTTTAATTCCAAAAGAATAAAGCTAAAATTCTTCAATCCGAATCTTTTTTCAAAAAACTGAGGAACAGGGGGAGGGAGGGAGGTCCGGGAGTATTGTTTTTGTCGAAAAAATGACCAAGTTTTGTACTTTTTTAAATTTTGTCTTTTTGAGCCTTTTTTAAGAGAACACGGATTTTTAGGGGCCGTTGGGAAAATTTTATAAATTTCTACATACATTTAAGCAATTTTCACAAAAATTTAATGGAAGAATGTGGCTTAATCTACCAAATTGGAAGTTGCCAAATTATATTTATAGTGAAGTTAAAAACAAATTAATCGAGGAAAAGGCTGAAGGTAAGTGATAATCAGGCATTTTTATTCTAAAATTTGATAATTCAGCTGTGATGCCAGAAGGAACGGAGTGTGGGAGAAAGTGGGATAAAGGACCTGAGAGAACCTCTAAAAGAGGCGCCCGTAGCTCAGTTGGTTAGAGCACGGCACGGATTGCTGGGGTCGTGGGTTCGAGTCCCACCGGGCGAGTTACCTTTCCTTTTATGTTCTACACAGCATTTTCAAATAATAATATTCTAAAATTACAGAAAATTTCCAATTTTGGCTTTCATTCATCGATTATTCGCCGACACCATATGAAATTTTGAAAATGGCTGAGAAGTTTGGCAATATCCAAGTTGACATAGCTGAAGAAAATGATCATTTATTGCTAGGCCAATCCGACCCAAAAATTAAGAATGGGGCAAGGGGTTGACACAAAAATGTTTTTTGAAATCGGGAGAATAAGAAAACTTTTGAGAAGAATAATAAATTGATACATTTTTTGTTCTTGAAAAGGGTATTTTAAAAAGGACGAGGAAACAGCAGAGGAAAATGAAGAAGACAACTTCAAAGTGGTCGAAAAATGATCAAAGTTTTACGAGAAATTCTTGAAGAGGATTTTTATCTTATTTTATAAGCCAAAATTCATTGTTGTATTATTTATGTATAAAGTGATTTTTCTTTTTTATATTATAGGCGTAAATTTTATTAAAAACAAAAACAAAAAATTCTGAATCTGTACTCCGAATGATCCATAAAAGTTTCGGAATTTACAAATGTCTCAATTTTTAGATATATATTTTTTCTTTAAAAGTGTTGGAATTTCACAAAACGTTATGCCGCGCTTATTTCCTACTTAGTCTCACCTCACCATGGAGAAAAAAAAACATTTAACGCCATGGTAAAAAATTGGATAAATTAGCTCATTTTACTATTTGGTAGGGTGTTAGATACTGAATTACATTTACCCCATACAGATTTTTAACTTCGAGCACCGATAGCCCCAAAAAATTTTATCGGCTCGATACCGATATTTTTCCAAAAAAAAATTTTTTATTGATAATTATTTATTATTTTTTAAAAATAAAGAAAGATTTATGTCTAATATTCTGGCAGTGCCCACATTTCCGCCTAGTGTCCATTTTATAGTGTCAAAAAGAAAATAATAGTAATTAAGAACCATTTATTTAAGCCATAATAGTAGTTAACCCTAGGCTGGCGTTACAATTTTGAATTTGGCGCCAAAATTCAAATTTTGGCGCTATTTTTGAATTTGAATTTTGGCGTGGCGTCCTTTTTTCCATGCCTATTGGGCCTTTTTGTTTTTGGGTCGAAGGGTATTGAGCTGTTTTTGCGCGAAAAATGGATCGAATTTTTAACACTTTGTTTATTTAGTTTATTTTTAATTAATTTATTCAAATTTTATTTGTATCATTTTCTGTATATTTACAGTCAATCAATTTTTACAAAAATTATTTCAATTTTCGCCATGGGAAACATCGGTATGTTGACTGAACATTTTTTTTAGTTGTGAAATTTAGGAAGTGCTGAGCGCAACATTGAGGAGGGACAACCGCAGCAACAACAGCCCACCGAGACGCATTCGCTTGTGCAGAAGGTCTGGAGGGAGCGAGTGTTCATCGCACTGTCGATGATCTGCACCGTGCTGCTGCTACAGTACGTGTACTGGATGCGCATGATCTGAGGGAGGACAAACAAAGTTTTTTTTTTGATGATTCGATTTTGTTTTTTGTTTTTGTGATCGTACTAAGCATTTGATATTAATTTAATTGGTTGCAATTTTCAAATGTTTTTTAACTTTTTTATTTTATTCATTATTTTCATTCACCTTTATTTTTATTTTTTTTTTTTGGCAATTTTCGTTTGCGCAACCGCCAACACCGTCCACCGTGACCGAGCGGCGCGAAAGAGTTTTACAGGTTCGGAAACTTTTCGCACAAAATTTTTGGGGTTTAGTTTTTTAAACCTCCAAGTGTTTTTGGAGTGTACCATTTAAAGTTTACATGACCATAGGGCTAGGGCGAGGATTTTTAGGGCTGAGCAACCAAAATGGGGATTCCCAGGGTCGGATAGGGGCGTTAAAACGAAGAATCGATTTGTCAAATCAAATCGACCGGAAAAGTGTGTGTACAACAACCGAATTATACAATTTGGTAATTTAGGAGAAACACACCTCCCTTTTTGCAGGGAGCCATCGCCAGATGATTTTATCAAAAATTTAGTTAGACAAACCCCTTTATAGACAAAAAGCTTTCGGTTGCAAAAGGGACAAAAGGGGATGTAACCGATATTTGTTGATTTCGCAAATCTGTGGAATTATTGTAAGACCAAAGTTTTTGAATGGTATATTTTTGTAAGTGTTTTACATGCGTTGAACCGCCGCCGCTCTACACCACCCACGCACATTCAGTCAGCTTGTACGCAACATGGACAAGCGGCGTCTGTCAAATGCATCGGCCGACACAGACATGGCCACGCAAAACGCACTCACTACGGACGAAGATCATCAAACGGTGATTTAATTTTTCACTTAGACTAAGCATCAAATAAAACCCGGGCAATTTGGCACCTAATTAAAAGTTGTGAATCGACTATTTTCGGTATTATATCATTTTAATTTTTATGCATATTTTTGTGCATTTTTCACATTTTTGCATATTTTGTCATTTTTCGTCAAATGCTTCCCGATTTGAATATCGCTTAGGAAAAATTTTTTGATTGTGCCTAAAACTAAGCCGAATTTGAATGGATGCGCGCGCGCGATTGGGTCACCAGTTTCAACAACTTTTCAATCCATATTTCGTGCATATTTTACGATTTTTGTGCATATTTGGCGGCGCCTTTATGCACATTATTTATAATATCGGTATTATGCAACTTTTTTTATAATGTTTTCGATTCTTTTGGTGCATCAGTCTGTAGGGGTATAACAGCGTATTGTCGTTAGCGCTCTGTAAATTGATGTTGAGTATGACTAGCCTCCCCTTTACTAGCCGTACCACCACCGTATGGCGAATCTCCTAGCCGTACCACCACAGTATGGCGAATCTCCTAGCCGTACCACAGTATGGCGAATTTCCTAGCCGTACCACAGTGGCGAATTTCCTGCCGTACCATTGTATGGCGAATCACCTCTAGGCGTAACTAATATTGATTTACAGGGTGCAAACAGCAATACTTTGTTATACTCCTACAGGCTGATGCACCAAAAGAATCAAAACATTATAAAGAAAACCTCACTGTGCACATCCAGCATGCCCCATTTTAATTTTATATTTGAAATTTTGTAGAACGCATTTATTGCATAATACATAAATAGAGCGCAGATGATAATTATCAATAATCAAAATATTCCAAAAAGCACTTCCCTTGCCAAATTTCATGTTTATGTACTATTTCATTCATTTAATTAGCCTGACAAAACCAACACTGAAATGGCTTCCCACGGCATTTTCGCTCTTTTGCTTTTCCTGGCTCATCGTCTGTATCGCAAATGACACATTTTCTTTTACGTTCCGCACATTGTCGTTTTAAGTAGCTGGTGCGTGCTTTTTTGTGTTTCTTATGTTGTGCATGATTTGAATGATTAACCAACACAGGGGCCTGGCTTACCATACTGGACGCGTTCGGCCGGACGTACCACTTTGATGGAGGTGGAGGAAATCGGCCTAAAAAAGGGTTTTGTTTCGAATTAGACCAAACCACGGGCTGATATTATTACCCGTCGTTTTTGGTGTGTCGACAATGTGTGATGGCGCACGGTTTTCCTGGTCGATTTCGTCCACGAGTGGTGTCCCTTCCTCCACAATGTTTACAAGTTTTTGTGCGCGCCTAAAGTGCTCATGCGCTCCGATCATTTCCTCCCCCGCTTCTCTCACGTACTCCTCTTGCCATTGGCGGTATGGTGGTGGTGAGAATGGGCCTGGACTCCAGGACGTTTGCTTTGTTTAGAAAATGGAAAGGTTCAATTCGTAGAATAGCAAAATGAAAAAAAAGTGCCGAATGCGGATGGCCAAGGGACGGACAATGGATTAGGGGGATGGCACCGCCCAATAGGCCACTACACTTCAAGATATTTGTTTTCCCGAGGAAGCGTTGATCCGCAGATGGGCTACACTCCCTATGCTGTTACGAGCAATCAATCATCAGATTAGCTGTACTCCGGGCCGCAAAGGAACAAAAAAATTTGATTTAATTCTCCAACGAGCGAGTTCTCCGAACTCGGTAATTAATCGTGGATTAAAGTCCGTCCTACACTATGACAGGCTCAGAACTTGAACACACAGTTATTTATCAATTTATTTATATTTAAAAATGTAAAATTCTAAATTAAAATATTATAAAGATGTTAATCGTATCATGCGTATGTTTTAAAAAAAATCAGTATGCCTCATCAACATCCATTCTATTAAAGCATTTATTTTTGTTATACGAAGTGTTTTTTGCGTAGTTCGGACCGCCGTACCTACTGCAATAAGTTTTTCTGTTGTCGTTGGTGTTGCTGTTGTTGTGGTTGTGATTATTGTTGTAAAAGCTGAAATTGTTTGGACTATTGTTTCGATGTCCGGGTTGTTGTTGTTGTTGCTTCTGTCTGTCCAATTGTTAAGCCATCAGATCGTTTCCCTCGAACACTCGAGTGCCGTTGATGGACATACGGCAGTTCTTCCAAAGCGTGTGACCGATCATCTGACAGCAGCTGACATCATCTGCTGCAACCAGATTTTGCATTTCTCCGCCCTGCTCTTTTCGAATTCGTAACTCAGTGAACACATAGCATTTGCTTAGGTCTATGTAGTCGGAGCTTGCGTGTATTTTGAAGTGATAAGGCGTGATGTTCACCGGGTTAAGTGTCAGGTATTCCGTCACAGATGAATGAGATAGGCTGACATCCGTGTCTGGGATCTCGAAGAATGCCAGTGCCGAAGACACTGCATTGCCCGAGTCTCGGTCGATTTTGTGGAACGGAGCAGATTGCATCAGTAGAATCCAAACGTGTCAAATCGTTTTCGACGTTTCTTTATGTTCTGCTGTAATGATTTCGATGAGGGTGGGGCTCTACCGATCAGTGTCTGGTGTGAATCCAATGAGGATGATTGGTGCTTGCTAGTGGATGATGAAGTTGGTGTCGTCGGATGAAAGTGTACTCGTTTCTGCGTCCTTTTTATACTAGTGTTTCCGCTTCCAAATTGTTTTGGCAATCCGTGCTTGTCCAGCAGCGAGTCAATTGATCGTTTCCCTTCACTGATTGATGCCTGCTTCAAATACGCCAAAGTCCCCGTAGCACATCTCCAATTCCGGCACCACGCTGTAGGGGTGTTCTACCACCCCCTCCACCATACCCCCTTTGGTAGGGCAGAGCGCCGCGGAAATAGTGCAGAAAATGTTGTGACTTTTCCTTATCGTTATCGCTGTTGCTAAATAACACTGCGAGTAAGTCCTGTAGCGTAGACGGCAAAGCTTGTAAAACCACCGCGTAGGTCAACCCCATATTTTGCGGTTTCTCCGTGCACAACGCGTTCCTTGTTCGGGAACCCGAGTACATAGGCAATTTGGAGCTCATGCTCAAATAGTCGATCTCTGGGTTGGACAATAGCATCTGAAAGCGATCAATGTCGGCCCTATAGTCAAAGTGGACATCCGCAGGCGGAGACGGTGCTGTTCTCTCATTTTGAATTTCTTTTATTCTATCGGCCAACACTTGTCCATGCGTTCTCGCCTCGGTCAGACGCTGCTCAGTCTCTTGCATCTTTTTGCGGCTCTCTTCCAACAGCTTGACCAGTGCATTCCCGTGTGTTTTAGCCTCATTTAATTGCTTCTCTTTCTGCTCACTGCCCTCTCGTATTTTCTCTATCTGCTCCTTCAGCTCATCACCTTTCGTTTTCGTATCACTCAACTCCTGTTTACGTTTCTCGCCTTCCCCGCGTATTTTTTCCAATTCCTCACGTAGCACTTCACCATGCGTTTTCTCTCTGTTCAGTTGTATCTCTTTTTGCTCGCTTTTTTCACAGATTCTGTCTAAATGTGCGCGAAGCTCCTCTCCATGTGTCCTTGCCTCCTGCAATTTTCTGTCACTTTGTTCCTTATCCAACCGTTTTTGCTCTAACAGTTTTGCAAATGCTTCACCATCGCTAATGGATGGTTGTTGTTGTTGTTGTTGTTGTTGTTCTGGTACATGTTTGCTTGCTTCTTCGTGTATTGCAGACAGTCGGCCTTTTAGTACATCTGCGTGTGTTTTCGGTTGCTGCTGCTCCTCATCAGCGACACTTGGTGTAGCATCCAAAGCTTCACTGTTTAACTGCGTTTTTTGTTGTTGTTGTTGTTGTTGTTGTTGTGGTTGTTGTTGCTGCTGCTGTGGAACATCAACTTCAGGCTTTCCTAGTCGCTGGCCTAACTGTTCACCATGTGTACGGGCCTGTGCTCGCGGTTCTTGTTGCTCATGCTGTTGCTTCTGTTCTTGTACAGACCCTTCGGTTTCTGCAGAAGGCGGTGTTTTTAATGTTAATGATGCATCATCAGTTGTTGCTCCACTATCATCATCATTGTTGTTGTTGTTGTTGTTGTTGTCGCTGTTGTTATCGTTTTCCGTGACAATAGGTTTTATGCGCTTACACTTTGTCAACTTTCCAACTTTTACACACTCTACCCCACGGTTATCTTGTTGCACTCTTACTCCTTCATCATGAGACGATTCCCTTTTGTGGTCACCGTCAGTGTTGGTCTTTGGGTCCTTGGGTGTGTCGGGTTCCGTTCGGCTTAAAGTACTCACAAATGTACCGTTCAAATAGCGTTGGAGTCCTTCTGTGCTCTGTTGAGATGTTTTCGGTAAATGTACACGTAATATTCGTCCGTCGATATAATGGATGTCAATCCATTGGTCTTCAACGGTCCCCACTGTCGAGGCCCATGAGTGAGGGTACTGTATGGAGTAGAGTCCACAGACCCATGAACCACGGAACTGAATTGGTTTCGTAGGTGCACACGGTAGTTTGATGTTGTGTTGTCCACGTAATCAGTGGGTCTTTGCGGGTCATCCAGGTATCGTGCATAGTATCTCTTTGTCCTATCCTTCTGTGTTTTTGTGCGTAGCACTTGCACACGATATGAAGTTTCTTTGTCCTTGTGCACACGTGACAGATCCGGTTCGTAGAACCATCCTTCGAACATCTCACCGCGCTCGTCTTTAACTCTGTAGCGCACAGGCGTTGTATTACGCTTCACCTTGTCTATTTGTAGAATTTCATCTGACCACGAGGGCAGGTAACCGCGCGCGAATGTCCCCTTGTTTCTGCTCATTCGCACAAAATCTCCCTCACGGAAGCGTGTCGTTCTACGCCCCTCATCCTCGGCATAGCGTTCTGGACGAATGAATCGGTCACGCGGGCCGTACATTCGGTTCCACACCTCCTGCGAATTGTGAAATCCGATGTCTACAGGACGCATCCCGAGCGTTCGACTGATGGACTTGTTAATTCCGGCAACAATTTTGGGTAAAATATCGATCCATGAGAGTGTGGCGTTCGGAAAAGTACCGATACACTCGCTGCTTCAATGTCCTTATTGCCCGCTCACATACACTAGCTTTCACAGTGGATGAGGCCGGACTATGCTTCTCCACTTCCTCTCAACGAAAAAATCACGAACTTCGCGCGCCTCAAATTCCTTTCCCTTGTCGGAGAACGCACGGTGGGGACGCATCTCCATTTGTGAGAACAGGCGTCTCAGTGCATCGACCATATCGCGCGCCGTCTTTGAACGTACGTGAGTTGCAAACACTCTCCTGCTGAGCACATCAATAGCGACCAGTGCGTATTTTGCTCCTGCATTATGGCGTGCTAACTTTTGAAAGTCGGCCAAATCCATTTGCACATCGGTCATGTACCCGGCAGGAATGGTGCGTGAACGGCGAAAGTGTACCCGTCGCGGACGGTGTAGCGTGTACGTACGATGGTGCTCCAACCATTCGCGGACCTGATCGCGCGTGATTCCCGGCAATGACTTGCGCGCCTCTTGGTATAGTGCATCTACCCCCGCAAAGGCAGCTGAAGATTTAGCTGGGTCATTGTATAGCTCGCTCAGTCTTTGTCCGTATATTTCCATAATTTCGGGTCGAATTTTGCTGTTGATATTGCTGCTGTCGTTGCTTTTCCTACAGGTGGCACTTTTTGTCTCTGATGTTGTTGTTGATGTTGTTGAAGTGTCTGTGGCAAATAGGCACGGAGGAGGCGTTCTCGTTCGAAGATTTGTTCAATTTGTGCTGTGCCCGGTGGTTGTTTTGTACCCTTTTGTCTTTCCACATTGAAGATCCACTCTAGTGATCGCCGGAGGTTACTGTTGCCGATTCGAGTGCCCTGATGAGTCCGGATTCCTCCATCCGCGGCCACACCATACTTTCCCGGATTTGCCATGAACAAAGCACTGAATTCGTCTATCCATCGTGACCTTTGCTCACGCGTTGCAGCCTTTGTAGCAGTAGAAACCTCAGACTCGGCTCATATAGTCCCTGGTGTCGACGATGCACTTTTGGCACTTGTCCAGGAAGTATTCGCAGTATCTACTTTACTCTCGGTCTCTGTTTCAACACCCCTGTTTTCATCTACATCCGTGGAGGATGATCCGTCCCCGTTACTTGTACTGCTACGTCTCGGTGTTGCTGGTGTCGATGAGGATGCTTTTGTTGTTTTGCGTCGGTTGGCAATGGTACGCTTGGCACGTTGACCCCTTTGTACCGGTGTTTCCTTAACTATTTCACTCGTCGTCTGAACAGCAGGCGTGGGGGTATTGTCAATCGTAACTTTGATCGGTCGTTCATCATACGCCTTCTTCAGGTGAAGATAGCTCGCAACTCCTGGTTGTAGTTTGCATTTTTCGTTGACGGATCGGTGGGTTCCCTCTTCACTTGGTCTAGTGCACGCTCGTAAAATCCAAATTCGGATCCCCAGTTGTGGACGGTACGATAAGGCCCTTGTAAATCTCCTCGGGCACAAGAACAAATCGGTTAGCAGACATTATAGGATTACTCTTTATTACGACTCAAAATTCGTTACAGTACAAGAATGATTGGGGTAAACAATGCAGGAAATAAATGTGGACTAAATCCTGATTCCTTTTGTACTAACAGTTTTCTGGCGCCTCTCTCTGTTCTTGCACGGCCGAGTCGACGAATAAAGTCCGCATAGGGCATCATCCTGTGCTTTTGACGGGTGGTAAGCACGAAGCGGGCCCGCACAATGTTCAGGCATATTTCTACAAGCGCCAACAACTGCTCCGAGTTGATCGATCGAAGAATGCTTCGTCGCTTTCGCACTGACTTGGTCCGTGCCAGTGCACACATAAAGGGAAACTGCTGGCACACCATCTCACTGATTTCCACACTTCCTTGCTGTCCATGATGCTCCGGATTAGTCATCCTTTTCAAGACCTGATTTTGGTAGAAAAATAGTCTGCTGTATTCTGATATCGTCGTCGTCGTCGTCTTGTTTAAATATGTTGGTTCGTAGTCGCAACACTGGATCTGACGATGGGTGAAGGTCGATGAAAATATAGGAATACTTTTGGCGAGTTGCTTGTCTATATGCATCCATAAAATAGTCCAATTGACGTGGAAACAGCTGCACGCCCAAATTTCTGATGGCCAATGCGGAGTTTGGTGCACGTAGCAGCACAATGTACATTGAGTTTTGGCGCACCACCTTAAGCTTGCGATGAAACAGATACTGGCTGACGAACACGACTCCAAAATTTTGAGATGCGATTTTTTGGTGAACAGTTCGGCTAGGTATCTTTCATCTATGGAATACAGAAGGTCATCAAGAATGACCAGCCAAGTGCACCTATCGTTTCCTCGGCAGGAACACCTGCATGCAGTTGAACATTGGCGGAACGCTGCAGCTCCCCCACCGTGGAGTTATACTCCCCATAGCAGAATAGAATGCTTTAGCTCATTACTCTCGAATTTATGCACGTCAATCATATAGAATTTATGTAAGACTAAATGGGCAAAAACAGGATATTTATATAAATGCTGATCAGAATGAATCTTAATTTTAAACTTCTTCCTCTTCTTTTATGGTGTCCAATTTTGGGGTAGAATTGAATAGGCTCAGCGTAGTTGGCATTGACGTCAATGAATGAATAGTCCCCGTGTCATCGTCATTCACTGCTTCATCTGACACGTCGTCGTCCGCCACCTGCGTCACCTCAATTATCTCAGGTTTTATAGCGTTGTTGTTGTTGTTGTTGTTGTTGTTGTTGTTGTTGCTGATGTAGTTCTCCTTCATATGCGCCTCTAATCTCGGCTTTTTCATCGCAGTTTTGTCCTTTTCCTCTGTAGTTTCTAATGTTGTAATCGTATGTGTGGTCATCCTATCACATTTTATTTTCGGTGAATCCGTGAACATATAGGGAACCTTGAAGACGCGGCGCGACCGGACCAGAAACACGCAGAAGCGCGGCAGCTCATAAACTCGGTCGAATGGAACGAATTTTTCGGTCCCTTTAAGCCGGTTGGAGTAAATGTAGACACCGTCTTTGGTGATCAAGTAGTCCAGGTCCACACTATGCCACACTATGCCCAAATTGCCTGCAAACAGCGCATTCTTCACTGAACATCACGGCCCGTGGGGTGTCCAAACGGTCGCTATGGACCGCCAACCATGGGATGAGACCACAAAATTGACTGTAGGGAGTAATTGACTGGCAACTTTTATTTTCCATTTTGACGCGGTTTTTTCTAAGAATGAGCGAGCTAATTTACGGAAATCCAACACATGAGTGATTGGACTTTGAGTGAGCGTGGTTTAAAAACATACATACTAACCCTAATATAAATCGATTTTCCCATTCCAGTGTCAACACCTTCATCCGGATATTCCTGCTGCCGAAAAACGCATGTACAGCAACAAAACCAATCGCACTTATGACATAGAGGCACTGCAGCTGTACGACCACGGGCCATGCCAAACGTGTGGTCGTATTCGTCATTGGCATTTGGTGCGATTTACGGAATGGCAAAAGGTCACCACGTTCGGTAAAGGAGTGCTTCTGCTTGACGAATCACATCTTTGCGAAGTAGGGAAAATGACAGACTAATGGTCTCATTGACTTGTCCGTTTTACAGTCGGGATCGCTCCAGAATGGCCTTTGGCGCGCGATTTCAGAACGGGCTGTGTTTGGGGGAAAAATACAAATGGAAGTTGCGAAAAAAATGTATATATTCATCCCTGTAAATTAATTACATACAAAAACAAATTTTCAGAGTATGTGTTCTGGATGAAAATGACGGTACCCAGCTATTAGGAATTGACGAAAACGGAGTGCTGGTTAATATTGTCAGTAACCATAAAAAATGTCAAATAGAATATAAAAAATATTTAGAGCGAAGTGGCGCCAATAATTCACCATCCTATGCCCGTCAATAATACACAGTACTTTGAGGATCTTAGCGATGATTTCAATGACATGCCACCGGGCGACGACTTGGGCACTGAAATCACTTTAGGCTAAAACGGACTGGACATTGAAGACAATACGGCAAACAACACATTGCTTGTGTCTTTTGGACACGCCACAAACACAACCGCCGCCGCACTCGTCAAATCCACAACCTTTAAACACTGTTGGACGAAGCGCATTCACGGAAATTATTAAATAACTATTTTTTTGTAAAAATTAGCGATATTTTAGGCTTTGCGGCGTCCCTCACCATTTGTTGGCCCTTCGCCCGTTGTCACATCAAATTCCGATCGCTCAGCTACACCTCGTCGTTTACATTGAGACACACTACACGTACGAGAAGCGTACACTCAAATGTTGGCACGCCACGGGCAATCCAGCACACAAAGCGAGAACCATTCCCGCAGTGAAAGCCGTGCAAGCAGCGCAAGTTCCGCCACAACAACTTCGAGCATGGCGAGCAGATCGACGGGTGGCGGCAGAAAACGAAAAAGCACAGCACAGAAAGACATGGAAAAAATTTTTATATTACAGAAAAACAATTTCGAATGCCGACCAAATTGTGATGATTGCAAACAAATTTTACAACAAAAATTATCATAAACATTTAAATTTTTCTTTTTAAATAATTACTTTTTTTCACTTACATATAGTTTGAATAAAGACAAATAAAAACATGGAAAAAAGGACGCCACGCCAAAATTCAAAATTGTAACGCCAGCCTAGGGTTAACTACTCATAATTTAAATGATTTCCTATTTTAAAAATTTACAGAAAAAAAGAATTTATCAATACATTTGCCATTTATGCCAGCAATTTAAAGTGGAAAAACAAAGAATAATATGGACAATATGATAAATAGCATTCAAATAGTACACAGTATACAAAATAGAATTCACCTAATGTTGGAAAACATAACTTATCAATCCATTAGAAAGGGGAAAAAATCGTGTTTTAAAAATTTCAATTTTTTTTTTGTTACGGTATTCAATGGAAATGCAATTCTCTCCTCTAAAACAAATACGGTGAGTCATGCACTCCGCCGCCGGCACCGATGCCACCCTCGGTGATGTGCTCTTGTTTGGTCCTTACCTATATATATATATATATACATAATAATAAAAATTAAAATTAGTTTCAATTAGAGTTGAGCTGGATTTGAAAAAAATTGAAAATTTAAGTGCACTTTGTTACGAAAATTGCCAATATTCAAAAATGTACCCATAAAATTTTGTATTTACGTTTTGGGGGACGAATTCGAGGAAAATTTTTAAAAATTTTGATTTCAGGAGGTTCTTGGAATTTTCTGTCCCAAAATTCTGTATTTTTTTAAAATAAATTAACAATCTTTTAAATTTTTTGCCTTTAAATCGCTGTTTTTGTGGCAATGTTTTTTCAAAAAACTTTTTTGGAACATTGAGAGGGGGCGGGGTCCGGCGGTGCCGATAGGCGGCGCCGGAAAAATTTTGAAATTTTGAGTGAGATTTGTTAACAGAATTTATCAAAAAATGACCAAATATTTGGTTAATTTATGGGTTTTTAGGCTAATAAAAATAAAAAAATAATAATTTTAAATTTAATATTTTTTTATTAATTAAATTCAATTAAAATAATGGTAAAGAAAATATAAAAAAAATTTCTGTTCCATCAGGGAATTGAACCGAAGAGACAAATAATGAAAGTAAAAAAAAGCCAGCCACTTGACCACTTATGCATATGAACAAATGCTATAAATGAAAATAAATAATTCAATTTATTTTTATCAAAAATTTCTGATCCCTCACCAATCCCCTTCTCTTTTCTCACCCAGACCCCCATTCTTACCAGTGCTTATTTAGTCCCGCCGGGACTGGCAAAACCGGGACCGGGATTTCTGTTTTTCCAAAAACCGGGACCGGGATCGGGACCTGAAAAACCCGGTATTTCCCGCCCCGGTCCCGCTCAACTCTAGTTTCAATATTGAACTTTTTTAAATATTCCTCCGTCGTTTACCATATGCCCATCGGAGACATTTTTATATACAGTATCACCATCTGCAATAAGGTAGCCAAATGTGCTCAGCTCACTCACTGCTTCCACCAGCTTAACCGGCCGCTTATGCGGACGGACCAAATAATTCTGAAATAAAAAAAATAATTTAAGAAAAATACAAAATAATAATGACAATATATTCGCATAATCGATAAATCGATTTTATCATTTTTGTCTTTGTTCAGTGGCTTTTTTTAATTTTATTTAATATTTTTGCAATTTGTATAAGCAATAATTGCAATGTGTTGACCTTGATTTTAAGCGGCTTCAATCGTTGCATTAAAATATATGCCGAAAGTTGTTGCTTTGTAAAGGTTTGCAGTTTTTCCGTGATTTTTTTGCCCCAAAAATTGTTTCCACCGCCTTCTTCGCTCGGTTTCAGCACATAATTGTCTGGGTTTTTAATCGCATCCTTAAAAAATAATTAATTTATAGGTTATTTATTTATTTTATCTAAAAGCCTTGCAAACATTTTTCTCTGTTTTTTTTCTTTTAAAAAACTGATTTTAATAATTGCTAATTTAATTATACTATTTTTCTTATTGCATAGACACATAAACTATTTTATTTCCCATCTTTTTATGATATCTTTGGGGGACTAATAAAGCATGTTTGTTTTTTACCTCAATAGTTCGGTTTGAGTCGACATCTTCCCTGTCCAATGCCCACAATCCGGCAAAAGTACTTCGAATAGCGACCACGGTGCCCTCGTCCTCAGCGTTTGGCAAAAAGCGTTCGACAACGCCGGGCAACGAAAGGACCTGTGAATGGGGGGGGGGGGGGAGAAATTGTTATTTATTATTTATTGTTTGAATTCAATTTCGAGCTTTTTACCTGTTGAATTTTTTTGGAAGATGCCAATTCCATAGCAACATTTGGGCATTTCTTAAAAAACAATTAAAACGATTGGAAATTTAAACTTTTGGCAACAAATTTAAAAAATTTGTCAAATGAAAATATTGTCATTTAACTGGTTAAAAAATGTGGAGTTATGAGTAGGGTGAGGATTTTTAGTAGCAAAAAATCACAAAATAATTGACTAAAATTGGCAAAAATGCGGAAATAATGGCAAAAATAATGGCGAAAATTGCTTAATAATAGTGAAAATTTTAAATCAAAAAGCACAAAATTTATTCTCTAAATTTTGGCCGGATTGTATCAACATTCTAAGACCTTATTCCTCCAAATAAGAAAAATTTTACAATTAAGGAGACAAATGGTAAGTCTTTTTTAATGCGATTTTTCTTTTTTTGAAAAGAGAGTTATATTTGGGGGATTTTTGTTCCTTCGCGAGAAACATCCAAATTTAATTTTAAACTTTCATCAGAGAAAATTTGTCAGTTTTAACGTTACCCATTTTCTTCATTTTGGATCACTTTTTCAATTATTTTAATGACTGTCACTAATTGTATTTGCCACCGTACAATGGCGGTGGACCGCTCAATTTTGCGTCTCGCCGATATTTGTTCAGGTTTTGGTACCACAATGATTGACCGGAAGTAAACAACGCCAATGAGTTTGCCCTCGAGGAGCAGGGAAAAGTCATTTTCGTCAAGGACCAATCTGAATTTCATTATGGAAAATAAAATTTAAAAAAACAATTAATTTAAATTTACTTTTCGTCACAATCTTTCAGTGACAATTGAACAATTTTCATTTGTTTATTTGACTTTTCGAGCAACAAATATTCCACTTGCTTCTGCTCAAATGTTTGATAGGCTTGGCCAACAACAATTAACAGAAGGGCATTTGGGTCGCCAAACTTTTGCCTTAATTAATACATTTTAAAAAATAAGAAAAAAATTAATGAAATTATTTTTTCTACCATGCCAAGTAAAGTGAATCGACAATGATTCCTTCGGAATTGTTTGCTGGCATTGCGTCAGGTGAAAAGTTAGCACCGGATTTTGCCATGGTTCGGCGATGCAGATTTGTGGCACGCGTTGCCCTACTGTATCCGCCAATTGCACCGATGTTCATCTCAATCTTAACCAAAACGATCAGATATTACGCTAAACGGGTGAGAGTGATTAGTAAATATAATTTCGAAACTAAAAATCTAATGTAAAGCGGGACCGGGAATTTTGGGGAAAAACGCGATAATTTCCTTTAAAAAACACAAAAAAAATTCTTATTACTTTTTTCAAGTGAAAATTATTATAATATTAAACCTTTCTTTTGTTTTTCATTTCATAAAAACCAAAAGTTAAATAGGAAATTTCGACAAATTTGTTAACAGAATTTTGTTCATAAAATAGCCAAGTTAAGTGATCTGTCGATTTAAAAAAATAAGGATGATGTTGTGACCTGAGGGATTTCTGGAAAATTAGGCTCAATTTGCTAACAGATTTTCTCCATTATTGACGAAATCATGTAAATTTTTCGATTTTCAAGAGATTTAAAAAGGAACTAGATTATTATTTTAAATTGATGCTTAGTTTTTGAAGATGAGCATACTTACTAGTGATTAAACTTTAATTAAAAGACCAATAATAGTTGGAAATAATGAAAAAACTTTATATTCTAAACCGCCTGCAAAGATGAAGGAAGACACCAGGCTTCTCCACTAGGCTAACATATAAGCCAATTCTCGGCTTTCAAAGTTTACATTAATTTGATTTTTTTTTTCTACAAGGTTTGTCCTTTATCCCAATTATTGCCACTTTTTTTCGCTTAGACTCCCCATTCTTACCAATGCTTCTTTTCTCAGTTCCCGAAGGCTCCACCGGGAACTGACCCTTTCCAAAAACGGGGACCACGAGTTGGGAGGAGGACCGGGAATTTCCGACCTGGTCCGGCTTTTCTAATAAATCCACTTTTTAAGTGCCTACTCACTTGCTTAAGCGTATAGTTTTGTCCATCTGTTTCGTTGTCATCAACATGGCACATATAATCCTAAATTCAATTTTCATTTTCCATTCTAAATAATATAAATTGATAGGAAAAATTTTTAAAGAGGACCTATTTTCTTTTGTACATCTTTTTAAGTAAAAATTTTCCAATCATAGAAAAAAATAAATAAAACCCAAATGCCCAAAAAATTGCTGAACCCAAACATTGTGATGCTTTTTTCTTGCTTTTGTCAATAATTTCCAAATAAATCTATTGCCAAAAACAGAAATTAGGAAAAAATAATTTTAAAAAATTTAATCAAAATTACGTATCCAAGTCATTGGATTTTTTAATTTTCCAAATTACTCAAAAATTCATTACTTTTTTAAAATTTTCCAAACGGCGGCTGCTCATTTGTCAGTATATTAATTAGCGCATCGCAAATTGAAATGGGATGCCCCCCCCCCCCAATAAATTTCCTCAATTACAAACCGAACGGCCCATGATAAATGAGTACTGTTGTTTGACGCCACCTTCCTCCTGGACCTGACGCAAAATGTCTAATTGGTCACGAATGATCGCATTTGTCTCCGCCACTTGCTGAAGTGAGTCACGCAGAAAATCGTAGTCTTGCGAAATGCGAAAATACAAAAGATTCATTGCCTAAATAAACATTTTAAAGCGTGATCGAACTCTTAATTCCTAAAAATATTAAAAATAATTACGCAAATAATTGCTAATAACCCGCAAAATATTTGCTGGAAATGGACAGCCAAAAAAATAGTTTAAAATTGTGAATTTTCCTTTAAATTGCTAAAATTTTGTGCTCTAAATTTTAATCTACATTAAATTTGTTTTTTACGAAATGATTTAAAAGTGTGTTTCATTTTTGGTCTCAAACAAAATAACTACAAATAATCGAAAATCCAAAATAGGTAGCAAAAAAACTATTTATTAGCTAAAATATCTGCTAAAAAAGGCCCTTTTAAATGGAAAATTTGTTCGAAAAAAAGTATTTTTGTACTTTTCGAATAATTGCTAAGCTAAAAATCCGTTCCAGATAATTGTTTAATGTATTTTAATTAATTTTATAAAAAGTTAACAATTAAATAATTTAAAACGGAATTAAAACGTAAAATTTGAAACCAAATATGGCTTCTTATACAATAAATAAATACATATATTTTGTCTGTAAAAAATTACTGTTTGCAATTCCTTTGCTTTTGTGAAACATTTTCGCGGAATTGGAGACGGGAAAAGCGCAAATGGCACAAACTCTGCCACATCGCTTCTGAAAACAGCAATTAGCATGTTCAAAGTGCATTTATTTATTTATTTAAATTTTAATTTTGGCTTTTTCTCTTTGTTTACTTTTCCATGTGTTTTAAGCAGCGTTTGATAAGGCCAATGTGATGGGCCCAGTCAATGGCATCATCAACCAACGCTTGAATGTCATGCTCAACTTCTAAATTAGGAACATATACAATAAATCAATTTTAAATAATAAAAATGTATAAAATTTATCATGGCCAGGGTTTGGTGTTTTTTAAATAAATTTAATATTTATTTCAATATGTAATTAACACCTTCATTTTCTTTTTTGTCCTCGTCATTCGCCTCAACATGCACAAAAATCAGCAGCAGAATTGCTATGAATGGAATTGCCGTGGAAATAAATGGTTTGAAAATATTATTCATGTTTTTTTATTGGGGTTAATTTAATGCTAATGTTATAACGAAAAAAGATTTCTTTTTATATCCAATTTATCACGGATTACTTTGGTTTTGCATATTATTGCATTCACATGAATTATTGTCAGACTTTGGAAGAACATTGTCACAAAACGGAAGTTAAAGTATTTATTTAACCTAAAAAAATAAAATAAAATCCATTAACGGAAATTAAATATGCGAATAGGAGGAAGAGGAAGTTTCGTCATTCTTACGCAAAAATATTAATGTAATAATTATGTATTAAGCTTAAAAATATCAATTAATTTGTTCCGGTTAATAGAAACCCATAATTCAAATAAAAATTTATTTTCACGATCAATATGAAACAAATAAATTAATTTGAATCAAATAAAAAAAATAATAATTTTTTATCAACAATAATCTTCATTCCCCGTTCCAATTCAATGCCTTTTGAGTATTAGTGCAAGAAAAATAACACTTATGAAAGAATTTCGAGGATTTGGAGCAGTACAATCACGAGAAAAATGCCGCCTCAAACGAATATGATCATGAATATTGTAAGACCAAATTAATTGAAAAATTAAAAATATTTTTTTTTAATTTTGAATTTTAACTTAGACAAGTTGGCCCCACCGACCTTTAAGAGATTGTATCAGAATGCAGGGCCCAATTGCTAAATGGTTTTTTAATTGAAACGATAAATAAAGACAGTAAAAATATGAATCCTTTAATTATATGTCCGTTTTTTGGGCGATGGAAATAAGCCATGATTTTGTCATCGGCAGTTTGGTGGAGAAGTGATCAAAAAGTCGTACAACTGATGGATGAATCATTGGCAATTGCTTTTGATAATTGGCAAATCAAATACACAAATCGATGAAATTTTCATTCATTCATTTGAATCAAAAAATTGGTTACCCTATGCAAAAATGATAATCAAATTCAATTCTTTTTTATTTGTTTTAATTTCCTTTTGGATAATTAGAAGCAACGGAAGGTAAATATGCCACTAATTAAGACTTTTAACAGTAACAAATTAATTAGAGTTCGATGGACAAAGTGTGATTGGACCAAAAATGGAAATATCCGATTGGAAAAGCAATGGAAAAGGCATTATTAAAATAAAATAATAATTTAATTGATATTAAATTAACAAAATTTAGCTATTTGTTATGCTATTCAAGTAAATTTTCAAATGCTTTTGGAATTTGGAAGGCCAAAAAACAATTTAAAATGGTCAATCAGAATTGGGAATTGGTCAAAAGATGTGCCGGGAATGAGGGGCCACCAGCAAAGAAAGGATGGCATGCTTTGGTACTCACCAAATCAGACGGAAAAACAGTGCCGTGGCACTCAAATCCTCAATGAGGCGAGTGCTTTTGGTATAATTAAAATGAAAATAATTAAATGAAATAATTTTTTAGAAGGGATTTGGTTGGAGAATTGACAATCGTTAATGATGTAAAGCAGCAATTTTTTGAGCTCAACATAATGGAAGGCAGTTTTTTAATTTTTATTTTAACATAAATTTCATTGTTAGAAATCACTATTTTGAGCGTCTAATACTTTTTTTTGGAGAATTCTTTAATAAAATCCAATAAAATGCTTTCGAAAAATGGTTATTTTGGGCCGCTATTTAATTTAGTTAAACTTAATTTATGGGTTTTCGCCATTAAAGTTTAATTCCAAAGTGTCACATTTTCTAAAAATTCCGATTATGTTTTTTAAATCTGATAAAAATAAAAGATATAAAAACAAAAAAAAACATTTTCGTCATTTGTTTAGCCTTGCTTACCAATTATGCACTGCCCGCTTCTGTTGCGGTTGATTCGATTCCATTTGGCACATTTATTAACGAATTCGATAGCATAGCATTTGCCATCATTGCCATGGAACTTGGCCAGGCCATTAAGGAAAATGAGGAGGGCATGAAAATGTGCAAAATTACGGTGGGATTTAATTGATTTTATCGAAATATTTGTTTCGGGAAAGCAAATTTTTTGAAAAATTGTTTATTAAAAATCTGATGCATCTATTAGTGGGAGTAATTACGGTTCGGATTTTTTAATGGAAATTATGGAAAATTCCGATTTTTCAAAAATTGTGTTTCATTGTAAAAATAACCATTTTTCATAAAAAAATATATTGGTTAATGGAGGTCCAAATCTTTTACCCTTTAAAATTTGGGAAAAAAACATAGCAAAAATATGTGAAATTTTAATGATTTTAGATAAATGAAGAACCTTTTTGGTAAAAATGAAAAATTTAAAAACTAAGTAATTTCATGTTTTCCAAGTAGTTACCCATGCAGATTTTCGGGGTTGTATTTCAACCCCGCCATTTCAGTCCCAGTTGAAAGGGACATTTCAGTACCAGATTTAAACCTTAAAAAACACCTATAATAAATATATCCAATCCCAGAAGAGGTAAAAATTGAAAAAACATCTGAAGGATAAAACCCAAAGCCAAATCCTATTAGAGAAGGGAAAGGGAGGCAAAGGGAGGGGTCAGCTGTCATACCCTTTGGGGAAGGGAAGGGACGCCAGGACATCTGAGCGCTCGCGCCTGCCATTTGAGCGCACGCAGAGGCCATTTGAGCGCCCGCTGGTGACAATAGAAAGCACTAGCTGTTGGTCAGAGCGCAACTCAAAGGCTATTGAGGCAGCCGTAGCATTAAATTTTAGTTGGCAATGTGCCAATGCTTGAGCAAAGCTCAAGCTCCGCCCACCTGTGTGGGTATAAATACCCGACCATTCCCAGCGAAAAGCCCCTTTCTTCCATTCATTTTCAAATTCTGCAGCGCCCAGCTCCTCTCTTCTAACCAAAAAGCCTCCGCAGCGCTCTGCTCTCAAAAATTTTCTCCAGCCCCCAGTTCCTCTTTCATCAGCATTTGCTTCCTTTTCTGACCTTATCCTAATAACCCTAATAACACTATTTTTGGACTTTTTCATACATATTTCGCAATTTTTCGTACATATTTTCATTTTTTTACATAATTTGAGGATTTTTGAGAATTTACAGAAATTTTTTGTGAAAAATTTAAAAAATGGCATTTTATGCCTCTGTTTCACTTTTTACGAAGAATTTTTATCCAAAATAATCCTTTTAAAAATTTTTATTTACATATTTTTGATCATCGACCCAAAAATATGTTTTCACGAAATCTTATCACAAAAAAAATTTGTAAACCAAAAGGGTCTCCTCCCAGCCCCCTCCTTGGTTTTAATAAATTCAAAATCGGCCTATTTAAATAGCGCCACTCTTTGCATGCAAATTTCTAAGTCCAAAGCTTTTAGAATTTTTAAATTGTTTAACTGGAAATTATTAGCATGCTTGACTAGCTTATATCCCGAAAGATTAGAAGTAATAAACAGAAATTCTCAAATTTCTAAGTAAAGCATTATATGCGTTCTGAAAAATGTCATCATATAAAATAGAGTTCGGACCCCGCCCCCGTCACCCCCGCCCCCGCCGGGGGCGGGACAGGTTTTTTGGCCTCACCCCCGTCCACGCGACTCTGACTCCCGCAATCCCCGCCTCCGCGACCTTTGCCCCCGCGGGGGCACGGGGGTGAAAATACACCCCTAAGAATGGCATATTCGTGGGATAAAAGGCAACAAATTTATACAAATTTGAATTTTTAACCATCTTTGACAAATTTTTTTATGAAATAATGTAAATTTTGCTGTTAATTTCTAATATTTTTGTGGTTTAGTGGTTAATGCTTCAACAATAACAGTATTTTCTTGTATTCATTTATTCGTATTTATTGAGAAGTGTTATTTGTAGGGCTTCGATTTTTAGGTAAATACCTAAAATTTTTGCGCACTTGTAACGTTGAGATAAGCATAAAAAACGAGTTTTTAGCTTGGTTTGGAGCTTCTATACCCACTTTTATAATACCTATTTTTACCTATTTCGGGATTTTTCTACCTATTACCGAGGTACCTATTTTTATACCTATTTCGGCATGTTTGTTACCTATTTTCAGGATTTTAAGGAATTGCTACAAAAATTGTGTGAAAATGCCCAAAATAAAATCAAAATCTGCTTGGTTGAACGACTGGATCAAAAGAGTTGATGGAAAAGTGACCTACACAACTGATGGAAAGGTCATTTATTGTCAGCCGTGCCAACAACAGGTTAAATCGACATTTGTCACCTACAACAGCAACAACGACGACAACACCAACGGCAAAAAGTATTTTCAGGTCTCTTCAACGATGTTCTCGCATCTTAAACAACACAACGAAACTGCCAAACACCAAGCAAATGTTGAGCTTTTTATGCGGCCAAGTGGAAACGCAAAAAAACAACAATTTTTGACCACTCAAGCAACGAAAAATTTGGACGAATTTACGATGGACCTGTGTTCGGCTTTCACTTCGGCAAACATTCCATTTTTCAAATTGGAAAATCAGAGATTTCGAGGTGTGTTTTTGGGATGGGCCACCCAAAAAATTATTTAGGCTTTCTGGAAAAATATTGCAAGCGTGTGATTCCTCATGAGGATGTGTTGCACCAACGCTATTTGGCAGCATGTTTTGAGCAGGTTTACCCCCTCTGCATATTCAAAAACTTGGCCATAATTCAGAAAATGGCTGAGGTTAAAAATGATTTCAAAACCCAAAAAATCTTGGCATCAGTAGACGAGACTACTGATTCTAAAGGTAGATATGTCGCAAATTTGATCATTGGCATTTTGGATGGGAAATTGCACAACCCGCATTTGGTTGCCGTCAAATTTCTGGACAAAACTAACCATGAAACAATCGCTCGGTTTGTCAACGATAATCTGAGGGAGTTGATCTCGGCTGACGACCTTTGGTTACTTGTCAGTGACGCTGCGCGTTACATGGTTAAGGCAGCACAGGTTAAATAAAAAATTTACAGAAAAGTAGTACGAAAAACCTTTTTAAGGGCCTCAAAATTTTCTACCCAAACCTCATTCATCTAACATGCTTGTGTCACGGGCTCAATCGTGTGTGCGAGGAAATTCGTGGCCTCTACCCGAGTGTTGACAAATTGGTTGCGAGTACCAAGAAAACTTTTTCAAAAGCGCCGTCGCGTGTGGCCAAATTCCGCGAACTTTGTGATCTCCCCCTCCCACCGCGTACAATCATCACGCGTTGGGGGACTTGGCTCAACGCAGCGGATTATTACTGCCAAAATTTTAACCAAGTGGGAGCGATTATTCGAGACTTCAACCCATCCGATTCTGATGCAATACGGCAATCACAAATTGCCTTCGACTCTCCTGGCATTCGCGGAGATTTGGCCTTCATAAAAACATATTTTAATATTTTGCCTGGAGCAATTGGAAAATTGGAATTTATCTAGGAAATTGGTATGGTGTTGCGCGGCGAACACGTTCAAACGCATTTGCCTCCGGACGTTATCGCGATGTTCAAATATGCACCCGTCCAATCATGCGAAGTGGAGCGTTCCTTTTCGGCATACAAAAATATTCTTGCAGACAATCGGATGAGCTTTAAGCCGGAAAATCTCGAAAAATTTTTGATTTGTAACACATTTTGTGCTCAAAAATAGTTAAAAAAAAATTTTATTTACCTATTTTGGTACCTATTTTGGAATTTTTGTACCTATTTAATACCTATTTTGAGATTTTTTTTAACTTTTTAAGTACCTATTCTGCGATTTTTTTTACCTAAAAATCGAAGCCCTAGTTATTTGATACCGGAAATTCGCGAGTATCGAGGTGTGAGACGATACTGAGACACTCGACGGCACTGATAATAAAAAAATTTACAAATATTTTAAATTCAAAATTAATTTCAATTTTTCTTTAGTTTTTCTAAATTATTTATAATTTGCGATTGAAAATTTAAAATGCTATAAAATATTAAATGATGAAAAAATTAACCTTTTGATATTTTCGGTTTTTACAATACCATAAAATTATTAATTTCTAATCAATAAAAAGATAGAAATTGAGCGATTTGTCATATGCGATGGCACAAATCTGGCGGCATTTCCTCCCTGAGCATTGCCTCGCCCAATCGCTTCCGCCGCACCCGTCGCCAAGGAAGTGAAGAGCAGTCCAGCGGTGACAATTTTGAAAAAGAGCGCCGCAACAAATGGTGGTCAAATTCGATGTTCAAAAGGGTTCGCAAAAATTTCTGTTAAACTCCCTCCCACTTTCCATGTATTTTTAAACCAGGGCTTCCACCATGAACACCAAGCCAGAAAAATAAGATTTTAGGCTCAAAAATATGAACAATTTTTTTAAATCAGTTAGTGTTAAATTTTATATTTTTAGTCTCCCATTATCATTTTTAACAATTTTGGGAGGAAATAAGCAAATCGTACATTTAAATACAATCGGCTCAAAAAAATCTATTTTTAAGAATTTTTTTTTGCGGCACATTTTTTCAAAGATTTTTTGGGAACAAGCGGGGCGGAAGGCCGGCGGTGCCGACAGGCGCCGCCGGAAAAAAAGGAAGATTTACGAGTATTTAAAAAGAAAAATTGGTTTTTTTGGGTTACAATAAAATTTAGTCATTCCCCGATCGGGGTCCCCGACAATTGAGCTCCTCCACGCCCCGACCCCCGACATGTCGCCCCCGAGGTCCCCGGCCCCCGACTTTTTGTCCCCCGAGGGGTCGGGGAGGAACCCTAGTTAGTTCCATTACATACAACACATTTTCGAATCTAAAAGATATATTTACGCAACAGGTTTACATTAGCAGTCTCACTTTATCGGACTAACGAAACGTTCTTGGGTTTTAAGTTTGTCTTGAATAAGGCTTCAGACTGATAATAAAATACAATATAAATCAAATTTGAGATGCGAAGTGAATTGTAGACTCAGGACGAACTACGTACATTTTTTTAGTTTCTTCTCGCTTTCCAATAAACAACTCTACAGCCGGCTCTAAATTCCTATAAAATCTCAAAAAATTTAATCATTCACTTCAAATTCAACAATTAAGAATTGAATTTCAGCGAAGAAAATGCCAAAAAGAAAACACTGTTTGACTTTGACCTAGGGTTAAGCCCCGAGCCATTTAAAAACTTTGTCCTGGATTTGAAAATAAAACACATTTGCTAACTCTTTACACCTAGCAGGGGTAGTGCGTGAACTGAATAATCCCCGCGTTGATCGAGCAAAAAAAAGTGCCGTGGATTGCGCATCGCTGATCGCGCATTCAAAAATTCAAAATTTTCCGATTTCGAAAACCAATTTTTTAAGCCATTTTAATCATTTACATACTATAAAGATTTAAATTAAATATATCGATGCCATCTTTATGCGGCGCTTAATTTGATTGTGCACAGTCTAAGTCCAATCTGTTTCAGAAGGACCAGCGATTTGGCATCCATTCAGTCGATCTGTGTTATAAGACGAATATTCATTTTAATTTTAATGTTTTATTGTCGTCCCACGTCCTGAATTTAATTTGGGTGTTTGATTTTAATTGAATATAAATTCTGTTCGTTTGCTTTTGTGTTTAATTTGATTGAGCAGCGAATTAGGCCCCCAACCGATTCTCCCGTTTTCTCTACAGGTCGGTCACTTCCCGTCCCTATTCCCAAACGTTCGACTTAACAACAGGCGTTTAAAAAATCGGATTCAAGTATTTCCGGAAAATTCCGATTAGCCGAACCCATGGTAGGGCAACGACCCCAACCCTGACCCCTCACTCCAAGTCGTTTATACACCCTAAGAATGGCATTTTTATGAGGGAAAATGAAAAAAAATTTTGTGCAAATTTTGGGTTTTCATAAACTTTTGCAAAAATTTTTGAATTAAATGTATGGAAACCTTCAATCTTATATTTAATCAATTCTTACAGTTGTTTAAACTTAAAGAATTGTAAACAGACAATCAAAAAAGCACGGATAAATTAGACATTAAATTTTACGTCGTTTTTGACAAATATCTAAAAAATGTAATGTTAATCAAATTATGCGAAGTAAGTTTATGTCGTATTGTATTAAATTCGTGCCCGGATCAGTAGAAAATGCGTCAGTAAAAAGAATGTAGTGAAAACCAAGAATACGGTAGTATGACAAGTTGAATTTTAGCGTGAAATGATAAAGTAACAATTTTAAAAGGGTCCAATTACAGTATATTATTTTCACGGAATTTGTCTTTTTCAAAAACTTTTAGGTCAATTTTGGCCTACTGTACCACTGATACAAAGCCTCATTTTAGAAATTCTGATTATTATGCATTTTCGGAGAGCCCTAAATATTGCTTACGGGCAACGGTATGTGGCGCCAATTTCGTCCGCGGTGTGAACAAGGCCTTGGTGTGTGGCCAGTGCACGTTGGCTGCCGAAAGGCATTCCGCACTCAGGCTCATTGCCTAGTATCAAATAGAAGACTTAGCCTAGAAAATTTATGTGAAAATCAAAGAAAAGAGCAAACCCTTCGCTTGATCCAAAAAGATAGAAACTAAGAAAAATTTTGTAGCGCCAAAAATAAATTGTTTTATGTGTCTTTAACAGTCTATCACGTACATTGAGGGCGTTGCTCGGGTAGCACACGAAAATATTTTGGGCTTAACACTCCGACTGGCCATAATTTGCAAACGGTGTCACCCCACAAAAATCAAAAATTTTGAAAATAATTGTTGCTGGGGATGCTGGGAGAGCACATAGGAGGAGGCGCGCGTCGGAGCCTTACACGCAGGCCAGCTACTTTTTCTTTTGATTTTCAATGTTTATCCGAAAAATGACCGAAGAATTTTTGGTTTTTCGTAAGTTTTTGACTTTTGAACCGAAAAAGATGAATCCTTCTTGAAATGCTACATAATTTTTCTTTACCAATTAATAGAGCCCGGACGGGCCCGGGGGCCCGTCCGGCTTTTACCGGGCGGCCCTGTCCCGTTTTTCTGGACAAACCACCGGGACCGGGACGCCCGGTAAAACGGGCATTTTTGACCTGGGCGGCCCGGTCCCGAGTCACTCTAAGGAATGGAAACTTGGCAAAGCAAACAATCATTAAAAATTTATTAGTTTTATATAAGCTAACAAATAACAAATTTTTGTCTAAGATTATTTTAAAAATTATTTTCCTTACATATGACAAAATGTTTGAATACAGATAATTCAGATAATTTCCTAAAAATGAGAGATAAACCAATAAAAAAATCGAAATAACAAAATATTTTTTTCTCTAAAATTTTCTCTACTTTTGAAGTACTATCTACGAGCAGCAGTTGGGCGCTGCTTCGCGGCGCCAACCGCTCTGTTTTAGTTTAAATTTATTCTGTCTCTCAATCTCATTTCTATCTTTTTTTCTTTTTCTCTTCCTCATTTTTAATTAATTCTCTCTTAGATTTCCCTCAATATAGTTTTCAGACCATTCTGAAGGAGTGATTTGATCATGCTGGTACAATTGACTTTTTTGATCAGTACTGAAAGTTATACTGGCATAAATTTTTCCAGATTTTTATGTTGCGCAGAAAAAAAGAAGTATGTCTTCAAAGATTGAAATTTATAATTTTGTTACAACAGATTTGGGCTAATTTTCGGGAAAAAATTCATACAAAAATTTTTCTTTTACACTTCAATTTTTTTGTAAACTTCTTAATATTTATGCGGAAGGTAATTGGGTACCAATTTAAAAATTTATATTTTTTATTAAGAACCTGAAATTTAAATGGTTGGTCTGGTGGGGAAATTAGTGACAAAATTTTATATTAAAATATACACTAATAATATATTCATTTATATCATTAAACGTTTTATTTAATCTTTTTATTTTTGGAATAAAGGGTATTAAAAAGAATTTTTTAGAGATATTCTCTTAAACTTTTGTCTTTTTTTTTGTAATTTTGATTGAATTTTTGTGCTTTTTGCCATTAAAATCCTTATTTTTAATGAAAATTTCAAAACATTTGAATAACAAATAAAGTCAATAATACACGTGTTCGTTTTTTTTCTCTATTCATTCTGCTTAATTTTTTTCCAGCATTTCATATAAAATCAATGTCTCCAATGTCACTAGCCAATTTTATTGCTAAATATTTAAAATGAATTTAATTTTACATTTTATAGAAAAATTGTATTTTTTATTCTGACATTATAAATTTTTTCTCTAATAAAATTTGTTGAATTTTTTTCAAAAATATAAATTTTTTTTTGAAATGACTTCCATTTTGATTTTTCTCATCATATGTTTTGTTCTACAATTTTCTGTTGTTTTGTCGACCAATTCAATTAAAATATTTTGTGGAAAATTTGACCGTTTGTTTTAATTGCATTTTAATTTAAATAAATTTCAATTAAAATCAAAAAACAAAAAATTATTAAGAATTTGATGGACAAAAGTTCAGTGTGATAGAAAAGCATGTGATGGTTCAAATTTATGACGAAAGTAATTTAGAAAAATGAAATTTTCATTTGACATTTTTAATGTTATTCAATTCTTATTTTAAATTTATTTTAATTAAAAAAAACAAAGAAAAATATTTAATATTGTATTCAATTTTAATTTTAAAATTTAGTTTACCATTACGATAGAAATGGACCGCAAACAATTTCGGCATTCCTTAGTAAAATTCCCAAAGAAAATTGGCACGAAACAAAAATTAAAACTGCATTTAATTTGCCGAAGGTTCACGAGATTTTTGAGAGGTTATTAAATTTGAAATTAAATTTTTTATTATTTTATGAAAATAATAAAAAATAATAAAAACGTTTAAAAATTGTTCTGTTAGCTTTTGGCTGTTTATCCTCATTTGACCTGTTGATGTGGTCGAAAAATTTTTTGAATAGATTTTTTTTGTTTTAGGATTTTTCTATTTTGGATCTCAAAATTGGCATAAAAAACCGATTTTCAATTTCTGAAATTTTACGCCTGTCCACCAATTCAGTACTTTTTAAGGGAATTTCCTCACCAATTCCCGACTTTTCTCACTCCGAAGTTCGGGGAGTAATCCTAAATTATATTACGCAAAATTCAAATTTTCAGCTTTAAAAAATCGCCCAATTGGCAACCCGAAAAATATGACCGTCTGCTGAACAACAATGTGCATTTTGTGTTCGCATTTGTGAAGAAAATAGTCAACACCAAAGTTGGCTTCGCAAAATTCCCTGATTGCTTCACCGATTTGGCATTTTCATTGTGGCGCGAAAAAAAGCAGATTGAGGAGCTTTTGGAAGCACGCAAAAATGAAAAAAAGGCTCAAAAAGCGAAAAAACAATGAATTTTCAAGAAAAAAAGCATCTGGCATTTTGATCGTTTTTGAATTTAGTGATTTTGTACTGATACAATCAACTGTATGCAAACATATTGTATTCAAAAATATTTCTTCAATTTTTCCATTTATTATCCTTACAGAATAGTCAGCTTCATAAAATGGACCTGTTTTTGATTTTGTTACATTAAATTATTTGAAAATTTTTTATTTATGCTAATAAAAATTTAAATTATTTGCTGACTAGTAATTCAATTAATATTTTGTGCCTAAAGGTATTCCATGTCTATTTCGGTTATTATTAAACTTTTTTTTCGAGTTATTAGTGCATATTTTCTAGACTTTTATTTTTAGAGCCTAAAAGCCAAAAGATTTTTTGAAATAGCCTATTTTTGCCTATTTTGGCGTTTTGCCCAAAATTATTAACAAAAATGAAACGAAAATACACCCCTAAGAATCGACACGGAAATTTTAAAAAATACACCCCTAAAATGAAAAATTTCTCAAAAATTAATCTCCAGGTTTTTTTTATTTATTTTCTTGACAAGAATTTTTGATTTTAAAAATTATTTATCTCATTACTGATTTGGCCGATTTTTTTTTTACTTTTTTGAATGAATTTTGTCATTTTACACCCTAAAAATGAGTTTTTTTAATGCCAATTTTCCATTTTAGAGTAGGAGAATTTTTATGACCTAAAGCCTACCTATTTTGGAAGTTTTTAGAGCCTACAAATCGTAGCCCTAGTAGTGACTGTTACTAGGCAAATTTATTTGTTATTTTGTCTATTTTCGTCCCTAGAAGAAAAACGAAATGAAAATCAATGAGAAAAGGATGAACAAATTGACGGTGGAAGGCAATTCAAAAAAAATTGAAATTGGGGGTTCCGTCACTTCTGTATCGCTTCCGCGACAGGGTGTAATTTTTATTTTTAATATCTTTTGGTTAAGAAAAAAGATTAATCAGAGTTTTTGAATTTCGAATATCCATCATTAGCTTTGTTTTATTTTTTAATGTGGGAAACTCTAATATAATTCTTTATCTGTCGGCGCTATGCATAGCACGGTTATCGACACTTTTGGCATCTTCATTTCCGTGTACGGACGAATATTCAAATTTTCGATTTATGCTTTTTTTGTTCAAAATAAGTTAGAAAATCGCATGGTCAAAATAGAATTTCGATTCGTGATCATCAGGGATTCTTTTTTTATGTAAATACATATTTTTTTCCTGGATTCTCCATAGCCTAATAAGTAGGAAAAAATTTCTTTTTTTTTTGTTTACGAACAAAAGTTGGGACTTTTATTTACATATTTTGGGATTTTTCTACATATTACATATGTACATATTTTTATACATATTTTGGACTTTTTCATACATATTTCGCAATTTTTCGTACATATTTTCATTTTTTTACATAATTTGAGGATTTTTGAGAATTTACAGAAATTTTTTGTGAAAAATTTAAAAAATGGCATTTTATGCCTCTGTTTCACTTTTTACGAAGAATTTTTATCCAAAATAATCCTTTTAAAAATTTTTATTTACATATTTTTGATCATCGACCCAAAAATATGTTTTCACGAAATCTTATCACAAAAAAAATTTGTAAACCAAAAGGGTCTCCTCCCAGCCCCCTCCTTGGTTTTAATAAATTCAAAATCGGCCTATTTAAATAGCGCCACTCTTTGCATGCAAATTTCTAAGTCCAAAGCTTTTAGAATTTTTAAATTGTTTAACTGGAAATTATTAGCATGCTTGACTAGCTTATATCCCGAAAGATTAGAAGTAATAAACAGAAATTCTCAAATTTCTAAGTAAAGCATTATATGCGTTCTGAAAAATGTCATCATATAAAATAGAGTTCGGACCCCGCCCCCGTCACCCCCGCCCCCGCCGGGGGCGGGACAGGTTTTTTTGGCCTCACCCCGTCCACGCGACTCTGACTCCCGCAATCCCCGCCTCCGCGACCTTTGCCCCCGCGGGGGCACGGGGGTGAAAATACACCCCTAAGAATGGCATATTCGTGGGATAAAAGGCAACAAATTTATACAAATTTGAATTTTTAACCATCTTTGACAAATTTTTTTATGAAATAATGTAAATTTTGCTGTTAATTTCTAATATTTTTGTGGTTTAGTGGTTAATGCTTCAACAATAACAGTATTTCTTGTAGGGGTTCGACACCGGTTGACGTTTTCATTTGAATTTATTTTTATCTGATTAATGCAGGGTTTCTTTATGTTCTTATTTCTAAGAAATGTTCTGATTTAGGGCGTATTTTCATCCAAAAGAATGAAATTTCTGAAGAATTTGGCTAATTTTTAACAAAATTCATTAAAAAAATTCACCCGGCGGCGCCTATCGGCACCACCGGCCCCCAAAAAACCTATTTTTTCTTAAAAAATTAAATCAAACCCCCGCCCCCGTCCCCGCGGGGGCGGAATTATCGTGCCCCCGCCACCGCCCCCGCGACTCTGACCCCCGCCCCCGCGAAAAGCCACCCCCGCCCACGTGGTCCGAACCCTAATATAAAAAGTTAAATCAACAATTGCGACAACTTCCCTTTTTCCGATGAGGAATATTCAACAATAGAAATTCAAATCTTTTCTGGGTGTTTAATCAATCTCAGTTTCAGAATCATGGTGTTGATAGTGATGATCCTCACGTTCAGAAACATTTTCTAAATCAAACAAATATTTTTAGTTGTCACCAAAATCTAAAATTTAGATTAACTTGTTGTAAGTAAATTAGAAATTAGATCGAAAAACTTGGGTTTTAGGAGTGGGGGAGGGGGGTCTTTGGCTCCGTTAGAGCAATTTTCAGTTCTCGAGTCTAGGTGATAATTGATGCAGAATGGAAGTACCACCTAAATTATAAAATTATTTTCTTTGATAATTTATATGCAGTAGCAAAAAACAAAGTTACTTTCAGCAGTTTCCCATGCCGACGGGAAAGATGTTCTTGGTGTGCCGTATGACACTGATGCTAGTTCCAATCCACTGTCCGAGTTAAAATGGACTAAAAAATGAAAATTATTTCTCGCTTTTTAATTAAGTTTTTGCCAGAATCAAACAGATAAATCAAATTTTTCAGGTCATTTTCACTTTTCACTAGGGCTATAATTATATGCACTAAAATATGCCTTAAAAACTGCCAAAAATGGCTTTTAACCCTCAAAAAAATGCCAAAAATTGTGTAAAATTTCAGAATTGACTTTAAAAACTACAAAAGAATGGCTAAGGAGCTTTTTTTAGACAATTGCAAAAAATTTTAATTTCAAAATTTATATATGCAATTTTGAATTTTTATTTTATGCTCAAACAAAAAATTAATTTTTTTGTATCTTTTGTATCAAACTTTTTTTCCCAAAGTTCTTACAAAAAGTTCAAAATTTTTCGATTTTCAAAGGTATATTTTTTTAAATTCCCAAAAAGTCGATCCTTAGGGGTGTATTTTTCGTTTTTATTGCATTTTTCTTATGAAAATTTGCCAAAAATGACTTAATTCAGAGCAGGCCAGTTTACAGGGGAGGAATTGAGGGGGTGGGGGTTACGTGCCCACCTCCGTGTTGAAAAACTTTACAAATTTTTCAAGGAAAATAGGACGCGTATTTAATATTTTTTAATTTTTATAACAAACTTTAAAGTCAGTGATTAAAGATATCATGGAATGAAGTGAAATTATGCTATAAAATTGTTAATTGAATTTAATATCTCATGGTTATTAAAAAATTACCCATAAACCAAAGTCCTGTTGACTTTGGTCGCATTCACTAAATGGACCCTGCTGGACTGTACTGCTTGAATTATAGATTCGCGTAATCGATCCTTTAGCTCATTTCGGACTGATTTGTAGGGATAACATTTATAGGCACTAAAAACCGCCAAAATGGTAGGCTTTAGGCTCTAAAAAACCCCAAAAATAGGCACTAAAAAAATGGAAAATAGGCACTAAAATCTTCAAATTTAGGGGTGTAAAATGACAAAATGTATTCAAAAAAAAAGTAAAAAAAAAATTAGGCCAATATTGAGATAAATAATTTTTAATCACAAATTCTTGTCAAGAAAATAAATAAATAAAATTTGGAGATGAATTTTTGAAAAATTTTTCATTTCTTAGGGGTGTATTTTTGAAAATTTTCGGGTCGATTCTTAGGGGTGTATTTTTCGTTTTTATTGCATTTTTATTAATAAATTTTGGACAAAACCCCAAAATAGGCAAAAATAGGCTCTTTCAAAATTTTTTTAGGCTTTTAGGCGCTAAAAATAAAAGCCTAGAAAATAGGCACTAATAACTCGAAAAGTAGCTTAACAACAACAGAAAAAAACATGTTTTTCGTGAATTTCAGGCCACGGGGAGCTCAGGAAAAAAATAGCCTTTTGCCTAAAAATGTTATCCCTACTGATTTGTACTAATTGGCCACTTACACACAATGTCCTCCTCCTCATTTTCTGTTTCTGATACTTGCTCCCGTTGCTCCACAAATTGTTTTGCCTCTGTTTGCCTCATTTTGCTCAATTTTCGTGCTGAAATTCGTCGATTGCCCCCTTTTTTCTGTCCTTTTCCGCGCAGCAATGGCTCATTTATCGAAATGCCGGATCCATCTGTTTTTTCTGTAAACCGATAAAGTCTAGTGATTGGGGGGATTATATTGTATGCTGAATGTTTTATGGAGTGAATCGTCAAGTAACGTGGAATTATGTATAATTTTTTTAATTAAAAATTCAAAAATAAAAAAAATCGGCATTTTATCATTTAACACGATTTTTTTTTCTCTGTTAATATTAAGGATGCCAATTTTATGTAAGAAAAAACGCTAATGTGTATGTAAAACATGTACAAAAAGGCAGGAATACCGTAAAAATAGTAATTAGTAGGGCTTCCTTTACCATTCGATGTCTGAGTTGAGTCACTGTCTTGAAGCTGCTGTCGATGATGATTTTGATCAGAATTTTCGCTTCCCCCACTGTTGTCACAGTGATTGATCACGCACAATGACAGTGCCATCAACATCACTACGATAACGATTACTGTAGCAAGTTTGGACTTTGTGTTGTTGCTTGGATTCCGCTTTCGTCTTCGACAATCTGCGCAAAAATCTTTAAATATGTTCAAGCTCGCCGAGGGGGGGGGACCCAATTTTTTTGCCTTTTTCCCGAAATTTTTATCACTGTATTTTTTTAAATTGGCTGCTCTGTGGTAAACCAAAGAATTTAGATAGATTTATCAACTAGCCGAAAATGACACATTAATGGATTTTTAAATAAAATTTGAACAATTTGATAGGGTTTGTGTCCGGCAGTGTAAGTAGGGCTTATGTTGAAAATTTAAGCGAAATTTTATTTCTTTTTTTTTGAAATTCATCCTTACTATTGAACTTAAGATTTCGCTTACGGTATCAACTGACTTTTTCTGTCTCTTTTCAGTTTGCTCAGCTCATCGAGCCCTTCGTTGAAGAAATTTGCCACAAGTTTAAGCAAATGTTTTTCATATTGTTTTTTTTTTCTCTTGCATTTTTCACGTTCATTCTCTTTAAATGTTTTAATTTATCTTTGCGTAACGGCAAACGGCCGAGTTAATTATCTTTTTAATCAATAAATTTAGTTATTTCTAAAGTCTAAATTGGGTTCAGTTAGAATCGAACCCATTATGATTCTGTGGGGTCAAGATTAGTGGCTAAATTATAAGCTTTTGGTATCATTCATAAACCTCCTTCTTTAACTTTGATCACATTTTGCTGCAAATCCATCACTAAATTTCCTATTTATAGACCTTGTTTTTGCTGATAATGCCAATTTTTGCGCCTGTACTTTAGCCAAACATTTGCCAATCGATTCAGCAGTTCAATTTGTTCAATTTTTAACTCATTTTTATTTGGAATTATTTTTTCGATTCGAATGCCCAAACGATAGGCCAAATAAATCACAGCTCGGACAATTTCTATATCCAACTGTTGCAACTCTTGCATTTCTGTGATATGTGATTGTTCTAAAACAGTATTAAATGTTGTAAATTAATTCAAATAAAATTAAAATATTTTAAATTTGATTCTTTGAATTTAAATTGCAAAAAAAGTTTTTTAAATTATTGAATTTAGAATTTATATTTGAATAATTTGATTTTTTTAAATTTAATAAAAATTAATTCATTAATTATTCAAAAATGAATTTACTTTTATCAAATGACCCATTTATTTTGTTAATTAATGTGTACATCTTTCTCAACATATATCCAAGTGTTTGATCCGCTTGTTCAATTGATTTTAAAATTCCAATTTTTTCCTTTAAATGTTTCTTTTCGTCGTCCTTTTCGGCCTTCGATTTTGTTTTTGTTGAAAATTTAAAACAACCTAGGAGAAGCAATTGGCAATTCATTTAATTTATCGCAAAAAAAAATATTTTTAGATTTTTATCATATAAAATTTTTGTGCTCATATAGTTCCAAGAAATCTGCTAAAATGCGTTTCTGCTTTAAATTTTTTTAAGCTTTAACTAGGTTGTTCACGGTTATTTAACCGAACCAAAACTAAAACCACTTTTTTGGGCAAAAACAGAAACCGAAAACCGGGAGTCCTAAAACCAGTCTAACCGAAAACCTGGGGGTACCGGCTTCCGGTTTTTTCGGTTTTAAAAATACGCCCATGACACCTCATTCTGGGAATTATTGATCGCAAAAGAAATGTTGGTATTCTCCAAAGTTTTGTTCACTAACAGGGATGGGATTTATATGTATGTACCTAACACTCTGAAGATGTTTCTAATATTTCCACAAGTATATTTTTAATTATTTATTTTGTAATTTGACAAAATTTGTTAAGAAATCACACTCAAATTTTCAAAAAATTTTCCCAGCGGCGCCTACCGGCTCCGCCAGCAGACCCTTTTCTTTCCCTTTCCCATAAGTTTTTTAAAATGCGCCTTTTTGTATCACTATTTTCCATTTCGCCCCTTTTCCACTAATAAAGTATGTCCTTTTTCAGCAAATCTTTTCTTTCTTGTTCATATTTTCTTCGCTTTTATTAATAAGAAACAAAAAGAAATTTATGATAATGCCCCAATTTAATTTACATGATTTTTTTGATTTTTTAGCATGTGCCGTTGTGGTGCCCACTGCCTTGCCTTTAGAGTGTGTCCGATTGTTTGTGTGGTGGTCCAGTTCCATGCCGAACAAAATGTGCCATCGGCTTAGATCGCAGATAAATTGCTTCAGCTAAAAATGCAATAAAAATTTTTTGTTGACCAAATTCAACAAACTTGGTATCATTCGAAAGCGCTTAACAGCCTCTATTGGATTTCCAAAATCACAAATATATACTGACATGTAAAAAGTTATAAATAAAAAATATGTAAAAATTCTGACTCATACATAAAAAATATGTAAAAATTCTGACTTTTTTTGCGGTTTTCATGTTTCAGCTTTTTATTAGTTTTTTAATTGCTTAGTTAAAGCTTATCAGTAGCTTATAGACATGTGGAGCTTTCGAATAATGTCAAATTTTTGAAATTTGGTCAATCAAAAAAAGTTATGATGCTTTAAACGGCTCAGACGGAACTGGCCAGACAGAACTGTGACCCCTACCTAAATGTAAATATATTTAAATGTTAATAAATTAAAATATATTTTTTTAATTTTGTATAATTGAGTCTGAAATTTCCCTATTTTCTTGGCACTTTGTTTCTGCACCACCTCATTGTCACCGCCGTTTTCTTTTGTCGCAAGAAGACCACCGTTAGTGTATAGCTTCACCATCAAATTGTTGTCAGGTACATCAAATTCTTCGTCCTCCAGCACATCGTAGCATTTGAAATCGGCAAAAACGCCGAAAATCCAAGCCACAAAAATATTTAATATCAAAAGTTTTATCATTTGTTGTCTGTTTTTATTATTTTTTTCATTAATATAAGATTTTAGTAATTGCAAAAAGCGAAAAATTAAAATAATATGAACAATTTGTAAAAATAAAAATATTACGCAAATAAACGCGTATATTCGTTGGCAAATCAATAAACAATTTTATGTTGCCATTATTTTTCAAAATCTAGTTTATACTTAAATGAATTTTAAATTTTGTATAAGTTTTGAAGTTTTTAAATTAATTTCTTTTCGATTTATTTGACAATAGCAAAGATAAAAGTTAATAAATGCATTTTTATTTATGAATAAGCTACTATTTTGAGTGTTTTCTGTTTGTGTATACATGTTTTTTTCTTGCTTATTTTTTCATGCTTAAATAGAAGAAAAATTTTTTGTTTCAGAACAAAAGTAGTGATTTTAATTATCGTACTTTTACACAGTTCCTGAATTTTGCGTATTAAATAAGTAAATATTTTATACACATTTCAAACTCATAAAGAAAGGATAAAATGCAACTTTGGCTTTCTGCAAGGCATTTTGCCTCGTAAAAATCCCATTCCAAAAGTTAGAAAATAGACAATTAAAAGGTTTGTTCTGTGGGTTTGTTTAACAAATTTGGCAGGTTGATTCATTGAGAATAGGGTTGAGCGGTACCGGTACCGGTACTGGCCGGTAATTACCGGTTTTTTTGGTACCGGTACCGGTACCGGTTTTTTCAAAAATGAAATTACCGTTACCGGTTTGTCTAGTACCGGTACCGCCGGTAAAAATTTGCACTGGTAAGAATGGGGGTCTGGTCGAGAAAAGAGTAGGAAATTGGTGAAGAAGGAGAAATTTTTGAGAAAAAATTAAATTTTATTTCATTTAGTCATGGAATTACACACATGCACATGTGGTGTAGTGGTTAAACTTTCTACCTTTCATAATTTTTCGCCTGGGTTCAATTCCCCACTTGGATAGAATATTCCTCACATTTTCTTTACCATTATTTTAATTAAAATTTTAATTTTAAAAAATATTCCAACTTTTTTTTTCATGTTAAGCATCCTAAAAACCCAAAACTTAATCAATTGGTCATTTTTTTTACAAATTCTGTTAACAAATCGCATTAAAAATTACAAAATTTTTCCCGGCGGCGCCTATCGGCACCGCCGGCCCTCCTTGTCCCCCAAAAGTCTTGGAAAAAACGTGCCGCGTAAAAAGCGGTGTTGAAAGCAAAAAAAGGTCATTGATTTACATTAATTTACATGGCCGGAGACCCCTTCGCAAAATTGGAAAATTGGCTGCTGATCCCTTGTTTTGCAATAATCTGAATTTTGAGGTCTACATCTGAATTTTAGTGTCTTTATCCTGAATTTGAAAAAAAAACTTGGTCACCCTCAATATACATATACTTCTGAACAATTCTAATGCTAAAAAACAGGCACTCGCGCGAAAACTGAATAAAAATTTTGTATTTGGAAAATTTTGTCCAAAAATTTTTATGTTCTAAAATTACCGGTTTTTACCGGTACCGGTACCGGTTGAAAAAGTTGGTACCGGTACCGGTACCGGTACCGGTTTTTGCAGTACCGGTCAGTACCGGTACCGGTTTTTTTGCAATTACCGATTACCGCTCAACTCTAATTGAGAATGGTGGTATATATTATTTTTTTATTACTTTTGTCAGGAATTTAAAATCAATAGTCTGTTATTAATTATTAAAGCTCGTTAAGTAGCAAAAAATACCTGGACCTGGATTCCAAATTAATCTTTTGTATTTGCTTGAATTTGATTTGGTCATGAAAATATAGAAATATTGAGGGACGCCCATTCTGGCACTTTTACGAATCGATTCACAATTAGCACAAAAATTTTGGCGCTAGTTAAAAATTTCTTCTCAAAAAAATTTTTTATTAATTCTGAAAAAAATTGTTGAAGTAAAAAATTTTCTATTAGTTACCCAATTTAAAATAGAATTTGATTGTTATTTGTTTGCCAAAAATCATTCTGTCCTCAAATGAATAATTTTGCTGAATTCGGCACTGATCGTTTTTAACAATACAATTTGTTTTATCAGTGCGCGCACTTTAGGATAAGGGGAAGGGAGTCCCAATTCTGTCTCGGGATATTGGAGAGGGGAGGGGAAAGAGATTGGTCTCCTGACAAAATGAATGGAGAATCTATAATAAACAGAGCTGAATTAAACATAAAATTTTTTGCTTAATTAGCCTCCTTTTATTCGATTGAAAATACAATTTCTTTAATTATTTTTTTATAGATGAAAAATGAAAAATTCATTCACTTCTCCATAATTATAATGGACAAGCTCAAAAGCCTACAAACAGAAGAAATCTCATAAGAAATTGAAAATTATCATCCTCATTAGTGACTAAAAGAGGTAAGCGGTGTCATAAAAGCCGAACCCTGCGGAAATGCCGCCTTCGTTCACATGGGAAAGTTTTGTGCGGAAGTGGTAGCCCTGCTGGACATTGTGCAGCACATGGCCTTCTTTCAAATCGCCGATCAAAAAGCCGTAAACGCCGAGTTCGGGGATCACATCGGCCTGTTTCGGGACTTCATTCACTCGCAACAAATAATTCTAAATAAAAAATTCCATCCGTGTTAATTAAAGTTAATTAATTTTGTCGATTATTAATTTTGAAAACATCATTTTCATATTGCTTTTCCATTCACCTTCACAACCATCGGGCGCAGTTTCTGCATCAAAATGTGCGCACTTCGTTCAGTTTGCGTGAATTCTTTCAGCTTTTTCACCAATTTATCGTCATAGAAATTGTTTCCACCGCATTCTTTATTAGGTTTCAGTACATAATTTCCGGGATTTTCGATGGCATCCTAAAAAATAATTATTAACAAAAAATTAAAATTTATTAACTGTAAAGCTCCTATAATTTTTTTTACGTAAATTCGCTTTTCATGAAAACGAAAAATGGTCAAATTAAACGAAAAATATAAAAACATTAAAATTCTATGAATGCCTTCCATATAAAAATAATTTCATCGAGCTAGGACTGGAAAAAAAGCGAATGGAATATATTCGTTGACGTGATTACAATTTTCGGAATTATTATTAAAATCTAAATAATTTTGAATATCCAATTATATTATTTAAATCGACTCTGTGATATGCGACTCTCCCAAACTAATGATGAGAGCTTTCTTTCCCCTAGAGTTGGGATTGAAAGGAATGCAAAGGGCGGCGCCCTGTGTAGCTCAGTGGTTAGAGCATCCCCGCGTATGGGAAGGCCGTGGGTTCGAATCCCACCGCAGGCTTATCTTTTGCACTTACGCCATCCACCAATTATACCACATGGCGCTCCTGGGTGGATTATCGCGTCTGTGTTCGCAAAAATGGAAACAAAACGCCTAAATTAACTGGCATGCGACACTCTCCACTCTTACGTGCCGGCGTACGACGGCATATAAAAGAGACCGGTCTTCTTAAGGGCTGGAGATGTGATATGCGACTCTCTCAAACTAATGATGAAAGCTTTCTCATTAAGCAGATGTTTTTTACTTCAATTAGCTTTTGCGTATCTTCGTCCTCATTTTCTAGTCCCCAAATTTTGGCAAAAGTCGCTCGGATTTGTGCCACCGTTGCCGCGTCGCTAGGCTCCGGGAAGAAACGTTCAATGGCACCCGGCATGGCGAGCATCTCAAATTTTAAATAAATGAATTGTTGTTTTCCGAGGTCCAGATGCCGACGAAATGGAGAAAATGTGAGAAAAAATAAACAATTTTATTTTCGACATTTTTTTATTTTTATTTAATTTAAAAATTATTTGACATTGTTCCCACCTGCTGCACTTTCTTTGCGCCGGTCAAAGCAACGAACAATGAGGGGGCTTTCTAAAAAATAATAAAGCATGGATTAATAATTTATTTCTTATTTAATTCATATATATTCTAATCAAGATAATGTACAATTGCCGTTGAACGCTCAATGATTCTCCGCATTTTCAAGCCATGATTTCCAAGTCGGCACCCGAGAAATGTGAGACCAGAATAAACAACTGCCACTTTTTTGCCGTCCAAATGAAGTGAAAAGTCTTCCGGGTCCAATTTCAATCTGTGAAATAAAATACAGCAATTTATTTTTTAGAGCATATAATTAGGGATACCATTTTTAGGCTGTAAAAACCTCAAAAATAGGCACTAAAAATGGAAAATAGGCTCTAAAGTCTCAAATTTAGGAGTGTGACAAAATTTTATTTAAAAGTCCACAATATTAATCCAAATCAGTATTGAGATAAACAATTTTTTAAAATCACAAATTCTTGTTAAGGAAATAAATAAATAAATTTTGAGAAGAATTTTTTAGAAATTTTCATTTCTCAGGGGTATGTTTTTTAAGCTTTTTTGTTGTCAAAGGCTTTTAGGCTCTAAAATAAAAGCCTAGAAAATAGGCACTAAGGATGGGCCAAATTGAAAAATAAAAAGCGAAATGCGAAAAGCGAAATTTGCGAAACTGAAAAATGCGAAATGAAAAAAAAGCGAAATGCGAAAAGCCAAAATATGCGAAAATGCGAAAAGCGAAAAGCGAAATTTTTTCTACAACTTTTTAATAGTTAAAATCATAAAGCAAAAATCATTTTTTAAAATTTTATTCCAAATTTAAAAATCAATAAAACGCTTTTTTGAGGCGCACTTTTTCCAAAAAAACTTTTTGGGAGGGGGCAGGCGGCGCCGGCAGGCGCCGCCGGGAAAATTTGATTAAAATTTGTTGACAGATTTTCACCAAAAAATCATCAAATTTTGTGATTTTTGTATCATTTTTCTAATGAGAAATAAGAGTTTTGGCGCGCCGCTGAGAACAGTTTTTCATCAAATTACCAAATTTTGCGATTTTGGGCCATTTTCTAAGAAAAAATAGGAGTTTTGGGGGCGCGGCGGTGCCGATAGGGGGTCCGTATCGTTTTGGCGCCGACGTTTTGGCGCCAGCCCAAGTTTTTGGGTTATAACTTTTTTTGTTGTTAACCAAATCCAGCAATCTTGGTATCAATCGAAAGCTTAACATGTTTAGAAGATATTTCTAAGCTATTGCTTCGCGATTAGACAATTACCAAAAAAGTTATAACATGAAATTCCAAAAAAGTCGAAATTTTTGAGTTTGTTCCGCGCGTTAAACTTCAAAAATCTTTTAACTATCGTACTACCATTTTACCTGATACGGTAAATGACCAAATAATTCGAAATATTAAAACCATTTTTCAACATTATTCCACCGTTAATATTCCCATTTTTTTCCTCTCTCTCTCTCAAGCACCATTCTCATCAAATTCTCTGTGGCATTTCATTCAAATTTTGCGTCGTTCTCACTCAAATACAAATTTGCATATAGTCCAACATTTACCTTAAGCAAATGACAAAAATGGCCACAGCATTTGAAATCGCCAACACATAACAGCCCTTCTTCTTTGCTATTTATTCAATCCATTTTAATGATGTATTTGGTATTACAACGATCCCTTGTCATTTCATTCACTTTTACCCCAGCACCTTCACTGGTAGCACCGGATGGTTTGCTGGCACGCCGCTGGCAGTCCATCCCTCCCGGAGAATGAGATGGAGATACGCGTGGAGAAAAAGAGAATGGAATGAGGTGCGCACCGCTCCTTCGGGAGTCTTGTCAAGGACCGGTCCATATTTGAATGGTTAAAACATTTTTGAAAAGCCAAATTGCAGCCCAAATTATTATTATTTTTTTTTATCAAATGCCGCCACTCGCTCACATTGCCAAATTAATGACGAACATTTAAGGGCGGGCCATTCGAGCCATCAACTGAAGGCCATTGTTGATTTTCGCAGACCTATTAGTTTTGTTTGGCAGATATTTGAGGGCCAAGATTTTTAAACTCTTTCTGTATAAAAGTCTTAGCCCTAATTACACAAATTATTTTTGTTTTTGGCGAAATTTGCCCCCGCGAAAGAATTTTTTTTTTCTCTCTCTCTCCACTTTCTCATCGCTCTCGCCGATTCACCGGAAGCGCATTACTGCTGGCCGCTTGAGAATAAGAGACCATCGGCCGAGAATTGTGATTAATACGAGTCATGAGACACTGCGCCGCTGTCAACAATTTTCACAATCGCTCCGACTGATCGGGAATAAATATTGTAGAAGTACTGTAATTTATAAGGAGATGATCATCAATAAACATAACCATTCATTCTCCCCTTTTCGATAAGAGCACTCATTCTCGGAAAACATTTATCCAAACATTTCTTTCTACGAAATAGCTCACTTATTGCCTAATCCAAATTATTTTAATTGCCAACTAACTTAACGGTCACTATTCAATTAAATTTTATTTAGCTCATAAAAACCTGAACCAAATTTCAATATTCCTTGACATATTTCACGCTTTCGCTCCTTTACATTACTAAATATTCGGGTTTGAATTGCGTCGGCTCTTGGGCCTTCTGTCAAGATATGGATGATGGAATGAATATCTCGGTTATTGATAAAAATTTTTGGGCTGGGAAAACTTCAGTCAGAGTTCCTGATATGGAACGTGCTCAAGTCGAATTGAAAAACTTTGAAGAGGCTGTTAACAGGTGCCTACGAAATATTAACCGACGGGCATGTGCCAACACCAAAGCCTTAAAAGACCCGTGCACTCGGCACGAATGAGAGCACTTTTGAAGAGATTGCGGTGAGTAGCGGGGCTCTTGAAACCATGGGAGCAATGATCAGCGTTCTATCCGTACAGGGAGAGGAGGAGAGATTGATTGAAAGAGCAATTGAAGTGATTGAAGAGACGCAGAAAATGAAAGGATCATTTGGGCAAATGATCATGAAAGAGATGGAAAATGAGGGAGAGAAGTGTGAAGAGGAAGCAAATAGGGACCTCGGTCCGTCTGTCATGGATGTTGTCGAGAGTGAACGGAGCCAGGGAGTTAATTATGTGTTGGAAGTGGACCAAGATGGAATTGAAGTGTTTAAGGAGAAAAACCCCTTAGGCAAGAGACGCCGAAATCTGAGTGAAGACGACAACGGTAAAGATATGGAAAATGAGGGGGATGACGGAGGAAGTGGACGACTGCCCTTCGACGTAAAATGGATTCACCCCAAAGACGTGAATTAACCAAAAGGACGCTGGCACAATGTAAACAACGCGAAAATGAGACCATTTCAGAATTCATTAAGCGTTTGACACCGTTAGTTGAAATAGTCAATTCGTCCTTAAATGATTCCCAGAGGAAGGAGAAAATTTGCGAAGAATTTTTGGACAGAATTAGGTCTGACATTGGTTTCTTAATCCGCTTAGTAGGGCTAAATTCTGCAAAGGATTTAGACCAGGTCAAGGCGCAGGCTGAAGAATTAGAAGCACTTTTGGCAGCGGAAAAGGGAACAATTTCTGACACATTGAGGGGTACGGTAATGGCATTAAATAATCAAAGGCAAGTCCATACTGATCAGAGGCCTGATCAGTCTCCCCCACATCGATTTTCTCGTGCAAACACAACCCCATTGGGAAATCGACACTCGTCAAGAGGGTATTCGAACGGCAGAGGCCGTGGCGGTTACAGAAATAGGACACCAAGCCGTAAACGATGGTCAAGCTATCATCAACAGATGCAGAGCCAAAGAAGATGGAGCAACAGACCCGTTTGTCACTATTGCGGCCGAACTGGTCATATTGCTTCATTTTGCCGCACCAGACAAGAAGAAATGGCGCACCGTTTCAGCCGTCCCAATCATAATTTCAGAAATAATGGAGCTCGATTTGATGACCAACGGAGAACGAATTCATCGCAGGAGCAGCTGAGAAATGTTACTGTTTTGGATTCTGATGCACTTATTCGAGCCATAGCTAATTTGAGTGTGAATGAATCACGGCCCTCGGGCGTTACTGTCAAGAACGAAGGAGCGGGTACTCTCAAAACCCTGGCTGTGGTAGAAACCCCGAAAAAGACAGAGGAACCAAAATCAGATCCAAACCCTGTACCTGGGACAAGCAGTGATAGCTTAGTTCCCATCAGAATTCGAAGTTGGGAAGGAATTGCTCCCAAAATTTCTAAATTCTCCAAATTCACAATGATTATGGTGATGTTACTGACGATGGTTATTCCAAACATGTGTCAAATTAATTTGGCTATTCCTATGCCGAAAGGTCCAATGATGTGCCAAACACAACTTGTGGGCCATTTATGGGCTCTTCCGTCCTTTTCTCCCTGTCCAACCCTCAGGCCTGACTCTATTGCGGCACCAGTCAGAGGTTTAAGTCTGGTGATATATAAACCAAATGATTTTGAGTATTCGATAGATGCTTGGGTGTGTAGCACAGCAAGCGCCGCCTGGCTCAGGGAAGACATATACATTGGCTGCGATTGTTGCTGCCTTAATGAGCAACCCAAAAAACAAAATTCTATGCTTAGCACCGCTTAACGTATACGAAAAGAAATGCAAATTTGGGCATTTAATACATGAAGGTCAAATTTTCCAAACTCTTAACAAGATTGATTTATCCCCCCGCATGTGGTTGATTGGTTCGTTTGCATGGTCCAAAGTAAGCAGTGAAAACTGCTACTTATTTAAAACGAAAATTGTTGTAAGATTTGGAACGGACCGAGTCGAGAGCACTTTGGGAAGCTCTGAGAACTGTCCATTTAACCTTGGCTCCTGTAAACTAAATGACAGTACCCTAATTTTATGGCAAACAAAGAGTACAAAAAATTGTGAATATATTAAAACACACGTTTTTGAAGGGCAAATAATGGGTAGGACTTGGGTAGCGAATAAAGACCCTCTTCTTCTCACGTTTGAGGAAAACCCAAAAATTGTGGCGTCATGTGGCAAAAATCTCACCATTTCTCAGCAGGGGTACGGGGTTGAAAGTCTCAAATCACCGACACCGACGAAACAGAGGAAAAGGCGTGCTGTTGAAAGTATGGTGGTAGACTCTCAACTTCAATCTGAACTTTCCTACTTAAGTTTTCAGGTCACTCACTCCATGCGTTTTTCGTTTAGCCATACAATACAAAGTCTTTGTGAACACTTTGACCAAATCAAAAGGTGGGCAATGTCAGCTATTTCTTCTGATCCTTCGACATTAGCTCGTATTTTGTTCAATTCTTCCTTCTTACATGCTAAGAGCGTTACTCCAGGGCTTATAAGAGTCTGGCCATGTGTTGAGATCAAGCAAAAAGATTTCGAATTTGTTCCCTTAGGGGAAATCAGTCAAGCTGGTCAAGGCAAAAGCGAATGCTTTGTACACTTACCGATCAAATTCAGGCATGGTGGAGTTGAAAGGCTTGCCTTTATCGACACGTATAGCATGGAAATAAGAGCAACTTCCGAAAAGAGAGTGTGTTCTGAGTCGCAGTACCAAATTGTTCGCTTGGACAACAAATTCATAGAAGTTGATCAAATCACCGCGAAAACCAAAATTCCAAAAATTGAATTAATTGATAAAGTTGAATTAAAGTCATTATCCATTCCTTCAATTCCCATACATGTTTTTCACCACTTATTTTTAACCAATACCTCTGATTTCTATAGTCATTTTTTGGTTTCTGATACCATGAATTTGAACGAAGTCTCCTATAAAATTCATGAGAAAGATGGCGAAATTTTGACAACCCCATCTGAACAATGGCATGCATTAAAAGATAATTTGGTCAAACATATAATAGGAGATTGGACCCCTGCTTGGAGAGGAGTCATCACCTTTTTAGTTGGAATTTTAATTTTTGAACTGCTGGTCCGGGTTTATTTCATGTTTAAGCGGGAATACAGCAGGGGACGGCACGGAAATTCTCTTAACAATCTTAATGGCATTTCTGAGAATTTACGGTTGCCAGAAATCAGATACACTCCCATAAAAGATCTCCAAGTACGCAGAACAGGGAGTGTACCCTGTCTCTGCACGGTTTGTGTTTTAAGAACGAACAATTCAGCAGTTGTGCCTGCACGAGTCAATTCTTCATTGCTCAATTGTTTGATCGATACAGGCGCATCCGTGACAATTGCACCCAGAAGCTTGGCAATAAGGTTAAATGCCGAAATTTTTAAGACAAGTATGTATGCAGTCAGTGCCTCGGGGCATATGATTCATTTTAAAGAGAAGATAAATGTTGAATTAATGCTGGCCGGTTTCAAGGTGACAATTATAGTTTATTTGGTGAATGACAACGAATTTCATACCGCCAATGAATACCAATTGCTTGTAGGTACGGACTCACTCAGTAGACTCCCAAAAATTTCTTTTGATTTCACAAAAATGAAGTTTTGTGTTGGAGAAAATTGCATACCCATGGGACCAAGTAATAAGTTAGCTCAGGGCTTAAGAATAGCAGCATTACAAAACATTACAATTCCCGCGAATTCTCAGCAAATAGTTGAAGGGAAAATTGAATCTTTATTTCCCATTCAAAAGAACTTATTAATTGAACGAGCTGATCAGAATGTCTCAAATCGGAACATTGGTTTGATATCATCGGTAAGCGCGCCCTTAGGGGACACTGTCAAGGTTGCTTTGGTAAATCCGACAAATGAGCCGATATATTTTGTTAAAAACATGCACTTGGCATATGCCAATGAGTTAGAGGACAATGACGGCATTCTTAGCGAAGCTCCGGATTGACGCGAGTATAGTCCCCTTGAAAAATGAAAAATCCGAAGTTGACCCTTCATTTAATATTGATTTTTCTAAATCCGTTGCCGAAGGGAAAGACTTAGATTCTTTAAAAAAGCTAGTTGAAGAGTTTTCGGATATTTTTAGCAAAAGTCAGTATGATTTAGGATCTTTTACAGGAGGAGAACACCATTTTGTCACAACAACAGGTACGCCAATCTCTTCAGCACCAAGACGAATGCCTTACAAATACAGTGATGAGCTCAAGAAACACATTTCGAAGCTGTTAGCAGCTGGTGTCATGATTGAGTCGGATACACCATGGGTCACACCATTTGTGGTGGTACAGAAAAAGGATGGTGGAATCAGACCATGCTTAGACTTTAGGAAACTGAATGATGTCATGGTTCCCGATAGATATCCCCTCCCACGCCTTGATGCAATCATGGAAAAAATAGGGAATTGCAATTTTTATTCTTCATTGGACCTCTCCAGTGGCTATTTCCAAATAAAATTGTCAGATGAATCGTCATGGAAATGTGGTGTCATTACGGAAGATTGTGTCTACCAAATGTTATACATGCCATTTGGTTTAAAAAATGCCACAGCAGCTTTCTCCAGGGCAATGACTACCGTTTTATTGGGATTAGAAGACTGTGCTCTATCTTATGTTGATGACGTGTTAGTATTCACAAAGGATGGCACTCTAAAAGATCACCTGAGTTCGCTAAGAAAAGTTTTTGAGCGTTTTAGACTTTACAATCTAAAACTTAGTCCAAAAAAGTGTAATTTTATCGCAAAAGAAATGCAATTTTTGGGCTTTACTCTTTCAGCTGGCGGTTATAAACCAACCATGAGCAGAATAGAGCTCATAAAAGACATGCCAATTCCTGGAAATGTCAAAGAAGTTAAACGCTTCCTGGGAAAAGCAGGTTTTTACCGTAGACATATCAAGAATTTTGCTACGATAGCTGAACCCCTTTTGAGCCTTTCGAGGCAATCTGTCAAGTTTGAATGGAAGGAGGAGCAACAAAAAGCTTTTGAAATGCTTAAGAAATTCATTTCCGAGTCTCCAAACCTAATTTTTCCAAATTATTCCAAGCCTTTTCACATCTTTACGGACGCCTCAGGGTCTGGACTTGGCGGTGTATTAATGCAAAAAAATGAAGAAATAGGCACTTTCTCGGCTATCTCTTACTGTAGCCGAACATTATCGGCATCTGAAAGGCGATGGCCGACGGTACAAATTGAAATGTGTGCAATTATTTACGCACTGAGAGAATTTAGACCATTTATTTTTATGAGTGACATTGAACTGCATACTGATCACAAGCCTTTGGCCTATTTACTCAAAAAAGCGGAAACCCATCCCCATTTAGCTCGGTGGCTCGTTGAACTCCAAAATTATCAGATTAAAATTGTCCATGTGGCAGGTCGGCAAAACACACTGGCAGATGCCTTGTCACGTGCTTCTGAGGATGTGCCAATTAAGGAGGTTGATGGTTTGCCAGAGATGGAAGACATAGTCCAATTTCCAATATGTTTTTCGGTTCAGTCAAGATCTCATATAGTTTTTGCACCGTTTGTTAATACGATAACCCTGAGGCATGAGGATGGGAATAGCTATCAGATAGATTTGGTCGAAGAACAGAGGAATGACCCTGAAATTTTGGCATACATTGATTTTCTGAAAAATGGATCATTTCCGGCTGATTTCTCGGAAAGCGAAAAGGACCAACTTTCAATTTTGGCATGTAATTTATTGCTAAATTCCGGAGTTTTATACTTTAAAATTGGAAGTAATGTCCCGCGAATTTTTGTCCCTGTGTCATTACGGTCACTTATTTTTGAATCCTTCCACAGCTCCCCATTAGGAGGAGGGCACATGAATATTAAAAAAACATTAAAAAAGTGTAAAAAGTATTTTTGGCCGAGGATGCATTCAGATATTGTTCTCTGGGTGCAACAATGCATAACATGCCAACTCCGACATAACCCCACTCCAGCTTATCGTGCTGAAATGCAAGTGGTTCCTGTTAATACTCTCTTTGCCAAAGTTGGATTAGATTTGGCCGGACCATTCCCCACAACTGTTAAGGGAAATAAATATTTGCTAAATATAATTTGCTGGTTTACTAAATACGTAATTTCGGTCCCACTACCTGATGCTAAAGGCCGAACCATAGCTGATGCCTTTCTAAAGAACTGTTACTTAAAATATGGGGGCTGTACTGAACTGATCAGTGATAACGCAACGGCATTTACCTCCGAATTTTTTAGAGAATTTTGTACAATGTTATACATAAATAAGACATATGCCACCCCGTATTGGTCCCAAGGGAATGCTATTACTGAAAGGACTTTTCGTACATATCACAACATTTTGTCTAAATATATCACCAAGGAAAACCCAGATTTTGACGAGTACATTGAATTTGCCTCATTCTGTTATAATACGTCGTGCCATTCATCCACCAAAGAGACCCCTTTCTTTTTAATGTTTGGTCGGGACCCCATTTTCTGTGTTGATCAAATTTTGGACGTTCGCGTTCACAGTCAAGTTGATTTCAAAGATGATGGCGAATTTACTCACAAATTAGTTACGACTTTAAGAAAAGCATGGAAATGTGCGGCGGATACAATTGAAGAAGCACAGAAAAAGATGAAAACACAATATGACAAAACAATGCGACAGCCCAAAATCAGCGTTGGCGATAGGGTTTTACTTAGAAACTATACCGGAAAAGTTGGCACTTCCAAAAAATTTCACCTTCCTTGGAAGGGAATTTTCAGGGTAGTTGAGCTGAATGGTGTCCATGCTACCATAATAAGCTGCATTGCACCGAACCAGCCACCAAAAAAAGTACACGTCAATCAAATAAAAAAGTGCTTTGAGCTAATGGGCCCCCCATGCACATCGCCAAAAACTCCTAATGACGAGCAAATAGTGCCGGAAAAATTAGCAGTTGATGATGGAAGTGCAGAGCAATGAACCGTCAGAAGCTGATAATTCGAACCAAGAAAGCAGTGAATCGACCGTTACAAACAGTCAAAATGTGACCAACCAAACAGTTGCAGATATTAGTGGTGACAAAAGATATTCTCTGAGAAATCGATTGGCTATAACAAAACCAAAACGGTTCACTGAATGATTTTTCTGTATATAATGAGTCCTATCAGCCAATATTTTAGATAAATCAAAATCATCTTTGCACAATCATTCTGAATAGGCCTATCACCAACAAATGAATCTGAGTAAGCAAAAAAAAAAACAACACACATTTACTCACAAATATCGAGCAAATCAGTCATGAATGGGTAAGTCTCGAGGAAAATGGTTTTAAGCTTGAAAAAGCTGTCCGAACATTTCTTGTTGCCGACCATTGATGCGCATACAGAAGTCTCACCACCACAGAATTGCCGGGATAAGCAGTGAATGACCTCGTGACAAACACACGCAACAAGCTTTGCCCACGGCTTGGTATGTGCACGAATGCCGGAGGCATTAAAGTAAAAGCTTAAAAAATAAAGCTGAAGGCACTCATAAAAGCTGATTTTATGGCGCGGACCTATGGCCTGGGTCTCTGTGACCCTGAGGTGGACGGTAATACGCCCAATCATTAAGTTTACAGGTGAACACGTCGAATTGTGCTTGCGGCGGAAATTTGGCTCTGATTGTCACCGGAAATGCGGCCAATGAAAGCGGAATTAAATCATAAATGGCTAATTCGACATCATTGTCATGGGCCGGAATTGGGCCAGACCGATGAAAATGATCAAAAAGCTGCTTCTTTTGCTGCTCAAATTTAGAGCATTCTTGAGCCCGCCGGCGAGCGCTCATTTGCCGTGAACGCAGATTTTTTCGGGGCATTATAAGCTATAAATGGCCGTAAAAAGTGAACATAACAAAAGGAACGCGAGTTGCTCGTTTGCGGGAATTGTCAAGGAGAAATTTCCCTCAAAATTTTTCAGTGAAAACCTGTTTAAAAAGGCCCAAAATCGCAAAATTTGTAATTCTTTGGGAAAATCTGTTAACAAATTGCACTGAAATTTTTTAAATTTTTTCCCGGCGACGCCTACCGGACCCCCCCCCCCCCCCCATAAGTTTTTTGTAAAAAAGCGCGCCGCAAAAAAGCTTGTCCATCACTGGTACTACGTACCCCTTCCCCCAAGACCTCTCCACACCCGAAATCTTTATGGAAAAATAGCATTTTTGTCGAAAATTTTCGATTTTCCTTGTTGGCACCCCCTCCAAGACTACCTCGCCGAAATTTTCCAATTTGCTAAATTTCCAAAAGAATAGTGTGAAAAGCATAAAGCTGTCTCCGGGGGGGGGGGGGGTCCTGGGGCCGTCCCTACCTACAACATTTACCTTAAGCAAATGACAAAAATGGCCACAGCATTTGAAATCGCCAACACATAACAGCCCTTCTTCTTTGCTATTTATTCAATCCATTTTAATGATGTATTTGGTATTACAACGATCCCTTGTCATTTCATTCACTTTTACCCTATTGAGTACCTCACAAAAAACCTAACTAGTCCCTGAATTCGAAACCAATCCGGACAAATATAGATTCATTAAAAAGAGCAGAGCCTGAGCTATCAAACTACTTGCCAAATATTTTTTATTTAATCTCCAACTCGTTTTATGTACAGTTGAAATAAGACACTTTTGGTTTGCGTAATTTCCAAGAAAAAGACATTTTCATAAAATAACATTTCATTAAATGTTAATTACTATTTCCCATATTCCTTTATGTACAGTAAGCATTGAAATTCAAAAAAAGTAATAGTAATGGACTACAGTATGCATTGATTTTATATTACAGTTTTTCTTCATTAATCGTAATAGTTTTTTTTTCATTTCTCTCTACCTATTTCATCCCAAACCGTGAAATTTCGCATTACCTTTGTTGTTCCATTAGCCAGTGACCATTCACGTGTTCTTCATCGGCTCCTTTGCCTTATGGGAGGAGCTAATGTGTCCATAAAAGGCTGATCTCGATCTTCACATTCATTCTCATCCGCGAAGGAAAATCTCTTTTAATATTTAAACTTTTTTTTCGCTAGGCAAATCATTCATTTCTCGATCAAATCCTTCTCACACTTCATTTATGCTTAGCACAGCTTTTCAATTTCAGTTTTTTTTCTCCTTTTCTCTTTTTATTTCCCCGTTGTACCTTCCAATGTTTTTCCTTATCCAATAATTGAGTATAAGCAAATGACCGTCTGATTTAATTGGGTTCAATCTTAGCTAATGCCCAAAAACCAAAAGTCAAAACGTTTCTCCAAAAAGTCTTCGTCTGCGTCGGCAGCATTGTCAAGTCCACCAGCATTGTTGGACATCTCTGCTCTACCAAACCCGGTCTATGAAGACATCTCATCACCGGAAGGATCGGTCATTACTGGCGCCGTGGTAGCCAATACAATTGTGTCAACAATTGAGCCAAACTTGGACAACGCAGTTCTGACAACGCTTTCGCCGGAAGATGTTGATCGGATCTTCGCTGATGATCCCGGGATGGCAGAGGAGGTTGGCCGAACTGATCGAGTATCTGAAATTGGTCCACAGATTAAGAGTATGTTGGATAATTCGGCCTTCGGGCCATCTGTCATGAATGAGACCCGTGCACTCGGCACGAATGAGAGCACTTTTGAAGAGATTGCGGTGAGTAGCGGGGCTCTTGAAACCATGGGAGCAATGATCAGCGTTCTATCCGTACAGGGAGAGGAGGAGAGATTGATTGAAAGAGCAATTGAAGTGATTGAAGAGACGCAGAAAATGAAAGGATCATTTGGGCAAATGATCATGAAAGAGATGGAAAATGAGGGAGAGAAGGGTGAAGAGGAAGCAAATAGGGACCTCGGTCCGTCTGTCATGGATGTTGTCGAGATTGAACGGAGCCAGGGAGTTAATTATGTGTTGGAAGTGGACCAAGATGGAATTGAAGTGTTTAAGGAGAAAAACCCCTTAGGCAAGAGACGCCGAAATCTGAGTGAAGACGAAAACGGTAAAGATATGGAAAATGAGGGGGATGACGGAGGAAGTGGACGGAAAATGGTTATTTGTCAAATAACGGACAAAATGGCCATTGCCATTCGGTTTGGCGGAAAAATGAAGGGTCCGGATATTATCGGAATTCCTGAGTCGTTCGAGTTGGGTGTACAGCTCAGACTTGGTGACATTGTGTTTGTCACAAGTTATGCCCCAATCGAGCGCTTTCCCGATTGGCTTTCTAATGCCTTTAAGATCAATGCCGAAGCCGAGGCCATGACAGTCTCATCCGTTCTTCAAAATTCCTTGGAAAAGTGCATAGGGATTGTAATGAGCATGGTGAGAGAAAATAAGGATGTGCCAAGAGCGGTGGACGTGGCCTTCCCCGAGAGTCAAGTTCTCCAGCGACTGTATCAACACCAGTTGGACAGCACAATTGACTTGGCCAAAATTAAGCCTGGAGTGCTTATAAATGTCACGTTCGTGCGCATCCATCGCCCTTCCGACATTGCCATTGGCCCTAAGGGCATTTACATCACACCAGCCGATTTTGAGGGAGTTTCTGAAAGGGAATTGGTTGTTCACCAACCATGCATTGGCACGGGGATTAGCGGTTTTGTTAATGGTTATGAGTTCCCCTTTTCGACAAGCACTGATTTGAAGCTATGTGAGCATGGAATTGCGGCAGCTGTGTCCGGAGCACTGCTAAAAGCAAAAGCAGAGATGGAGGAGTTCACCATTCATACGGCGTTGTTCGTCTTGGAAAGCGGAAAAGACAATATTGTGGTGACTTTTGAACATTTTGTACAGGAAAAACGTAAGTTTGTGAATTTGACCAAAATTTGGGAAATCGATGCAGCGGTTACGGCCAAACTAAAAGGGGCCAAAAAGCCTTGTGCTGTTGGACGCATTTTGGACGTCCACAAATGTGTTGTACAAGAAATGTTTGTACTACAGGCAAAGGTTCTTCTCATGTTTCAATTGGCTCGGAAATACGATGCCGAGGGCGACTTTGAGCGCTTAGCGGAAGGCCATGAGGCGTCAATAACTCCTAGTGAATCCTTTCAGGCTTTGGAGTTGAGAGTTGAGCGTTTTTATGGCCACATGTTCAGCTGCATGTCGAGCGGGTCTGATGGGACCAGCCGCATTTGGAAAATCCTTCTGGCACAGAACAATGTTGAAAATGAAGACACCTCTTCGGAAGTTTTGGCACGAATTGAGAGGCACCCCGCCTTGCGGAAGCTGGAAGGTGGCCAAATACGCACGGCCGAACTAATGCTCGACAATGTTCCGAGAGTCGTGGCACAGCAAGCGCCGCCTGGCTCAGGGAAGACATATACATGGGCTGCGATTGTTGCTGCCTTAATGAGCAACCCAAAAAACAAAATTCTATGCTTAGCACCGCTTAACGTAGCGGTTGTCAAAATGTGCGAAGAATTGGTCGGGGCCCTACAAACCGAAGGATGTGATGAAGTTCCTTTGGCGTTATTTCGGGGAAATGGCAAAGGAAAATACAGGGATTATTTAGACAAAATTGCAGGGAATTTGTTGGAATCAGTGGTCACTTCGGAAGATTTCTGGAAAAAACTCGAACAGAAGGAGAAAAGGGAAGTACACAGATATTTGCGGGATGTGAGGAAACGCCCGCGGATTGCCAAGGAGGCGCTGATCGCGGAATACGTGCTGAACTTGGACCGGAGGCGAGTTCTGTGCTGCACTTTGGGATTTGCTGAACAGATTGGCCGGCTGATTTGTGAACGGAACATCGTGGTGTTGGACGAGGCTGGTCAGGGACCATTCGTGCAAGTCTGCTCAACTTTGTCGGCTCTCTGTGAGATAAAAAAGGTTTTGGTAACCGGGGACCGGTACCAATTGGCGGTCAACATGCAAAGCGTTCCCGAGCCGGTTAGGGTAGGATTTGGGTTTGACACAGTTCTGATAAATTTGGACAAGGCTAAAGCGGTGGATAGGACAACACTGCTGACAAATTACCGTTCTCATTGGCAGATTGTGGCCTGTGTTGAGCACATGGCGTACAAACCCCACGGGGAACGCCTTCAGCCTGGGCCGGGTTCTTTCAGGATGCTAATCGATTTTTGGAAAATGCCGGTGGCGGAATCCCCTCTTTTATTGATCCACCAGGAATCACTAATGGAACCGGAACTGACGAGCTTTTCGGCAACAAACAGCGGACAAACTCGGACAGTACTGGACCTCTTGGCCTTGTTGGACGGATTCCCCGGCAGCATCCGCATAATTTCCTTTTATGCTGGGCAAGCTGCGCAGATTGGCACTGAGCTGAAAGAGCAAGGGTTTAGTCGGTCCATTGTCTCTGCCACTGCAGACGCAATGCAGGGGCACGAGGCCGATATTACCATCGTCACGACGACAGTCACCAAGCAGCAACAGTTCAGCAATTGGCAACGGGCCAATTTTTCAAAGGATCGTAAGAGTGAATTTTGGGGTGATGCCCAAAGGGTGAATGTTGCCCTTTCCCGTGGAAAACATGGACTAATTGTAATAGGCGACTTTCTTGAATTGGGAGGCAGCCCAATTTGGTCCAGATTTCTGAATAAGGCCATTGAGTTTACGGTGGTAACATCCCCGTCCGTTGTTAAGTCCATCAAAAGCCCGAGTTCGAGCTACGTCCGTGGACTTTTAGTCGATGATTCTGGTGAGTCAGTCCAGAACTATCGTTTTCATGCTGATTGGTTGGCACCCGGTCGTTCGTCTTCAACCGCGGCTGTTCTGTCTCGAAATGGGAGGCCATTGAACGATTTAAATCGACCAAATAATCTCAATTTCCAAAATTCTCCTATCAGCCAATCCAGGGACATCTCCAATCCGCCACTTCCTTCTCGTCATGTTCAGCGCGAATTTTCACGAACTCGTGCCGAAATTCGATGTTGGCGTTGTAACCAGCCAGGTCATGTCTCCACTCGTTGCACCAATCCACCAGCACGGCAGAACTGAGAGTTTGTGGACAAACTCAAAAGAAGGAGGGACGTGTGAGGCACAGAGACGGAATATGATTATAAGCGATCATCGATCACTTTGTTGTCTTTTTCCCCGCCCCTTTCGCTTCCTTTTCCCGTTCTCCCCGTTCTCGCGGCAGTCAGTCAAGGGGGGGCTAAAGAGTCGAGAGCGATAGAGCGAGATGGGCTTTTTGCGATGGGATTTTCAACTTATTTATCGGCTAATAAATGATATCTGTTTTACTCCTTCTTGGCATTTCTCCATACGCATCCAATCAGTCGCGCGACCGGGGATCCCAATTCGGGGAGGCCATTAATCCAGGGCCCGGATCATTGGCTCGTTCATCCCTTTCCCCCGAATACGATTTCCCCTCCTTTCCTCTCATTCCGTTCGTCAACTGGGCATGGACATCAGCACCTTCACTTTATTAACTTTTTTAGAAGCTAAAATTTTTGTTTGTTTTTTGTAAGGCTAATAGAGCTTGTGGAGGGCTTTCGAATGATACCAAGATTGTTAGATTTGGTCAACAAGAAAAAAAGTTATAATAAAAAAACTGAGGCTGGCGCCAAAACGTCGGCGCCAAAACGACCCAGTCCCGGCGATAGGCGCCGCCGGGGGAAAAAATTGGAAATTTTGATCATTTATAAACAGTTTTTCACTGAAAATTAGCCAATTTATAGGTAAAATTTTGAAAATTTTATGGGAATTTAATCCAATTCTTAGGGGTGTAAAAGTCGCATTTCGCGCCAAAAAGCGAAATGCGAAATGCGAAACGCCAAAAAATGCGAATAATGCGAAAGGCGAAACCTAGGCACATCCCTGGTGAGTAAGGATAACCCAGGAAAAGCATTATTGCATTTGGGTCCTTGAACAAACGCCTTAAATAAATGTATTAAATAAACATAAAATTAAAAAGCATTCCGCCCATTGTCCGCTTTTTACCATGCTTCGTACAATGCTTTCACTTTGCCTTCGTCCGGCTTGTTTTCCGGAATGTGTGCCTCCGACGCGTCCATTCCCGCTTTCTCGGCCATGCGCCGATGCAATTCGGTGGTCCGTCGCTTGAGCCCAGTTGCTCCGATGGCACCAGTGTTTATTTCGACCTTAATATTACTTATATTATAAGAAATTCATTTTGTTTATAGTTAAATGGGAACTATAATTAACAAGAACTGCCAGGAACCGCCCACTTTCGCGCGGCCATTTTGGGGCGGCCACTTTCGCGCGGGTATTTTGGCGCGAGGTTTTTTTGGCGCGGGATTTTTTAAAAATTCTTTTACAGCGCCAAAAAAGCCATTTTATACAGGGCGCCAAAACGGCCGCGCCAAAGTGGCCGCGCCAAAGTGACCCCGACCCGAACTGCCCGCATATTAAGCCGAATACCAGGGAATATGAAATTGAAAAACGTAAAAGGTCAAAATTGGAAAGGTGAAAAATGTGCGAAAGGAGAAAGTGGCAACAAACGAATATACGAAAGGTGAAAGCGAAAGGTGCAATTTTAGACCAAACTTTGGTATTTTAAACACGTACTGGACAGAATGTGACAATCCGACAGTAAAATACACAAAAAGATAGGAAAATGCCGCCGCCGAAGGAGACTGATTGTCCCAAAAGCCACAGGACGGCTTGGCCTATTATCTTTTTGTCTTTAATGGCACAATCGGTCCCATTTGGCGACGGCATTTTCTTATTTATTTATGTGTTTTACTGTCAGATTAACTGGAGAATTTTCTCCCCCCGAGGGTCGTGGAGCAACCTTAATGGGAATTGTAATACGAATTTTTAGCTTTGTTAATTTTTAGTATTTTACTGGGTATCCTCTATAATAAAAAGGCTTTATTTTTCACTCGGTCCAAATTGCTTCATAAAAATCAATAAATTTATATTTAAAAATATTAAGGAAATTTTTTTAATCAAATTAATTTTAATAATAATGAAAATAATTTTATTCTTTCGTTCACCTGTTTTGGCTCATATTTTACTTCGTTCGTTTCATTATTTTCCACAACATTTAACAAATAGTCCTTAAAATTTGGTCTTTTAGTTTTGTCCAGCGTAAAATTCAGAAAATCTTTTAAATTAAATTATATCTATCGTACTTTGAAAATTTATAAAATTTATTTATAAAAATTATTATTTTTTAAATTTTTCAATTATTTTTTATGCTTTGCCCACCGCTCTCTGCAGCATCACAGTGATCGGCTGCCGAATGCCCTCCTCGTGGATTTCCTTTGCAAGTTCCACCAACTTGGCAATATGATTATCCGCTTATTCACTTCTTGCGCGTCCATCGCTTGCTCAAAAGCCGAGCGAGGGAATGGCGACGGAAACAAAGTCAGTGGAGGAAACCCGGCAATATCACCTCTTTCTTTTCTATAATTAATTAATTTTATTATTTTGCTATTTTTATATAATAAATTACATTTTTTTATAAAATACTTACATAATTTCCAAAGGAGGAGATCCGCCGATATTATGGTCACTAAAAATAAATGGGGACATACTTCGTATAATTCAAATGTTAGATATATTTTTTATGGATTTTGCTATTTGGTTGTTAAAAAATTATTAAGGGCTTTTCGACGTTTTTCGCATCCGCGTCTCTAATTTTTATAGAGCTCATCAGCCGCTTCGCCGCCTCAACGGAAGCTTAGTGCATGTCTCCAAATGATATTAAAATGTTTGTTTGAAAGTAGTCCACGTTTTTTCGAATTTTTAAAAAAAGATTTAATAGAGAAACCGCTATCATGTATGAAAATCAGTCCATGGCGCTTAGTTGGCCACCGGAGCGGAAACCGAATTTTTCCCGGGTGCGCCGTAAAAAGTTAACCCTAATTGCAAATTTTCAAGCAAATCCCGAGGGACCTTAATTTTTTTAAATGAGACTCAAAATTGATAGGAAATTTTTTTGAAGAAGTAAAATGTCCATTATGTGATTTTATATTGCCAGCCAATAAGAAGCCGGATGTTGTTGATTAAATTACTTCCTGCGCAAGTAGATAATAAGCCACCTCACTTCCGATTCAAATAATTTCAGTGCCAGTGCCAATGCACGGGCTCCTTTTGTACAAACCTTGTTTAACAAAATAGATTAAAAAAATATTTTTTTCTCTGTAAGTTCTTAATAATTAGAGCTGGGATTTAATGTACAATTAAATGTGCCGTGTTCACTGTCACGGTTCCCGTGAATTTCACGGGTTTTTTCGGTCACGATTCACAGGGTCAATTCACGGGTTTTGAGTGAATAATTTACACTGGATAAATTGAAAATTCAGAATTCATATTGTTTCATATAGAAATTTGGTCATTTCGAGCAAAATTTGCTAAGAAATGGAGCAAAACTTTCAAAAATTTCTCCGGCGGCGCCTACCGGCACCCTGAAATTTTCTTTGAACAAAACACACTGCCAACATTGTGCGAAAAGCAACAACAAAAAAGCTGGATGACCCCATTTAAAACTCATTAATTTTCTTTAAAAAATTCGCTCGAAATAACGTTATTTTCAAATAAGCACGAAAAATCTATTGACGCCTATTTTCAGGATTTTCGAAATGAAAATACACCCCTGAGAAATTACCCAAAAAAATTTCAGAAAATACAACCCTAAGAATGAAAATTTTTTTCTCAAAAATTGATACTTTATTATTTTTTATTTATCCATTTTTATAAATTTTTTACATTGCTCTGCGTCGATGGAATAAATGAACATAATTTTTTTGTGCCTTTGCTTATTTAAAAAATATATGCGCATTTATTTATAGTTAGGGCTCGCAACTCTGCTGATTGGTGCTATCTTAAATCCGCCAATGGGTTCGAAAACAAAAAATGGGTAATTTATATAAATTCATATCTTGGCTCAAATTCAACCTAATTAAAATATTGTAGTTCAATAGCTTTAATTGTTCTCTTTCAGAATATAATTTTCCAAAATTTTTCCATAAGTCTAAAAAAAATTAGAAAGCATTGAGCATGCTATGTTTTTTGCAATGGTCATGCATATATAATTATTTAAAATTTGAAAGTCTTTAAAATGCAGTTGAGCCAAAACTAATTATATATTTAGCCCTAAAAATTCTCTATTTACCTTTAAAATTTCAGAAAATTTCGTTGAATTTGAGCCAAAATATGAATTTACATATATTAGCCATTTTTTTGTTTTCGAACCCATTGGCGGATTTAAGAAACGCACCAGCACGCTGCTGATTTATCATCATTTTGCTGCTTTTCAAGGGGTCAATGAAGATTTTTTTAGATGCTGATTGTTGCTGCTTTTTTGAGAAAGTTTGCTGATTTATGATTATTATGCTTATAAAACGTAAAGTTTGAAGAGATATAATATAAAAGCTAGATGGCATTTGGTATTGAAGCGATTTGGTTGTTAAAAATTATTAAGGGCTTTTCGACGTTTTTCGCATCCGCGTCTCTAATTTTTATAGAGCTCATCAGCCGCTTCGCCGCCTCAAACGGAAGCTAAGTGCATGTCTCCAAATGATATTAAAGTGTTTGTTTGAAAGTAGTCCACGTTTTTTCGAAATTTAAAAAAAAAAGATTTAATAGAGAAACCGCTATCATGTATGAAAATCAGTCCATGGCGCTTAGTTGGCCACCGGAGCGGAAAATCGAATATTTCTTAACCCTAATTGCAAATTTTCAAGCAAATCCCGAGGGACCTTAATTTTTTTAAATGAGACTTAAAATTGATAGGAAATATTTTTGAAGAAGTAGAATGTCCATTATGTGATTTTATATTGCCAGCCAATAAGAGGCCGGATGTTGTTGATTAAATTACTTCCTGCGCAAGTAGATAATAAGCCACCTCACTTCCGATTCAAATAATTTCAGTGCCAGTGCCAATGCACGTGCTCCTTTTCTACAAACTTTGTTTAACAAAATAGATTAAAAAAATATTTTTTTCTCTGTAAGTTCTTAATAATTAGAGCTGGGATTTAATGTACAATTAAATGTGCCGTGTTCACTGTCACGGTTCCCGTGAATTTCACGGGTTTTTTTCGGTCACGATCACAGGGTCAATTCACGGTTTTTCCGTGAATAATTTACACTCCCTGAAGATCAATGTGTTGTTGGGACCGTTCGTTAGAGTATATATCGGCAATAAAGAAATTTATATAAATTATATGTCGATTTTTTTATTGATATTGAGATAAAGAACAAAACCAATCCGAAAAAGCCAAAAAGGCAATAGTCACACTGCCAACATTGTGCGAAAAGCAACAACAAAAAAGCTGGATGACCCCATTTAAAACTCATTAATTTTCTTTAAAAAATTCGCTCGAAATAACGTTATTTTCAAATAAGCACGAAAAACCTATTGACGCCTATTTTCAGGATTTTCGAAATGAAAATACACCCCTGAGAAATTACCCAAAAAAATTTCAGAAAATACAACCCTAAGAATGAAAATTTTTTTCTCAAAAATTGATACTTTATTATTTTTTATTTATCCATTTTTATAAATTTTTTACAGACCCCATTTAAAACTCATTAATTTTCTTTAAAAAATTCGCTCGAAATAACGTTATTTTCAAACAAGCAACGAAAAACCTATTGACGTTTATTTTCTGGATTTTCGAAATGAAAATACACCCCTGAGAAATTACCCAAAAAAATTTCAGAAAATACAACCCTAAGAATGAAAATTTTTTTCTCAAAAATTGATACTTTATTATTTTTTATTTATCCATTTTTATAAATTTTAATTATTGCTCTGCGTCGATGGAATAAATGAACATAATTTTTTTGTGCCTTTGCTTATTTTAAAAAATATATGCGCATTTATTTATAGTTAGGGCTCGTATATAATTATTTAAAATTTGAAAGTCTTTAAAATGCAGTTGAGCCAAAACTAATTATATATTTAGCCCTAAAAATTCTCTATTTACCTTTAAAATTTCAGAAAATTTCATTCAGTTTCAAAAAAGTTATATATATACCACAAAATTTTAATTAGGTTGAATTTGAGCCAAAATATGAATTTACATATAATTTGAGCATGCTATGTTTTTTGCAATGGTCATGCATATATAATTATTTAAAATTTGAAAGTCTTTAAAATGCAGTTGAGCCAAAACTAATTATATATTTAGCCCTAAAAATTCTCTATTTACCTTTAAAATTTCAGAAAATTTCATTCAGTTTCAAAAAAGTTATAGATATACCACAAAATTTTAATTAGGTTGAATTTGAGCCAAAATATGAATTTACATATATTACCCATTTTTTTGTTTTCGAACCCATTGGCGGATTTAAGAAACGCACCAGCACGCTGCTGATTTATCATCATTTTGCTGCTTTTCAAGGGGTCAATGAAGATTTTTTTAGATGCTGATTGTTGCTGCTTTTTTGAGAAAGTTTGCTGATTTATGATTATTTTTGAAAAGAATCCTCAAAATGGCCATTTTTATGTAAAAAATGCTACAAAAAACTCCTAAATTTTTAAAATTTATGGATAAATGCTAAAAAATCTTGTTTTAACAGAACTTTTCGTCCTATTGTAAGGGACTTACGAGGGGTGCGTACCGTGCGTACCAGGGATGGGCTTTGCTTTTGCGTTTCGAATTCGAAAATTTCGTTTTTTCGGTACTTTCGCGTTTCGCATTTTGGCGCGAAACGCGAATATTACTCACCTAAGAATGAGAGATGAAATTTCCCTCAAAATTTTTCAGTGAAAACCTGTTTAAAAAGGCCCAAAATCGCAAAATTTGTAATTCTTTGGGGAAAATCTGTTAACAAATTGCACTGAAATTTTTTAAATTTTAAATTTCCAAAAGAATAGTGTGAAAAGCATAAAGCTGTCTCCGGGGGGGGGGGGGGGGGGTCCTGGGGCCGTCCCTGCCTATTGCATTTCTCAAAAGCATACAGTACCCCCAGTAGGGCTCTGTTGCGGAAATCACGTACACAATCCTGCCCAATCCGGCCCTGAAGATCAATGTGTTGTTGGGACCGTTCGTTAGAGTATATATCGGCAATAAAGAAATTTATATAAATTATATGTCGATTTTTTTATTGATATTGAGATAAAGAACAAACAATCAGAAAAAGCCAAAAAGGCAATAGTGTGTGTGTGTGTCATCAGTGACAATCGAGATTAAATCTTTGAAACTGCGTCCACCAATTTGTCCATTTTGACCTCGTCCCCATTGTTTTTCCAAATGTGCAAAAAGCATTTTATCGCCATATATATCGGCAATAAAGAAATTTATATAAATTATATGTCGATTTTTTTATTGATATTGAGATAAAGAACAAACAATCAGAAAAGCCAAAAAGGCAATAGTGTGTGTGTGTGTGTCATCAGTGACAATCGAGATTAAATCTTTGAAACTGCGTCCACCAATTTGTCCATTTTGACCTCGTCGCCCCATTGTTTTTCCAAATGTGCAAAAAGCATTTTATCGCCATTCACCAGGTAAACACCTGACAAATGAACGTAATTACTTTATATCTTTTATAAATAAATTTTATCATGAGGGGCCGGATTAACTTTTTCATATGTTTATTTAGAATAGAGTTGGGTAAAAGAAATTCCGGAAGCGGGAAAATGAAAAAAAGCGGGACGGGATTCCCGAACGGGATTCCCTTTTTTCCCGTTCCCGTTAAAACCTTGTCAAGATAAAAAGAGAAACGGGAACAGGATTCCCATTTTCTCGGAGCAGTTTTCGATTTAGAACAACTTTTAGCATGCAAAAAGGTATTTAAAGTTTTGGATTCAACGCTATTTTTCCAACCCCCTAACAGTCGGCCTTCTCCCTCGGTGTTGCCGGCAAAGCCAGCCTTCCACGCTTTGTAATGTTCTATAAAATATTTCGAAATTTTTTTCGATTGTTTTTTCCTCCCATTTTTTGTTTCTCTCCACTTTTATAAATTGTTATTCCATCATTTTTCGCTCAAAGAATGAATGGAGAATCGATTATAAATAAAAAAAATAATTTTTTGCTTCATTAGCAGCATTTATTCGATTGAAAAAGCTTTACACAGTTCCTGAATTTTGCGTATTAAATAAGTAAATATTTTTATACACATTTCAAACTCACAAAGAAAGGATAAAATGCAACTTTGGCTTTCTGCAAGGCATTTTGCCTCGGTAAAAATCCCATTCCAAAAGTTAGAAAATAGACAATTAAAAGGTTTGTTCTGTGGGTTTGTTTAACAAATTTGGCAGGTTGATTCATTGAGAATGGTGGTATATATTATTTTTTTTATTACTTTTGTCAGGAATTTAAAATCAATAGTCTGTTATTAATTATTAAAGCTCGTTAAGTAGCAAAAAATACCTGGACCTGGATTCCAAAAATTAATTAATCTTTTGTATTTGCTTGAATGAATTTGATTTGGTCATGAAAATATAGAAATATTGAGGGACGCCCATTCTGGCACTTTTACGAATCGATTCACAATTAGCACAAAAATTTTGGCGCTAGTTAAAAACTTCTTCTCAAAAAAATTTATTTATTAATTCTGAAAAAAATTGTTGAAGTAAAAAATTTTCTATTAGTTACCCATTTTAAGATAGAATTTGATTGTTATTTGTTTGCCAAAAATCATTCTGTCCTCAAATGAATAATTTTGCTGAATTCGGCACTGATCGTTTTTAACAATACAATTTGTTTTATCAGTGCGCGCACTTTAGGATAAGGGGAAGGGAGTCCCAATCAGGGGTGGGCGAAACTTCGGCATCGGCTTCGAAAACTTCGAAAACTTCGGGTTTTTTGAGCTTCGAACTTCGTGCTTCGGCTTCGGGCAATTTACCCGAAGTTTCGGAAAAAATACACCCCTAAAGATCGAGTTTTTGGTGTGAAAAATACACCGGTAAATTTGAGTTTTAATGTACTTAATTGTGATCTTATCTATTAATTTTTAATTTCGTTATGAAACATTTCGCCAATTTAATTTCCTTCAAATTATTAATATATTCTACATATTCTATATTGCTTTTTTTATATTTTTGTCGTCTTTTTATATTTTATTGACTCTAATTTACATTCTTAGCAAGTAAATGCCCTCAAAAAGCAAATATATTAATATTTTAACACTTCTCATGGGACAGCTAACGTTTAGCAGGAGAAACGTTGAAAGAACTCCTTTTTCTTCAACAAAATTTGCCTCTTTATGGATTTAAATTCGAAATTTAATTGAATTTTATTTTGCATAAATTGTTTGGGTTACAAAATATTTTTTCAAAAACTTCGAAAACTTCGGGTTTTTTGGGCTTCGAGCTTCGGACTTCGGCTTCGAATAAAAATTGGGCTTCGGCTTCGGCTTCGAGTACTAAGCCGAGCTTCGCCCACCCCTGGTCCCAATTCTGTCTCGGGATATTGGAGAGGGGAGGGGAAAGAGATTGGTCTCCTGACAAAATGAATGGAGAATCTATAATAAACAGAGCTAAATTAAACATAAATTTTTTTGCTTAATTAGCCTCCTTTTATTCGATTGAAAATACAATTTCTTTAATTATTTTTTTATAGATGAAAAATGAAAAATTCATTCACTTCTCCATAATTATAATGGACAAGCTCAAAAGCCTACAAACAGAAGAAATCACATAAGAAATTGAAAATTATCATCCTCATTAGTGACTAAAAGAGGTAAGCGGTGTCATAAAAGCCGAATCCTGCGGAAATGCCGCCTTCGTTCACATGGGAAAGTTTTGTGCGGAAGTGGTAGCCCTGCTGGACATTGTGCAGCACATGGCCTTCTACCAAATCGCCGATCAAAAAGCCGTAAACGCCGAGTTCGGGGATCACATCGGCCTGTTTCGGGACTTCATTCACTCGCAACAAATAATTCTAAATAAAAAATTCCATCCGTGTTAATTAAATTTAATTAATTTTGTCGATTATTAATTTGAAAAACATCATTTTCATATTGCTTTTCCATTCACCTTCACAACCATCGGGCGCAGCTTCTGCATTAAAATGTGCGAACCACGTTCAGTTTGCGTGAATTCTTTCAGCTTTTTCACCAATTTATCGTCATAGAAATTGTTTCCACCGCATTCTTTATTAGGTTTCAGCACATAATTGCCAGGGTTTTCGATGGCATCCTAAAATTATTATTTCCAATAAATTTTTATGGGTGTTTTGGCAATCCTAAAGAATGGGGGTCCCTAATTTTAATTTTAATAATGCTTTAGTTAATTGAACAAAATTCGCATATTGCCCCAAAATTTGATCGATTTTAACGCGTATTTTGAAAAAAAATTTCTACTTTTCGTTCGAATTCGGGCCCGGGATTCGCAATTGGGCAAATCCGAGTTCAGATTCGTAATCAGCACCCTAGAAACCCCCAAGAAACTGATTTTGAGCCCAAAATATAAAAATTAAATTAGGGACCCCCATTCTTTAGGATTGCCCAATTTTGCACCTTTCTCTGTTCTTTTTTAAATAAACATTCATTATTTAATTATTTTTGGACCAAATCATTTATCTAAATATTGACAAATTCAGCAGCATGTTTTTTACTTCAATTAGCTTTTGCGTGTCGTCGTCCTCATTCTCCAGTCCCCACAGTCCGGCAAAAGTCGCTCTGATTTGTGCCACCGTTGCCGCGTCGCTAGGCTCCGGGAAGAAACGTTCAATGGCACCCGGCATGGCGAGCATCTCAAATTTTAAATATTTAATGAATTGTTGTTTCCAAAGGTCCAGATGCTGAGGAATCAGAGAAAATGTGAGAAAAAATAAACAATTTTATTTTCGACATTTTTTTATTTTGATTTTTATTTATTTAAAAATTATTTGACATTTTTCCCACCTGCTGCACTTTCTTTGCGCCGGTCAAAGCAACGAACAATGAGGGCGCTTTCTAAAAAAACAATAAAGCATTGATTAATAATTTATTTCTTAGCTAATTCATATATATTCTAATCGAGATAACGTACAATTGCCGTTGAACGCTCAATGATTCTCCGCATTTTCAAGCCATGATTTCCAAGTCGGCACCCGAGAAATGTGAGACCAGAATAAACAACTGCCACTTTTTTGCCGTCCAAATGAAGTGAAAAGTCTTCCGGGTCCAATTTCAATCTGTGAAATAAAATACAGCAATTTAATTTTTAGAGCATATAATTAGGGATACCATTTTTAGGCTGTAAAAACCTCAAAAATAGGCACTAAAAATGGAAAATAGGCTCTAAAGTCTCAAATTTAGGAGTGTGACAAAATTTTATTTAAAAGTCCACAATATTAATCCAAATCAGTATTGAGATAAACAATTTTTTAAAATCACAAATTCTTGTTAAGGAAATAAATAAATAATAACTCGAAAAGTAGCTTAACAACAACAGAAAAAAACATGTTTTTCGTGCCTTTCAGGCACAGGGAGCTCAGGAAAAAAGGCAAAACCTTAAAAAAGGTATCCATACATATAATCTATTAAAAGGATTAATTGAAATCCGTTTGGCTTTCCGACCTTTCCGTAATGCCGCGATATTCCGAAAGATCAAACAGCGCATAAAAGTGAATTTTCATTATGCCCCCCGACATCTTGTGCAGCTCTTCTTCAATGTATTGCAGGTCGTAATTGAATGGTGAGTAAGGATAAACCAAGAAAAGCATTATTGCATTTGGGTCATTGAACAAACGCCTTAAATAATTATTTTATTAAATAAACATAAAATTAAAAAGCATTCCGCCATTGTCCGCTTTTTACCATGCTTCGTACAATGCTTTCACTTTGGCTTCATCCGGCTTGTTTTCCGGAATGTGCGCCTCCGACGCGTCCATTCCAGCTTTCTCGGCCATGCGCCGGTGAAGTTCGGTGGTCCGTCGCTTGAGCCCCGTTGCTCCGATGGCACCAGTGTTTATTTCGACCTTAATATTTATTTATATTATAAGAAATTCATATTGTTTTTAGTTAAATGGGAACTATAATTAACAAGAACTGCCGGGAACCGCCCACTTTGGCGCGGGTATTTTTGCGCAAGGTTTTTTTAGCGCGAGCTTTTTTGGCGCGGGCCATTTTAGCGCGGCCATTTTGACGCCCTATATAAAATGGCTTTTTTGGCGCCAGAGTTGAAAAATCTCCAAAAATTTAGCAGGAAAAAATTGATTTTGACAGGGTTACTTCTAAATTTTGAAAATTTTTAAAAAATTCTTTTACGGCGCCAAAAAAGCCATTTTATACAAGGCGCCAAAACGGCCGCGCCAAAAAAACCTCGCACCAAAATACCCGCGCCAAAGTGGCCGCGTGGTACCCCCTCCAAGAACTACCTCACCCGAAATTTTTAAGTAAATAAAAGGATATTTTGATATTTTTTGTAGATAATTTTAACTTTAGTAAAGAGAATTTTAACAAATATTAAACGATAATAATTGGCGAAACGAATTACTGCGAACAGAGAACGACCATTCACACCCATCTGGAAATAAATAATTTCTATATGGTTATGTTTTGATTATGTAAATGATTTTGGAGAATTGTTTGATTAGAAAACTGAATTAGAATTGGTTTGATATGAAAATTGTTTGTTTCTTAAAAAGCTATTGGTATTTTTTTGATTATAATACATACGAAAAAAAATCTGATTTGATTTTTGATATTTGTTTGAATGAAAAAAATGTTTTGTATAGTAAAAAGAGAATGAACAAGCCTTTAATGGATTGAAAGATTCACTCGGCCCAAATTACTTCATAAAAATCAATAAATTTATATTTAAAAATATTAAGGAAATTTTTTTAATCAAATTAATTTTAATAATAATGAAAATAATTTTATTCTTTCGTTCACCTGTTTTGGCTCATATTTTACTTCGTTCGTTTCATTATTTTCCACAACATTTAACAAATAGTCCTTAAAATTTGGTCTTTTAATTTTGTCAGCTTTAAAATTCAGAAAATCTTTTAAATTAAATTATATCTATCGTACTTTGAAAATTTATAAAATTTATTTATAAAAATTATTATTTTTAAAATTTTTCAATTATTTTTTATGCTTTGCCCACCGCTCTCTGCAGCATCACAGTGATCGGCTGCCGAATGCCCTCCTCGTGGATTTCCTTCGCAAGTTCCACCAATTTGGCAATATGATTATCCGCTTTTGTCACATCTTTGAAGGCATCCATCAAAAAATCAAAGTCACGCGCGACGCGAAAATAAAGCAAATTCATTGCCTAATTAAATTAGAAATCAATATATAGTAATTAACGCTAATTATGCTAACAATAATTAAAGAATTATTTTATTCACTTTTTGCACGTCCATCGCTTGTTCAAAAGCCGAGCGAGGGAATGGCGACGGAAACAAAGTCAGTGGAGGAAACCCGGCAATATCACCTCTTTCTTTTCTATAATTAATTAATTTTATTATTTTGCTATTTTTATATAATAAATTATATATTCTTTTTGTAAAATACTTACATAATTTCCAAAGGAGGAGATCCGCCGATATTATGGTCACTAAAAATAAATGGGGACATACTTCGTATAATTCAAATGTTAGATATATTTTTTATGGATTTTGGTAATCTTTCAAAAGTTTTAATGACCTCTGAGAATTTCAAAATCCCGGCCTTAAAAAAGAACAACTTCATATTCCATCAGATAAATCCCCACCCCACCATAAGTATGATTTTCCTTCAACTGGTCCCGATTACTGACCTGCCTAACAACTGACGCATGATCAGTCCATTATTATGGCACCATTCAATGGCGAATTTTGCCAGTCTGTTTATTTCCTGTTCATCTGGAAATATCAAAAAAAATTAATTTCAATTTAAATCCGTTTATAATAAAATTTATTTAAAATAACAACTTATTATTTCAGTTTCTTCAACAGGTGCATCATCATCATCATGTTGGGATGGAGCAACATCACCAGAAAAGGCACAGAGCACAAAACAAGTAGTAAAAACAATTAAAAAAATATTTAAAATTGTTGACATTGTCAGCTCTTAATCATGGAAATTATGCTAATAAAATTAAGTTTGAAGAGATATACATAATATAAAAGCTAGATGGCATTTGGTATTGAAGCTATTTGGTTGTTAAAAAATTATTAAGGGCTTTTCGACGTTTTTCGCATCCGCGTCTCTAATTTTTATAGAGCTCATCAGCCGCTTCGCCGCCTCAAACGGAAGCTAAGTGCATGTCTCCAATGATATTAAAATGTTTGTTTGAAAGTAGTCCACGTTTTTTCGAAATTTTAAAAAAAAGATTTAATAGAGAAACCGCTATATCATGTATGAAAATCAGTCCATGGCGCTTAGTTGGCCACCGGAGCGGAAAATCGAATATTTCTTAACCCTAATTGCAAATTTTCAAGCAAATCCCGAGGGACCTTAATTTTTTTAAATGAGACTCAAAATTGATAGGAAATTTTTTTGAAGAAGTAGAATGTCCATTATGTGATTTTATATTGCCAGCCAATAAGAGGCCGGATGTTGTTGATTAAATTACTTCCTGCGCAAGTAGATAATAAGCCACCTCACTTCCGATTCAAATAATTTCAGTGCCAGTGCCAATGCACGGGCTCCTTTTCTACAAACTTTGTTTAACAAAATAGATTAAAAAAATATTTTTTTCTCTGTAAGTTCTTAATAATTAGAGCTGGGATTTAATGTACAATTAAATGTGCCGTGTTCACTGTCACGGTTCCCGTGAATTTCACGGGTTTTTTTCGGTCACGATCACAGGGTCAATTCACGGTTTTTCCGTGAATAATTTACACTGGATAAATCGAAAATTCAGAATTCATATTGTTTCATATAGAAATTTGGTCATTTCGAGCAAAATTTGCTAAGAAATGGAGCAAAACTTTCAAAAATTTCTCCGGCGGCGCCTACCGGCACCCTGAAATTTTCTTTGAACAAAACACACTGCCAACATTGTGCGAAAAGCAACAACAAAAAAGCTGGATGACCCCATTTAAAACTCATTAATTTTCTTTAAAAAATTCGCTCGAAATAACGTTATTTTCAAACAAGCACGAAAAACCTATTGACGTTTATTTTCAGGATTTTCGAAATGAAAATACACCCCTGAGAAATTACCCAAAAAAATTTCAGAAAATACAACCCTAAGAATGAAAATTTTTTTCTCAAAAATTGATACTTTATTATTTTTTATTTATCCATTTTTATAAATTTTCGAGATATGTTGAGAAGCATTTTCAAGATGCGATGGCCGTTGTTAGACTTAATATTGTGCTATTGCTTATTTAAAAAAATATATGCGCATTTATTTATAGTTAGGGCTCGCAACTCTGCTGATTGGTGCTATCTTAAATCCGCCAATGGGTTCGAAAACAAAAAATGGGTAATTTATATAAATTCATATCTTGGCTCAAATTCAACCTAATTAAAATATTGTAGTTCAATAGCTTTAATTGTTCTCTTTCAGAATATAATTTTCCAAAATTTTTCCATGTCTAAAAAAAATTAGAAAGCATTGAGCATGCTATGTTTTTTGCAATGGTCATGCATATATAATTATTTAAAATTTGAAAGTCTTTAAAATGCAGTTGAGCCAAAACTAATTATATATTTAGCCCTAAAAATTCTCTATTTACCTTTAAAATTTCAGAAAATTTCATTCAGTTTCAAAAAAGTTATATATATACCACAAAATTTTAATTAGGTTGAATTTGAGCCAAAATATGAATTTACATATATTACCCATATTTTTGTTTTCGAACCCATTGGCGGATTTAAGTAACGCACCAGCACGCTGCTGATTTTTCATCATTTTGCTGCTTTGACATGAATTAGACAACAGATGGGTTGTCCCGCACAACCTGTACCTGTTGAAAATGTTCAAGTGCCACATTAATTTTTGAAAAGAATCCTCAAAATGGCCATTTTTATTTAAAAAAATGCTACAAAAAACTCCTAATTTTTAAAATTTATGGATAAATGCTAAAAAATCTTGTTTTAACAGAACTTTTCGTCCTATTGTAAGGGACTTACGAGGGGTGCGTACCGTGCGTACCAGGGATGGGCTTTGCTTTTGCGTTTCGAATTCGAAAATTTCGTTTTTTCGGTACTTTCGCGTTTCGCATTTTGGCGCGAAACGCGAATATTACTCACCTAAGAATGAGAGAAGAAATTTCCCTCAAAATTTTTCAGCTGAGTTCTTGGTTAAAAATTGAATTGAATAAGACAAATGTTTTGGCAAAAAACTATGTTTTATCACCAGATACCTGAAAAGTTTTGTTTTAAGAAAGGAAAATGGACAGAGAGAAAGACATATTTTAACACAATTGGCCGAATGGTGAAGGTGTCACCGGCTGAGCCGGAACGATACCACCTGAGGCTGTTGTTGTTAAATGTGAAGGGAGCATGCTCCTATGATGATTTGAAATCAGTTTTTGATACTAATGGCAATGCAAAAGTTTGTGAAACTTTTTCAGCCGCATGTTTAGAAAGAGGTTTGATTAGAAATGATGAAGAGTGGAAAAGAGCATTAGAAGAAGCAGAGAGTTTGAGATGCCATGGAAATTGAGAGCGTTTTTTGCATTGATTTTAGTCCATTGCAATCCGGCCAAACCGGAAGAGCTTTGGAATATGTTTAAAGACTCATTGTCTGAAGATTTTAGCAGGAATTTTAGAAAAGAAGTAGCTTTTGTTGGGACCGTTCGAGAAATTGCACTTAGCATTATTAAGGCTGGAAAAACGCTTGCCGATTTTCCAACCATGGAACAGATAAATGTTGATGATGATGTTGAACAAATGTTTGACCTAGCCGAAGAATTGGATTTGGGACAAAGAAATTATGCTTTGATGTATGACGAACAAAGGAAAATTAGTGATGAAATTTTGCATAGAATATGGAATCCTATAAATGAACCTGCGTTCTACTTTCTTAGTGGACCGGGTGGAACAGGAAAAACACATGTGAATAAGACAATTGTACATATGCTGAGAGGTCAGAAGAAGAAAGTTTGTACAATGGCTTTTACTGGCATCGCAGCAACTTTTGCTGCCTTGAGGAGAACATTGCACAATAGATTTGGACTGACTTTGGATATGAGTAATTCGAGTATTAGTCCGAGATCAAGAGTTTGGCTTGTCAAGATAAAAAGAGAAACGGGAACAGGATTCCCATTTTCTCGGAGCAGTTTTCGATTTAGAACAACTTTTAGCATGTAAAAAGGTATTTAAAGTTTTGGATTCAACGCCAAATGTTTTTTTTTAGTTGGTGTCTAAAAATTTGTTAAGAATTACGCATTAAAATGACCGTATTTGATGTTCATTTTGAGCACTACTTTTCGTCATCAATTCGTAAAAGCTAAGAATTTGGCTAAATGGATGCCAAATTCATACTTTAGCAACCCCGAAAAGTCCTAAATTAGTTAATGTTGTTTTTGAAAATACAAAAAAATTCAAAAAAAATGGTAGATACCATAGGCAATGTTCTAATTTTCTACCGCGGTTTCATCTAGGCTTCTTAGTTTTTAAACCAATTTTAATTTAATAAATTATTATTTTTCCAACCCCCTAACAGTCGGCCTTCTCCCTCGGTGTTGCCGGCAAAGCCAGCCTTCCACGCTTTGTAATAGTTCACATAGGTGGACAGACGCAAAAAGCCCATCCAAAGCGGAAGCCAACGCTGTGAAGGGCCGAAAAAGCGTTTCTAAAACAAATTTCAAAAAGTAATAAAAAATTATTAAAACTTCTTTAATAGTCAATATTTCCACCCTATTGCTTTGCTATTTCGTATAAAGATAAAGAAAGAAAACAAAATTATTAGAAAAGATAACTTTTCACCCAAAGAAAATTGTTTTTTAGTTTTTCTAGAAGTTCATATCTCCCTAGTGGTTTTCATTTATTGTTTCGTGACTCAGACGTCCAAAAATATCCATTTCTAAGCAATTAAACCAATGACACTTATTTATTACAATTTTGATGGTAACTGTGCAGTTTTGTGATTTCTACGAAGAAACACATTTTTTGTGAGAGAAAATGCGTTGATCCCGAATCTGAGCTCGGATTTTATATATATTAAGTTTTTCGTTTATATTTTTTTTATTATCAAATATTACTTTTTAACATATTATCCAATGTCACATTTTTACTGGTGATAGATCTAACAAACAACAACTAAAATAGTGAGGAAAAAGTGCCAAAATAGTGACATAATTTTCAGCCAAAACTGAGCAAAAATAATTTTTATTCATTGGTTGCAGTTTCAAGTGCGTAGGACTGGGATTTTTATGAGCAAAAAACCCAAAATAATTACTTAAAAAAATTTTTAAAATTAAAATTTCATTTCATAGGAGTATATTTTGAAAAATTTTAGCTCGATTCTTAGGGGTGTATTTTTTGAAATTTTTTTAGGTCCATTTTTAGGGGTATATTTTTTGGGTTTATTGCATTTTTGTTAGGGAATTTTCCAAAAAAATGTCGAAAAAGAGTGAAAAAAGTAAAAAAAGTGAATTTTCACTATTATAAGTGACAAAACGCCAAAATAGTGATTTCTAGTGACGAAAAATGACGTGCAAATGAAAAAATTTTACCGCAGAAATGCGTTTTTTGAGCTCCTTTCTTCAAAACAATTGAGCAAAAAAAGAAGTTTTTTCACTAGATCGCGATCAGCGCTTTTTTCTCCAAGAAATGTGTTACTTGTTATTTATTTTTCGCAGAAACCACAAAACTTCACCATTGCCGGTTTCGGGTGTCATGACGACTCGTACAATGGCTTACGCTAGCCTAAGCTTTAGGCTAGGCTTGCTTAGTACTAGGCCTAAGCGTATTTTGTAAAATGTACGAGTTAGCCTTATGGACGGGTTGAGATTGACTTCCGATTTGGTTATTTACCATCCCATTAATTAACGAGGCGGCGGGGAGCAAGAGAAAAGGAGAGCGAGAGTGTGCAGGAGAATATGAGGAGACAGTTAGAGAATCTCAAAAAATCGATTACTCCACCGCCCACCCCCATTTTAATGAGATGGCATTGCCTAAATTAGTTCTTCAATTGGATTAATTATACTTAAAAGCATTGAAATTGTTTTTTTTTTACACTTTTCAAAACGCACTTCCTCATCCAGATAAATTGCGTCCGCGCAGGGCAGAAATGGGCGGAATTGGTCCACGCCGTGCTGCTCATGCACTACGCCAACCACACGCACGCCTTTGTCCGCAAAACGTGTGCTCGCCGCGCTGCACAACGCGCTCGCCTGCTTTCGGCAAAAAGCGCAGCCGAAAAAAGAAGAAAAAATTTAAAAAACAATATTATTTAATTTAAAAAAATTAAATTAAATTGTATTTTGGCAAGAATACAGCTGATTTAGAGATTCTAAGAAAAATAGATAATTTTTGTCTGGCAATAGCCTAGGTCATTGGTCCCGAAATTTTTTCTTTAAATTTTTTTCTGAAAATTCTTATAGCACTTATCTAGGGGTGTTTTGAGGCGCTGAGCATGAATCCGGCCTCCATTTCGACCTATTTGTAACACCAGACCCGAATTCAAATAGAGTCGAAAATTAGAATTTCGTTCGATTTTTAGTCTAAAATGGTTTAAATGATTTTATTGTAGCACTGATGAGTATCGGTGATGACTTTCAGTTCGTTCCGTGTGTGTAAACAAAGGTTGAACAAAAAAGTGAAATTTGAAAGAACTTGAATTTTCGAATTTTTGTTAGAATTTGAGATCGGCGTTCGGAATTAGGCGAAATAGAAGTCGTATTCATGATCAACGACCCAAAAAACTCATGGAAACATGTTTTCATGATTCTTGAAGTTATAAGAAAAATTAAAATGTTCGAATTCGGGTCCGGTGTTATAAATAGGTCGAAATGGAGGCCGGATTCGTGCTTAGCGCCACAAAACACCCTAGAAACATGTTATAAGAATTTTTAGAAAAAAAAAATTAAAGAAAAAATTTTCGGGACCAATGATCTAGGTGATTGCCAATTTGTCTCATATGTCAAATAACTAGGGATGGGATTTTTAAGGGTGAAAAAGTCCAAAATAAGGCCGAAATAAGGGCGAAAAATGCGCGAAATAAGGGCGAAAATAAGGTCGAAAAAGTCAAATTTAGGGTATAATTTTTAAAATTGCTGTTTTTTACATGAAATAATTTCAGACTAAGGCAAATAATTTTATTCACTGATTGCAGTTACAAATAAGCTATATTTTAGAAAATTTTTTTCATTTCTTAGGGTCTATTTTTGAAAAATTTAGTGTCGATTCATAGGGGTATATTTTTTCGAAATTTTTTTGGGTCGATTCTTAGGGGTGTATTTTTCGTTTTTTATTGCATTTTTGTTAATAAATTTTGGACAAAACGCCAAAATAAGGGCAAAAACTTATTTTAAGGGCGAACATCCAAAATAAGGATTTTTAAGGGCGAACATCAAAAATAAGGATTTCTAAGGTCGAATAAGGCAGTGAAAACGCAAAATTTTCAGACAAAAAATGTGTTTTTCGTGTATTTCTCGTTGAGTTAAAGCCGCAGAAAAAATAAGTAAAAACTTAGAAATCCCATCCCTACAAATAACTAAACGCAAATTAAATCTCAAAATTTTTTGAGGCACTCTTTTAATTAAGAAAACCCAAAGGGGAGGGAACTTTTATTTCCTAACAAAAAATTATCCAAAAAATTGTGAGTAAGGAATTATTTGAGTTTTTAGATCGATAGCCAGGATTTTTAATATCCATTTTTAATTTCCTGACTTTTATCCAAATACTGATCAAAACCCTGAAATTTATTATATTTTTTTATCAGAAAAAAAATCAGAATCCCTCTTTGGCATTTCTTAACAAGGCTCTGGGCAAAAAAATGTAAACATTTAAGAATTTTCTTTCCAAATAGAAAGAATTCAATTTAGAAAAATCGAAATGGAATATTCAAAAAAAGGCACCAGGTCGACGGACAGCCATCACAAGCAGAGGATGGCCGGCATTGAACAAATCGCTAGCCTGAACAATGTGCATTTACAAGTTGATAACATTGTTTTCTTGTATAGTAATTGATAATAAATTTTGTATTCAATTAGTCGCTAATGACCTTAATTTGTGGTCCAGCCACAGCTTGGCCGGGTTCCAACTTTTTCAGTTGGGTCTCGGCCAAAAATTCAACGGTCGGCACAATGGCGCCAATGGTCAGACGGGTGGGCAAATTTGCGTACAAAATGATGCCACTCAGCGCGGCCGTAAGAGCGCCGTATCCAATGAAAGCCATTGTGATTTATTGGAAAGTGGGTTCAAAAATGGGCAGCAATTAATATTAGATTATATAAATGGCGAGGAGTGGGTTGGAAGTTTTTACTTTCGGGTTGTGCCACCCCCTCAAAAAATTTCAAAATTTAATAAAAAGTTTTCAAGGGTACTGTCCGGTACGGGATTCCAAATCTTGCCGGACGGGTTTGCGGGAATACTCCCGCAAAATCGTGCGATTTACATTGCCATTGGTTCATCCCCCACAGGGAATTAAAATTTGAGAAAACAATGGCATTTTGAAACAGCAAGATTTTCGTTTAGAAGTAACAAATTGCTCTTCAGCGGTGCCGTGAAAGTATTTTTTGCATTTTGGACTAAAATTGGCTGTTTTTTTAATTTACATAAGTGTGATGAAGCAAAAAAGGTTGTGATTTACTTGTATCTAGCCCAAATTTTTTTAAAAAGAAATGAAATTGATAAAAAAATAAGAAAGAAAAGCGGGAATGAGAAATAGAGAACCAAATGATGAACAAACAGCAGCAAGCAGATGAATTTGGGTGGGCATTATTTTTGTTTTTGCCGTTGGTAAATAAACGACCAAAAAGCAAAGGGAAAAAAATCAATGAGCAAGTTGAGGAGAAAGACGAAGAAGAGAGAGAAATCCTATATAATAAAGTTGAGTGTTTGTATGTGTCACTGTTTGAATTAGTGTGGCGTTTTGTTTGAGTTTTGCGTTAAAAAATGCTTTGAAAAAAAAGAAATATTTGGTTTTTGTTTTTTGCGTTGCAAAAAAGCATTCTATTAAAAATGAAAATTCCCACTTTTTTGTGCTGTCAAATTTTTTATTTCTTATTTATTTATGTTAAATTGATTTATTTTTTGATATGAATGGTTATGTTTTGATTATGTAAATGATTTTGGAGAATTGTTTGATTAGAAAACTGAATTAGAATTGGTTTGATATGAAAATTGTTTGTTTCTTAAAAAGCTATTGGTATTTTTTTGATTATAATACATACGAAAAAAAATCTGATTTGATTTTTGATATTTGTTTGAATGAAAAAAATGTTTTGTATAGTAAAAAGAGAATGAACAAGCCTTTAATGGATTGAAAGAAAGCAATGTAAATCTACATCTCAAATTTTCCTGTTCGGGTGGATAATTATATGCAGTTGGGATATATTACGTGCCGCTTGCTGAATGACCGCTTGCTGAATGAAATTTATGTGGAATATTTTAAATTAACGTTTACAGGTCAGTTTTTGTTTTGAATTTGGGTGTGGGTGCAATAACGATTCTCTTTTATATGTTTTTTTAAAAAAAAACCCCTCCCCCATCTGCAAACTATTAACTTAATTACTGCTTTTTTTGAGTGAAAAAAGAAAGTTGAAATGCTTCTTTTTTTTGTTTTTGTGTACATTCTTTTATTCTCAAAGTTTGTTTCAAGGTTTAAAATATCTACCGCTGATGTTTGTAATGAATTTAAGACCTAGAATTGGAATTTAGATTTGATTGTGTTTGTAAATGCTAATGAATTGTTTGTGAAAAAAGTCACATTTAATTTTTTTAAATATGAATTTAATTGTTTGGTTATCAGCAGAAATTTTTGTTTATGTTATGATTAATTGAAAACGAATTGTTAGTAAATGAAAGTTTTGTTGTTTGATATGTATCATGTTGTGCTGATTCAAGTTGCAATTTTTTTACAAATGGATGTTTTACGATATCGAAGCCAATCTACAAAATGTGATGTTTTTGAAAATTTTAAAAATTAACGGGATAACAGGTCAGTTTGATTTTTTCTCTTTTTATTGAGAGATAATTTGACCTTGCATTATTTTTGACCCACTCATTTTATTTTTAGAGTTGGCATAAAATAATAAATATTCACATTTGCTTGAATATGTTGTTTGGTTCACATTTATATATTTGTTATTTTGTAAATGCTTTTGTTATGTAATGTTCTTTCAGGTTTAAACTTTCTACTGCCTCCTTTGTTATAATGAATTTAGACCGAGTATTTGTGAATGATAGAAGTAATGATAATGAACAGAATTTGTTATATGCTTATGTTTTTGATAATGATTATGAAGTAGTTGAGAGCAGTTATGATATATTGGAAGAGCATAATTATAGTAAACGGTCAAGAATGGATGTTGTTGGTGGCGAAAGCCAGGTATCTCTGAATTCAGATATTGGTATTGCTGGACCGTCACGTATGAGTGATAGTCAATTTGAAGAAAGGAGAAGAACTGAGTATTTGAAAAGAAAGAGAGAACGTGAGAGAATGAGAAGAGAAAACGAATCACAAAACCAGAGAGTTTTGCGTTTAGAACAGATGCGAGATAGAAATAATAGTCAAAGATCGGAAGAGACCCATCGTACTTCCAATTGACTGAGCATATGGCAAATTGCCAAGCTTGGAAATTGAAATTCGAACTTGACATTGGTAGCCAACAGAACATTGTATCATTTGGCACTAAAATGAATGATATAAACAAATGAATAAATAATATTTTTAAATTTTTAATTATTATTACCCCTGGTCCATTAGGAACAATGTGCGCATTTCCATCGTTGTCCGTGTTCATGTTTAGTTCAGTTTCATTTGTTATACATTTTGGAAAAGCAAATTTCTCAAAATTTCTGTTGCCGAATTTTGCGAGCCCAACTCGAATGCCGCAGGTTCGACCATCGGTACAATTTATCAAATCACACTAAATTTCAACAAAATTATTAAAAATTGAAAATAAAAGATTACCCCGTTTTGGATATCATTAAAGACCTTCGGTTCATCGTTAGGTTTCTGTTGGTACGAGTTTTGTGGTGCTGCTATAAAAGTTTTTTACTTCGATTACAATTTTATTTGCTCAATCTTATTTTTAATGAAATAAGTAATGGTTTAATTATACTAAAAGCTTACCCAATAAAGCGAGCGAAATTAAAGCGCTTAAACTTGAAATGGCAAATGCCATAAAAGAAATTCGAGTAGAAAAAAAATTAATTAGGTTTTAATAAATCTCAATTCAAAATAATTAATTAGCGGATAATTTTATTTGTTTTAATTCGGGTTTAAATAGAAGGTGATATCACAGATTGACCTTCGTCACACCTCACATAGTTGCTGCAGTTTATGTACCTGGGGCTGACGGTGAAGTACCTAATGCCAAGTTGAAGTGAAAATCCCGTGGAAAGGAATTGAAGATTTTGAAGAGTACAGATTCAATGGTGACTCCAATGACTTACCCGCTGTTTTATCCGCGTGGTACGCTTGGTTGGCACCCTGAAATGAAGCATAGAAATAGTAACAGAAGAGTAACGAGGTTGCAGTATGTGTGTTACACATTAGCAATTAGAGAAAGAGAGTTTAACCCAATTTTGTACGGTGGAAAGCTCTTTCAACAGTATTGTGTTGATGAATATGTTAAGATTGAAGGAGACAGAATGAATTGGATAAAGTGTAATCAGAAAAAGATTTTGGCTGATGCATATAAGAATGTTGATAATATGTTAATGAGAAGAGCAGAAGAAAGAGGTTTGCCACTGGGTAGGAAGGTCATTCTTCCTCCGAGTATGACAAACAGTCCGAGATATGTTGAGAAGCATTTTCAAGATGCGATGGCCGTTGTTAGACGGTTTGGTAAACCAGATATGTTTTTGACTATGACATGTAACCCGCAATGGGAAGAGATTTCAGAGAATTTGTTTCATGAACAAAAGTCAAGTGATAGACCAGATTTGGTTGTCAGAGTTTTTAATTTAAAAGTTAAAGCTATTATGAATGAGATAGTCAAGAAAAAGGTTTTTGGAGAAGTGATTGCATGGATGTATCCAAATCCAGCAGTCTTGGTATCAATCGAAAGCTTAACATGTTTAGAAGATATTTCTAAGCTATTGCTTCGCGATTAGACAATTACCAAAAAAGTTATAACATGAAATTCCAAAAAAGTCGAAATTTTTGAGTTTTTTTCTTAATAACTTTTTTAGAAGCTAAAATTTTTGTTTGTTTTTTGTAAGGCTAATAGAGCTTCTGAAGGGCTTTCGAATGATACCAAGATTGTTAGATTTGGTCAACAAGAAAAAAAGTTATAATAAAAAAACTGAGGCTGGCGCCAAAACATCGGCGCCAAAACGACCCAGTCCCCCGTTGCTCATCCCTTCACCGTACCACAAATGGCCATCCTCCTCTCGGTTGAATGAGAATGACAACAGATGGGTTGTCCCGCACAACCTGTACCTGTTGAAAATGTTCAAGTGCCACATTAATCTTGAAAAGGTTAATAGTGTTAGTTCAGTAAAGTATTTGCATAAGTATGTGCATAAGCCACCAGACAGGGCAAGACTGGAACTAGAAGAGAGAAATGATCATGATGAAGTTAAAGAGTTCATTGATGCGCGGTATGTTTGCCCGCAAGAAGCAGTGTGGAGAATTTTTGAATTGCCTATGTATGATAGAAGCCATTGTATAATGTCCTTGCCTGTACACCTACAAGGTGAACATATTTGTTATTTTGACGAGAATATGGAAGAAGAAGAGATTCGTGAAAGAATTGCGAATGGTTCTGAGTTGATGGCATATTTTGAATTGAATAAGACAAATGTTTTGGCAAAAACTATGTTTTATCACCAGATACCTGAAAAGTTTTGTTTTAAGAAAGGAAAATGGACAGAGAGAAAGACATATTTTAACACAATTGGCCGAATGGTGAAGGTGTCACCGGCTGAGCCGGAACGATACCACCTGAGGCTGTTGTTGTTAAATGTGAAGGGAGCATGCTCCTATGATGATTTGAAATCAGTTTTTGATACTAATGGCAATGCAAAAGTTTGTGAAACTTTTTCAGCCGCATGTTTAGAAAGAGGTTTGATTAGAAATGATGAAGAGTGGAAAAGAGCATTAGAAGAAGCAGAGAGTTTTGAGATGCCATGGAAATTGAGAGCGTTTTTTGCATTGATTTTAGTCCATTGCAATCCGGCCAAACCGGAAGAGCTTTGGAATATGTTTAAAGACTCATTGTCTGAAGATTTTAGCAGGAATTTTAGAAAAGAAGTAGCTTATGCTAAAGCTTATAGAGAAATTGCACTTAGCATTATTAAGGCTGGAAAAACGCTTGCCGATTTTCCAACCATGGAACAGATAAATGTTGATGATGATGTTGAACAAATGTTTGACCTAGCCGAAGAATTGGATTTGGGACAAAGAAATTATGCTTTGATGTATGACGAACAAAGGAAAATTAGTGATGAAATTTTGCATAGAATATGGAATCCTATAAATGAACCTGCGTTCTACTTTCTTAGTGGACCGGGTGGAACAGGAAAAACACATGTGAATAAGACAATTGTACATATGCTGAGAGGTCAGAAGAAGAAAGTTTGTACAATGGCTTTTACTGGCATCGCAGCAACTTTGTTTTAGTGCATTTTGACTTCCAGCTGGAGAATGAGATTAACCTTGGATATGAGTAATTCGAGTATTAGTCCGAGATCAAGAGTTTGGCAAGAATTGAAGGAAACAGATTTGTTTATTTGTGATGAGGCGCCTATGATAAATAAGCGCGCAATGAGAACTTTGGATGAGAAATTGAAAGAGATAATGAATAATGGAATTGCATTTGGTGGCAAGGTTATGCTTTGGACGGGAGACTTTCGTCAAACCCTTCCAATTCAGAAACATGCTACGAGAGCTGAGATGGTTAGTTCAACCATAAAGAGAAGCGAGTACTGGAGGTTGGCTAAAAGATATAAATTGACGAAGAATATGAGAGCTCTTGCAACAGAGCAAGAATTTGCGAGAGATTTGTTAGAGATTGGCAGTGGAAAATGGAATAATGAAAACGATGAGATAATTTTGCCCGACAATTGTATTAGCAATGGTGATTTAGCAGAAGAGATTTTTGGTCAATGCATTGTCTTAGAAAATTGGAATGAAATGGCCAAAAGTGCCATTTTAGCACCGAAGAATGTTGATGTTAGTGAAATGAATAATAAAGTTTTAGAAATGTTGTCTGGAGAAGAAGTTGTGTATACCAGTATAGACTTAGCTCAAGATGAGAATAGACAAAGAGCCGATGATTATTTGGATGAGTATTTGAATGCTTTAAACCCTTCAGGGTTTCCGCGGCATAAGTTGAGACTGAAGAAAAATGCAATTGTTTTGTTAATGCGTAATTTGAATATAGAAATGGGCCTTTGTAATGGTGCGAGAATGAAAGTTGAGCAAATGCAACCGAATTTGATTGTGTGTAAGATTTTGACTGGAGATAAGGCAGGTCAGACTGTGTACATTCCTCGGATCACGCTTTGCTGTTCTGAAGATTACCCTTTTGACCTGCATAGGCACCAATTCCCGTTGGTGTTAGCTTTTGCAATGACAATTAATAAAGCCCAAGGTCAAACCCTTGAGCAAGTTGGAATTGATCTGAGGAAAGATGTGTTTAGCCATGGACAATTGTATGTGGCTCTTTCGAGAGCAAGGGCTTGGAATAAGTTGAGAATTAGATTAGATGATGGAAATTTAGAGAGAAAGGTGAAGAATGTCGTGTACAGAGAGTTATTAGATAACAGTGATTAGATATGTGTTAGACTAACCTTGGATTTAGATTTAGTATAGTATTAGAATTGATTTTGTATAGACAAATCTGTTGTTCTTTGGGTTGCTCAAGACAGTACGAACACAATTCAAAGTAAGTCATTCTTTTTAATTTCATACTTTATCCTTTCTCCAAAAATAATTGTTCATAACACATTCGTACTACCTAGCGGGGGATGCGCCGAAGGCGCTGACCCCGCTAGTGAATAAATAAATACATACAAATCTAGGGAATAGAATTATATGGAAATCCATATTTTTTCCTGGACTGTGGGGGGCCTGAAAGGCACGGGAAACATGTTTTTAACTTGGTTAGAAGCTTCTAGAGTGGGTTTATATATATATCCGTGTTTTCCATATTTTTCCATATTTCGCGATTTATGTCCTTATTTTGGTATTTTCCAAAAAACCTCTATTAGAACGGCCCCCAGCAGCTAAATTAGCCTTTTTGACCCCAAAGACCGGAAAGTTTCCAAAAAATCATTTTTTGGCAAAATTTTCTCGAGAATATTGAATAAATTTGAATTTTCTTAAATTGATAGATTTATGTCAGAAATAAGCAAAAAAGCGGAAGTTTCGTATTTGAGTTGATTTTTCGCGAAAATTAAAATTTTAGGTTTGACATTTTAAAATGATTTTTAATACAGTATTTAGCCATTTTTAGAGGTCTACGTCAGTTGGGCCCCAAACACGTTTGGGCCCCAGCATGTTTTTGGACTCTAACTTTTTTCTTTGTCATCCAAATCAAAAATTATTGGTATCATTCGAAAGCCCTTCAGATGCTCCATTAGCCTGCAAATTTCCAAAAAATTTCGTCAATTTTGAACAAATTTATGGCCATAAAAGTTGGAAAATATGGGTTTTTGCGTTCTTCTGGCCATAATTTTTTGAACCTTTACATAATTTTTCAAAATTTTGCAGGCTAATAGAGGACATTTACAGTTTTGAATGATACCAATAATATTTGATTTGGATGACAAAGAAAAAAGTTATAGCCAAAAAACAGCTGGGGCCCAAACGTGCCGGGGCCCAACTGACGGGTTCCGATTTTTACCGTTTACTTTTCATTTAGCGAATTTGAAGAAATTTTGAAAAAGTATACCCTTAATTTGAAAAATTTATGTCCATATTTCGCGATTTTTTGACCATATTTTATGGCCATATTTCGCAATTTTATATCCATATAATTCCATTCCCTATACATATCTATATAAATAATTACTACAGCTTGCGGTTTCTCAACGTTTTTGCTAGAGAATGTCGGTCAATGACTATGTAAAATTTATGATTTCATCAAGTTCTTTTTTCCGATTTTCATTCAATTTTTACCTCAAAAATGTGCTGGGTTTGTTTATTGCATGGAAAATTATTATTATTATATATTTGATATTTTTAGATGTTAAAGCAATTAATTGATTTTTTCAAAAATTTGTTTGCTTTTTAAAACAAATTTCAAAAAATCCAAGTCCAGGCCTGGCTGGATCCAGGTCTTGAGGAGCCTGGATTTTTTTTGGGGGGGGGAGAGTGAAGATTTTAATAATTTTATTTGGAAATAAAATGGTGAAAATGTATACAAATTTACAAGCCAAAATAAAATAAGGTATACGCGAAACTTCTTTTTTTTTAAATTTTTGTAATTTTAATATTCCAAAAATATTTTTTCTAAATCCGTCAACGGAAGGGTACAGAAGTCATTAAATGTTTCATGTCTATTGTTCATTTCACATAACAAAAATCTATCGAAATTTGGATCGGTTAAAGCATTAACATATTGTCAAGGACGCCTCTGGGCATTTTGCTTACGCATAATCTCCAAAGGTATAGAAAACGAAAAAAATTAAATTTCTCTTTAAATGAATAAATGATCAATTTTTTAAAATAAAAGTTCATAAATAGCGATTGGCAGGATCGAGGCTCCCGTGATGTCTTTCGGGAGTCATATCCCGATCCCGAACACTTTTCAAAACGTACTATTCGGAGTTCATATGAGAAACTATATATTTTTTTGGAAAAACTAATGCTTTTAGAACATTTTTTTATCTGAACTGATCAGTAATGGACGGCTTGAAAAAATGGAAATGTTTGTCCATGCTTTTGTGTATAAGCTATTATTTTATGTATGGCCTAAAAAGCAAGGTCATAAAGAAATATGACCATAGACTCTAAATTTAGCTTAACTAAACACCTAAAAACATGTCGTATCAGACCAATGGGCGTTAAAGGAATAAATATGATAAATCACAAAGATCATAGCCCCATATGCATGAATATTATTACATTATTTATTTAAAATGCAAATTATTTTTAATAAATAATATCATTCGAATAATCAACAACAAATTCATTTTCTTACTAAAGTAAATATTGTTATTTAGCTCCGGGCGGTTAATCTTAGTTGTTTTTCTGCTTCAGCTTGAGCTTTTTTAGCTCATTTATCACTTCCGTACGATTTCCGTCGCCCTTTGGCAGAATGTCCACAATTAATCCTTTCTTTTTAAGTCTCTCCAAGACATTTTTTGCATTTGTTGTTCTCGTTTTTGTTTCGGGTTGAAATTCTTAAATTAAAAAGTAAAAAAAAAACAATAAAATTTGTTTTTTTACGTAATGTGCCTTCATGTTTTGGTTGGTGTCTCTGGAGGACTGACGACAGTTTGGCTGAAACATTTTGGCATATAATTAGTAGTGCTGTTCGAGACCGAAAATTTCCCGAGACCGAGACCAAAAAACCCGAGACTTTTCTTGAGTCGAGACTCGAGACCGAGAGTCTCGAACAGCACTAATAATTAGTTGGCATTTTAGACAAGTCTTTGATGGCTTATAATCTCACAAAAATTAGAAAATTACCTAAACAGTACAATTAATTTATTTATTATAAGGCTTGTCCCAAAAATGGGGACCGGTAAATTGGACACCAGAAAATTGGACACCGGAAAATTGGACACCAAGCGGAAAACTGGACACCGTCGGAATTTTGGACACCAAAGGAAAATTGGACACTGGAAAACTGGACACCAAATTCCTCTTTTAAAAAATAAACACAGGAATTAGCTTGAAAAATAATTGGTGTGGATAAATGGATTAAGGCATTTAGAGTCGATCAAACATTAAATAGGCACGATTATTGATCAAATGTGGCAAAAAATGTACGAAATTAGGCGATGATTGGTTAAGATGCCAAAAAATGTAGAAAATTGGCGATGGTTGTTCAATGTGCCAAAAATACGCAAAAAATGGGAACCCGATCAAAATGAAAACTTTTTTCGTTATGAATGTATGATGGCGTTCTGCTGCTGATGCTACAAATAATAATAACATTATATATTTCAATTAAAATTTTTGTTTATTTATTTTTAACTTATTTATTTTATGTACAATAGTGTCCAATTTACCGGGAGCACAAAAGGAAACAATTATTCATTGGTTAATTTATAAATACCGAAAAAACTATTTATTTTCTTATCTTATTTTTCAAGTGCCAAAAAACAACTAAAATAAATTATTTAGATGGTGAGAATTGGTTCATGAATTCGAAGAATTTAAGGGGCAAATCGGTTATTAACTAGAGTGGTGCTAGTGCGTTTCTTAAATCCGCCAGTGGGTTTGAAAACAAAAAATTAGTAAAATATATAAATTCATATATTGGCTCAAATTCAACCAAATTAATATTTTTTGGTATCATTCAATTAGCTTTAATTGTTCTTTTTCAGAATATATTTTTTCCAAATTTTTAGCTTATGAATAAAAAAAGTTATAAAGCATTGAACATACTATGTTTTTTGCAATGGTCATGCATATATCCATTATAAGCATTTAAAATTTTAAAGTCTTTAAATGAGCCAAAATTAATTAATTTATTCGCTAGCCCTAAAAATTCTCTAATTAGCTTTAAAATTTTAGAAAATTTCATTGAGTTTCAAAAAAGTTCTGGACAAAAAATTCTGACATGAGACTTTTTGAAATTATGACAATAACTTTTTTTATACTTAAGTAAAAAATTTGGGAAAATAAAATTCTGATAGAGAACAAATAAAGCTATTGAATGATACCAAGAAAAATTAATTTGGGTGAAGTTTTTATTTGTTACCCATTTTTTGTTTTCGAACCTATTGGCGGATTTAAGAAACGCGCCAGCACGACTAGAGTTTCCAGCAGAAGACTTTTTTTTTATGTATTTCATCATTTTTCGATAACAGATTTGGAGCATGTCAACATCAAAAATTATAAATTAAATATATTTTTTGGTATTTATAACAAAAGCGAAGAAATGAGAATAGTTTATGGACATTATTATGGTGAAAATGGCAAAACTTATAAATACGGAAAATGCGGTTTTTATCAGACAAACTAAAATTTTGTTAATATGAAAAAATAAATACTAAATAAACCAAATTCATACTTGGAAAAAACTAAAGGGTTTGTAAAAGAAAAAGAAAAAATTTGTTATTTCTTCTGTAATTATCTTTTTTTATAACTATTATTTTAAAAAGTAAACTAAAACTTTAAAATTACAAAAATATAAATCTTTTTAAAACTTAGTATTTAAATCTAGAACTTTCTATAAATTTTCAATTACTGCGAATCTTTATTCTGATGATTTACTTGTAAAATAGAATATTTTACCCTCAAAAGTTTTATTTTTCAAAACAGTTCGCCAATTCAAAGCCAAACGATGCGCAATTGCCTCCGTTTGTTGATCGAGGAAAAAAGCAATTAAAACGCAAAATGTATAAAAATGGTGCATCTCTGACTTTGAATGATTATTTGAATTTAATGCTAAATATTCATTTGTCAGTATATAAAATAGAGACGGACAACGGATATTTATTTTTTCCATCTATCCAAGTCAATATTAGAGTTGGCAAAAACATCCGCCGACAAAATTAATTATTTTTCAATTTCAAAATGAATTTTAGTTTACCAAAAAATCATAAATCACAATACATTTTAAATCACAAATTTACTCACAAAAAAGAGTTGTTAAATTAGGTAAAAAGAAATTTTCCGTCGTTTTTTGGCTCCTCTGAATATAAAACAGTTGCAGCGCTTTTCATCGTTTCATGTACAAAAGGGCCAGAAAAACTATAATAAGCGATCAAAAAACAAAAAAATAATCGAATTCTTTACTTGCGACCATGGCAAATTGCCATATTTCGCAATTCCGACGGCAGTTACGCATTTTGTGCCTTCATCACATTTCGTCGGAAGTTGGTCACACTGCAAAAATAAATTAATTAGTAATGAATGCTTGAATCTTTTACCCCTGGGCCATTCTCGATAATTGAACTTGATGAGTTGAAGCTTACATTAGGCCCCACGCATTGCGGGAAGGCTGAAAAGAACAGTTTTAAAAATTCATTACGAAATCCATTCCCATCGTACTTCCAATTGACTGAGCATATGGCAAATTGCCAAGCTTGGAAATTGAAATTCGAACTTGACATTGGTAGCCAACAGAACATTGTATCATTTGGCACTAAAATGAATGATAAACAAATGAATAAATAATATTTTTAAATTTTTAATTATTATTACCCCTGGTCCATTAGGAACAATGTGCGCATTTCCATCGTTGTCCGTGTTCATGTTCAGTTCCTTTTCATTTGTTATACATTTTGGAAAATCAAATTTCTCAAAATTTCTGTTGCCAAATTTTGCGAGCCCAACTCGAATGCCGCAGGTTCGACCATCGGTACAATTTATCAAATCACACTAAATTTCAACAAAATTATTAAAAATTGAAAATAAAAGATTACCCCGTTTTGGATATCATTAAAGACCTTCGGTTCATCGTTAGGTTTCTGTTGGTACGAGTTTTGTGGTGCTGCTATAAAAGTTTTTTACTTCGATTACAATTTTATTTGCTCAATCTTATTTTTAATGAAATAAGTAATGGTTTAATTATACTAAAAGCTTACCCAATAAAGCGAGCGAAATTAAAGCGCTTAAACTTGAAATGGCAAATGCCATAAAAGAAATTCGAGTAGAAAAAAAATTAATTAGGTTTTAATAAATCTCAATTCAAAATAATTAATTAGCGGATAATTTTATTTGTTTTAATTCGGGTTTAAATAGAAGGTGATATCACAGATTGACCTTCGTCACACCTCACATGGCATTTCATTTGCCTCGATTTTATGCAATTTTTAAACTAAATCAAACAAAAAATTCATGAAAATCCCAATTTGTATTTGTTTAGTCATTTAATAACTAACATCATATGGTTTCCTTTTATTCAATGCAAATCTCATCTCCAATACTTTTTTGCTTTTTTCGTTTCCAAATTTTAAATTGAAATGATTTTTAAAATGGTCAATACGGTGAAGGGATGAGCAACGGAGGACTGGGTCGTTTTGGCGCCGACGTTTTGGCGCCAGCCTCAGTTTTTTTATTATAACTTTTTTTCTTGTTGACCAAATCTAACCTTTAACAGTCTATCACGTACATTGAGGGCGCTGCTCGGGTAGCACACGAAAATATTTTGGGCTTAACACTCCGACTGGCCATAATTTGCAAACGGTGTCACCCCACAAAAATCAAAAATTTTGAAAATAATTGTTATATTAGTAAAAAAAAATTGCATTTCACCATCTCGTTGTTCAATTTGCAAATTTTACCTGGCGGCGCCTCTCGGCACCTCCTGACCACTTAATCCTCCCCTGCCATATTCTTCCCCGTCTTCCATGTCAACAAACTGTTGCTGCTGTTACTGACCCTCCCTCCTTTTCCCCTCGCCCATGGCCCCGTTGCTCGGGTCCGTATCGTTTTGGCGCCGACGTTTTGGCGCCAGCCCAAGTTTTTGGGTTATAACTTTTTTTGTTGTTAACCAAATCCAGCAGTCTTGGTATCAATCGAAAGCTTAACATGTTTAGAAGATATTTCTAAGCTATTGCTTCGCGATTAGACAATTACCAAAAAAGTTATAACATGAAATTCCAAAAAAGTCGAAATTTTTGAGTTTTTTTCTTAATAACTTTTTTAGAAGCTAAAATTTTTGTTTGTTTTTTGTAAAGCTAATAGAGCTTCTGAAGGGCTTTCGAATGATACCAAGATTGTTAGATTTGGTCAACAAGAAAAAAAGTTATAATAAAAAAACTGAGGCTGGCGCCAAAACGTCGGCGCCAAAACGACCCAGTCCCCCGTTGCTCATCCCTTCACCGTACCACAAATGGCCATCCTCCTCTCGGTTGAATGACAATGAAATTCCAGCATTCCTGTTGAATGACGCCATGTGTATTGGACATAGATGAAAATTTTTGGGCTACAAAAAAAATTACCCCAATGAGAATATATTGCATATTTCACGTGAGCATGGAATTTTTTCTCAAAAAATAAATCCAAATAACCAAAAGCCCATTTCTATAATTTTTATTGAGTATTTTGGAAAAAAAAGCTGGAAAATCCTGGTTCAAGTCAAAGACCAGGGTAAAGAGCGGGACGGGAACGGGATTCACGGCTTTTTCCCGTTCCCGTAAAAATCCCGTCAATTTTAACGGGAATCCCGCCGGGAAACGGGAAAACCTTGACAAGAATTTTTGATTTTAAAAATTATTTAACTCAATTCTGGGGCCTTATGCTCGTCTCACGGTTTAGAGCTAAACCACGGTTAGCGGCGTTAACCGTGGTTAAGAATCCTTAACCGGTATGCTCGTTCTTCCCTTTTTAACCGTGGTTAAGGCTAAAACACGGTTGAGTTAACCATGGTTTACTCCATCCTTAACCACGGTTACGCAAATTAACCGTTGTTTATTTCCAATCGATATGCTCATCTAACCGTGGCATGGACGGTAAAAAAGAAAAAAAAGCGGCAATAAATCTTTTTTATGGATAATTATGGGAAAAAATTGGCGTTCTGTCACATTTACTTTTTATCTTTATTTCTCTCACTTTTATGTACTATCTCTTCATTGTTAATAATGTAAAGAACAACATTTACTTCGCTCTATAGAACTTTTTTTTCGCCTTACAGAATTTCCAATTGGTCAATTTGTTTTTTAAGTTCAGTTCAAAAATAGCACCTGCTGCACTTTCTTAGAGCTGCTAATTGCCACAGCCAAGGAAGGTGCTTTCTGTGAATAAACAAATTTCATAAACAAATTGCAAAATTAAAGCGAAATATAAAAAGAGAGGCGGTGAAACAGCGGTGGAAAAAGCAAGAGGAGAGACAAGAAAAGTTGGAGAGGGCGAGACAAGCCAAATTCGCAAAGAAAAGTGAGTTTCTCATCAATTTTTAAAGCCTAAAATATTTCAACTAATTTCAGCAGTCCAACAGCAACAAATTGACCATGGGGAAGGAGAAGCTGAGATGGAGCAACAAGAAATGGACCAAGCGGAGCAAGTGGAAGAGACTTACGACCATGCAAGTGAGTTTTAATGATTTTAATTTCAAAAAATATCAAATATTCAATTTTTTAGTGCATTTTGACTTCCAGCTGGAGAATGATGTCCAAATGTCGCCGAATTTGGCCATTGACGATCAACAACCGCCGACCTGGGACGCAACAGCAGAAGCGGGAGTCCAATGCGCGATACAAACAATGGAAGTCTCAACCCAAACCGACTGGAACATCCATGCTCTTGGGAACAGTGCACTTTGCGAGGCCAATTTCAAGCTACAACGTCGTGTTGCACAGCTGCGGCAACAATTGGCTGAGCTGCAGCGAACGCCTTCACTAGTCCGTGTACCGAAGAAAGGCCCCGACGATGACGACGACAAGGAAAACAAAACGCCCCGGGGGAGGCCCAAAAAACGATTCGCCGAAAAGAAAGGAAGCGCGCAAAGAGCTGACATATGCCAACTCACAAGCGTACTCAGTAAGAGAAAATAATTTTGCTAATTTCACTTTTATGCATGTTTCTGTAGACCAACATTCGCCAAGGTCCAAGCGTTTACTTGCCGGTGCCATTGTCCGCCGCTTGAGCCGATCGATCAGCCCAGCAGGACGAATGAAACTGATCAGTACACCAAAATCTGTCCCAAGAAAGCGCAACTCAAGTGGACAACAACGCTTGTCGGCCTGGGATGACGTCCGACTTTGCCAAAGCGTTGGAATTGTTCCTGATCAACGAAGAAGATTGAAACACGAACTCGGCCTACTTGGACGCGACTTTTTTGCCACGTCTCAGTCGTTCATGGATGAGTACCGCGGACTTTTCAACGGCGAAGTGTATGCCACCCGTCGTATTGATGCAGACCGTTTCCCTGTACTTTTACCAAATTTTTTTTTCAAATTTTCTTAAAATTAAGAGCGGCCAATCGACAGTTGTTCTTTCCTGCACAAATGTTGCTGGTGTTCTCACAGAGCGTGTGAAACGGCTTCGGGCCAGCAACAAATTGCGTGTTCTTCCTGGCAATGCGCTCAAATTGTGTCTCGCTGGTGATTTTGGTGGCAATTTCATGAAACTGGGCTTCCTAATTGGAAATGTGGCAACCCCTGGGGCAGCTTCAAATTTTACTTTGCTTGGGTGCTACAGGGGTAATTTCTGAGCAAGCCAATTGTTAACATTTACATGTGCATTTTATAGGTGCAGAAACAAGTGCAGGCATTCGCGTTGCCTTTGCGGACGTGGCAAGACAATTGGCCGACATATGTGAAATTGATGGCCTTTCGACCCAATTTTTCCTCACCGGCGACCTGATGTTCATCTCAAAAATCTTTGGGCACCGTGGAGCAGCCAGTGCCAATCCTTGTTTTTGCTGTGAAGCAAAAAATTTACCATCCGAGCCAGGCCGTCAACGAACACTTGAGCGCATGAGGCAACAGGCTGCTCAATTTCAAGAAGGCGTTCAAAATGGGGTAAATGTGACACAAATGAGCAAACAATGTGCAGGAATGCAATTTGAGTTTGTATTTATTTTGAATTTTTTCAAAATTTTGAATGTTTTACAGCCCATTTTTCAACATTGAGCCTTCAATGACAATTCCACCGTCGCTGCACATCGTCGCTTGTCAAGGAGTTTTTTTCGGGATTTTCAAAGAATTGAGACACCTTTGCACACGCCATGGAACTGAGTACGAGGAACAGCTGGAGATGCGGTTGCGGGCATTGGGGGCTTACAAAAATGCGTGGTACCAGGAATACAGCGGGTACCATGTGCGGTCAGTTCGAAAATTGCTTTTTTGTTAAATATCGAGAATTTTTAGGAACATTTTACGCGGTGGCGGACCTATGCATGTTACCGAGTTTTTGCCACAATCACCACGCCACGACAATATTTTGATGGCTCTTGAACTCTTGGCAAAACTCCAATCATTTGCCGTCGCCGATTTGCTTTCTGCTGATCAAATCGCTGATTTCCGCGCCACTGCTGATCAATTCCGTGTTCACATGTTGGAGCACTTTCGTCGCCACTGTTCGACTTCAAAATTTCATCATTTGGTCCACCATGCCCCTGAATTTGCTGAAAACCATGGATTTTGGGGCCTTCTCAGTGAGCAGCCTGTGGAGAAATTTCACGCGTTGTTCAATGACGATCTCGCGCGCAAAGCAAACACCAAAGATCTCCACGATATTTTGATGTTCTGTGCTAGAGAATCTGCCATTCGAAACGCCATTTTTGATTCAAATGAACTCTGATCAGTCTTTTGTAGTTTTTTTTATAAGTTTATTATACTTTTTGTTGTTATTTTTCATACATTTTTCAATTTTTTATATTTAATAAATAATTTGCCCTCACATTACAATAAATGTTTAGTTTTGCTGTAAAAAACTATGTTTTCTAATGAGTTTTTACGATTTTAAAACATTTGATCAGATCAAAGATATAATTTGATTTTCAATTTGAGTGTGTTGGCGTTTTGTTTTACGCCAATTATTTTTTGGCAATTTTTTTCGTTTTTTACCGTCCATGGTGGTTTCGTAAATTATTTAGTAATTTAATTGTAAAATAAATAAATAAGTTTTTTCTAGGATAATTTACATGCAGAATAGAATCTGACATTTTTGTATAATATACAAATTATTACGGAATTAAAAATTATTTCATTAACGAAATAAATGAAATTGAAATGGAATAATATATCCAAAAATCAATGAACATTGATATTTTAAAGATCCCCAATATTGTATCCCAAGTGATGGCGCATTTCTCGATCCTTTTCCAGCTTCAAAAGCTCTATTTCAAGCTTATGCTTCTCAATTGCCAAATCCAGTTTGGCACTTTCTTTCAAACACTTTAATCTGTAAATCGCGTGCAGTTTTGTTGATGATTATGTTGGAAATATTTCCACAATTTTCTTTTTTTGGCAGACATGTAATCAGCAGCAGCAGAAGCAGTAGAAAAGTTTCGTATTTTGATACTGATCACGCCGCCCGAGTGATGACGAATCGGTGTCAAGTCTGTAAATGATGGCGGAACAGCAGAAGAAGTTGTTGCAGTAGCAGAATAAGTCTCCGATCTAGAGCAAAAGCTTGAGTCGAGAATTGCAGTAGATGATTTGGGGCGTTCCCCTATGGCCAATTAATAAATTAGAAAAATGGCAATATTGAGATAGTTCAATGGGGTTTTCGCCAATGATGCCAATAATTCGCGTGTCCTCCGCCATAAATTGATCAAAAATATCAAAAAAAGGCTTCCGCTCAGTCGGTCTCCCACTACCAGTTGGTGGCATTTTTGTTTCAGCAATGAAGTTTTTGTACTGCTTCAGCATGTTTCTGTAGCGTTGCTTAATTTGCTCCTGATCACGCACTGATCGAGCGTCCTAAATTTATCCATAGAATATTACTTAAGTTTAGCTCTTTTTTTTCTTACAACGGCATTCACTGCTTGTGTGACTTCCTCCCACGCATTTTCTTTTCCTTTGGTGTTAAAGTTGCCGAAAAACTTCCTTCAATTATGGATTTTCGAGCAAAATAAGCCGAGATTAACGCGTTGTCTTCTTGGGGACTAAAGAGAATTCCCCTTTCCGATCACTCTCATCCATTTGGATCTGCATTTTTGGCTTAATTCATTTTTTCCATTATTTATTTGTTTCTCTTTTCTCCGTTTTTGGCATTTCCTATGTTGTAATTTCCCTGGCCCTTCTGTTCCTCACTCACTCATAAAAGTGACCCCTTCGTCCAATCCATCGGAAAATATTCTTCAAAACAATTTTGTGTAATCCCATCTGTTTGGCCCCTCCCATTTTGTCATTGGTATTTAAGTCTTTTTGTATGGAAACATATCCACTTCAACTCCAGGTAAAAGGCCTAGGATATCGTTAGACAATAAACAAAGCAATCCCTTCAGTCGGCTTCAATCAAATGCCTTACGATTCTTTCCCAAAAAGAAGTCGAATTGGAATATGTTTATTGGATGCTGAAAGCACTCCCAATAAATTCCAAAAGCAGCTTTAATAAAATTTAAATCAATTGAAGGGGGCCCGCAGAGACGTAATTTCAAATTACAAACAAACAAATATCTGCTCAGGCGTCGCCAATTGTTATGCCGTTGAGTGGCAAACAAATAAATCAATATTTATGGAGCAAAAAAAGAAAAACAAAATTGGGGAAAATGATGCGAATGAGACAAATGACGAGGGAAGGTCAAAAAGCGGGCTATTTATGGACGGAGGGAGAGACAGAGATAAGGGGGACGAGGGAAACATACAAAATAAATAAAGTGAGGCGGACATTTGGGTACCGGCCTAACAGTTTCATAGTATTTTAAGATTTTACCCGGGATTGTCAATTGATTGGACTCATAAAGGTGCTGGGACGTTAGTCAAAACCATCAAATGGAAAATTTTTGACAGAAAATTATTCATAATTTCGCATAAAATGGATCAAATTTTATAATCTAGATATTTTTCGATAGCCCTAAGTGTTTTCTACTATCTTGCAACATTTTTTAAAAATTCTTTAAGTTTAAAAAAAGTTATGACCTGAGAAGCTCAAAAACCCATTTTTTTGAACATTTTCAGTCATAACTTTCTTGAAACTTAACGAAACTTTTTGAAATTTTGTAAGCTAATAGAAAACACTTAGGCCTATCTAATGATATCAAGAATTAAAAATTTAGTTGCTTTTGAGCAAAGTTATATCAAAAAATATTTTCATTTGATGGTTTTTGACTAACGTCATAGCACCCTCATAAACCGCACTAGAGCCAAAGAGGTGGGCTCTTTACTCCATTAAGAAACCCACGCACAGAAAAAGAAGAAAATTATAATGCTGCAAACTCCCAAACTCGGGTGGCCATTAAACAATGTTTTGGCATTTTTAAAAACCCTTGCAGATGCATGATTTATAAATGCAGATTATCGCCCGGTATTTTGTTAGTTAAATAGCATTGCTAAAAATAACTTTTAAGAAAACATATTTCACTGTGAAAAACCGTTTAACCATTAATAAAAATTAAGTAGTGGCCGAAATAACATAATTACATTCCCCATTGACCATTTTAAAAATCATTTCAATTTAAAATTTGGAAACGAAAAAAGCAAAAAAGTATTGGAGATGAGATTTGCATTGAATAAAAGGAAACCATATGACAAAATCCTAAATTTGTGCTGTGATGTTAGTTATTAAATGACTAAACAAATACAAATTGGGATTTTCATGAATTTTTTGTTTGATTTAGTTTAAAAATTGCATAAAATCGAGGCAAATGAAATGCCATGTGAGGTGTGACGAAGGTCAATCTGTGATATCACCTTCTATTTAAACCCGAATTAAAACAAATAAAATTATCCGCTAATTAATTATTTTGAATTGAGATTTATTAAAACCTAATTAATTTTTTTTCTACTCGAATTTCTTTTATGGCATTTGCCATTTCAAGTTTAAGCGCTTTAATTTCGCTCGCTTTATTGGGTAAGCTTTTAGTATAATTAAACCATTACTTATTTCATTAAAAATAAGATTGAGCAAATAAAATTGTAATCGAAGTAAAAAACTTTTATAGCAGCACCACAAAACTCGTACCAACAGAAACCTAACGATGAACCGAAGGTCTTTAATGATATCCAAAACGGGGTAATCTTTTATTTTCAATTTTTAATAATTTTGTTGAAATTTAGTGTGATTTGATAAATTGTACCGATGGTCGAACCTGCGGCATTCGAGTTGGGCTCGCAAAATTCGGCAACAGAAATTTTGAGAAATTTGATTTTCCAAAATGTATAACAAATGAAAAGGAACTGAACATGAACACGGACAACGATGGAAATGCGCACATTGTTCCTAATGGACCAGGGGTAATAATAATTAAAAATTTAAAAATATTATTTATTCATTTGTTTATAATTCATTTTAGTGCCAAATGATACAATGTTCTGTTGGCTACCAATGTCAAGTTCGAATTTCAATTTCCAAGCTTGGCAATTTGCCATATGCTCAGTCAATTGGAAGTACGATGGGAATGGATTTCGTAATGAATTTTTAAAACTGTTCTTTTCAGCCTTCCCGCAATGCGTGGGGCCAAATGTAAGCTTCAGCTCATCAAGTTCAACTATCGAGAATGGCCCAGGGGTAAAAGATTCAAGCATTCATTACTAATTAATTTATTTTTGCAGTGTGACCAACTTCCGACGAAATGTGACGAAGGCACAAAATGCGTAACTGCCGTCGGAATTGCGAAATATGGCAATTTGCCATGGTCGCAAGTAAAGAATTCGATTATTTTTTTGTTTTTTGATCGCTTATTCTAGTTTTTCTCGCCCTTCTGTACATGAAACGATGAAAAGCGCTGATTTTTTAATGGCCGCTTTTCAAGTGTTTTGTATTTGGATGACCCTAAACAGCGATTGAAGAAAATTTGTTCATATTCTTTCATAAATTTCCGATTTATTTGGTAAAATAAGATAAAGTAATTTTGTAACTTTTTTGGATTTTGATAGCACTTGACAAAATTTTAAAGGACTTACGAACAAGATATTCTAATTATTTTATTATTGAGTATTTTTTACGGAATTTTTTGTACATATTTTGGGATTTTTCTTACATATTTATGTACATATTTGGACCACTAGGCGCAAAAATCAATTATCTGACTTCTCCTATGATTATTTTATCAATAAATCATTGTCAATTTAATTTGATTGTTATCAAAGTTTCAATCCCATTTTTATGAATTTTTGTGTAATTGGGTTATATTGAAAATGAAAACTCGGGCAGTTTGGGCACATAACTATTTTTGGAATGCGATTTTTAGCCCTAGAAAGTTTAAGCTTAATTCCTGAATATTCGCAGAGGATACCTTAATTGATAATAAGTAATTTGTTTTTCCAGTAAAGGATTGCTTTTTGTTTTCTAAATGGCGCAGCAATTGCCATATTGAGTCGATATCACAAAAGTTGGCCATAAATATCAAATTTTAAATATAGAGAAGGCTTAGTATACAAAATAATTCAATAAATTATATTTTAGGGAAAGGGTGGCCAATTTAAAATGGCACACGCGAAATTTCATGGCCAAAATCATTCACGTAAAGAAACATTCACAAAAAATCTTCCCCTATTTATTTGTGGCAAAAAATCAGAAAAATTACATATTCATTCCGAAGGTCATCGAATTAGCATAAAAATAAGGACAAATCTTCGAATAAGGACATATTTGTGAACCCTGTGTTATGCGACCACTAATAGAGATAAACTGAGTCATAAAAGCCGAATCCTGCGGAAATGCCGGCTTCGTTCACATGCGAAAGTTTTGTGCGGAAGTGGTACCCCTGCTGGACATTGTGCAGCACTCGGCCTGCTTTCAAATCGCCGATCAAAAAGCCGTAAACGCCGAGTTCGGGGATCACTTCCTCCAATCTCGCCGCCTCATAGGGTCTAAGCACGTAATTCTAAAGAAAGGCCAGTTTAAAATTGGTTAAGAACTTTGTTGTAAGAACCCGGTTAACTTGATCTCTCTCCATTCCGCGTAAAATTAAAATGAATTATTGGGACAATTAAAATACGGCAAATTTTTAAAGGCGTAATTGAGCACTGTCATCATAAAAGAAATGAATTAATTTGTTAAATGATGGATTTGTTTGGTATCATAAAAATTCAATAATTTCAGTCACAATTAGAGAAGTGTGGAGCAATTTCTAATAGTTATCCCTATTTTATAATTTTACCTTCACAACCATTGGGCGCAGTTTCTGCATCAAAATGTGCGCACCTCGTTCAGTTTGCGTGAATTCTTTCAGCTTTTCCACCAATTTATCGTCATAATAATTATGTCCTCCGCATTCCCTGTTCGGCTTCAGCACATAATTGCCCGGATTTTCAATGGCATCCTAAAAAACAGTTTTTTATTCAAAAAAATGATTAAAGGGACGAAACTCATTAGAAATTTGACCAATTTTTAATGAAAACGAAAAATGGTTAAATTAAACGAAAAAAAATATTAATTGTATGAATGCCTTCACATACAAAAATAATTTCGATGGGTCTAAGACAGGAAAAAAGGAGTGAATTATTTGTTGACCTGATAACAATTTCAGAATTATTATTAAAATTAAATTTGAATAATTCAAAATATATTCCAAATCGACTCATTAAGCAGATGTTTTTTACTTCAATTAGCTTTTCCGTGTCGTCGTCCTCATTCTCCAGGCCCCAAATTTTGGCAAAAGTCGCTCTGATTTGTGCCACCGTTGCCGCGTCGCTAGGCTCCGGGAAGAAACGTTCAATGGCACCCGGCATGGCGAGCATCTCGAATTTTAAAATAATCGATTTTTAGGTTTTTACATTTTTTGAAGCCTAACATTTTTCCTATTTCAAATTTATTTTCTTCAATTGGTCAATTTGTTTTTTAAGTTCAGTTCAAAAATAGCACCTGCTGCACTTTCTTAGAGCTGCTAATTGCCACAGCCAAGGAAGGTGCTTTCTGTGAATAAACAAATTTCATAAACAAATTTTTATTATGTTTTACAATTGCCGTGGACAGTTCAATGATTTGTCGGAATTCCATGCCGAGGTCGTCAAATTTGCACCCAAGGGCAGACTGTCCCGAATAAACAATGGCAACTTTTCGACCGTCCAGACGAAGCGAAAAGTCCTCCGGGTCCAATTGCAATCTTAATTGGAAAAAACAACGTAATCTTTTGCTAATCTATAAATTTATAATAGCCATTTTCACCGTTGTGCCAAAAAAATAATAAAAATAAAAAATAATTAATTTTATTTTGGTATAGATTAATAAAATTGTATTGAACATTTATACCTGGTTCTATTTCCGTATTTAAAATTTGCTCAATTTCTTATAAAAATTTAAGGCAAAATTAATGTATGTTTAAACGTTTAAAAGAATTTTTTAACCTATTTTTCACAATTTTGTGTGATTTTAAAAATGCTTTTCTGCCACCTTTTCGTGCTGTTCTCTCTTTCCGAATAATCGGCCAACGAATAAATTTCGACGTCCATTTTGCCGCTCGATTTCTTTTCCAGTTCCTCCGCAATGTATCGCAAGTCGTATTGGAATGGGTCGTTGCTGTATATCAGACAAACCATTATTGCTTTTGGGTCATCGAATTTGCGCCTAAATAAATTTAAAAAATGAAATTTTGAAAAGTGCAAGAATCAGAATTGCCGCCGACAACAGCAGCAAGGTTTTAGATTCAAAAAATTGAAATGTGTTTTTAGGTACTAATAATTCCGCTCTAATTCGAAATTTGGGTGTTTTTAACAATTTGAAAAAACAATAAGTAAAGATCGAAAAATCCATTTAAAATATGTTCATAATAATTTGACTAGAGCGTTGCTTACTTTTAACTTTTAAATTCCTTCACTTGTCAGTAAAACCAAATGGTTAGAATTAAAATTGTTAATTAATTTTGGAGAGGGAACAACGGAAAAGTGCCTAATTTAGCATTAAGAAAAAGTTCGAAAAAGTTAGTGAACTGATGACGATATTGTGTCAACGGATCCACTCGTAAAAAAGCTACAGACAAAAGACCACAAGGACAAAAGGCGCTCAATTTTTTAATAACGATTTAGAATTCAAAAAGCCCATTCCGTTTTTGTCCACTCGGTGTCCCAAATATTCTATGCTTTCTCGCATAAATTCGCATTTGTCCCGTTTAACTCTCAATCCATTTGCCTTGAGCCGCTGAAGCACCTGCGTAATTCGGCAAAGATGTTCTGCCTGTGTTGGTGCTGTGATCAGTATATCGTCGAGATACACTGCCACTCCTTCAATTCCTTGCAAAATTTCGTCCATGACCTGCTGGAAAATCGCCGGTGCTGACGCTACGCCAAAAGGGAGTCTCGTAAATTGGAACATATAAAATAAATAAATGAATAACAATAAAAAAGACTAAACGAAAGAAAATGTTAGAATTTGCTTTTCCACCTGTTTTGGCTCATATTTGACTTCGTTTGTTTCATTGTTCTCCACAACATCTAATAAATAGTCCTGAAGAAGGAATGTTATGTTTCATTTTTAAGAAATAGGTTTTGTATATTTTTAAAGCATCTTTTATTCGTCAAAATTATTATGAACCGTGAAAATTGAAATTTATTTTTGCAAATATTAGTAAAAATAAAATTGAGTAAATATTTTTCGCAAAACATTAAAACATTTTTAAAATTACAACTTACTTTATTATTCCAATGCGAAAGAATAATTGAAGCACTATTTTATCATTTTTTATACTTAAACATCTCTCATTAAAAATATTTGGTATTTAAATTCAGTTTCTAAAAATATTTGCCATAAATAGATTATTTTATTCCATTTTTGTATTATATTTCTTATATTTTTTCTGCCCACCGCTCTCTGCAGCATCACAGTGATCGGTTGCCGAATTCCCTCCTCGTGGACTTTCTTCAAAATGTCCACCAATTTGGCAATATGCTCGTCCCCTTTGATCACATCTTTGTAGGCATTCATCAAAAATTCATAGTCACGCGCAACGCGAAAATAAAGCAAATTCATCGCCTAATTAAATTCAAGATAAATTAAATTATATTAATTTTGTTTTGCTCCGAATTTAAATCCAATTTATTAATGATCAATCATATCATTTAAATATTAAAATTTATTTCATCACCTTTTGTGCTTTCAGCGCTTGTTCAAAAGCGTCGCGTGGGAATGGCGACGGAAACAAAGTCAATGGAGGAAATAGGGCAGCATCGCCTCTTAAAAATCATTTCAATTAGAATTTAAAATGCTAATTTGGATTTTCGTCCACCTGTTGCCCTCATCCTCCTTTCGCCTTAAAATCAGTGCATTGTTGTGGCACCATTCTATGGCATACTGTGCCATCCTTTTAAGTTCAAATGCGCCTAAAAATAATTTAAAACAAGTGATAAACTGTTGATTATTAATTAAAATATGTTTAAGTTATTCATTATTTTAATTTAATCTAAGCATATTATAAATTAATTCAATTTTGAAAGTTGTGCAAACCAATGGCCAAAAGTTGGTCTTTGGCTTCATTATCATCTTCATTTGGCTGAGTGGCATCGGCAAAATTGACACAGCAAATCACAAACAACACCACCAATAATGCGCTACCAAATGCAAAATTATATTTCGCCATTAGAATTTTTTAATTAGGAAGGATTTTATAAATTGGATTTTTTGTTGAAAAATTATAAATCTTGTCCAGTTTAAATAGGAAAATTAGGCGGAAATGCACAACATTGAGATATTTTATCAAGCCGGAAGCACCGAATTGTTTGGCTTTTTATTGGGAAACGGATATTCAAAAAACTCGGAGAAAATAATATTGGAAATAATATTTTTATATAAATTTGTCGCTCCGCAAAATCCATATCACGGATGTCGTCAGGCTGTGCCATCATTCTTAACTCATCATAAATTGGGCCAATTTCGGTGAAAAGCAATAGCTTTTTCTTTTTCATCTCCGGGTCAGTGATCCCTCTGAGCTTGATGAAAAAATCGAATCTTTCCGCCCAAGAATCCCATGACATTTCCGGTGAATATGCTCCTGGTCCTTTGGCCGATTTGATTTTGTTGTCTTGCTGTTGTTGAGCCATCGCTGCGACGTTTTAAACCGTATATCACGGAACCTTACACAACACGAGTGTTTCGGTTTTTCGGCGAATCTGCGAAAGCTCGTCTCACACACGAGACTTATTCAATTTCCCAACGAAAATTGTTAACACGAAACAATTTTCGTAAATGTTGATTGCTGTTTGTGTCGCTTTTATGCTGGCTTTGTTCCTTTGCTGACTGCGCCAATTTACTGTTGTGTCCGAGCCGGTTACGCAAATTAACCGTTGTTTATTTCCAATCGATATGCTCATCTAACCGGAGGTCAAAGGACAAATAATAAATGCAGATAAATTAAATGAACAAATGAATGGTGGAAAAAAAATTTACATGCAGAATAGAATCTGACATTTTTGTATAATATACAAATTATTACGGAATTAAAAATTATTTCATTAACGAAATAAATGAAATTGAAATAGAATAATATATCCAAAAATCAATGAACATATGGCGGAGGACACGCGAATTATTGGCATCATTGGCGAAAACCCCATTGAACTATCTCAATATTGCCATTTTTCTAATTTTTTTCTATTAAAAAACAAAAAAAAATTCGGAATTTCGGAATTTCAATTTGGTTTTGTTAGAAATAGGTCTACAACGTGTCAACTAATAACAGTTGTGGAAGATTGGTATAAAAGACGCCAAACCCATATTGCGCCTTGGAGAATTGTTCACACTCGTTTGGGGATGTGGATCGCTGATCTCACCTCTTTGCCAGAAGCCGGGTCAGGGCAGTTCGTACAAAGGCAGTTAGTACAATGGGCGGTTTGTACAATGGAGTTTCGTACATTTGACATTTTATAAACGCTTAGAATAATCATAAGCTCTCGGATTAAGCTTAGGCTTGAGCCTAGGCTTAGTCCTAAGCTTAGGCATGCTCGGGCTTAGGCATAAGCTTAATCTTAGGTTGCCATCAGGAGTAAGAATTAAATTATATGCTGATGATGTTAAATTGTATATTTGTTATAAAGCAAGAACCGAAACAGAAATTATGCATAAAGCATTGCATAATTTATCAGAATGGGCAAATAAATGGCAGATCAGAATCTCAATTAAAAAAACTTTTGTACTTCATTTGGGGAATAAAAACCCCAAAGAAATATATAAAATTGATGGAAATATAATAAATGTTGTGGATACAATTAGGGATTTAGGCATAAATATTGATAATAAATTGCAATTTTCCAATCATGTCACACAAATAATAAAGAATGCATATTTACGTATGCGTTCTTTATTTCGGGTTATTAAATCAAAATCTTCTAGGATTTGGATTATTTTGTACAAAACTTATGTTAGACCGTTATTGGAATATGCTCCTGAGGTTTGGAATCCATCTCTTCTAAAAAATATTAAAAAAATTGAAAAATGTCAAAAATATTTCACCAAAAGAGTTCTTTTCAAATGCAGCCTTCCACCCATTCCATACCAACAAAGATTAGAATACCTTCAACTGCCAACACTTGAAAGCAGGCGAAAGCTGTCTGATCTGTTCATGGCTCATAAAATAATTTATGGCCGAACAGATCTGAATCCCTTTGAAATACTTAAACCTTCTAAACGCTTTAACATTCCCTTTTATAGACTTAACTCGAAATATAAAAATTTTGAAAGTGTTAGTATTTATGTATGATAAATTTTCCTATTTCATTTTCCAATTCGTTTTTTAAAAGATTAGATGGTATAACGATGGGTCAAACCAAGTGTTAGACAAAATGATTCATAATGCCAAATTGCGTAATTCTGGGTGCTAATCAAAAAACATACTGATCAGTGATCAATTCCTTTTTCGCATTGGTTGTTTTGAGCATTCATAACTCGCAAGATCTTCAAACTAAACAAAACAAATTTTATCTAATTTTTTGAAAAGAAGTGAGTGCTAAACAATTTGACAATCAGAAAAAAGTTATAAGAATTTCATCTATTTCGTAGCTGTCCTCATCAGTCATTTATGTGAAAATGCACTATTGATTGTTGTATACAAGCCGTACGTAACAATTTCAACAATGTTCTATAGTTGTGTGCAACATTTGTCTTGAAAGATAATGCTCACTTCGATGATTTTGTCGAAGGCATTTTGGCATTCCGTTGACCAGACCCAAGCCACGTCCTGTTTCAGAAGTTCGTCCAACGGCTGTCGAAGAAATCGCATGTTCTTCACAAATTGTTGGTAATGATTGATCATTCCCAAAAATGATCGAAGCTCCGAAACATTTGTAGGGACGGGCATTTCAGAAATCGCCTTAATCTTGGATGGATCCGGTAAACAGTGAAAGTTGTCGAAATACTTCAGTGTCGAAATTTCTTTGTGTCGAAAATGTAGTGTCGAAATTACTTAGTGTCGAAAATACTCAGTGTCGAATTTACCCAGTGTCGAAATTACATAGCGCCAATTTTTATTTACCCTTTTATGGTTTTACATTTTGGTTTATTTTTGTCATCGTCACTTTAGGACCGATATATACTAGGATAACTAGCGATCGTACCAAGTCACTTTTCAAGGACATGCATAACAATTTTCAAGTAAAAAACATGGGAAATTTATGAACCCCAAGTACGCATATAAGATTTATTATTTACAATTCGTAATGTCATATCATTCAATAATCATTGATTTCGCTCGTTGCATTTTTCTCTTCTATAATTCAAAAATTTAAATGAAAAAAACAAATTGTTAAAATTTTGTCAAGTGCTATCAAAATCCAAAAAAGTTACAAAATTACTTTATCTTATTTTACCAAATAAATCGGAAATTTATGAAAGAATATGAACAAATTTTCTTCAATCGCTGTTTAGGGTCATCCAAATACAAAACACTTGAAAAGCGGCCATTAAAAAATCAGCGCTTTTCATCGTTTCATGTACAGAAGGGCGAGAAAAACTAGAATAAGCGATCAAAAAACAAAAAAATAATCGAATTCTTTACTTGCGACCATGGCAAATTGCCATATTTCGCAATTCCGACGGCAGTTACGCATTTTGTGCCTTCGTCACATTTCGTCGGAAGTTGGTCACACTGCAAAAATAAATTAATTAGTAATGAATGCTTGAATCTTTTACCCCTGGGCCATTCTCGATAATTGAACTTGATGAGTTGAAGCTTACATTAGGCCCCACGCATTGCGGGAACGGGTACTTAACGGAAATTGAAGACGTTCCTAGGCAGAATAATCTGCTTAATTACTCCATTGGATCCAAAACTTTCAGAAGTTCATTCAAACGAAAAAAGAAATTTTTTTCGTTTGAAAAATTCCATATCTTCAGTAAATCCCTTAATTTCGAATGATAAACAAATGAATAAATAATATTTTTAAATTTTTAATTATTATTACCCCTGGTCCATTAGGAACAATGTGCGCATTTCCATCGTTGTCCGTGTTCATGTTTAGTTCCGTTTCATTTGTTATACATTTTGGAAAATCAAATTTCTCAAAATTTCTGTTGCCAAACTTTGCGAGCCCAACTCGAATGCCGCAGGTTCGACCATCGGTACAGTTTATCAATTTACACTAAAGCGTTATAAAATTATTAAAACCATTGAAAAACAGAAAAAATTACTCCGTTTTTGACACCCTTAAAGACCTTCGGTTCATTGTTAGATTTCTTTTGGTACGAGTTTTGTGTTGCTGCTAAAAAGTTATATATAATTTGGTTATAATTTTACATTCCTAAACTTATTTTTAAATGAAAAATTGTTGAATTAAGAAATACTAAAAGCTTACCCAATGAAGCGAACAAAAAGAAAGCGAATAAACTTGGAATGACGAATGCCATTAAGAAATTTTTAGTAGATGGAAAAAAGCGAAATGAGGTTTTAATTTATTGCAAATTAAAAGGACTAATTAATGGATAAATTAGGTGTGTTTTAATTAGGGTTTAAATAGAAGGTGATATGTTCAAATCTGTTGTCACAGATGGAAATTGACCTTCGTCGCACTTCACATGCCATTTCATTTGATTGCTGTAATGTTTGTTTTATATCAATAAATTAAAAAAAGAAATGAAAATTAGTGATAAACTTTTAAAAAGTCCGAAAACTTAATCAAAAACCATCGAATTTCAAACAGTATATTATGCCAAAAATTGTTATTAACGGGTTATGTAACTTCAAATCGCCAGTCGGTTTTTTTCGGTTTTTGATAAAAGTCGGTCGGTTTTTTGATTATTTCGGTCGGTCGGTTTTTTTCGGTTAAAAACCGAAACCGAAAACCGAAAAATACCGAAAAAACCGACCGGTCCGATCTCTAGTAAAAACTCGTAATTTTCTGAGGTCTAAAATTTTTGACAAAATTTTGTATCAAGAATTTTCACTAAAGTTGTCTATTAGTTTTAAAATTTAATTGTTTTAAGAATTTTTATAGTTTTTTCAATTAATAGATGACAATACATGCTGAGCCAAACTTAAAAATAAAATATCAATGGGACGAACTTATAAAAAGTATCAATGATTAATTTGTTTAAATCCTTATTTGCTGAATTATAAATCATAATTTAGCTCAATCTTAGTAAAAAATAATTAAGCTTGGTATTGAGCGGTAGTTCCATGTATACTCTACTACCTAAACATTTGTTAAAAATTTAACAAAGACTTTCAGAAAGTTGTAACCAAAAATTTCGTTAAATTTAGACCTAATAATTGTGTCCCTATAAAGAGTTTGGATCAGACTAATTTTAACATTGTTCTTTGAATTTAAAAACTTCCTTTTTTAAACATTAAAACATTTTCTTGGCTCCGAAACTGCTCCTAGAAAATGGACACAGGCAAAGTTGTCACTATAAGAAATAAAAGGAATTATTAAATTTACATAAATATATCAGATAGTGATTAGAATTATTTATATTCATGTATAAAGTTTTTTATTTGTGCAAATCGCACCGATATGTTCGAGCATCCCTACTGTAATTATTTCTTTATAATTTTATTAACACAAAACATATAGCGGAATCGAAAATAAATTTGGTATTCGAAATTGAATTTTATTAAATTTATTTAAACAATTCATTCTTATTTCTTATATTTAAAGATAAAATGGTTCCAACTTTTTGTATCCAATTTGTTTTTCATGTAAAATACACCATAAAATCGGAAGTGAGCTGTCAGTTGACGTGGATTTATCCAATACGCAGGAAGTTATTCAATCAACAATATCCGGCTTTTCGTTGGCATTGTTTTGGTAATATAAAAATCTAATTTTTATGATAAATTATCATTTTTTTTCTCTTTATAATTTGTATTATATTATATCTCTTCAATTTACGTTTTATAAGCATAATTTCAATGATTAAAGAGCTGACAATGCCAACAATTTTAAATTTGTTTTTAATTGTTTTACCTCTTTTTTTGTGATATGTGCCTCTTCTGGTGATGTTGCTCCATCCCAACATGATCATGATGATCCGCCCGTTGAAGAAACTGAGATACTAAGTTGTTATTTTAAATAAATTTTATTAAAACGGATTTAAACTGAAATTGGTTTTTTATTTTAAAAAGGACAAATAAATGCAGATAAATTAAATGACAAATGAATGGTGGAAAAAAAAGCAAAGGAAGGGGAAACAATTCCATATTTATGGGCAGTAAAATGGGCGGGAAATGTGGGCATTTAAAATTCAAAATATCCACTTAAACACTACAATTCCTTCCCCCTTCTTTGAGCGGAATGCGCCTCACGAGGGGTCAAAAATTACCCTTTTCTTCCGATCGCGAGTTGATCGGCGCAATGCCTGATCAGGCACACCTCCCTCAGGCGCAATTTTCTGCCGAATTTCTTGGCGTGGACTCCCAATCGGAATTGGTTGCGGTTGTTGTTCGTCGTCCGATTCCGCATCTGCCTCACTTTCCGATTCGGACTCCTGATCACAATTGTCAGCTGTCGAAGTCAAATCAGCTTTGAGCTGATCAAAATGCCGGCACCAAACTCCACGGGCGGTCTTTACACGGAACATTGCTGCTCCAATCTTTTCTAAGATTCGTCCCTGCATCCATTTTGGCCCACCATGGTAATTTCGCGCAAAAATCGGCTGTCCATTTTCAAAATTCTTCGCTTTACCAGCCTTTTTATCATAATTCCTTTTCATTCTTTCGCCGCTTTTACTTTTTGCCATTTCGGGTTGATTTCCCTGTGGGTTTGGTTGGACTAAATCCAATAATGTCCTCAATCGCCGGTTGAAAAGCATTTCTGCGGGCGAAACTTCTGTTGATGCATGCGGCGTGACTCGGTATTGCAAAAGAAATTGCGAAACTGCCAAATCCAAACCAATGGAATCGCCCATCATGTGCCGAAGTCCATTTTTAAAAGTCTGGACGAAACGCTCAGCCAATCCGTTGCTTTTCGGGTGGTATGGCGGCGTCAGTGTGTGTTCAATTCCGCGTGATCGGCAGTAGTTCTCAAATTCAGCCGAGGCGAATTGTCGTCCATTGTCGGTGACAATTTGTTGAGGCAATCCGTGTGTGCCAAACACAATTCGAATGGCCTCTATCGTTGCATTGGCCGTGATGTTCTTCATTTTGGTCACTTCAGGCCATTTTGATTTGGCGTCGACGATGATCAGCCACATGTGTCCCATGAAAGGACCACAAAAATCCATGTGAAGTCGCTGCCAAACTCTGTCAGGCGTTTCCCACGGATGCAATGGAACCTTCCTCTCCTCAGGTGCATCAGATTGGCAATTTCTGCACCTCTTTCGTTCCATTTCGATGTCCTTGTCAATTCCTGGCCACCAAATTTTCTGTCGAGCCAACGCTTTCATCCGAACAATTCCAAAATGGGTGGGATGCAAAAGTTCTTCAATGAGTTCTTTGACCTTCTTCAAAATTTGGTCTTTTGCTGTTTCACTGGCAATCGATTTTGCGGTGACAGGCAGCGAGTCGATGTTTTCCAATTGTACGGCTCTCACTTCTGCACTGTCCAAATCAATTTTTGCTATCTCCGGACATGGGAGTCGCGATAGACCATTGGCATTTCCAAATTCTTTTGTTGGACAATATTCGATGTCAAAGTCGAAGTTCATTAAAATGAGTGACCACCGGTGCAGCCTTCTCGCCGCCACCACGGGTATTTCACTTTTTGGCCCAAAAATCTTTTTCAACGGTTCGTGATCCGTCTGTAACACGAATTTTCGGCCATACAAAAATTGTTTAAACTTTTCGACTCCAAAAATAATTCCGCGGCCTTCTTTTTCAATTTGCGAATAGTTTCGCTCCGCCGCATTCAATGTCCGTGATGCATAGGCGATGACGCCTTCCTTTCCATTTTGTTGACTTTTATGGAAAAGAACGGCACCAACGCCATAATCAGACGCATCCGTTGCCAAGTATAATGGCTGGTCGGGATCATAATGAACGAGCACTTCGGTTGATGACAAAATTTCTTTAATCCTTTGAAATGCTTTCTGCTGTTCACTTCCCCAATGCCACTTTTCTTCCATTCTCCGCAATTGGTTTAATGGCTCGGAAACGGTAGCCATTGCGGGCACGAATTTGCCATAATAATTAACCATACCCAAAAAGGATTGAAGCTCCTTTAAATTTTGGGGCGGTGGCATTTTGCGAATTGCTTCCAGCTTTTCCTCTGAAGCATGGACTCCGTTTTTGTCCACTCGGTGTCCCAAATATTCTATGCTTTCACGCATAAATTCGCATTTGTCCCGTTTAACTCTCAATCCATTTGCCTTGAGCCGCTGAAGCACCTGCGTAATTCGGCAAAGATGTTCTGCCTGTGTTGGTGCTGTGATCAATATATCGTCGAGATACACTGCCACTCCTTCAATTCCTTGCAAAATTTCGTCCATGACCTGCTGGAAAATCGCCGGTGCTGACGCTACGCCAAAAGGGAGTCTCGTAAATTGGAACAATCCTTTGTGCGTGCATACTGCCAAACACTTTTTTGCTTCATCATCCAACATCAGCTGCAGATATGCGTCGTTCAAATCCACTTTTGAAAATTTTTGACCGCCATTTAGCACACTGAATAGGTCGTCCGGTCTTGGTAGTGGATATTGGTGCACGTCCAACCATTGGTTGACGGTCACTTTGTAATCACAGCAGAGCCGAATTTTTCCGTTCGGTTTTGGTACAATGACCAAAGGTGTGGCCCAATCACTGTTGTTCGTCGGCTCCAGCACTCCCTGCTGTACCCACTTATCCAAAATCTTCTCCACTTCGGCTTTGAGCTCAAATGGTACAGGACGAGCCTTACACCTTTTTGGTTGCACTCCAGGCTTGAATTTCAATGAAATTTGACGGGTGCATCGGCCCAATTCGTCTCGAAATACTTCTTGAAATTTTTCGAGAATTTTGTCCACCTCTTTTTGATCATTATTCGTGGATCCGATTTGGATTGCGTTAATGCCGAATGCTTTGTTCAAATCAATGCGCAGTCTGCGAATCACATCACGACCGCACAAATTTCTCTTATTTCCTTTTACCACATAAATATCCGTGTTGATTTGCATGCCATTGTATTCCACATTTATGTCGCATGCCAGTTAATTTAGGCGTTTTTTTCCATTTTTTGCGAACACAGACGCGATAATCCACCCAGGAGCGCCATGTGGTATAATTTGTGGATGGCGTAAGTGCAAAAGATAAGCCTGCGGTGGGATTCGAATCCACGGCCTTCCCATACGCGGGAATGCTCTAACCACTGGGCTACACAGGGCGCCGCCCTTTGCACTCCTTTCAATCCCAACTTTAGGGGAAAGAAAGCTCTCATCATTAGTTTGAGAGAGTCGCATATCACAGAGTCGATTTAAATAATATAATTGGATATTCAAAATTATTTAGATTTTAATAATAATTCCGAAAATTGTAATCACGTCAACGAATATATTCCATATATTCCATTCGCTTTTTTCCAGTCCTAGCGCAACGAAATTATTTTTATATGGAAGGCATTCATAGAATTTTAATGTTTTTATATTTTTCGTTTAATTTGACCATTTTTCGTTTTCATGAAAAGCGAATTTACGTCAAAAAAATTATAGGAGCTTTACAGTTAATAAATTTTAATTTTTTGTTAATAATTATTTTTTAGGATGCCATCGAAAATCCCGGAAATTATGTACTGAAACCTAATAAAGAATGCGGTGGAAACAATTTCTATGTTGATCAGTTCGGCACGAATTGAGTCGTCGACAATTCCATTGACAAATAATGCGCTTAAGCACATGTCGATGCTGTCCTTGCCCCACTCCGTTTTGGCAATAAGACAATATGAAAATGATGTTTTCAAAATTAATAATCGACAAAATTAATTCCTGGCGGTGAACACGGATGGAATTTTTTATTTAATTGACTTTGCTTCGCCGTAACGCTCGCACGAAACAGGCCGATGTGATCCCCGAACTCGGCGTTTACGGCTTTTTGATCGGCGATTTGAAAGAAGGCCATGTGCTGCACAATGTCCAGCAGGGCTACCACTTCCGCACAAAACTTTCCCATGTGAACGAAGGCGGCATTTCCGCAGGGTTCGGCTTTTATGACACCGCTTACCTCTTTTAGACACTAATGAGGATGATAATTTTCAATTTCTTATGAGATTTCTTCTGTTTGTAGGCTTTTGAGCTTGTCCATTATAATTATGGAGAAGTGAATGAATTTTTCATTTTTGACTAAATAAATAAATAAATTGCTTTTTCAATCGAATAAATGCTGCCAATGAAGCAAAAAAATATTTTTTTTATTTATAATCGATTCTCCATTCATTCTTTGAGCGAAAAATGATGGAATAACAATTTATAAAAGTGGAGAGAAACAAAATAAATAAATTTATTAATATTAAAAAATGGCAATTGACTGCGAACAGCAGATTGGCATATTCACTCATCCGTCCAATAATTAAATATGCACGCGCATGCGTCTTGGCAAAAAGATAATCAAATTCATTTTTTTATTCAAATTTTCTTTCTCTGTAAGTGTAATTTCGATTAAACACACAAACCAACAAAATAAACCTTTTATTTCTTTTTTTCCATCTTTTGGCATGGGATTTTTTCCGAGGTAAAATGCCTTGCAGAAAAATTTCTTTGTAAGTATTTGTTTATAAAAAATTCCGATGTCGCGGATTCGAATTGCTCATTCATTGAGTCGTGGACAAAAATCAACGCCGTACCGTGCTTCAGGGATTTAGTCGCGTCCTACCATTTGGCATCGATTCGCTAGCGGAAGCATCTTCGTTTAGTGGGAAGCATCAGTCATAGTCACCAAATTGAAAATTGCTTAAAAATCATAAACTCCCTTAAAATATTATGTCCAAAATGGTCAAGTTCATCTATTTTATTCCGTTTGTACGACTTAACCCGAAAAAATTTTAACATGTTCTAAGTCTGGTCTTAGTAAGAAGATCAATTTCAGAAAGCGGTTTGTACAATAGAGTTTCGTACATTTGACATTTTATAAACGCTTAGAATAATCATAAGCTCTCGGATTAAGCTTAGGCTTGAGCCTAGGCTTAGTCCTAAGCTTAGGCATGCTCGGGCTTAGGCATAAGCTTAATCTTAGGCTTTATTTTGTAAAATTTTTTATTCTACAATGTCTATTGTACGAAACGCTATTGTACGAAAGCCTATTGTACGAACTGCCATTGTACGAACTGCCATTGTACAAACTGCCTTTGTACGAGAAGCGATATTTGTCTAAAGTTCAAAAGAAAAAATACGCCTTTTCTCTGTGATCCTCATTAAAAAATATTACATGCCAAATTTTATATCTTTTTATCGCCTTTTGGTGTTGATTTTGGCATTTTAGTGCTTATTCGTGTTAAATCCTACACTCTTTGTGCTTAAGAAACGTCCGATTGATTGTCCATGCCTATTTAGGTCAGTTGTGATCGTGACTGTGCCGCTGAAACTCCGATCACCCAAACAATCACCCACCCCACAAACGCTAGTAAAGTTCAAAAAAGACTATCTATAACGAGAGTTTTTGGCTACAAAATCGATAAAAAAATGTTTTAATAAGATTATTTGAATTTCTCATTTTGCCTCTCTCTCGACAAATCAATTTGCCATCACACAATAGATATGAGCTTATTTTAGAGGCGTAGACATGAGAGATTTCTCTCGCAAATACATAAAAATGTCATTTAAAATTATTTGAATATTATTACTAATATATTACAAATATAAGCAAATCCAACTTATACCTATATAATTAATTTTTTCGTTAAAATGTTAGTCCTATGTTAATTATATATGAATTTAGCACGATGAACCCAAATTCTGCTATATCGTACCGTTTCATATGCTCCGTTTGCGGCCAACCGTGCCATTATTATTATTATGGTGTTACATGTTGCGAAGGTATTTTGGCATTTGTTCAACAATTTTTCTAATTATTAGAATTTTTAATGCGAACAAATGACATGTTTCAAATTCAAATAAAAAAATTAATTTTAATAATATATTAAAACATTCATAACAATATAATAGATTTTTAAAATTCAAATAAAGCCTAGGAGTTTATACTAAAAAATTCAATATTGAATTTTTTCTAGAAATTCAAAAGCTTTATCATGACTTTTTTTTAACCTAAAATTCCTATTTGAACTCCACCCTTCCCCGCACGCCGCTCCCCCACCCCAGGTTGCAAACATTTTTTCCGCCGCTCAATTTCGATGATGAAGGAATACAAGTGCAATAATGGCGGACAGTGCGACGTCGAAAAAGGCAAAAAAAAATACTAAAAAATTTGGTATTTGGACTGTAGCTCTTCCTGTGCAATAAGGCGGGTGTTTAGAATATTTTTTAATGTAAATCCGATGGCTTTAGTTCAACCGTTTAGAATGAGATGGAGTTAATTTAAAATTAGAAAATGAAATAGGAAATTTATTATAAATACTAACATAGCATGTTGTAGTCCGTGTAACATTTGTCACACCGGTGCCAGACGCAACCTGCAAGTTTGTACAGTAGCTGGCCAATGCTTAATTCAGCAAAAATGGTTTGTGGCGGCGTTGTCAGTACCACTGTCGAATTGACGCCGTTTTTAGTGCATCACTCTTGTGTCAGATAGCCTTCCGGTGTCAGATACATCTTTTGCCCGTCGTGATAGAGACTGATCTTTGGACTCCGCAATATTGGTGGGGCAGGGGTAAAAACGCGTCTGTCCAATAATGCAATGCTGATCATACATCCAAGATTTCTGGTTCGCAGCTCTTCTCAACGCTGTCATTCCAGTGTTTGAAGGTGTAGGAATAAGACCTCCGGGACCGGTGGGAACATCCCGAATGACGAAGCGCGTTTTGACTTAGGTGTATTGGAATTAGGCAACGTGTTCAATGCTGCACTTCTTCTTTATTAATCTAATAAGAGGGGAGAGGCATAAAATAATTTTTAAATGAAGAAAATAAATAAATGCGCGAATTTATATGGGGTGAAATTACATTGGGATAAATATGATAGTGATGAAACTTATATAAATAAAACATTTAAATAATTTGTCAACGTTATGAAACAATCTTGGCTAGAAAGCAGCTAATTGCCACCGATGAAGCAAAGACAAAACGGCACCTAAACGGCCTGGAAAATTTTTCAGGCCAAATGAAAAAGCTCATGATCTAAAAGGCAAAATAATTTACTGCCAACATAAATGGAGCTCTTTAAGCAGAGCTACAACCCTGGTTAATAGAAAAATTAATTAGTTTAAAATTTTATTTAAATGTTTAATTATTGTCAAGAAGGTCAAGGAGAAAGAGGAGATGAAAGAAAAAACGAAAGTGCAAGAGGCGCGGCAAAAAAAACGAAAAAAACAAAATTAAAATGATTTGACCGAATTGGTCGAGTGTTTGAATCGGTTGCCTTTTCTGGTCCGGGGTGGCTAGCCATGCCAGAGTTCCTGTGTGCCAGAACAATTACGTTTTGTCAATTTGACATTCTCTCTAAAATTGACCAAATCTATCAATCTTGGTATCATTCGAAAGCCCTTCACTAGCTCTATTAGCCTTACAAAAAAAAACAAAAATTTTTGCTTCTAAAAAAATTATTAAGAAAAAAAACTCAAAAATTTCGACTTTTTTGGAATTTCATCTTATAACTTTTTTGGTAATTGTCTAATCGCGAAGCCATACCTTAGAAATATCTTCTAAACATGTTAAGCTTTCGATTGATACCAAGATTGCTGGATTTGGTTAACAACAAAAAAAGTTATAACCATAAATAGTGCGATTGTTGTCGGGTTGTTGATATCGGAGAAAGATGATTGGGTGCATGCGATCCAATGAATTACTTTTTTGTCGAATGATGAAAGAAATGGCCCAAAATCGCAAAATTTTTACCATATCTTTTTATATATTTAAGTAAAATTCCTAAGACCAAGTTTGTTCCGATTGTCCCTTTCTCACCTCGCTTCTGCTTCAACAAATCTTCATATTTCGCCTCATATTCGCTGTTTTTGTGTTTTGATTTAAGGTGGTTTATCGCATTGGATGTGTTGCCTTTCTTACATATAATATTCTTACAACATTCGGCACATTCGTACTCGAAATCATTGTTGTTGCTTTTTTTATAAAGCCCGATTTGCCAAATCACACTTCCAGAGGGCATGTTGACTATTGCTGTAATGTTTGTTTTATATCAATAAATTAAAAAAAGAAATGAAAATTAGTGATAAACTTTTAAAAAGTCCGAAAACTTAATCAAAAACCATCGAATTTCAAACAGTATATTATGCCAAAAATTGTTATTAACGGGTTATGTCGCTTCAAATCGCCAGTCGGTTTTTTTCGGTTTGTGGAAATTCAAAAATCTCGTGTTGGTTTTTGGATTTCGCAGAAATCTTCAAAAAACCAATCACTAATCTTGTGTGCGGTTCTGCCGTGTGCAGTTTATTCGTCAAATTTCTACCTCTAAATCATTAATTTTCTGAGGTCTAAAATTTTTGACAAAATTTTGTATCAAGAATTTTCACTAAAGTTGTCTATTAGTTTTAAAATTTAATTGTTTTAAGAATTTTTAGTTTTTCAATTAATAGATGACAATACATGCTGAGCCAAACTTAAAAATAAAATATCAATGGGACGAACCTATAAAAAGTATCAATGATTAATTTGTTTAAATCCTTATTTGCTGAATTATAAATCATAATTTAGCTCAATCTTAGTAAAAAATAATTAAGCTTGGTATTCAGCGGTAGTTCCATGTATACTCTACTACCTAAACATTTGTTAAACATTTAACAAAAACTTTCAGAAAGTTGTAACCAAAAATTTCGTTAAATTTAGACCTAATAATTGTGTCCCTATAAAGAGTTTGGATCAGACTAATTTTAACACTGTTCTTTGAATTTAAAAACTTCCTTTTTTAAACATTAAAACATTTTCTTGGCTCCGAAACTGCTCCTAGAAAATGGACACAGACAAAGTTGTCACTATAAGAAATAAAAGGAATTATTAAATTTACATAAATATATCAGATAGTGATTAGAATATTTATATGTCATGTATAAAGTTTTTTATTTGTGCAAATCGCACCGATATGTTCGAGCATCCCTACTGTAATTATTTCTTTATAATTTTATTAACACAAAACATATAGCGGAATCGAAAATAAATTTGGTATTCGAAATTGAATTTTATTAAATTTATTTAAACAATTCATTCTTATTTCTTATATTTAAAAATAAAATGGTTCCAACTTTTTGTATCCAATTTGTTTTTCATGTAAAATACACCATAAAATCGGAAGTGAGCTGTCAGTTGACGTGGATTTATCCAATACGCAGGAAGTTATTCAATCAACAATATCCGGCTTTTCGTTGGCATTGTTTTGGTAATATAAAAATCTAATTTTTATGATAAATTATAATTTTTTTTCTCTTTATAATTTGCTATTATATTATATCTCTTCAATTTACGTTTTATAAGCATAATTTCAATGATTAAAGAGCTGACAATGCCAACAATTTTAAATTTGTTTTTAATTGGTTTTACCTCTTTTTTTGTGATATGTGCCTCTTCTGGTGATGTTGCTCCATCCCAACATGATCATGATGATCCGCCTGTTGAAGAAACTGAGATACTAAGTTGTTATTTTAAATAAATTTTATTAAAACGGATTTAAACTGAAATTGGTTTTTTATTTTAATTCAATTCTCATTTTTTAAATATTTTTAGATGAACAGGAAATAAACAGACTGGCAAAATTCGCCATTGAATGGTGCCATAATAATGGACTGATTGTGCGTCAATTGTTAGGCAGGTCAGTAATCGGACCAGTGGATGGAAAAAATCATATTTATGGTGGGGTGGGGATTTAACTGAGGTAATTTGCAGGAATTCTTTTTTAAGGCCGGGATTTTGAAATTCTCTGAGGTCATTAAAACTTTTTAAAGATTACCAAAAGTCGTAAAAAAATAATTATAAAATTGAATTATAAATGGATGCTCCATTTCAACCAAGTGATTACTGACCTATTTCCCTGATCACACATCCATTTTTGCACCCTTTAAGTGTGTAACGTATAAAAATAGCCAAATACAATAATAAAGATTATTTTTAGAGATCATAAGATCGGCGGAACTCCTCTTATAGAAATTATGTAAGTATTTACAAAAAAAAATTAATATTATTAGAAAAATCATAAAAATTACTTATAGACAAGTATCATAAAAGAATAATTATTAGAGACCGGACGGGACCGGGACCCCGCCGGGATTTTGCCGGGACTCCCGGTCCCGGTTTTTTGGACAACCCACCGGAGTCGGGAAAACGGGACTCCCGGTACCGGGATAAAGAGCTGATATTGCCGGGTTTCCTCCACTGACTTTGTTTCCGTCGCCATTCCCTCGCTCGGCTTTTGAACAAGCGATGAACGTGCAAAAAGTGAATAAAATAATTCTTTAATTATTATTATTAGCATAATTAGTGTTAATTAGTATATTTTTTCTAATTTAATTAGGCAATGAATTTTCTTTATTTTCGCGTTGCGCGTGACTTTGATTTTTTGATGGATGCCTTCAAAGATGTGACAAAAGCGGATAATCATATTGCCAAATTGGTGGAACTTGCGAAGGAAATCCACGAGGAGGGCATTCGGCAGCCTATTTTTTGAACTTTTGCGCCAACGAACCTCCAAAATCGAATTTTTGGGCTTTTTTTGGACAAAATCTGTTAATAAATTCCACTCAAATTTTCAAAATTTTCCCCGGCTGCGCCTGTCGGCACCGCCGGACCCCTCCCCTTTGTTGCCCAAAATTTTTTGAAAAAAGTGCGCCCTAAAAAAGTGCCTTAAAAATAGAAAAAAAGGTCGTTGTATTGCTTGGCCTATTCCCAAGCTAAAATAGAATATAGCAATATAAAATCTAAATTTAAAGTTTTTTTGGACGGAAAAGCATATGGCAACGCCACATCAAAAAATATGCATTTAAAATTATTCTCGGCAGCCACAAATTTTTTTATCCAGAAATAATTTTATAAGATAAAATTTTATATGTATCTATCGAATGTTTCTTTAATTTACATTTCATTGTAAATTTATTTGCCTTTTTCATTATTTTAATTGTTAAAATGATTTAAAATAAAGAACAAGATGATGCCAACCTCTGACGAATGTTCTGTAAAATGCGCGGTGTGCAGTCGACCGAGCAAATATTTCTTTTATGGCGTCAAATGCTGTGAAAGTAAAAACGAAAATTAAAGAACTGAAAATAATCTAAAATTGAAAGAATTATAAAATTATTAGGCATTTTCTTTAAATTTTCAAATAAAAATTCAGGCTGTAAACATTTTTTTCGCCGTTCAATTTCGTTGAAGAAGGAATACAAATGCAAAAACGGAAGAACGTGCGAATTGGAAAAAGGCAAAAAAAAACATTAAAACTAATTAAATTAAATCATTTAAATTTTTATTCAAAAAATATATATTAATTACAGTTCCCATTTAAGTATAAACAAAATGAATTTCTTATAATATAAATAAATATTAGGTCGAAATAAACACTGGTGCCATCGGAGCAACGGGGCTCAAGCGACGGACCACCGAATTGCATCGGCGCATGGCCGAGAAAGCGGGAATGGACGCGTCGGAGGCACACATTCCGCAAAACAAGCCGGACGAAGCCAAAGTGAAAGCATTGTACGAAGCATGGTAAAAAGCGGAGACAATGGGCGGAATGCTTTTTAATTTTATGTTTATTTAATACATATTTATTTAAGGCGTTTGTTCAATGACCCAAATGCAATAATGCTTTTCTTGGTTTATCCTGACGGGACATTCAATTACGACGTGCGATACATTGAAGATGAGCTGCACAAAATGTCGGAGGGCATAATGAAAATTGACCATTATTCGTTGGCTGATCTTTCGGAATATCGCGGCATTACGGAAAGGTCGGAAAGCAAAATGAATTTCAATTAATCCCTTAATAGATTAGTAATTGCTGTATTTTAATTTCACAGATTGAAATTGGACCAGGAAGACTTTTCGCTTCATTTGGACGGCAAAAAAGTGGCCGTTGTCTTTTCGGGTCTCACATTTCTCGGATGCCGACTTGGAAGTCATGGCTTGAAAATGCGGAGAATCATTGAGCGTTCAACGGCAATTGTACGTTATCTCGATTAGAATATATATGAATTAGATTAAATCAAAACGAGTGAGTGGGCAAGCGGCACCAGCAAAATCATCAAATCTGGGAGAAATTGGCACAGATTTGTCAGCAATAACCACCTTGAACAATACACCACCAAAATGGGCCGTTCCGAACTCGGTTGGTTGTCCGAGACAGGGAATGTTTCTTGGTTCGGAGGGTGCTAGAAGAACCTAAAAATGATTAATGGAACCTTAAGAAGTATCAATGACCCATAAGATTTTTAATTCATTAGTATTTTAATTATTTATAAAATTGCGCAAAAATGTACAAAGTCTGTAATAAAAAGTTTGTCCACTAGCGACTTTTGCCAAAATTTGGGGACTAGAAAATGAGGACGAAGATACGCAAAAGCTAATTGAAGTAAAAAACATCTGCTTAATGAGAAAGCTCTCATCATTAGTTTGAGAGAGTCGCATATCACATCTCCAGCCCTTAAGTAGACCGGTCTCTTTTATATGCCGTCGTACGCCGGCACGTAAGAGTGGAGAGTGTCGCATGAATTTAATTGAGCGTGCCAACGAATTTTCGGTTAGCGAATCAAAAAAAAATAAAAATGTAAAATTGCTTAACTCAAAATTCAGCCAAAATTGCCAAACCCACTGGACCCAGCGAAATTTGCAGAAATTGTGCGCCAAAAAGGCGCATTTTTTGTGCTGCCGGGGCACTTGGCCTTGGATTTGCTGCTTGTTTTCGAAATTGCCAGAACTTTTTCATTCTTCGAGCGTCTTGACATCAGCGATAAGGTGCATTTCAAATAAAACATTTATTTATTTAATATTATTTCAAAATTACGGTATTCGCTGCAATTTAATTGTAAAATTAATTATATTCAATTTTTAAAAAAAGTATTAATTTATTAATGTTTATAGTCATTTTTTGAAGTTATCCACTTTTCCGTTCACCTTAATATTTTAAAAAAGTCAACAAATGACGCTCAAAAAGCACAACTTATTTGTTAGCCTTGGCCCTTTACCGAAAAACATTGGACAGTTTTTTGGTCTAGGAAATATTTTATTTAAATTTTAATTTTTTGTTAATAATTATTTTTTAGCATGCCATTGAAAATCCCGGAAATTATGTACTGAAACCTAATAAAGAATGCGGTGGAAACAATTTCTATGACGATAAATTGGTGGAAAAGCTGAAAGAATTCACGCAAACTGAACGAGGTGCGCACATTTTGATGCAGAAACTGCGCCCGATGGTTGTGAAGGTGAATGGAAAAGCAATATGAAAATGATGTTTTCAAAATTAATAATCGACAAAATTTATTAATATTAATTAACACGGATGGAATTTTTTATTTAGAATTATTTGTTGCGAGTGAATGAAGTCCCGAAACAGGCCGATGTGATCCCCGAACTCGGCGTTTACGGCTTTTTGATCGGCGATTTGAAAGAAGGCCATGTGCTGCACAATGTCCAGCAGGGCTACCACTTCCGCACAAAACTTTCCCATGTGAACGAAGGCGGCATTTCCGCAGGATTCGGCTTTTATGACACCGCTTACCTCTTTTAGTCACTAATGAGGATGATAATTTTCAATTTCTTATGTGATTTCTTCTGTTTGTAGGCTTTTGAGCTTGTCCATTATAATTATGGAGAAGTGAATTTAAATTTTTTAGTGCTAATTGGGTTTTTCTATCTACACAATAATTAAACCTTAGGTCAAATAATTTCATGAAATTTTCAGTGTTGCGAAAATGTCGGACAAAGTGTTGTGCAAAGCCTCAGTGCCATTCATCCGTTTAAAATTGAACACTGAAGAATTTGTCCTACTGCGAATTTATTAATATTAAAAAATGGCAATTGACTGCGAACAGCAGATTGGCATATTCACTCATCCGTCCAATAATTAAATATGCACGCGCATGCGTCTTGGCAAAAAGATAATCAAATTCATTTTTTTATTCAAATTTTCTTTCTCTGTAAGTGTAATTTCGATTAAACACACAAACCAACAAAATAAACCTTTTATTTCTTTTTTTCCATCTTTTGGCATGGGATTTTTTCCGAGGTAAAATGCCTTGCAGAAAAATTTCTTTGTAAGTATTTGTTTATAAAAAATTCCGATGTCGCGGATTCGAATTGCCGCGGTTGTGAGTCGTGGACAAAAATCAACGCCGTACCGTGCTTCAGGGATTTAGTCGCGTCCTACCATTTGGCATCGATTCGCTAGCGGAAGCATCTTCATTTAGTGGGAAGCATCAGTCATAGTCCCCAAATTGAAAATTGCTTAAATAAACTCCCTAAAAATATTATGTCCAAAATGGTCAAATTCATCTATTTTATTCCGTTTGTACGACTTAACCCGAAAAAATTTTAACATGTTCTAAGTCTGGTCTTAGTAAGAAGATCAATTTCAGAAATTTATAATTTGCATATTGCGCTAAAAACCAGCACACACTCGACCATTTTGGGTTCAGCCACTTATGGGCCAGGGGACATAAATTGACTGAAATTGCGCATGGGTTGGAATGGATTACGATACCTGGGTGAACTGGGCGTCCTTCTGTCACGGAATTAATTTGATTGCATTTACAAATCATACCAAAACAAAATTGGAGGCCTTGACAAACTGTGGAGGTGGTCGAATCAAAATTAAAAATCATTTAAAAGAGCTTTTGAGTGCTTTTCAGTATGGTCTGTTGAGTCTCGGCTGAGTTTGGTCACTTTAGTCCCGGCACTTTTCCAGCCTGAAAGCGGACAAGCTCGCCCTAAATTCTATTTTTAATCAATTTTAAACCTTTTTACACAGATTCAGACCGTTTTCTTTTTAAAATTAAAGAAAAACTTGGGGACAAATAGACGCGAAAGAGAAAAATCCGATCCCTCTAAAATATGAGGCCAAATGTCACTTCAGCATCCCCAAAATAGTGAATCTCTTTAATATTTAAAATAGTAAAGTTCAAAAAAGACTATCTATAACGAGAGTTTTTGGCTACAAAATCGGTAAAAAATGTTTTAATAAGATTATTTGAATTTCTCATTTTGCCTCTCTCTCGGCAAATCAATTTGCCATCACACAATAGATATGAGCTTATTTTAGAGGCGTAGACATGAGAGATTTCTCTCGCAAATACATAAAAATGTCATTTAAAATTTATTTGAATATTATTACTAATATATTACAAATATAAGCAAATCCAACTTATACCTAAATAATTAATTTTTTTTGTTAAAATGTTAGTCCAATGTTAATTATATATGAATTTAGCACGATGAACCCAAATTCTGCTATATCGTACCGTTTCATATGCTCCGTTTGCGGCCAACCGTGCCATTATTATTATTATGGTGTTACATGTTGCGAAGGTATTTTGGCATTTGTTCAACAATTTTTCTAATTATTAAATTTGCGAACAAATGACATGTTTCAAATTCAAAAAAAAAATTAATTTTAATAATATATTAAAACATTCATAACAATATAATAGATTTTTAAAATTCAAATAAAGCCTAGGAGTTTATACTAAAAAATTCAAAATTGAATTTTTTCTAGAAATTCAAAAGCTTTATCATGACTTTTTTTAACCTAAAATTCCTATTTGAACTCCACCCTTCCCCGCACGCCGCTCCCCCACCCCAGGTTGCAAACATTTTTTCCGCCGCTCAATTTCGATGATGAAGGAATACAAGTGCAATAATGGCGGACAGTGCAACGTCGAAAAAGGCAAAAAAAAAATTATAGAAAATCAAAAAATAATTGTTTCCTTCATCATAATTTATACGGATCAGGATCAGGATTACGGACTTGCATAGATAGGGATTACGGATTTAAAAATCTGTAAAATCCGTAGTCAGTAAAAATCTGTATCGACCCAAAAAAACAGGGATTACGGACTACGGATCCGTAAAAATCCGTATACGGATCCGGTCCGTACACGATCTCTACTGTCCCTTCTTAATTTTGTCGCATTGTCCATTCCTTCCCAGCAGAAAATGTTCCCCCGTCGTTCGTTCAATGCATTCCTTTTTCAGTGTAACATCATATATTTGTATTTGGTGATTTTTGAGTTTTATTTTTAAAACTTTCTTCAAAAAAGAGATAAAAATATAAAATAAAATACCTCTTATAATTCAAAAAATTGAATGATTTTTCTAATATTTTGTCCAATAATGCAATGCTGATCATACATCCAAGATTTCTGGTTCGCAGCTCTTCTCAACGCTGTCATTCCAGTGTTTGAAGATGTAGGAATAAGACCTTCGGGACCGGCGGGAACATCCCGAATGACGAAGCGCGTTTTGACTTAGGTGTATTGGAATTAGGCAACGTGTTCAATGCTGCACTTCTTCTTTATTAATCTAATAAGAGGGGAGAGGCATAAAATAATTTTTAAATGAAGAAAATAAATAAATGCGCGAATTTATATGGGGTGAAATTACATTGGGATAAATATGATAGTGATGAAACTTATATAAATAAAACATTTAAATAATTTGTCAACGTTATGAAACAATCTTGGCTAGAAAGCAGCTAATTGCCACAGATGAAGCAAAGACAAAACGGCACCTAAACGGCCTGGAAAATTTTTCGGGCCAAATCAAAAAGCTCATGATCGAAAAGGCAAAATAATTTACTGCCAACATAAATGGAGCTTTTTAAGCAGAGCTACAACCCTGGTTAATAGAAAAATTAATTAATTTAAAATTTTATTTAAAATAAAATAATAATTTCGCTGAATATTGATTTAAAAAAATGTTTAAAATAAAGCTAATAATATTGATCCAAATGGATTTCAAAGAAAATCAGCATCACTTATCCATCATGTTTTATTTCATTCATTAAAAAAAAGAATTATTTTCAATATATTAAATTTTTCTCGGCGGCATCTATCACAGAATCTCTGAGCCTCTTTGTTTTCTATGTTAAAAAGGGATTAAAAATTGAAAGTCAACATAAACAGTCAAAATCGAAAATGCCTTAATTAGCGTGAATTTTATTTTAAAGCCAAACAAAAATTCGTTTTAGAAAGGAATTTTTTGGAAAGGATCTGTAATTTCAAAATAAGAAATTGTCTTTTATATTTTCGTTACTTAATTTTGCTGGAAATTTAGATTTTTTGTTCTTTATTCCTTGTCTTGTGAATCCATCCCTGATTTTAAATTAAGAGATGAACTCCAATTCGAACATTCCGCTTCTTTATCTCTTCAAATGCGCAGTGTGCAGTCGACCGAGCAAATATTTGTACTATGGCGTCAAATGTTGTGAAAGTAAAACAATTAAAAGAACGGGCTTAATTCAAATAACTTAAAAATATTAATTTAAAAAAAATTAATCAAATTTAACTATCAATCAATCAATCAATCATTTATACGCAAAAGCGTGACGCCGAAAAATAAAGAAATAATGAAATAATAATATCAAAACAATCAATTGGTCACTTTTGGAGTTGGGGTGGCAAAGAAATCAACAAATTAAGATCAGATCTTTCAAGAAGTTTGGCAAACTCATTTGGATTTAGTAATCTCGTCTCTTTAGGTAAAAGTCTATAGACACGAGAGGTTCGAATAAAGAACGAGTTGTATCTAACATTGGTTGAACAATAAGCTGTTTTATAATGAATTCATTTTTTACAGGTTTATTTATTTTCCATTTGTGTTAATAAATTTATTTGGTGTTCGACTTCCACAAATAATTGTTTGAGCAATTAACCGGCTCAATTGGCGACGCCCGTTCTTCAGGACTTCACTTCGAACATTTCTCGTGTTGAAATTGTTCGAATTGTGGAAATTCAAAAATCTCGTGTTGATTTTTGGATTTCGCAGAAATCTTCAAAAAACCAATCACTAATCTTGTGTGCGGTTCTGCCGTGTGCAGTTTATTCGTCAAATTTCTACCTCCAAATCATCAATGGACAAAACGCTCGCCGATATTTTGGAAAAATTGACGCAAGCGATCAAGCAGCAGAGCGCGCCGACTTCCACCGCAACTCCACCGGCACAAAACATCACTTTGCCGGACATTCACCCATTTTCAACAGAAAATGCCGAAGAATTTGAGGAGTGGTTGGAGCGCTTCCAATTTGCATTGGATTGCGCAGCGGCAAATATGGCGAATGAAGCCAAAGTATAACTTCTGATGACTAATCTCAATCCGGCCGCTTCGGCGAATACAAGCGTTACTGCCTGCCGGAGGAAATCACCAAATTCGACTTTATGGACACCAACCGTCGTCTTATCAAATTATTTTCCCATCCTCCATCGTTAGCGATCGATCGCTACATTTGAAAGTTTGGAAAGAGAGAAATAAATTTCATATGGGGTTATGTTAAAATATTCGATGTTTTTTCAGTATTTTCTAGGCATTGAAATTGTTCTAAATTTTGATCTGTAAAAACGGAAAAAAATTGTTGCGCTAATGCATTCGACTTTTCCTTATCAGAGAAGAGGATCAGACCATTTTTATCAGTAAATGCAGGTATCTTAGTATTTTTAATTTTAAGGAAAGAATTTATAAATTGAAAACGTTTTTTAGAGTCTAAGGTCCGCAAAAACTTATTTTCACGATTTTTATAAAATTTATTTATTTCTACATCGATTTTTTTGAAACTTCCAAAAATTTAATTTTTATATGGTCTTTGTGAATGTCCTTCCAAAGCTGTTTACGATAGATGATTAGTTTCAAAATATGTTCTGGTAGTTTTTCAATTTTTTTCGTTGTTTGTATGGGAACATAATTCCTTATCAAATTATTTAGGAAAAACATAAATTTTTGGTAAATAAGCTCTATGTCCGGGCAATCAGAAAAAAATAAATTCCAATCAACCATTGAGAGTATGGCATTTATTTTCAAATAATTTGCTTTTTTGAAATTATAAAATTTTTTTGAAGCGAATGCCTTAAACACACAAACAAACAAAATAAACCTTTTTTGCCGGGACTCCCGGTCCCGGTTTTTTGGACAACCCACCGGGACCGGGAGTCCGGGAAAACGGGACTCCCGGTACCGGGATCCCAGCCCGGTCCATTTTCCAAGTCACGGTCCCGGTCCCGGCCATTTGGACCGGGACTAACGGGACTAAATTTGACCAGTGAAACTGCCCCAAATTTGAAGGCATGCCAATTAATGCACCAGTTGCCTCAATTCTGTACTTTGGACGCCACTGACTTTTTATGAAAGGGCAATAATGTGCTTTATGTCCCTTTACTCTCTCATCAGATTAATTCTTTCTTTCCATCCCATACATTGAGATGTTAGAAACATTAAATTGAAAATTTCAAAGCTTTCTAATATTTTCCCTGACCATGAGTTTTGTACATATAAATTGATTGTATTTTTTGAACTTTTGCGCCAACGAACCTCCAAAAATCGAATTCTTATTAATTTTTCAAAATAAACAAATCTGCCTTTAGATTTTTTTATAAAGCGAGGCTTTTTGTTGAAAATTAAATGTAAAAATGCTTTTTATTCGTAGGTTTTTTATTTCACTCTCGGCATTAATTTGTTATTCACATAGGCTTTTACGCGTAAGCATTTGCCATTCCTTCTCAAACCAAATCCCTTTTTAATTGATTTTCATGGCTTATTCTTTTACTCATTAATATGCTGCTGAGAAGTTAATAATTTATTTTAACCAAATAAAAAAAATATTTTACTAATATCATAAAAGAATAATTATTAGAGCCCGGACGGGACCGGGACCCCGCCGGGATTTTGCCGGGACTCCCGGTCCCGGTTTTTTGGACAACCCACCGGGACCGGGAGTCCGGGAAAACGGGACTCCCGGTACCGGGATCCCAGCCCGGTCCATTTTCCAAGTCACGGTCCCGGTCCCGGCCATTTGGACCGGGACTAACGGGACTAAATTTGACCAGTGAAACTGCCCCAAATTTGAAGGCATGCCAATTAATGCACCAGTTGCCTCAATTCTGTACTTTGGACGCCACTGACTTTTTATGAAAGGGCAATAATGTGCTTTATGTCCCTTTACTCTCTCATCAGATTAATTCTTTCTTTCCATCCCATACATTGAGATGTTAGAAACATTAAATTGTCCTCCGCGCTGCCAATGCCATTGTTGTTAATTTTGCGCTCAATTTCACCCAGGCGTTCCGCAATGGCGCTGAACTGCGCAGTCATTTCGGTTGCCAAGGTGTTGTTGTTGTTGGTTGAAATTAATTTTTCTAATAAATTCCACTCAAATTTTCAAAATTTTCCCCGGCTGCGCCTGTCGGCACCGCCGGACCCCTCCCCTTTGTTGCCCAAAATTTTTTGAAAAAAGTGCGCCCTAAAAAAGTGCCTTAAAAATAGAAAAAAAGGTCGTTGTATTGCTTGGCCTATTCCCAAGCTAAAATAGAATATAGCAATATAAAATCTAAATTTAAAGTTTTTTTGGACGGAAAAGCATATGGCAACGCCACATCAAAAAATATGCATTTAAAATTATTCTCGTCAGCCACAAATTTTTTTATCCAGAAATAATTTTATAAGATAAAATTTTATATGTATCTATCGAATGTTTCTTTAATTTACATTTCATTGTAAATTTATTTGCCTTTTTCATTATTTTAATTGTTAAAATGATTTAAAATAAAGAACAAGATGATGCCAACCTCTGACGAATGTTCTGTAAAATGCGCGGTGTGCAGTCGACCGAGCAAATATTTCTTTTATGGCGTCAAATGCTGTGAAAGTAAAAACGAAAATTAAAGAACTGAAAATAATCTAAAATTGAAAGAATTTAAAATTATTAGGCATTTTCTTTAAATTTTCAAATAAAAATTCAGGCTGTAAACATTTTTTTCGCCGTTCAATTTCGTTGAAGAAGGAATACAAATGCAAAAACGGAAGAACGTGCGAATTGGAAAAAGGCAAAAAAACAAAAACATTAAAACTAATTAAATTAAATCATTTAAATTTTTATTCAAAAAATATATTTTTTAATTATTAGGTTGGGGAATAAGTTTTGTCATAGTAGTCGACAAATTTAACATGTTTTTTAAATCGACCCCATAGGGTTCTTGAGATAAGGGGCTTTTTCAGAATTTATTTTTAGTTTTTCTTGAAAAATTTGCAAATTTGGGTGTAGGTAACGCCTATGACTGAACATAATAATTGCATGGATTTTTTGAAATGGTGCCATATTGAATAAGTTATACCACCATCGAAACTCTTTTTGGACCTTGTTGAATCAACAATTTATGATGAATCAGAGAAATTTTTTTTAACAAAATTAATGTTCCATGAGATAACCAACATCTAGTCCTTACAATATACAAACTATTATTATTTTATTTATTTTTTTGTTGAATCCCGCGATTAAAATTCTTTCAAAATTTTCGAAGAATTTCATTTTTGAAAGTTGTGTTTAAAAAATAAAATTCATGAAGTCAATTTAAAATCTGAAATATGGCTTATTAAATAAGCCCAAAGTTTTCTCTTTCGAATAGTATATCCAAATGAACAATTATTTGTTTGACCGATTTAAAAAAAATCTGTAAACAAGTTCAAGTCTAAGCTATGACAGAAATTATTCCTTATTTTGATATCATTAACACTTATCTTTTCGTATGATTTTGTAGATTCTGCTTCGTGTAAGCGGTGCCGACTGAACAAATGCTTATCGGTCGGAATGAACTCGTTAAGAGTTAGCATTAAATCAAAACGAGTGAGTGGGCAATCGGCACCAGCAAAATCATCAAATCTGGGAGAAATTGGCACAGATTTGTCAGCAATAACCACCTTGAACAATGCACCACCAAAATGGGCCGTTCCGAACTCGGTTGGTTGTCCGAGACAGGGAATGTTTCTTGGTTCGGAGGGTGCTAGAAGAACCTATTGTAAAAATGATTAATGGAGAACCTGAAGAAGTATCAATGACCCATAAGATTTTTAATTCATTAGTATTTTAGTTATTTATAAAATTGCGCAAAAATGTACAAAGTCTGTAATAAAAAGTTTGTCCACTTATAAATCTCGTTTTGAGCCAAAATATTTTCAATTTTAAATTTTAGCCATTTGTTCAAAAAAATTTTGCGGGTTTCATTTTGATGAAACATTTGCTGGAAGTTGAGCAGAAAGTGTGCCGAATCCGCAACTCGCAAACACATGTTCCATCGTTCTTTTTCGACCAATGCGACTCATTTGAGGCGATTTTTAGACGGAAACCGAATTTAATTGAGCGTGCCAACGAATTTTCGGTTAGCGAATCAAAAAAAAATAAAAATGTAAAATTGCTTAACTCAAAATTCAGCCAAAATTGCCAAACCCACTGGACCCAGCGAAATTTGCAGAAATTGTGCGCCAAAAAGGCGCATTTTTTGTGCTGCCGGGGCACTTGGCCTTGGATTTGCTGCTTGTTTTCGAAATTGCCAGAACTTTTTCATTCTTCGAGCGTCTTGACATCAGCGATAAGGTGCATTTCAAATAAAACATTTATTTATTTAATATTATTTCAAAATTACGGTATTCGCTGCAATTTAATTGTAAAATTAATTATATTCAATTTTTAAAAAAGTATTAATTTATTAATGTTTATAGTCATTTTTTGAAGTTATCCACTTTTCCGTTCACCTTAATATTTTAAAAAAGTCAACAAATGACGCTCAAAAAGCACAACTTATTTGTTAGCCTTGGCCCTTTACCGAAAAACATTGGACAGTTTTTTGGTCTAGGAAATATTTTATTTAGATGATTAAAAACTCATTATGTTAATTACCTTTCTGCTTATTATTATTATTTGTTTTAAAGATCGCCCTGTGCAGCGACATTGCCAGCCCATTGCTTATGTTAAGCAACGGATTTTACTCCGCCCAACAAAATTCTGACATTTTTTCCGTGCCAAATGGGTGGGCACCGATTACTCTGTTCAAAAATGCGTATTACAAAGATGACCCAATGTAATGAAACAAGGCAATTATGGATAATATTTCTTGAAATTACAATTAAAAGATAATTTCTTAGGGGTTTTCCTTCTTTTTGCAGCAGATTTGCCCAGGTTCACGGGAAAATGCGTCAGTATTATAGTATTTTTAAAATAGAATTAAGTATGTTATAGCCTCATAATCCGTTTTTTATATTTCGGCTACCTTTTAAAACATTTTCACAGTCTTTTCCATAATTTGCAATTTTTAAATTTGAAATCTGCATTTTTGACCCATTTTTCGGTTCCGGTTGCACTTGGTCCGAAGAATTTTTAGACTTTCGATGTCATAAAATCTTATGTTTTCCCTATTTAAAAAAATAAAAAAAAAGAATTAAAGTAACTTGTGGTATTGGCAGATAATTTTTTAAAATTTTTTTAGTGCTAATTGGGTTTTTCTATCTACACAATAATTTTAAAATAAACCTTAGGTCAAATAATTTCATGAAATTTTCAGTGTTGCGAAAATGTCGGACAAAGTGTTGTGCAAAGCCTCAGTGCCATTCATCCGTTTAAAATTGAACACTGAAGAATTTGTCCTACTGCGGGCAATCATTTTTGCTCATATGGGTCGGTGGCGTTTAAATTTGTCAATAAAAATTTATTTACATAATTTATTTTAAATCCAATAATTTATTGCAGTGTCACCGGGACTAAGTGACCAGGCACAGAAATTGTTGTTGTCCGAAGCGGAGAAATATTCTTCACTGCTAATGAATATTGTACAGGTGGCAGTATAAAATATTTGAGATTAATTATAAGTAATTTATGATAAACAGTGAACCTCAGGTTGATTTATTTATTTTTTAATGGATTTTGTTTTTATATTCATCTGAAAAAATTTAATGGGTAACTGATATCTCGAGATAAAAATTGAAAATTTCTGACTGACATGAATCCCGAGAGATTTTGCCGTGACTCCCGACCTTGTTTTTTTTGAGAAAAGGGCAGGACCGAGAGTTACGTGAGAAAGGAACTAATCCAGGATGTCTATAAGATCTGAAAGTTGGAATTTTCAATTAAATTTAAAAATATCAATTGAGGGTATGTGATTAGTATATTTGAATTGGTGAATTATTATTCATTGTTAAATCTTTTTTCTCTATTTATTCCTATCAGATCAATTACGGTGCCGCGGCGGGTGCCCTACGGTACGTGGAACTGATGGGACTGATCAACTTCGCTTTCATCTCTGGCACAAAACACCGCCATTTTCTCACTTACATTTCAAATGTGTTGGATCCGAATTTTGACAGAGTGATGCCTCCCGTGCTGGCCAAAATATGCACAAAAGGCCCAGTGGAATTACACCAATTGTTACCCTATTAAAAATGGCATTTATCTGCTGCACGCATTTTCTATGATAAAAATGAGGCAATTTGCGCGATTGATATTTTGAAATGCGACTTCATTTTGATTTTAAAAAAAAGTCGGTTTTAAATAGAGCCCGGCGGAAACGAATTCCCGCGGGAAAACTCGGGAATTCCCTCACAGAATCGGGACCCCTTATGTTCTATTGTATGGAGAAATTTCTGAGAAAAATTATTTAGTTAATTTCTGCAATAAATTTGATTCTGGTCATTTATTTCTGTGCCGCAAATGTCATTTTGACTGGCGCCGTATGTGTCGAAATGTCTACACCACAATTATCAGCGCCGCAAATGTCAGCGCCGAAAATGTCGCATCACCGCTGGCGGCGGGACTTTTGGGGTTTTCAATTTGCGGGGAGGCAATTAGGGACATTTGGGGTAGGACACTCACATACTCCCCAAGGAATGGCCACATGATTTATCAGGCCCATGGGTCTCAGCCCACTCTTGATGGACACATTTGATAGGATAAGTGGTTTTATTCAGGGTTCCACAGGAAAAAGAAAAATTGAATAAAAGTTCAAGTGTAAACTGGTCGATCACTCTTCGGTCAGGGAGAGGAACGGTACAATAAACGGAAAATAAAATGAGATATTAAATGAAATAAATACGGATCCGTATACGGATAAGGATTTTTTTAATTTTTTTTTCTTTTTCAATAAAAAATGATTTATTAAATACGAATCTCGGTCTTAATTTTTACGAAATAAAAAATGCTCAATTTTTGCTTTTCATCCCACTTTTTTGCGGCGCGCTTTTCCCAAAAAGATTTTTGAGGAACGGGGGGGGGGCGGCGGTGCCGTTAGACGCCGCCGGGAAAAATTTTAAATTGCAATTTATTGACAGATTTTATCGGCCAAATTTGCGCTTTTTAACCGATTTCATGAATTTTTATCAGATTTCATTAAAACTATCTATAATTTTGAAAAATTTACAAAACGAACTTATGTAAAACTTCATAAAAATTTCCAAGAAATCTAAATCAATATTGTAAAGATTTCGAGTTTTTAACATAAAACGTTTGCTTTTTTCCAATTTAGTAAAATTTTCCAATTGACTGCACAAAATTTATTAAATTTATTAAATTTCACCTTAAAAATGTTAGAAAAAAAAATCCGTAATCCGTATCATAATTTATACGGATCAGGATCAGGATTACGGACTTGCATAGATACGGATTACGGATTTAAAAATCTGTAAAATCCGTAGTCAGTAAAAATCTGTATCGACCCAAAAAAACAGGGATTACGGACTACGGATCCGTAAAAATCCGTATACGGATCCGGTCCGTACACGATCTCTACTGTCCCTTCTTAATTTTGTCGCATTGTCCATTCCTTCCCAGCAGAAAATGTTCCCCCGTCGTTCGTTCAATGCATTCCTTTTTCAGTGTAACATCATATATTTGTATTTGGTGATTTTTGAGTTTTATTTTTAAAACTTTCTTCAAAAAAGAGATAAAAATATAAAATAAAATACCTCTTATAATTCAAAAAATTGAATGATTTTTCTAATATTTTAATATATGAAAACTCCCTTTCAGAATGGAGTTCTGTATTTTTTCTAAAGAATCGGAAATTTTCAGAATTTCCTGTAAATTTTTTTTTCATCTTTACGCTAGAAAAACCAAATAAAACACATAAAATTCTCCCGATCTTTCTTTATTTTTTAAGCTTTATTCCACTAACATTTTCCAAACCCTTCGCCGTCATTGAAATATTTGTACAACGAAGAAAAGCAGTGCATTTCCCCGACAACCAGCTTGTTTTACACGAAAGTTATCTCAAAAGCACAAAACTGTTGACATTTTTGGACAAATTCTTTAACTAATTAAAATGTATATTCAATAAATAGTTTTTGAGCCCATCATTAGAGAATGTGTTTTTCACGTTGAAAAATTTCAAATAAAATGTTGAAAACAAAAAAATATTTTATATTTTTATCCCCTTTTATTATTGCATTAAAACAACTAAATTTCTCGCTTATGGAAAATTGTTCATTTTTAAGATATGTTTTTAAAAACATTTGGTTTTATGCTGCAATATAAAAAAAATTTTTGATAATAAAAAATAGTAATAAAATAATAATTTCGCTGAATATTGATTTTAAAAAATGTTTAAAATAAAGCTAATAATATTGATCCAAATGGATTTCAAAGAAAATCAGCATCACTTATCCATCATGTTTTATTTAATTCATTAAAAAAAAAATTATTTTCAATATATTAAATTTTTCTCGGCAGCATCTATCACAGAATCTCTGAGCCTCTTTGTTTTCTATGTTAAAAAGGGATTAAAAATTGAAAGTCAACATAAACAGTCAAAATCGAAAATGCCTTAATTAGCGTGAATTTTATTTTAAAGCCAAACATAAAATTCGTTTTAGAAAGGAATTTTTTGGAAAGGATCTGTAATTTCAAAATAAGAAATTGTCTTTTTATATTTTCGTTACTTAATTTTGCTGGAAATTTAGATTTTTTGTTCTTTATTCCTTGTCTTGTGAATCCATCCCTGATTTTAAATTAAGAGATGAACTCCAATTCGAACATTCCGCTTCTTTATCTCTTCAAATGCGCAGTGTGCAGTCGACCGAGCAAATATTTGTACTATGGCGTCAAATGTTGTGAAAGTAAAACAATTAAAAGAACGGGCTTAATTCAAATAACTTAAAAATATTAATTTAAAAAAAATTAATCAAATTTAACTATCAATCAATCAATCAATCAATCATTTATACGCAAAAGCGTGACGCCGAAAAATAAAGAAATAATGAAATAATAATATCAAAACAATCAATTGGTCACTTTTGGAGTTGGGGCGGCAAAGAAATCAACAAATTAAGATCAGATCTTTCAAGAAGTTTGGCAAACTCATTTGGATTTAGTAATCTCGTCTCTTTAGGTAAAAGTCTATAGAGACGAGAGGTTCGAATAAAGAACGAGTTGCATCTAACATTGGTTGAGCAATAAGCTGTTCTTATAATGAATTCATTTTTTACAGGGTTTTTGGAAAAAGAAAAGGATTCGTTATTTTGTAAATTTATTTAAGAAATAACAGTGGTCCCAATATTGAGCCTTGCGGCACACCACTGAGACAGGGATATTCATCAGAGAAATCAGACCCGCTTTTGACGAAAAACTTTCGATTTTCTAAGTAATTTTGAATCCATTTTAATAAGGAATTATTTATACCAATGCTTTTTAGCTTAGATATTAGCCGGTTATGTGGAACCGTGTCGAATGCTTTAGCCAAATCAAAATAAATTACGAAAACCATGTTGGCAATTTGGTAACAAATTTTTTTCAACAAAATTTTTTATTTTTCCTGCTATATTTTCTTCCAAAATTTTGGAAACAGAACATAGCAGAGAAATCGGACGAAAGTCGACTGGGTTTACCGGATTTTGAATTTTTGGGACAGGGCAAATAATTGACTTTTTCCATATTTCTGGAATTTGGGCAGTCATCAATGAGAAACTAAAAATATGGAAAAGTGGTCGGACTAAATTTTCTTTACAATTTTTCAAAAAAATGTTGGGAATTCCATCAATACTAGTGTTGTTAGCATTTGAAAGTTTGGAAAGAGAGAAATAAATTTCATATGGGGTTATGTTAAAATATTCGATGTTTTTTTCAGTATTTTCTAGGCATTGAAATTGTTCTAAATTTTGATCTGTAAAAACGGAAAAAAATTGTTGCGCTAATGCATTCGACTTTTCCTTATCAGAGAAGAGGATCAGACCATTTTTATCAGTAAATGCAGGTATCTTAGTATTTTTAATTTTAAGGAAAGAATTTATAAATTGAAAACGTTTTTTAGAGTCTAAGGTCCGCAAAAACTTATTTTCACGATTTTTATAAAATTTATTTATTTCTACATCGATTTTTTTTGAAACTTCCAAAAATTTTATTTTTATATGGTCTTTGTGAATGTCCTTCCAAAGCTGTTTACGATAGATGATTAGTTTCAAAATATGTTCTGGTAGTTTTTCAACTTTTTTCGTTGTTTGTATGGGAACATAATTCCTTATCAAATTATTTAGGAAAAACATAAATTTTTGGTAAATAAGCTCTATGTCCGGGCAATCAGAAAAAAATAAATTCCAATCAACCATTGAGAGTATGGCATTTATTTCCAAATAATTTGCTTTTTTGAAATTATAAAATTTTTTTGAAGCATTACTATTAACCTGTAAATTTATGCTGAATTGAATTGCATTATGGTCACTATTACCAAATGGGGGTTCAACTATAACATTATTCAATAGATTTTCGTTGTTTGTAAATAATAAATCTAATAAATTGTTTCCCCGTGTAGGGGAGTTGACCATTAGTCTTAATTTATATCCCTCTAAAAATGAAATGAAAAGTGATTCAAGGTGATTGTTTCTTTTTTCAAAATGTTGGATGCTAAAGTCTTTTGCTTTTAAAAGAGGAAAATTAAAATCACCCAACAAAATGCATTTTTCAGAAGCCGAGACTAAAACAGAGAGTTGTTCGACCAATTTTTCGAAATCTTCTTGTTTTTCATGGGAGGTGGGTCTATAGACCAAAATAAAACGTATTTTTGTGTGGTTAAGAGGTGAAAATAGGTCAACACAAAGAATATCGGAATTTTTGTTTTTTGTAGTTTTGATAATTTCAAAAGGAATTAAATTCGATATTATGAAAGCAACCCCGCCACCTTTTTTGTTAAGTCTATCTGATCTTATTATAGAATAGGGGAGATTTTCCAAAATTTGGGGGTTTTCTATTTTGTTACTCAACCAACTCTCAGATACAGCTATGATTTTAAACCTATTTTCTAATAACAAAAACCTTAACTTGTCCAATTTGTTCGCCAAACTTCGTGCATTGAAATATAAACAATTTAAAAAAGGAGGTGACCTCAAAAGTTTTTTTCATTGCCTCCGCGTCGCGTCGTGATGTTTTCCCCCGTTTTCTTCTTTCCAAATTCCATCCACTTCTTTTGGCGCTGTTCCCGCTCAATTTCCAACTCCTCCTTCGTCAGGGATGGCCTGACCAGAAGACGCTCCCATCCAGGTCTCTTCTTCAGCTCCGTCCGACGACGCCCCCACTGCATCAGCGCAAAACGTTGGAAGGTTGAAGCCGGCAGGACCACCTTCACCAAGCGCGGTCCTTTCCTCTTCTCGTCAATCCTCCTGCCCATCCTGTAGACCATTTGCGGGCACACTTCCACGTCCAGCCGGTCCAACACTTCCTCCACCGTTTTCGCGTCATCCTTCGCACGCAGTGATGGCACTTCCTCCTCCGATTCCGGAAGACCGATGAGCACAAGGCTCCTTTTTCGTTCTTTCTCCTCCGCGCTGCCAATACCATTGTTGTTAATTTTGCGCTCAATTTCACCCAGGCGTTCCGCAATGGCGCTGAACTGCGCAGTCATTTCGGTTGCCAAGGTGTTGTTGTTGTTGGTTGAAATTAATTTTTCAATAGCAGTTAAGCGGCTAATAATAGCTTTAAGTTCGGCCATTGTATAATCTTAATTGGACTAAATATATCAATAGTATTATTTAATCCATTTAGAAAAATAATACTTTAATAATACCTTCTTATAATTCAGGATGCAAACATTTTTTTCGCAGAACCATTTTGCTGCTGAAGGAATACAAATGCAAAAATGGCGGACAGTGCGACGTCGAAAAAGGCAAAAAATACTATAAAAAATAAAACATTTAGTGCTTTCGAAGTCATCAATATTTTAAATTTGGTTCATTTTGGGCGAAGTCATTAATAATTTTCTATAAAAAATTTTCCATTTGATGGTTTTTTGAGTAACGATCCTGCCCAATCCAGCGATCCGATAGGCTTCGGGAAAAATTTTATAATGAAATACTGCAGGTTGTTAGCCCTTATATTTTTACTGCAAAAATGAAAACGATGAACGCAGTTACAAAATTAACATTTTCCCAAATTTATTATTTTACATTTCTTCACAAATTCAATCAAAAAGACAAATAAGAAATAAAATTTTTAAAAAATTAAATTTTAAAGCACAGATAAGGCGTTTTTGAATTAACCTCGTTCGGGAAGTTTTATCATTTAAAGCTTTGCATTGTTCGTAGGCTAATTGCCGTGATAAAATTCATTCAAAAAATTTCATTTTTATTTAAAATTAAAAATAATATTAAATTTAATATTAGATAAAAATATAAAAATGAAATTGGATTCATTAAAATTTATTCATTCAATTTGCAAATCACACATAATTGCCATGAGAAGCTTAAAAAACCGCAAAGAAAAAAAAATGAATTACAAAAAATCATCAATTCAATTGCTCAGAAACAATCATTTATTGAACAAAAAATATTTCATTTTGAAAAGAATTAATTCTTTTTTTTGTGTCTAAAAATTCGGGAAAATGGGATTCTTTTATAAAAATCACTCTTTTTTTGCCTCTAATTATTATAAATATTAGATGATACTGCATTATGTAAGCGATGCCGACTGAACAAATGCATAACGGTTGGAATGAATCCGCTGAAAATTCGCGTCAAAAATTTCAATGGCGAACAAATATTGGCATATGTACAGAGAATTAAACAGCAAAAGGCACCGACGCAATCCCCACCTTCGGCAGAAATTGGCACAGTAAGCATTGGCACCACAAAATGACCACTCCGAACTTGGTTTCCCAAAGCGAGAGGGCAAA
>CP049709.1:18625430-18649997 GCA_004148225.2 Heterodera glycines | reverse complement strand
AAGCGAAGGGGAGCGGGGAGAGAACGCAGGGGAAAACAAAACAAACAAACATAACCAATTTAAAATAATTTAATAAGACCAAAATAGGCTTGTTGTCCTCTCATTATGTCATTTGACCCCTGCTTCTAGCCCTCTCCGGGGGCAGGAAAATTGGACACCAAGCGGAAAACTGGACACCGTCGGAATTTTGGACACCAAAGGAAAATTGGACACTGGAAAACTGGACACCAAATTCCTCTTTTAAAAAATAAACACAGGAATTAGCTTGAAAAATAATTGGTGTGGATAAATGGATTAAGGCATTTAGAGTCGATCAAACATTAAATAGGCACGATTATTGATCAAATGTGGCAAAAAGTGTACGAAATTAGGCGATGATTGGTTATGCCAAAAAATGTAGAAAATTGGCGATGGTTGTTCAATGTGCCAAAAATACGCAAAAATGGGAACCCGATCAAAATGAAAACTTTTTTCGTTATGAATGTATGATGGCGTTCTGCTGCTGATGCTACAAATAATAATAACATTATATATTTCAATTAAAATTTTTGTTTATTTATTTTTAACTTATTTATTTTATGTACAATAGTGTCCAATTTTCCGGTGTCTAATTTTCCATTGGTGTCCAGTATTCTAGTGTCCAATTTTCCAGTGTCCAATTTACCGGGAGCCCCCAAATACAAAAGGAAACAATTATTCATTGGTTAATTTATAAATACCGAAAAAACTATTTATTTTCTTATCTTATTTTTCAAGTGCCAAAAAACAACTAAAATAAATTATTTAGATGGTGAGAATTGGTTCATGAATTCGAAGAATTTAAGGGGCAAATCGGTTATTAACTAGAGTGGTGCTAGTGCGTTTCTTAAATCCGCCAGTGGGTTTGAAAACAAAAAATTAGTAAAATATATAAATTCATATATTGGTTCAAATTCAACCAAATTAATATTTTTTGGTATCATTCAATTAGCTTTAATTGTTCTCTTTCAGAATATATTTTTTCCAAATTTTTAGCTTATGAATAAAAAAAGTTATAAAGCATTGAACATACTATGTTTTTTGCAATGGTCATGCATATATCCATTATAAGCATTTAAAATTTTAAAGTCTTTAAATGAGCCAAAATTAATTAATTTATTCGCTAGCCCTAAAAATTCTCTAATTAGCTTTAAAATTTTAGAAAATTTCATTGAGTTTCAAAAAAGTTCTGGACAAAAAATTCTGACATGAGACTTTTTGAAATTATGACAATAACTTTTTTTATACTTAAGTAAAAAATTTGGGAAAATAAAATTCTGATAGAGAACAAATAAAGCTATTGAATGATACCAAGAAAAATTAATTTGGGTGAAGTTTTTATTTGTTACCCATTTTTTGTTTTCGAACCTATTGGCGGATTTAAGAAACGCGCCAGCACGACTAGAGTTTCCAGCAGAAGACTTTTTTTTTTATGTATTTTATCATTTTTCGATAACAGATTTGGAGCATGTCAACATCAAAAATTATAAATTAAATATATTTTTTGGTATTTATAACAAAAGCGAAGAAATGAGAATAGTTTATGGACATTATTATGGTGAAAATGGCAAAACTTATAAATACGGAAAATGCGGTTTTTATCAGACAAACTAAAATTTTGTTAATATGAAAAAATAAATACTAAATAAACCAAATTCATACTTGGAAAAAACTAAAGGTTTTGTAAAAGAAAAAGAAAAAATTTGTTATTTCTTCTGTAATTATCTTTTTTTATAACTATTATTTTAAAAAGTAAACTAAAACTTTAAAATTACAAAAATATAAATCTTTTTAAAACTTAGTATTTAAATCTAGAACTTTCTATAAATTTTCAATTACTGCGAATCTTTATTCTGATGATTTACTTGTAAAATAGAATATTTTACCCTCAAAAGTTTTATTTTTCAAAACAGTTCGCCAATTCAAAGCCAAACGATGCGCAATTGCCTCCGTTTGTTGATCGAGGAAAAAAGCAATTAAAACGCAAAATGTATAAAAATGGTGCATCTCTGACTTTGAATGATTATTTGAATTAAATGCTAAATATTCATTTGTCAGTATATAAAATAGAGACGGACAACGGATATTTATTTTTTCCATCTACCCAAGTCAATATTAGAGTTGGCAAAAACATCCGCCGACAAAATTAATTATTTTTCAATTTCAAAATGAATTTTAGTTTACCAAAAAATCATAAATCACAATACATTTTAAATCACAAATTTACTCACAAAAAAGAGTTGTTAAATTAGGTAAAAAGAAATTTTCCGTCGTTTTTTGGCTCCTCTGAATATAAAACAGTTGCAGCGCTTTTCATCGTTTCATGTACAAAAGGGCCAGAAAAACTATAATAAGCGATCAAAAAACAAAAAAATAATCGAATTCTTTACTTGCGACCATGGCAAATTGCCATATTTCGCAATTCCGACGGCAGTTACGCATTTTGTGCCTTCATCACATTTCGTCGGAAGTTGGTCACACTGCAAAAATAAATTAATTAGTAATGAATGCTTGAATCTTTTACCCCTGGGCCATTCTCGATAATTGAACTTGATGAGTTGAAGCTTACATTAGGCCCCACGCATTGCGGGAAGGCTGAAAAGAACAGTTTTAAAAATTCATTACGAAATCCATTCCCATCGTACTTCCAATTGACTGAGCATATGGCAAATTGCCAAGCTTGGAAATTGAAATTCGAACTTGACATTGGTAGCCAACAGAACATTGTATCATTTGGCACTAAAATGAATGATAAACAAATGAATAAATAATATTTTTAAATTTTTAATTATTATTACCCCTGGTCCATTAGGAACAATGTGCGCATTTCCATCGTTGTCCGTGTTCATGTTTAGTTCAGTTTCATTTGTTATACATTTTGGAAAAGCAAATTTCTCAAAATTTCTGTTGCCGAATTTTGCGAGCCCAACTCGAATGCCGCAGGTTCGACCATCGGTACAATTTATCAAATCACACTAAATTTCAACAAAATTATTAAAAATTGAAAATAAAAGATTACCCCGTTTTGGATATCATTAAAGACCTTCGGTTCATCGTTAGGTTTCTGTTGGTACGAGTTTTGTGGTGCTGCTATAAAAGTTTTTTACTTCGATTACAATTTTATTTGCTCAATCTTATTTTTAATGAAATAAGTAATGGTTTAATTATACTAAAAGCTTACCCAATAAAGCGAGCGAAATTAAAGCGCTTAAACTTGAAATGGCAAATGCCATAAAAGAAATTCGAGTAGAAAAAAAATTAATTAGGTTTTAATAAATCTCAATTCAAAATAATTAATTAGCGGATAATTTTATTTGTTTTAATTCGGGTTTAAATAGAAGGTGATATCACAGATTGACCTTCGTCACACCTCACATGGCATTTCATTTGCCTCGATTTTATGCAATTTTTAAACTAAATCAAACAAAAAATTCATGAAAATCCCAATTTGTATTTGTTTAGTCATTTAATAACTAACATCATATGGTTTCCTTTTATTCAATGCAAATCTCATCTCCAATACTTTTTTGCTTTTTTCGTTTCCAAATTTTAAATTGAAATGATTTTTAAAATGGTCAATACGGTGAAGGGATGAGCAACGGAGGACTGGGTCGTTTTGGCGCCGACGTTTTGGCGCCAGCCTCAGTTTTTTTATTATAACTTTTTTTCTTGTTGACCAAATCTAACCTTTAACAGTCTATCACGTACATTGAGGGCGCTGCTCGGGTAGCACACGAAAATATTTTGGGCTTAACACTCCGACTGGCCATAATTTGCAAACGGTGTCACCCCACAAAAATCAAAAATTTTGAAAATAATTGTTATATTAGTAAAAAAAAATTGCATTTCACCATCTCGTTGTTCAATTTGCAAATTTTACCTGGCGGCGCCTCTCGGCACCTCCTGACCACTTAATCCTCCCCTGCCATATTCTTCCCCGTCTTCCATGTCAACAAACTGTTGCTGCTGTTACTGACCCTCCCTCCTTTTCCCCTCGCCCATGGCCCCGTTGCTCGGGTCCGTATCGTTTTGGCGCCGACGTTTTGGCGCCAGCCCAAGTTTTTGGGTTATAACTTTTTTTGTTGTTAACCAAATCCAGCAGTCTTGGTATCAATCGAAAGCTTAACATGTTTAGAAGATATTTCTAAGCTATTGCTTCGCGATTAGACAATTACCAAAAAAGTTATAACATGAAATTCCAAAAAAGTCGAAATTTTTGAGTTTTTTTCTTAATAACTTTTTTAGAAGCTAAAATTTTTGTTTGTTTTTTGTAAGGCTAATAGAGCTTCTGAAGGGCTTTCGAATGATACCAAGATTGTTAGATTTGGTCAACAAGAAAAAAAGTTATAATAAAAAAACTGAGGCTGGCGCCAAAACATCGGCGCCAAAACGACCCAGTCCCCCGTTGCTCATCCCTTCACCGTACCACAAATGGCCATCCTCCTCTCGGTTGAATGACAATGAAATTCCAGCATTCCTGTTGAATGACGCCATGTGTATTGGACATAGATGAAAATTTTTGGGCTACAAAAAAAATTACCCCAATGAGAATATATTGCATATTTCACGTGAGCATGGAATTTTTTCTCAAAAAATAAATCCAAATAACCAAAAGCCCATTTCTATAATTTTTATTGAGTATTTTGAAAAAAAAAGCTGGAAAATCCTGGTCCAAGTCAAAGACCAGGGTAAAGAGCGGGACGGGAACGGGATTCACGGCTTTTTCCCGTTCCCGTAAAAATCCCGTCAATTTTAACGGGAATCCCGCCGGGAAACGGGAAAACCTTGACAAGAATTTTTGATTTTAAAAATTATTTAACTCAATTCTGGGGCCTTATGCTCGTCTCACGGTTTAGAGCTAAACCACGGTTAGCGGCGTTAACCGTGGTTAAGAATCCTTAACCGGTATGCTCGTTCTTCCCTTTTTAATTGTGGTTAAGGCTAAAACACGGTTGAGTTAACCATGGTTTACTCCATCCTTAACCACGGTTACGCAAATTAACCGTTGTTTATTTCCAATCGATATGCTCATCTAACCGTGGCATGGACGGTAAAAAAGAAAAAAAAGCGGCAATAAATCTTTTTTATGGATAATTATGGGAAAAAATTGGCGTTCTGTCACATTTACTTTTTATCTTTATTTCTCTCACTTTTATGTACTATCTCTTCATTGTTAATAATGTAAAGAACAACATTTACTTCGCTCTATAGAACTTTTTTTTCGCCTTACAGAATTTCTTCATATTTTGCATAGCGATAGAGAAAAAAATAACACATTCAGTAATACAGCCATTTTATATTTTATACACTTTTTCATGAGATATATTAAGATTTGTAGTAAAAAATTATTTTGTGATTTAATGGCAAAATTAAAGCGAAATATAAAAAGAGAGGCGGTGAAACAGCGGTGGAAAAAGCAAGAGGAGAGACAAGAAAAGTTGGAGAGGGCGAGACAAGCCAAATTGGCAAAGAAAAGCGAGTTTCTAATCAATTTTTAAAGCCTAAAATATTTCAACTAATTTCAGCAGTCCAACAGCAACAAATTGACCATGGGGAAGGAGAAGCTGAGATGGAGCAACAAGAAATGGACCAAGCGAAGCAAGTGGAAGAGACTTACAACCATGCAAGTGAGTTTTAATGATTTTAATTTCAAAAAATATCAAATATTCAATTTTTTAGTGCATTTTGACTTCCAGCTGGAGAATGATGTCCAAATGTCGCCGAATTTGGCCATTGACGATCAACAACCGCCGACCTGGGACGCAACAGCAGAAGCAGGAGTCCAATGTGCGACACAAACAATGGAAGCCTCAACCCAAACCGATTGGAACATCAATGCTCTTGGGAACAGTGTACTTTGCGAGGCCAATTTCAAGCTACAACGTCGTGTTGCACAGCTGCGGCAACAATTGGCTGAGCTGCAGCGAACGCCTTCACTAGTCCGTGTACCGAAGAAAGGCCCCGACGATGACGACGACAAGGAAAACAAAACGCCCCGGGGGAGGCCCAAAAAACGATTCGCCGAAAAGAAAGGAAGCGCGCAAAGAGCGGACATATGCCAACTCACAAGCGTACTCAGTAAGAGAAAATAATTTTGCTAATTTCACTTTTATGCATGTTTCTGTAGACCAACATTCGCCAAGGTCCAAGCGTTTACTTGCCGGTGCCATTGTCCGCCGCTTGAGCCGGTCGATCAGCCCAGCAGGACGAATGAAACTGATCAGTACACCAAAATCTGTCCCAAGAAAGCGCAACTCAAGTGGACAACAACGCTTGTCGGCCTGGGATGACGTCCGACTTTGCCAAAGCGTTGGAATTGTTCCTGATCAACGAAGAAGATTGAAACACGAACTCGGCCTACTTGGACGCGACTTTTTTGCCACGTCTCAGTCGTTCATGGATGAGTACCGCGGACTTTTCAACGGCGAAGTGTATGCCACCCGTCGTATTGATGCAGACCGTTTCCCTGTACTTTTACCAAATTTTTTTTTCAAATTTTCTTAAAATTAAGAGCGGCCAATCGACAGTTGTTCTTTCCTGCACAAATGTTGCTGGTGTTCTCACAGAGCGTGTGAAACGGCTTCGGGCCAGCAACAAATTGCGTGTTCTTCCTGGCAATGCGCTCAAATTGTGTCTCGCTGGTGATTTTGGTGGCAATTTCATGAAACTGGGCTTCCTAATTGGAAATGTGGCAACCCCTGGGGCAGCTTCAAATTTTACTTTGCTTGGGTGCTACAGGGGTAATTTCTGAGCAAGCCAATTGTTAACATTTACATGTGCATTTTATAGGTGCAGAAACAAGTGCAGGCATTCGCGTTGCCTTTGCGGACGTGGCAAGACAATTGGCCGACATATGTGAAATTGATGGCCTTTCGACCCAATTTTTCCTCACCGGCGACCTGATGTTCATCTCAAAAATCTTTGGGCACCGTGGAGCAGCCAGTGCCAATCCTTGTTTTTGCTGTGAAGCAAAAAATTTACCATCCGAGCCAGGCCGTCAACGAACACTTGAGCGCATGAGGCAACAGGCTGCTCAATTTCAAGAAGGCGTTCAAAATGGGGTAAATGTGACACAAATGAGCAAACAATGTGCAGGAATGCAATTTGAGTTTGTATTTATTTTGAATTTTTTCAAAATTTTGAATGTTTTACAGCCCATTTTTCAACATTGAGCCTTCAATGACAATTCCACCGTCGCTGCACATCGTCGCTTGTCAAGGAGTTTTTTTCGGGATTTTCAAAGAATTGAGACACCTTTGCACACGCCATGGAACTGAGTACGAGGAACAGCTGGAGATGCGGTTGCGGGCATTGGGGGCTTACAAAAATGCGTGGTACCAGGAATACAGCGGGTACCATGTGCGGTCAGTTCGAAAATTGCTTTTTTGTTAAATATCGAGAATTTTTAGGAACATTTTACGCGGTGGCGGACCTATGCATGTTACCGAGTTTTTGCCACAATCACCACGCCGCGACAATATTTTGATGGCTCTTGAACTCTTGGCAAAACTCCAATCATTTGCCGTCGCCGATTTGCTTTCTGCTGATCAAATCGCTGATTTCCGCGCCACTGCTGATCAATTCCGTGTTCACATGTTGGAGCACTTTCGTCGGCACTGTTCGACTTCAAAATTTCATCATTTGGTCCACCATGCCCCTGAATTTGCTGAAAACCATGGATTTTGGGGCCTTCTCAGTGAGCAGCCTGTGGAGAAATTTCACGCGTTGTTCAATGACGATCTCGCGCGCAAAGCAAACACCAAAGATCTCCACGATATTTTGATGTTCTGTGCTAGAGAATCTGCCATTCGAAACGCCATTTTTGATTCAAATGAACTCTGATCAGTCTTTTGTAGTTTTTTTTATAAGTTTATTATACTTTTTGTTGTTATTTTTCATACATTTTTCAATTTTTTATATTTAATAAATAATTTGCCCTCACATTACAATAAATGTTTAGTTTTGCTGTAAAAAACTATGTTTTCTAATGAGTTTTTACGATTTTAAAACATTTGATCAGATCAAAAATATAATTTGATTTTCAATTTGAGTGTGTTGGCGTTTTGTTTTACGCCAATTATTTTTTGGCAATTTTTTTCGTTTTTTACCGTCCATGGTGGTTTCGTAAATTATTTAGTAATTTAATTGTAAAATAAATAAATAAGTTTTTTCTAGGATAATTTACATGCAGAATAGAATCTGACATTTTTGTATAATATACAAATTATTACGGAATTAAAATTAACGAAATAAATGAAATTGAAATGGAATAATATATCCAAAAATCAATGAACATTGATATTTTAAAGATCCCCAATATTGTATCCCAAGTGATGGCGCATTTCTCGATCCTTTTCCAGCTTCAAAAGCTCTATTTCAAGCTTATGCTTCTCAATTGCCAAATCCAGTTTGGCACTTTCTTTCAAACACTTTAATCTGTAAATCGCGTGCAGTTTTGTTGATGATTATGTTGGAAATATTTCCACAATTTTCTTTTTTTGGCAGACATGTAATCAGCAGCAGCAGAAGCAGTAGAAAAGTTTCGTATTTTGCTACTGATCACGCCGCCCGAGTGATGACGAATCGGTGTCAAGTCTGTAAATGATGGCGGAACAGCAGAAGAAGTTGTTGCAGTAGCAGAATAAGTCTCCGATCTAGAGCAAAAGCTTGAGTCGAGAATTGCAGTAGATGATTTGGGGCGTTCCCCTATGGCCAATTAATAAATTAGAAAAATGGCAATATTGAGATAGTTCAATGGGGTTTTCGCCAATGATGCCAATAATTCGCGTGTCCTCCGCCATAAATTGATCAAAAATATCAAAAAAAGGCTTCCGCTCAGTCGGTCTCCCACTACCAGTTGGTGGCATTTTTGTTTCAGCAATGAAGTTTTTGTACTGCTTCAGCATGTTTCTGTAGCGTTGCTTAATTTGCTCCTGATCACGCACTGATCGAGCGTCCTAAATTTATCCATAGAATATTACTTAAGTTTAGCTCTTTTTTTTCTTACAACGGCATTCACTGCTTGTGTGACTTCCTCCCACGCATTTTCTTTTCCTTTGGTGTTAAAGTTGCCGAAAAACTTCCTTCAATTATGGATTTTAGAGCAAAATAAGCCGAGATTAACGCGTTGTCTTCTTGGGGACTAAAGAGAATTCCCCTTTCCGATCACTCTCATCCATTTGGATCTGCATTTTTGGCTTAATTCATTTTTTCCATTATTTATTTGTTTCTCTTTTCTCCGTTTTTGGCATTTCCTATGTTGTAATTTCCCTGGCCCTTCTGTTCCTCACTCACTCATAAAAGTGACCCCTTCGTCCAATCCATCGGAAAATATTCTTCAAAACAATTTTGTGTAATCCCATCTGTTTGGCCCCTCCCATTTTGTCATTGGTATTTAAGTCTTTTTGTATGGAAACATATCCACTTCAACTCCAGGTAAAAGGCCTAGGATATCGTTAGACAATAAACAAAGCAATCCCTTCAGTCGGCTTCAATCAAATGCCTTACGATTCTTTCCCAAAAAGAAGTCGAATTGGAATATGTTTATTGGATGCTGAAAGCACTCCCAATAAATTCCAAAAGCAGCTTTAATAAAATTTAAATCAATTGAAGGGGGCCCGCAGAGACGTAATTTCAAATTACAAACAAACAAATATCTGCTCAGGCGTCGCCAATTGTTATGCCGTTGAGTGGCAAACAAATAAATCAATATTTATGGAGCAAAAAAAGAAAAACAAAATTGGGGAAAATGATGCGAATGAGACAAATGACGAGGGAAGGTCAAAAAGCGGGCTATTTATGGACGGAGGGAGAGACAGAGATAAGGGGGACGAGGGAAACATACAAAATAAATAAAGTGAGGCGGACATTTGGGTACCGGCCTAACAGTTTCATAGTATTTTAAGATTTTACCCGGGATTGTCAATTGATTGGACTCATAAAGGTGCTGGGACGTTAGTCAAAACCATCAAATGGAAAATTTTTGACAGAAAATTATTCATAATTTCGCATAAAATGGATCAAATTTTATAATCTAGATATTTTTCGATAGCCCTAAGTGTTTTCTACTATCTTGCAACATTTTTTAAAAATTCTTTAAGTTTAAAAAAAGTTATGACCTGAGAAGCTCAAAAACCCATTTTTTTTGAACATTTTCAGTCATAACTTTCTTGAAACTTAACGAAACTTTTTGAAATTTTGTAAGCTAATAGAAAACACTTAGGCCTATCTAATGATATCAAGAATTAAAAATTTAGTTGCTTTTGAGCAAAGTTATATCAAAAAATATTTTCATTTGATGGTTTTTGACTAACGTCATAGCACCCTCATAAACCGCACTAGAGCCAAAGAGGTGGGCTCTTTACTCCATTAAGAAACCCACGCACAGAAAAAGAAGAAAATTATAATGCTGCACACTCCCAAACTCGGGTGGCCATTAAACAATGTTTTGGCATTTTTAAAAACCCTTGCAGATGCATGATTTATAAATGCAGATTATCGCCCGGTATTTTGTTAGTTAAATAGCATTGCTAAAAATAACTTTTAAGAAAACATATTTCACTGTGAAAAACCGTTTAACCATTAATAAAAATTAAGTAGTGGCCGAAATAACATAATTACATTCCCCATTGACCATTTTAAAAATCATTTCAATTTAAAATTTGGAAACGAAAAAAGCAAAAAAGTATTGGAGATGAGATTTGCATTGAATAAAAGGAAACCATATGACAAAATCCTAAATTTGTGCTGTGATGTTAGTTATTAAATGACTAAACAAATACAAATTGGGATTTTCATGAATTTTTTGTTTGATTTAGTTTAAAAGTTGCATAAAATCGAGGCAAATGAAATGCCATGTGAGGTGTGACGAAGGTCAATCTGTGATATCACCTTCTATTTAAACCCGAATTAAAACAAATAAAATTATCCGCTAATTAATTATTTTGAATTGAGATTTATTAAAACCTAATTAATTTTTTTCTACTCGAATTTCTTTTATGGCATTTGCCATTTCAAGTTTAAGCGCTTTAATTTCGCTCGCTTTATTGGGTAAGCTTTTAGTATAATTAAACCATTACTTATTTCATTAAAAATAAGATTGAGCAAATAAAATTGTAATCGAAGTAAAAAACTTTTATAGCAGCACCACAAAACTCGTACCAACAGAAACCTAACGATGAACCGAAGGTCTTTAATGATATCCAAAACGGGGTAATCTTTTATTTTCAATTTTTAATAATTTTGTTGAAATTTAGTGTGATTTGATAAATTGTACCGATGGTCGAACCTGCGGCATTCGAGTTGGGCTCGCAAAGTTTGGCAACAGAAATTTTGAGAAATTTGATTTTCCAAAATGTATAACAAATGAAACGGAACTAAACATGAACACGGACAACGATGGAAATGCGCACATTGTTCCTAATGGACCAGGGGTAATAATAATTAAAAATTTAAAAATATTATTTATTCATTTGTTTATCATTCATTTTAGTGCCAAATGATACAATGTTCTGTTGGCTACCAATGTCAAGTTCGAATTTCAATTTCCAAGCTTGGCAATTTGCCATATGCTCAGTCAATTGGAAGTACGATGGGAATGGATTTCGTAATGAATTTTTAAAACTGTTCTTTTCAGCCTTCCCGCAATGCGTGGGGCCTAATGTAAGCTTCAACTCATCAAGTTCAACTATCGAGAATGGCCCAGGGGTAAAAGATTCAAGCATTCATTACTAATTAATTTATTTTTGCAGTGTGACCAACTTCCGACGAAATGTGACGAAGGCACAAAATGCGTAACTGCCGTCGGAATTGCGAAATATGGCAATTTGCCATGGTCGCAAGTAAAGAATTCGATTATTTTTTTGTTTTTTGATCGCTTATTATAGTTTTTCTGGCCCTTTTGTACATGAAACGATGAAAAGCGCTGCAACTGTTTTATATTCAGAGGAGCCAAAAAACGACGGAAAATTTATTTTTACCTAATTTAACAACTCTTGTGAGTAAATTTGTGATTTAAAATGTATTGTGATTTATGATTTTTTGGTAAACTAAAATTCATTTTGAAATTGAAAAATAATTAATTTTGTCGGCGGATGTTTTTGCCAACTCTAATATTGACTTGGATAGATGGAAAAAATAAATATCCGTTGTCCGTCTCTATTTTATATACTGACAAATGAATATTTAGCATTAAATTCAAATAATCATTCAAAGTGATTTCGTCAGTATGGGATTTCATCAGTGATAATAATTATTTTTTTACAAAAAACTTTTAATATATCATAAATTAAAAATAATTTAAATATTATTAACTAAAGGCGCTAGCCATTATCATTCTACATAAATTAACCTCGAAATTTCGCTAATTTTTATTTCTCGCCCTTCTGTACATGAAACGATGAAAAGCGCTGATTTTTTAATGGCCGCTTTTCAAGTGTTTTGTATTTGGATGACCCTAAACAGCGATTGAAGAAAATTTGTTCATATTCTTTCATAAATTTCCGATTTATTTGGTAAAATAAGATAAAGTAATTTTGTAACTTTTTTGGATTTTGATAGCAATTGACAAAATTTTAAAGGACTTATGAACAAGATATTCTAATTATTTTATTATTGAGTATTTTTTACGGAAATTTTTGGAAATCCTCAAAAAAATCCAAAATTTCGGCAAATATTTTTGTACATATTTTCATTTTTTTACATATTTTGAAAATTTATAAAGAAAAAATAAGTTTGAATAATAAAAATTTTATTTACATATTTGGGGTTTTTTTGTACATATTTTGGGATTTTTCTTACATATTTATGTACATATTTGGACCACTAGGCGCAAAAATCAATTATCTGACTTCTCCTATGATTATTTTATCAATAAATCATTGTCAATTTAATTTGATTGTTATCAAAGTTTCAATCCCATTTTAAAAATGAATCCAATTATAGAAAAAAAAATATTAATTTTAGGCGATGGACAAAAAGTGCAAAATTTGCTAACTTCTTGAATAAATTAATCATAACTTTTCTCAGACGCAACCCCAAGCAAGCTTAAGCCTAAAGATAGCCTAGGCCTTTTACCTGGAGTTGAAGCGGATATGTTTCCATACAAATATTTCCATATTTTTCTAGTGTGAGTGCATTTTTTAATTTTAGTCCATTTGTAATCGAAACTTTATGAATTTTTGTGTAAGTGGGTTATATTGAAAATGAAAACTCGGGCAGTTTGGGCACATAACTATTTTTGGAATGCGATTTTTAGCCCTAGAAAGTTTAAGCTTAATTCCTGAATATTCGCAGAGGATACCTTAATTGATAATAAGTAATTTGTTTTTCCAATAAAGGATTGCTTTTTGTTTTCTAAATGGCGCAGCAATTGCCATATTGAGTCGATATCACAAAAGTTGGCCATAAATATCAAATTTTAAATATAGAGAAGACTTAGTATACAAAATAATTCAATAAATTATATTTTAGGGAAAGGGTGGCCAATTTAAAATGGCACACGCGAAATTTCATGGCCAAAATCATTCACGTAAAGAAACATTCACAAAAAAATCTTCCCCTATTTATTTGTGGCAAAAAATCAGAAAAATTACATATTCATTCCGAAGGTCATCGAATTAGCATAAAAATAAGGACAAATCTTCGAATAAGGACATATTTGTGAACCCTGTGTTATGCGACCACTAATAGAGATAAACTGAGTCATAAAAGCCGAATCCTGCGGAAATGCCGGCTTCGTTCACATGCGAAAGTTTTGTGCGGAAGTGGTACCCCTGCTGGACATTGTGCAGCACTCGGCCTGCTTTCAAATCGCCGATCAAAAAGCCGTAAACGCCGAGTTCGGGGATCACTTCCTCCAATCTCGCCGCCTCATAGGGTCTAAGCACGTAATTCTAAAGAAAGGCCAGTTTAAAATTGGTTAAGAATTTTGTTGTAAGAACCCGGTTAACTTGATCTCTCTCCATTCCGCGTAAAATTAAAATGAATTATTGGGACAATTAAAATACGGCAAATTTTTAAAGGCGTAATTGAGCACTGTCATCATAAAAGAAATGAATTAATTTGTTAAATGATGGATTTGTTTGGTATCATAAAAATTCAATAATTTCAGGCACAATTAGAGAAGTGTTGAGCAATTTCTAATAGTTATCCCTATTTTATAATTTTACCTTCACAACCATTGGGCGCAGTTTCTGCATCAAAATGTGCGCACCTCGTTCAGTTTGCGTGAATTCTTTCAGCTTTTCCACCAATTTATCGTCATAATAATTATGTCCTCCGCATTCCCTGTTCGGCTTCAGCACATAATTGCCCGGATTTTCAATGGCATCCTAAAAAGCAGTTTTTTATTCAAAAAAATGATTAAAGGGCCGAAACTCATTAGAAATTTGACCAATTTTTAATGAAAACGAAAAATGGTTAAATTAAACGAAAAAAAATATTAATTGTATGAATGCCTTCACATACAAAAATAATTTCGATGGGTCTAAGACAGGAAAAAAGGAGTGAATTATTTGTTGACCTGATAACAATTTCAGAATTATTATTAAAATTAAATTTGAATAATTCAAAATATATTCCAAATCGACTCATTAAGCAGATGTTTTTTACTTCAATTAGCTTTTCCGTGTCGTCGTCCTCATTCTCCAGGCCCCAAATTTTGGCAAAAGTCGCTCTGATTTGTGCCACCGTTGCCGCGTCGCTAGGCTCCGGGAAGAAACGTTCAATGGCACCCGGCATGGCGAGCATCTCGAATTTTAAAATAATCGATTTTTAGGTTTTTACATTTTTTGAAGCCTAACATTTTTCCTATTTCAAATTTATTTTCTTCAATTGGTCAATTTGTTTTTTAAGTTCAGTTCAAAAATAGCACCTGCTGCACTTTCTTAGAGCTGCTAATTGCCACAGCCAAGGAAGGTGCTTTCTGTGAATAAACAAATTTCATAAACAAATTTTTATTATGTTTTACAATTGCCGTGGACAGTTCAATGATTTGTCGGAATTCCATGCCGAGGTCGTCAAATTTGCACCCAGGCAGACTGTCCCGAATAAACAATGGCAACTTTTCGACCGTCCAGACGAAGCGAAAAGTCCTCCGGGTCCAATTGCAATCTTAATTGGAAAAAACAACGTAATCTTTTGCTAATCTATAAATTTATAATAGCCATTTTCACCGTTGTGCCAAAAAAATAATAAAAATAAAAAATAATTTATTTTATTTTGGTATAGATTAATAAAATTGTATTGAACATTTATACCTGGTTCTATTTCCGTATTTAAAATTTGCTCAGTTTCTTATAAAAATTTAAGGCAAAATTAATGTATGTTTAAACGTTTAAAAGAATTTTTTAACCTATTTTTCACAATTTTGTGTGATTTTAAAGATGCTTTTCTGCCACCTTTTCGTGCTGTTCTCTCTTTCCGAATAATCGGCCAACGAATAAATTTCGACGTCCATTTTGCCGCTCGATTTCTTTTCCAGTTCCTCCGCAATGTATCGCAAGTCGTATTGGAATGGGTCGTTGCTGTATATCAGACAAACCATTATTGCTTTTGGGTCATCGAATTTGCGCCTAAATAAATTTAAAAAATGAAATTTTGAAAAGTGCAAGAATCAGAATTGCCGCCGACAACAGCAGCAAGGTTTTAGATTCAAAAAATTGAAATGTGTTTTTAGGTACTAATAATTCCGCTCTAATTCGAAATTTGGGTGTTTTTAACAATTTGAAAAAACAATAAGTAAAGATCGAAAAATCCATTTAAAATATGTTCATAATAATTTCACTAGAGCGTTGCTTACTTTTAACTTTTAAATTCCTTCACTTGTCAGTAAAACCAAATGGTTAGAATTAAAATTGTTAATTAATTTTGGAGAGGGAACAACGGAAAAGTGCCTAATTTAGCATTAAGAAAAAGTTCGAAAAAGTTAGTGAACTGATGACGATATTGTGTCAACGGATCCACTCGTAAAAAAGCTACAGACAAAAGACCACAAGGACAAAAGGCGCTCAATTTTTTAATAACGATTTAGAATTCAAAAAGCCCATTAATGAAGGATAAGAAATTGCACAAAAAGCACATTCTTACCATGCCATGTAAAATGTGTCGATCAAAGCAGCGTCCGGCTTGTTGTCCGGGATGTTCGCTGTCGTTGCGTCCATTCCGGTGGCCTTTTTGAGCATTCGCCGGTGAAATTCGGTGGTCCGTCGCTTGAGCCCAGTTGCTCCGATGGCACCAGTGTTGACTTCGACCTAAAAGCCAAAATAAAAAATGCATATAAAAATATGAGTCAATTAATTAATTTAAATTAATGTCGCTGATTTTATAAAATAAATAAATGAATAACAATAAAAAAGACTAAACGAAAGAAAATGTTAGAATTTGCTTTTTCACCTGTTTTGGCTCATATTTGACTTCGTTTGTTTCATTGTTCTCCACAACATCTAATAAATAGTCCTGAAGAAGGAATGTTATGTTTCATTTTTAAGAAATAGGTTTTGTATATTTTTAAAGCATCTTTTATTCGTCAAAATTATTATGAACCGTGAAAATTGAAATTTATTTTTGCAAATATTAGTAAAAATAAAATTGAGTAAATATTTTTCGCAAAACATTAAAACATTTTTAAAATTACAACTTACTTTATTATTCCAATGCGAAAGAATAATTGAAGCACTATTTTATCATTTTTTATACTTAAACATCTCTCATTAAAAATATTTGGTATTTAAATTCAGTTTCTAAAAATATTTGCCATAAATAGATTATTTTATTCCATTTTTGTATTATATTTCTTATATTTTTTCTGCCCACCGCTCTCTGCAGCATCACAGTGATCGGTTGCCGAATTCCCTCCTCGTGGACTTTCTTCAAAATGTCCACCAATTTGGCAATATGCTCGTCCCCTTTGATCACATCTTTGTAGGCATTCATCAAAAATTCATAGTCACGCGCAACGCGAAAATAAAGCAAATTCATCGCCTAATTAAATTCAAGATAAATTAAATTATATTAATTTTGTTTTGCTCCGAATTTAAATCCAATTTATTAATGATCAATCATATCATTTAAATATTAAAATTTATTTCGTCACCTTTTGTGCTTTCAGCGCTTGTTCAAAAGCGTCGCGTGGGAATGGCGACGGAAACAAAGTCAATGGAGGAAATAGGGCAGCATCGCCTCTTAAAAATCATTTCAATTAGAATTTAAAATGCTAATTTGGATTTTCGTCCACCTGTTGCCCTCATCCTCCTTTCGCCTTAAAATCAGTGCATTGTTGTGGCACCATTCTATGGCATACTGTGCCATCCTTTTAAGTTCAAATGCGCCTAAAAATAATTTAAAACAAGTGATAAACTGTTGATTATTAATTAAAATATGTTTAAGTTATTCATTATTTTAATTTAATCTAAGCATATTATAAATTAATTCAATTTTTGAAAGTTGTGCAAACCAATGGCCAAAAGTTGGTCTTTGGCTTCATTATCATCTTCATTTGGCTGAGTGGCATCGGCAAAATTGACACAGCAAATCACAAACAACACCACCAATAATGCGCTACCAAATGCAAAATTAAATTTCGCCATTAGAATTTTTTAATTAGGAAGGATTTTATAAATTGGATTTTTTGTTGAAAAATTATAAATCTTGTCCAGTTTAAATAGGAAAATTAGGCGGAAATGCACAACATTGAGATATTTTATCAAGCCGGAAGCACCGAATTGTTTGGCTTTTTATTGGGAAACGGATATTCAAAAAACTCGGAGAAAATAATATTGGAAATAATATTTTTATATAAATTTGTCGCCTCAATTAATAAACATCCGAAAAGAATGAGCAAACAACCCATGAGAATATATTGCATATTTCACGTGAGCATGCAATTTTTTCTCAAAAAATAAATCCAAATAACCAAAAGCCCATTTCTATAATTTTTATTGAGTATTTTGAAAAAAAAGCTGGAAAATCCTGGTTCAAGTCAAAGACCAGGGTAAAGAGCGGGACGGGAACGGGATTCACGGCTTTTTCCCGTTCCCGTAAAAATCCCGTCAATTTTAACGGGAATCCCGCCGGGAAACGGGAAAACTTTTTTTTATAAAAAAAGAATTTTCTAAATTATTTGTTTAAAAAAAGGAGGTACCACCAACCTTTTCAATGGTACCGCAAAAATTGGTTCTGATTCCCAAAATTTATGTAATTTTTTTAATAAAATTTATCTATTTTCGTTAAACTGCCTATTATTTTTAATTCAAAAACATTCGATGCCGAAAATTTTTTTGAGAATTTTTATTGGTTTTTAACGACAATCTTACATTTTTTGCTTTTAAATCGTTTTTTTGTTGCGCAGTTGTTTCCAAAAAGCTTTTGGGAACATTGTGTGGGAGGGAGGGGGCGTCCGGCGGTGCGTGGTGCGATTTTTGGGGATTTGCAACTTGGGGACCCGACATTTGGAGACCCGACTTTTAGGGACCCGACATTTGGGGACCGAACGACATTTGGGGATCCGACCCTTAGGGAACCCGACATTTGGGGATTTTAATAAAACAAAAAATATTTAAAAATTAGACAAATTTACGTCTTCTTTAGCCAGAGTTAATTCCATTGCAAGAAAAGACAAAATAATATTTTTTAAATACCTAACTCTGTTTCCGGACTGAGATTTGCTTTGCAAGTGAGTCACATAACAATTAATTTGTTAAAAAATTAATTTAAAGCACCGCACAAAGTCACTCGAAAGATAAGAAAGAGAAAAGATGATTTCGGCATTTGTTGTACGCAATTAGACAGCAAAACCGTCTGGAACTTTTTGAATGTCCTTGAAGAACGTCTGTTCCCATTGGCCCTTGGAAAAGGCGTTTTAAAAAATATTATTATATTTTTTCTTGCAATAGAATTAACTGGCTAAAGCAGACGTAAATTTGTCAGATTTTGAACATAAAATTAAATTTTTTAATAATTTTTTTGTTTTATTAAAATCCCCAAATGTCGGGTCCCTAAAAGTCGGGTCCCCAAATGTCGGGACAATTCGAATGGTTCTGACGTTCTAACGACCTTCAGTGGAGGTCATTTGCTCTCACCTCCTTTGTATGAGCACAAATTCGGCAGTGTTGATGAATTTTCATGCAATCTTTCAGCATATTTGGCCAGAAATACTGTTCTGCCAATTGAAGAAAGATTTTCTTGGTGTCGCACAAAGGGGATGGACAACGACCGGGAGGGGGGGTGACCACGAGGGGGCAGCGAAAGAGCCAAAAAAGGGCGGCGAACGGAGAGACGTGTGGGCGAGAGACTGGCCAAACGATTGGGGGAAAACGAGCGAGTAGACGGTTAGAAAAGTGCGCTTTATTCCAATGCAGAACAGTCAAAGGAAAATGGTGAAGTGAAGAACAGGAGGAGTGAGAAGCATTTAAATAGGATCGAAAATGGGGGAACAAAGACCGAAATGATGATTAATACAGAAAAATGGACAGAATTTTTAGGAAACATTTAACATATAATTTTCAACAGAAGGAATTAATCACCGGCCAAAGGCCAATCCAATCACATTGTTTGTCCTTTTCATTTTGTCTTTTTGGTCTTTCTTTCGTTGCATTTGGCAACACTTGGCACTCATGTGCCCTGCGTATTTTCCTTCATGTCGTTGCGTCACCAAATTTCCACGAAATTCGGATGGGACGAAAAGTCGCAATTTGCCATTATCTTCACATAAATAAAGCAGTCCGTCGAGCAGCGTGTATTTGTGGCACGTTTCCTTCAAATTTTGCGCCTGTCTTGGATCGTTCGGGAAAATTTTCTTCTTCAAAAATTCATATATGTGCTTCATTTCACTTTCTTCGGAGGCATGGCTCCATGCTTCTCTTTTCTCCACAATTGATGCTTCAACTTCTTCCGCTGTCAATACTTTTATCATTCCAATTAATGCTTTGTCCTCCTCCAGTGGCGGTTCGGCGATTCCTTCATTGTTTGGTTGAAATGAGCGCGATAAAAGGTCTGCAATCACATTCATTTTTCCTGGCTGGTATTCTACTTTCAACATAAATCTCGAATTCAATTACATGAGCCATTTGTCGACTCGCGCATTTCCAGTCTCCACCTTGCTTTTGAACATGGGCACAAGAGATTTGTGATCCGTGAGGACTCTCGTCGGCAGCATTGTTATAAACTGAGCAAATTTCTTTGCTCCGAATCTCACTGCTAACGCTTCTAATTCAGTTGCGGCATAACGGCTCTCATATTTACTGCATTGTCGAGAAGCGAAATAAATTGGTCTCAATTTCATCTCATCGTCGTGCTGACATAAAATAGCCGAAATTCCAACTTTGCTGGCATCGGTCATCATGATAAAGCAACGCGATGGGTCATTTTACGCTTTTTCAAAGTTGGGGAAGTACAAAATTACGTCTTTCAGGACTTTTTCTTTTAGGCTTTTTATTGCCTCTTTTTCCACTTCACCAATGGAAAATTTGACATTTTCCTGCAGGAGTTTAAAAAGTGGTGCTGCAATGGTACCAAAGGAATAGATGAACTTCCTATAGTACGTGAAGAAGCCCAAAAGAGAATGCAATTCCTTTCGAGTTTGAGGAATTGGGAGGTTTGTAATTGGCTGCACTTTTTCGACGTCCATTTTTATTCCTTCTCGAGTTAGAATATGCCCGAGAAATGGCAATTCGTTGGCACAGAAATGGCTTTTTGAAAGCTTCAATTTAAGCTCTGCCTCACGAATTCGCTCAAAAACCAGTGCCAAGTGCTGCAGATGAGTTTCGTATGAATCAGAGGCGATTAATACGTCGTCAATATAGACAAAGACGAAATCATTTATGTACCCATCGAAGAGATGGTTCATGAATCGCTGAAAGGTTGCTACAGCATTGCCCAGTCCAAATGGCATAACTGTAAATTCATGTAGCCCAAATTCAGTGACAAATGCCGTCTTTTCAACGGAATCTTCATCCATTCGAATTTGCCAATAACCCGTCATGAAATCGAGGGTCGTAAAAAAATTCCGGCCTCCAAGCATTAGAAGTGTGTTGTCGATGTTTGGTAAAGGAAAACTGTCTTTTCTGGTGACCGCGTTTATGGCCCTGAAGTCGACACAAAATCTCAACGTTCCGTCGCGTTTTGGCACGAGAACGATCGGGCTTGACCATGGCGAATGGGATGGGCGGATCACACCTCGTTGCAAATAGTCTTGTAACATGGCCGCGACTTTCTCCCTGTAGGCATATGGCACAAAACGCATCTTACAGCGAATTGGTTCCGCCTCTCCCGTGTCGATTTGATGTTTGATCAGATTGGTTTTGTCAATTCTGCATCACTAATCGCAAAAATACTTTCATATTGCATCAGCAATTTTAAAATATCATCTGCCTCCTTCTTTTCCAATGCATTCTTTTCCACCCATTCGTGCCAAATTTTTTGAATCGCCGCAGTTTTGTCTGCCCTCCGCACTTCAATTTTTCCAAACAATGCTTTTGGCGTTGTTAAAAAGTCTTCCGCATCGCAAACTTCTTCAATTAATTGGGCCGTGCCAAATTTTTTTCCTCCTTCCAGCGTTACTGATGCATTTGAAAAATTTATAATTGGCACCACGACTTTGTTGTTGCGGCCAATCGGGATCGTTGGCTCCAAACGAATTTGATCGTTTTCTTGATCAGATGACAATAAAACTTCTTTCCCTTCATATTGATGGGGCACGCCACATTCGATGACTTTCGTGGCCCGTGGTTCCAACACCGTTTTGTAGATCACAGTGAGCGAATCGATTCTGTTTTGATTCACTCTTTCAAAATCAATTATATTGTCGCTGATGACATCGTACATCTTAAAGCCCAATTAATTCAGCGCATTGGTGCCGAAAAGAAGGTCAAATCCAATCGACGTTTTGGCGATATGCATCGCGACTTTGACATCGCTCGAATTCTCATGCCGTTTTATCGGCAGACAAATAACTCCTAAGCATTCCAAAGGATTGCCATTCGCGTCGGAAATGCGATTTTCCGCTTTCAAAACACTCAAATTCCGAACGTCCAATTTTATGACCTTACCAAATTGTAGAGGAATTTTGCCTCAATTACAGAAATTTGTGCGCCTCCGTCGAGCATTGCCTTCGTCTTCGTTCCAAAAACTTCAACCAAAACTGCCATTACTTTTCCGACTTTTGAAAAAGTCGAATTTTTGTTTCCGTCGCGTATTTCTTTATTTCGTCAAAAAATTCTTCCAGGTCATGCTTCCCAGGACAAAGTGACGAAAGTGATCATTTTGCTGGGAAGATACAATTCAAAGGACATAATAAAAGAAAACCAGGACAAAGTGACGAAAGTGATCATTTTGCTGGGAAGATACAATTCAAAGGACATAATAAAAGAAAACCAGGACAAAGTGACGAAAGTGATCATTTTGCTGGGAAGATACAATTCAAAGGACATAATAAAGAAACCCAGGACAAAGTGACGAAAGTGATCATTTTGCTGGGAAGATACAATTCAAAGGACATAATAAAAGAAAACCAGGACAAAGTGACGAAAGTGATCATTTTGCTGGGAAGATACAATTCAAAGGACATAATAAAAGAAAACCAGGACAAAGTGACGAAAGTGATCATTTTGCTGGGAAGATACAATTCAAAGGACATAATAAAAGAAAACCAGGACAAAGTGACGAAAGTGATCATTTTGCTGGGAAGATACAATTCAAAGGACATAATAAAAGAAACCAGGACAAAGTGACGAAAGTGATCATTTTGCTGGGAAGATACAATTCAAAGGACATAATAAAAGAAACCAGGACAAAGTGACGAAAGTGATCATTTTGCTGGGAAGATACAATTCAAAGGACATAATAAAAGAAAACCAGGACAAAGTGACGAAAGTGATCATTTTGCTGGGAAGATACAATTCAAAGGACATAATAAAAGAAAACCAGGACAAAGTGACGAAAGTGATCATTTTGCTGGGAAGATACAATTCAAAGGACATAATAAAAGAAAACCAGGACAAAGTGACGAAAGTGATCATTTTGCTGGGAAGATACAATTCAAAGGACATAATAAAAGAAAACCAGGACAAAGTGACGAAAGTGATCATTTTGCTGGGAAGATACAATTCAAAGGACATAATAAAAGAAAACCAGGACAAAGTGACGAAAGTGATCATTTTGCTGGGAAGATACAATTCAAAGGACATAATAAAAGAAAACCAGGACAAAGTGACGAAAGTGATCATTTTGCTGGGAAGATACAATTCAAAGGACATAATAAAAGAAAACCAGGACAAAGTGACGAAAGTGATCATTTTGCTGGGAAGATACAATTCAAAGGACATAATAAAAGAAAACCAGGACAAAGTGACGAAAGTGATCATTTTGCTGGGAAGATACAATTCAAAGGACATAATAAAAGAAACCAGGACAAAGTGACGAAAGTGATCATTTTGCTGGGAAGATACAATTCAAAGGACATAATAAAAGAAAACCAGGACAAAGTGACGAAAGTGATCATTTTGCTGGGAAGATACAATTCAAAGGACATAATAAAAGAAAACCAGGACAAAGTGACGAAAGTGATCATTTTGCTGGGAAGATACAATTCAAAGGACATAATAAAAGAAAACCAGGACAAAGTGACGAAAGTGATCATTTTGCTGGGAAGATACAATTCAAAGGACATAATAAAAGAAAACCAGGACAAAGTGACGAAAGTGATCATTTTGCTGGGAAGATACAATTCAAAGGACATAATAAAAGAAACCAGGACAAAGTGACGAAAGTGATCATTTTGCTGGGAAGATACAATTCAAAGGACATAATAAAAGAAAACCAGGACAAAGTGACGAAAGTGATCATTTTGCTGGGAAGATACAATTCAAAGGACATAATAAAAGAAAACCAGGACAAAGTGACGAAAGTGATCATTTTGCTGGGAAGATACAATTCAAAGGACATAATAAAAAAACCAGGACAAAGTGACGAAAGTGATCATTTTGCTGGGAAGATACAATTCAAAGGACATAATAAAAGAAAACCAGGACAAAGTGACGAAAGTGATCATTTTGCTGGGAAGATACAATTCAAAGGACATAATAAGAAAACCAGGACAAAGTGACGAAAGTGATCATTTTGCTGGGAAGATACAATTCAAAGGACATAATAAAAGAAAACCAGGACAAAGTGACGAAAGTGATCATTTTGCTGGGAAGATACAATTCAAAGGACATAATAAAAGAAACCAGGACAAAGTGACGAAAGTGATCATTTTGCTGGGAAGATACAATTCAAAGGACATAATAAAAGAAACCAGGACAAAGTGACGAAAGTGATCATTTTGCTGGGAAGATACAATTCAAAGGACATAATAAAAGAAAACCAGGACAAAGTGACGAAAGTGATCATTTTGCTGGGAAGATACAATTCAAAGGACATAATAAAAGAAAACCAGGACAAAGTGACGAAAGTGATCATTTTGCTGGGAAGATACAATTCAAAGGACATAATAAAAGAAAACTAGGACAAAGTGACGAAAGTGATCATTTTGCTGGGAAGATACAATTCAAAGGA
>CP049709.1:18594843-18624693 GCA_004148225.2 Heterodera glycines | reverse complement strand
ATGGATGGGAATTGTTCTTACGGTATCCTCCCAAGAAGAAGCTGATGACCGACAGATTTTGGAAGCCAATTTACGTGCGGATGAGTGGCAATATGCTGGCGATGTTCACCAACAGAGAGGAGACGAGGCCGGCGCAGGAAATACTCATTCAGGCAAATGGCAATTAAAGAAGCAATTAGTGCTAATTGGTTAACGACCAATGAATCTATTTGTTGTGTTTGTTCACTGATCACTTCCGTTGTGCCCAAATTCAGGCCAATTATTCGCTGTCGGACATTGTGCTGCAACCGTACGACGCTTTCACCAAAATTCACACCGTAAAATTGCAACACATTCTGTACAATGAGCGCAATGTTATTCGCTCCGGTCAAATCTCGCACCTCGTCGAAGGCTATTTGACCAAATATGGCCTTCCTCTTGAGCACGCGGCTCACAATCAGTGCACAGTGCTGGCTAAGTTTGGGTCATTGAACGAACGGACCATCGCCAGTTTCACCGACGCATTAGAAAATGTGCTGTTCCATTACCCGAAAAAGCGCGAGACGGCGCCGACCTACAAATATGACGAAGTGCAGGTGAAAAAAAGAGAGAGGAGAACGATGCGAGAGTGAAAGAGCAATAGTCGAGAATGGGTATGCTGGTCAAGAGTTTACGACGGAAAAAATTGGCACTTTGAAATGGGAGGGACAGAGAATAATTAGTCGGCAATGGACATTTAGTACTTTGAATATTGACACATTTGCATTCAGATTAATTGTTACGATGAGTGCGAGGCTTCGGTTTTGATAATTTTCGGAATCATAAGTTGCTCGTTGCTCAAAATATCTTTTACTCACCCGGATCCGAACCTAACCATCCCCTCCACCCTCTGAATGTTTCTTTGGGGCAGTACGATGGCATAGTATGAGTTGGGTTTCGTCCGTGCACTTCTCCTTTTCTGGTATTTCATTTTTAAGTAAGAAAACCAAATAAAATATAAAATTATCCCGATTTTCCTTTATTTTTTAAGCTTTGTTACACTAAGATTGTCCAACCCTGAACTGAGTATGAATTTACAAAAATTAGCACAAATTTCCCGGGCCCAAAAAATAAAAATTTTCAAAATTTAAAAAAAAATTCCAACTTTCTAAAACGTAAAATAAGGTTCATATTCCGATTTCAATATTTTGGGGAGTTTTAACTGGAATTTTTCGAATTTTTCATATATAATTCAGAAATTTAAAAAATGCAATAAAAATGATTTTTTTTTGCGCGATTACATTTTTGGAGACATATTCAAAATAAATTTTCAAAAATTTTCCATCGAAATAAATCAGTTGAAATTGGCTTTATTTTGTAATTGGGCGCCATTGAATATTTAAAAAATTAAAAGTAATCTTGCTGATGATTTATTTAATATTAGGTAAATTTTAATTATTTTATTCGAGATCCAAAAAACTTTAAGAATAATGTGTATTTAAGCACAATTTAATTAAATTATGTTTTAATTTAAAAAAATAATAAAAATCATAAAAAAATCAGGTTTTTGATTTTTCACTTTTTTTGTGAGGCGCCCAAATTTGCACTTTTGTGAAGTGGCCAACCACGATTAATAAAGTATTGGTGCTAATTTTTATTTTTTCAATTAAATATTGTTTTAAAATATTTTTTTGGATTAAAATGATGGCATTAATCTCCAAAAGTTAACAAAATAATTGTTTTCACCAAATATTCATGCACTTTTTACATTACAAATATTTTAAAATTTAATAAGTATATATTTAAATGGAAAGTTTTAAATGAATTTTTTTTTTTGTATTAAAATATTGCTTTTTCTATTCACTCATTAAGTTATTTTTTTTTGATTGTTCATAATTTTTACAAAAATATTATGAATAATTTCAAAAATTCTATTAAAAATGGTTATCTGTTCTGATTATATCAAACTTTGTGAACCAATCATAATTAAGCTGGTTAGCGTAGTAATAAATTTAAAATAAATCATTCTTCATTAACTTAATTTTTGTTTAATTGTATTTCTTTCGCATAATTAATAATTAAAAATAATTCTTTGCACGGTTTTTGATTTTTAATTTTCATTTACATTTTTTATAATGTATTTTTAAAATATTGTTATTAATTATTGTTTTTAAGTATTTTTTCCGTTACTTTATGAAACTTTGTGATAATAATATATATATCAAAATACTATAGAATTTTATGAAAATGTTATTTATTTCCTTTGTTTACCTTTTGACGTTTACAGAAGCTGATGACCGACAGATTTTGGAAGCCAATTTACGTGCGGATGAGTGGCAATATGCTGGCGATGTTCACCAACAGAGAGGAGACGAGGCCGGCGCAGGAAATACTCATTCAGGCAAAGCGGAAATTAAAGAAGCAATTAGTGCTAATTGGTTTACGACCATTGAATTTATATGCTTGTTTGTTCATTGATCACTTCCGTTGTCCCAAATTCAGGCCAATTATTCGCTGTCGGAACAACGGACGGAAGAAAAGGCGGAGGAAGCGAAGCGCGGAGCAGCGGAGGAATTCGAGGCGGACTTCAGCAAATTGGACGCTGAGAACCCGGCCAAACGGTGGGCGGCCGCGTTTGAGCAGGCCACGCTTATGCCGCCGTCCGACTCGGAAGTGAATTTGGCACATAAAATGAACTCGGACGGATCGGAGGACCCATTCGACATTAGCGCCGCGTTGGAGGGCACAAAGCGCGCCACAGGGGGCGAGCCATTCGCACCAATGACAACGGTGGACGAAAATGATTAAATGCCTTTTTAAATTGGAAATTCGGCCCCTTTCAGCTCGAATCGTCCCCCTCCTTCGACCCTTTTGAGGTTATTCCCGTGGAGGAACTGATAGCGAAAGCGCGAGAAAAAGCCGAGTTGGAAAGGGCCAAACGCGAGGCCGAGCACGAGGGCGAATTTGTGGCCGAGAATCGAATAGCGCGGCCTAACGACCACTGTCCGCCTCGCACCTTTCGTCCCCAACGCCGGAAGGGGGCAGTCCCGTGTCATCCGTGGCACGGCCGGTCGGCTTCTATGACGACTTCAAAGGGGCACAGGTGAGCATTCTGCTGATGATTAATAATTGAAATTGTTTTTATAAGAATTTAATGCGTTTTCCCTCTTTTAAAAGACCGCTGATGACGAAAGTCCGTTGTTCGACGCGGACGATTCTCTTCCACTTCCCGAATTTCCGCTTCCGTTCATCGGCGATGGATGGGAATTGTTCTTACGGTATCCTCCCAAGAAGAAGCTGATGACCGACAGATTTTGGAAGCCAATTTACGTGCGGATGAGTGGCAATATGCTGGCGATGTTCACCAACAGAGAGGAGACGAGGCCGGCGCAGGAAATACTCATTCAGGCAAATGGCAATTAAAGAAGCAATTAGTGCTAATTGGTTACGACCAATGAATTATTGCTTGTTTGTTCATTGATCACTTCCGTTGTCCCAAATTCAGGCCAATTATTCGCTGTCGGACATTGTGCTGCAACCGTACGACGCTTTCACCAAAATTCACACCGTAAAATTGCAACACATTCTGTACAATGAGCGCAATGGTATTCGCTCCGGTCAAATCTCGCACCTCGTCGAAGGCTATTTGACCAAATATGGCCTTCCTCTTGAGCACGCGGCTCACAATCAGTGCACAGTGCTGGCTAAGTTTGGGTCATTGAACGAACGGACCATCGCCAGTTTCACCGACGCATTAGAAAATGTGCTGTTCCATTACCCGAAAAAGCGCGAGACGGCGCCGACCTACAAATATGACGAAGTGCAGGTGAAAAAAAGAGAGAGGAGAACGATGCGAGAGTGAAAGAGCAATAGTCGAGAATGGGTATGCTGGTCAAGAGTTTACGACGGAAAAAATTGGCACTTTGAAATGGGAGGGACAGAGAATAATTAGTCGGCAATGGACATTTAGTACTTTGAATATTGACACATTTGCATTCAGATTAATTGTTACGATGAGTGCGAGGCTTCGGTTTTGATAATTTTCGGAATCATAAGTTGCTCGTTGCTCAAAATATCTTTTACTCACCCGGATCCGAACCTAACCATCCCCTCCCCCCTCTGAATGTTTCTTTGGGGCAGTACGATGGCATAGTATGAGTTGGGTTTCGTCCGTGCACTTCTCCTTTTCTGGTATTTCATTTTTAAGTAAGAAAACCAAATAAAATATAAAATTATCACGATTTTCCTTTATTTTTTAAGCTTTGTTACACTAAGATTGTCCAACCCTGAACTGAGTATGAATTTACAAAAATTAGCACAAATTTCCCGGGCCCAAAAAATAAAAATTTTCAAAATTTAAAAAAAAATTCCAACTTTCTAAAACGTAAAATAAGGTTCATATTCCGATTTCAATATTTTGGGGAGTTTTAACTGGAATTTTTCGAATTTTTCATATATAATTCAGAAATTTAAAAAATGCAATAAAAATGATTTTTTTTTGCGCGATTACATTTTTGGAGACATATTCAAAATAAATTTTCAAAAATTTTCCATCGAAATAAATCAGTTGAAAGGCATATAATTAGAGAAAATACGGTACATAATTCCAAGCATAAATTTTGTGTGTTGCATTTAAGTCAAAATTTAATATACATAATTCCCGAGACTTTTAAACAGGGCTGCCAAGTGTCCTTTTTTCTAAGATTTGTCCTTTGTTTTGGCATTCCCTCCTTATTTTAGGCTTATTCTTGGATTTGAAATAAAATTGTAATAATTTTGATATATCGTTTTAAGCGAATTTTTAAATTTCATTTTTTCCTAAATAAGATTTCGTAAAATCTATGAAAATTTTTCTTAAATTTTCAATAAAAATTGACTCAAGATCGTAAATCTGGTCATTTGGCAGCCCTGCTTTTAAGCTTTTTTTTTTGATACCAAGAACCTATGCTTTGGCCAATTAAGAAAAAAGTTATAGTTCATAAGATTGAGAATGATTATATATTGGACGTGTAAATTGGGAATGAGCCAAAATTATTGTATGAAGCGTAACTAAAACGAGTCGGGCACTTTGCCGCCAATCATTTCGCGATTGCAAAATGGAAGTACATAGTAGAGATCGGAATTGTTGACAAAGAAAAAAGTTATAGCTGAAAAAACCGCTGGGGTCGAACCGTGCCGGGGCCGAACTGAGCCGGTCCGACAAAAATAGAATTTAAAAATTTTTTTTGACGCGATCACATTTTTGGCGATTTATTCAAAAATTTTAAAAATTTTTCCACTTAATTGTTTTTTATATGTATTCAAAATTTTCGAATATATATAACTATTTGCAACTGTAAGCAATGAATAAAATTGTTTGCCTTAATTTGAAATTGTTTTCACATAAAAAACAGCAATTAAAATGTTACCCCTAAATTTGGAACTTTTTCGCCCTTATTTTGAAGTTTTTCGCCTTTTAAAACCCGATTCCTAGTATGTAGAAAGTTTAAACTCTATCTCCATTAATATTCTAAAGCAAAAGACTATCTAATCATCTAATTACATATTAAAAAAGTGCCAACGACGGAGAAAAATCCAAAAAAATCTTTTTTATTCAGAAATTCAATGAGGCCCCCTCCCAGAAATTTTCATCGTTACCATTCATCGTCGTTTTCACCATTTTTGTCATTGTCGTTTTTGGGTAACCCATGGGGAGAACGATTTTGACAATCCATTAAAAAAATCCTTTCTTCGACAGATAAACAATACGCGGAACGTCACATTGAAATTGAAAGAGGAAATTTGCTGAAATTGGCATTTCGAATGATTAACCAATGCTTTAGCACCGGACTGAGGATGACATGCCCGACACGGACAGTGCCACCATCGGACAAAGCATCGAAAGCATCGACGGAAGGCTCAACGGAATGAACTGGCATCAGCAGCCGATCATCCTAAGCGTCTCGCAATTTTCCACTACGTCCGCGTACATTGGAGCGTTTGTCGTCAGCTTTCTCCTAATCTTTTTTGCTTGGAAAGCAAAAAGAACTGTTCCGGCGTGTTTACAGGCAAAAAAAACGGGGACAAAAGTTGCGGCAAAATCAAAAAAATTTGACGATCAGTTCATTGCTGCAAAAAATGAAAATGAATATAATCTGGTGAGAATTTGTATCCACGAGATATGTCACACCCTCTCGGCGTGGCTGAACCCAATGCACTGCGATAAATTTGATATGATAATAATGCGTGGATTTTTTTCAATAATTTTTCTAATTAATAATTAAAGTAACTGAAATCTCCGGCCCTTTTTACGGCGTTTTTTCAAAAAAGATTTCAATTCGCAATTGGAGAAAATGTTTAAGAAAATTAAGTCTTGTAGCACTGGTGTACTGTCATTTGCCGCTTGGAAAATTAAAAAAATAATGGGTTTTCTTGACTAGCGACTGTCGCGACTGGAATTTAGCCGCGACTGTCCGATGATCGGACATTTGACGAAGAGGAAAAGGAATGAATGGGGAAGAAAAAATTGCAATTGGGCGAATTGGAAAATGGGGCGATAAGAAGAAAAGGGCAAAAAGGGGGACCGAACGGCGGAGGGATCACGTGAAGAAAATGAAGAGTGAAGAGAAAAAGCGGATGCTGACACTTCCGCATGTGGAGACCGCAAATGCAGCGCAAAAGGCCGGTCGCACCACCGACGACGACGTCAGAAGAAAGGAAGAAAAGAACGAAACAGCCCATACGATCACCACCCCATCCATTTGTTAATTAATTGTGATTGTATGTAGATCCGCCCAATCGTGATCCTATTTAAGCATCACACTTTGTTCATTTCATGGGCTTGCTGGGAATAAAGGGAAAAAACCCCGACCTTTTGGGTTCATTAGGTATATAGGCAGCCCCTCCCCCTCTCCTTCCTCTCCCACCCCACCCCGAACCATTGGACGCAAAGCGTCCCGAAGCGATCCGCTTCATGTGGCGACCCTGGCAGGGATTTTGGTGGGGTTTTGGGGTTTGTGAGCAGGGGTAGGGGGAGCATGCCGGCCCCACAGGTTTTTCGTAACCTGTGGCGTCTGGCATTAGCGCTATTCCATTTTGCGTTCCGCGTTTCTGGCCCCTTGGGTTTTTTGTAACCCAAGGCGCCTGCATTCCGCGCCATAGGGCCCCTCGGGTCTTTTGTGACCCGTAGCGCCTCGCCTTTCCGCGCCTTGCATTCCGCACCGTTTGGCCTCCCGGGTTTTTTGTAACCCGGGGCGCCTCCATTCCGCACCATATGGTCCCTTGGGTCTTTTGTGACCCGGGGCGCCTTCCATTCCGCGCCATACGGCCCCTCGGGTCTCTTTTTGGCCCGTGGCGCCTCGCCTTCCGCACCACAGCCCCTCAGTAAAGAATGGTCATGCACTTAGGCAGCGAGCCTATCTCGCACTCAGAAGGGCGGCAGTGTGCCGAGCCCTTAGGCAGCGAGCCTATCTCGCACTCAGAAGGGCGGCAATGTGCCGAGCCCTTAGGCAGTGAGCCTATCTCACACTCTAAGAAGCGCAAATTGAGGAGGCGAATTGAGGATGGCCAAAATGAGCAGGCGCAAAGATGAAGCGCAAACAGAAGAAGTGCCAATTGAGGAGGCGCGTTGAGAAGGTGCAAAAGAGGTGGCACAATTTGAAGAGACGCATGAGGAGGCGCAAAATGAAGAGGAGCAAATTGAAAAAGCCAAATTTGAAGAGGCGCAAATTGACGAAGCACAATTTGAAGAAGCACAATCTGGGGCGAATGGAAGTGCAAAAACGGTGGAAACTGAGATCGAAGACAGGCGCAACTGAGGAAAATGCAATCGAAGGCGCAGACTGAAGCAAAAGCAGGCGCAAAAAGGAGAAACTCTACAAGTGGCGCCCGTAGCTCAGTTGGACAGAGCACTCCATGCTTTGGAGAGATCGGGGGTTCGAGTCCCACGGGCGAAATCTTTTATGTTCTACACTACGGGCCTGGCTGAGGCCATCATGAAGTCAAAGGCCAAGGGCGCTGGGGCCCATCATGAAGTCAAAGGCCAAGGGCGCTGGGGCCCATTGTGAAGTCAAAGGCCATGGGCGCTGGGGCCCATCGTGAAGTCAATGGCCAAGGGCGCTGGGGCCCATCATGAAGTCAAAGGCCAAGGGCGCTGGGACCCATCATGAAGTCAAAGGCCAAGGGCGCTGGGGCCATCGTGAAGTCAAATGGCCAAGGGCGCTGGGGCCCATCATGAAGTCAAAGGCCAAGGGCGCTGGGGCCCATGAAGTCAAAGGCCAAGGGCGCTGGGGCCCATCGTGAAGTCAATGGCCAAGGGCGCTGGGGCCCATCATGAAGTCAAAGGCCAAGGGCGCTGGGGCCCATCATGAAGTCAAAGGCCAAGGGCGCTGGGGCCCATTGTGAAGTCAAAGGCCATGGGCGCTGGGGCTCAGCAGAAGTCAGAGGCCAAGGGCGATTACGTGCACACGTTGGTCAAGCGTGGGAATGTCGCGACTGGAATTTAGCCGCGACTGTCCGATGATCGGACATTTGACGAAGAGGAAAAGGAATGAATGGGGAAGAAAAAATTGCAATTGGGCGAATTGGAAAATGGGGCGATAAGAAGAAAAGGGCAAAAAGGGGGACCGAACGGCGGAGGGATCACGTGAAGAAAATGAAGAGTGAAGAGAAAAAGCGGATGCTGACACTTCCGCATGTGGAGACCGCAAATGCAGCGCAAAAGGCCGGTCGCACCACCGACGACGGCGTCAGAAGAAAGGAAGAAAAGAACGAAACAGCCCATACGATCACCCCATCCATTTGTTAATTAATTGTGATTGTATGTAGATCCGCCCAATCGTGATCCTATTTAAGCATCACACTTTGTTCATTTCATGGGCTTGCTGGGAATAAAGGGAAAAAACCCAGACCTTTTGGGGTTCATTAGGTATATAGGCAGCCCCTCCCCCTCTCCTTCCTCTCCCACCCCACCCCGAACCATTGGACGCAAAGCGTCCCGAAGCGATCCGCTTCACGACACTTAAAATTGATTCGCGCACTTTGTCTAGGTATTTAGGGCGTAATGTCCTGCTTTAATTGTTATTGTATTAAGGTTTCAATAATTCCATTTGATGGTGCAGACGGGTACACCATTTTTAAAAGAAAAAGAGATTACAAAACAAATGACATGTATGCCTGTATTATCACATTTGTCGCCGGTGGTGTTGGCGAGCGTATCTTTTTTGATTCGGCTTTGGGAGACGAATCAGATCAGCGTATCGCAATGGGCCTTGCCAAAACAGTAAAATTATCGCGATTAAAAAAATATTATCATTGTTTTCGGTTTATTTTGTGATACCTACCTTTTTAATAATGGTTTGCTTTGGTAATTCTGTAGTTTCCCCCCCCCCTTTTTGAAAAAATTTTTAATTCAAAATAAATTGATCATGAATCCGGCATCCATTTGGCCAATTCTAAACCACGGACCCGAATTGCAAATTTTTGGAGATTTTCTTATCATATATCATAAAAATTTCCAAATTTTTCACGGCAGCGCCTGTCGGCACCGCTTGACACCATTGGACTTTTTTTTGTTGAAAATTTGACCCCAAAAATGGCAAAAATTGTGAACTCCGGCGCAAAACTGCTAAAATTCTTGCTTTTAGTTGGCAAAACGCCCACTAAATAAACGTGCGTCCGATCAACAAATTAATCGTTTGGCGATGAAAATAGTAGAAGATGCGGAAAAAAGTTGCAAAGCCATTCTGTCCTGTCGCAAAACAAAGATTAAGGAAGCTTTCCAAGCGCTGAAGCGCTAATTTGGCAAGAAAACTGTTCCGCCACAAGCCTACGGTCGATGGTGGACCCATTTTCTGAAAGGTCAACTCACGTTGAGCCAACGCGGAAGTGAGTTTGTTATATACATTTTTTATGGAAAATTGCCTGATAACCTCAATAGGAGCATCCGAACGCAGCCTCTCCGAGCGAGAAAGCGGGCCTTCAGCCCAGGCGGTTCAGTTGGAAAAACAACACCAAACGCCGCAGGAGTTGCAAGCTGCAGGCGACCCAACTGGTGAAAGCGAGCCGTTACGAACTCCAACGAGGAACGAAGAACAACACGCCTTCCTCCTGGACTGCTTCCAAAGAAGCCCAGCGCAAAAACAAGAAGCGTTCGAAACACTGAAGCGTCAATTTGGCAAAAACGCCGTTTCGCCGCAAACTTACGGTCGATGGTGGACCAATTTTCTGAATGGTCAACTCACGTTGAGACAGCGCGGAAGTGAGTTTATTATTTGTCCACTTTCAAGATAAATTTTCTGTCTACCTCAATAGGACCATCCGAACGCTCTTCGTCAGCTCGTGAAAGCGTGTCGCCAGCGCAATCGGTTCAGTCGGAAGAACCACTGCAAGCGCCGCAGGAACTGGAAGCTGCTGGTGATCCAACTGGCGACAGCGAGCTTACAAGTGCTGCTGTACGACTGAAGGAACTGGATGAGGGCTTCGGTAAAAGTGTAACATATTCACTTATCTTTATTCCCACATTATAGACACTCCATCATCGAAACAATCGAGAAGTACCAGAAGAATACAGAAGTCGAACAAATGTGTTTTTTGCACAATCCCTTTGAACGATGCTGATGGCTATGCAATGTTGAATTGCGGACATTCGTGCCACTTTGACCAGCCCTTTGCCGAATGGTATATTTAAATTATTACCTTCTTAAAACCCTAATTATCAATAGGTATACCGATGTGCCGAATAAGAAATGCAAATTTCGTTGGTGCAAAAAGGCTAAGTATATTCAATGCATGAATGTTGTCAACGCATTGGCATGAGCATTTATGAAACCGGCTGTTATTGCACGGACGCATCTGCACCAGTTTATCACGCGGATGAATTGGAAGCGAGGTGCTCTTTCATAATGCAAATTTGTTATTTTAGTTTTATTATAGGCTCAAAGAAAGCGGTGGCAAATGCCCAGATTGCGGCACGCAACACCCCGGCTTTTGCATGTTGTGTCAGCGGCTGTTCAAGCTGCAGGCAAATGGGCTTCGTCAGAGCAAGGTGTTCCTGCCTTGCTGTGACTCTTACACTCACTTCGAATGCTGGTAGTGTTTAATCATTTTGGATTTTTACCCCTTTTCCTTTTGGCAAATTAGGTATTCGCCCGCACCGAAGCAGAGCTGCCCAGCAAAGTGCACAAAGCCGTGGCAAGTCGTTCAGGACATGCATTACCAGTAAGCGACTCATACATTTCTTTCACTAGTATTTGCATTTGTATTTTAGTCAAATTTGTGGTGTCGAAAATGCTGCTCCGTTGTGTGCAGTTCCGAAGCCAAGAGGCATCATTGGTGGACGCCCGCTGAAGAATGCCAAGGCTGCGTCGCCAACAGAGTCCATTCCATCGACTGTTGACACGACGACGGCCGCGGCTTCGGATGTTTCCGCCAATGAATCCCAAGCGCTGACGGACTCGCATCTTATGCCACCACCATCGTTGGCTCCTCGCCGCAGCACACGGATCAGCCGACAAGCGTCCATCGCAAGCAATCGGCCCAGTCCTGTGGCGCCAAAGCCCATTGCTCCAGTGACGCACTGTTGCGGAACCATTCGGTCCGCTCACTTTGGATATGGCTGCGGTTCGAAAAAGGCAAACCATCTGCCTTCATATTACAACTCGCTTCGGGACCAAGTCAGTTCCAAATATGAATTCAGTAGTCATGTTCTTTCTTTATAGGCACAACACAATTGCCCTCACTGCAATGCTTTGCTTTTGCCTTCCGAAGCGATTGGACCAACCGCCTATTCAAAGTGCTGCGCAAAAGGACGTGTCAACTTGGCGGACCGCTACAAAGCGCTTCGTGCTCGGCCAGCCGAATTGGACAACATACTCCAAAACCCGGCGGGACAATACAAAGGCTGGAGGGATTCGCTCTTTCGCAACGTGCTAAGATACAACAACAACTTGGCATTCGGAAACATCAAGATCACCCGAAGCGAAGAGCGCATCGACCACCATCGGATCGTGAAGTGCAACAACATGATAAACTACATGTTGTGGGATTTCAACCCACCCGATGGCGGCAAACCCCATCTGCACGGACAACTGTTCACGATTCCTCCAGCCGATGCGCGTACTCGCCTGGGTGAAATTTCTCGGGAACATTCACTGGACGTAAGATTAATTTATGCTTCAAAAATATTGGTTTTATTTTTATACTACTTCAGGAAGAACTGATGGAGGCCCTTTACAGCGTCATTCTCGCAAACCACAAGCTTGCTGTGGTTTACGAGACGGCAGCGGAGACGTACCGTCAGCTGCCGGAAGAAGACCGAGTGCAGTTTCGAATGCTATTGGTGGATACTAACCAGCGGGGCACAGAGCGCAAATTGAATGCAAATGATGCGCCGGCACCGGACAATTTGCATGTTGATGACCGGGCCAACCTCAAGCACATCCATCCTGGACGGCTTGAGGCAGAAACGGAGGCTGGAAGTCGCCTTCTGGCTCAAGTAAGCTTCGGCGCTTGATTTCATCATATAACAGTTCCCAATTTTTCTAGATTTTTTTGGACTGCGGTGCGAATGTCATGCCGCCGAGCGTGTACGACGTGGTGCTCACGGGCCGAGAACGCACCAAAATCGTGTACATGAAGTGGTGGAACAGGAACATTGATCCTGCAAATTTCCCACTGATTTTTTCCTTCGGACAATTTGGATACGGTAGAGTATTTTTTGTAACGGTTAAGCATTGGTGCAATTTTCCTTTATAGAATATGGAACTAAATTGGCGTTGCGGGAGCACGAACGTTTCGACTCAACGTACAAGCAAATCAGGGACAAAAACAACAACGTCCTGCTTGATGCCGCCGAAGATCTTGGCGAAGAGGAGGAGTTCCTCGGCTCTGAACTCTAGCAGCAGTTCCATCGCCGCGACAACACCTCGCGATCGCAGTGGTTCCGCTACATGGCTCACATCAGAGGCCCGCACGCCAACTGGCGAGATGGACACTGGCTGTGGGACTGGCGCACTCTGGCCCAGCTCTACACCATCACGTTCAACAACCGAATGGAGGCCCAAAAAGTCCAGTACATGAAGCAGCTGCAGGGAAGACGACGTCTTGTCCTTCCAGGCTCAATCATCAACTGGCTAAGCGCTCTCAGGGACAACAAAGGTAGGGCAAACATTTCGAGTTTAATAATCAAATAGCTGCTATTTAGGGTACAAGGGAGACATTGGCCGAGTCTACATGACCGACGAGCACTTCCGCGGGTCCCGGCAGTACTACCAGCGCGAGTACGCCAACTGCATGACCATCTGCAGAGAAGTTGGAAAGCCGGACCTTTTGATCACTCTGACGATGGATCCCGAATGTGATGAACTGGAAGAGATGCTGCCAACTGACCCAGATGGCCACCGCCAGCAGTGGTACGACCGTCCGGACGTGATTTGTCGTCTCTTTGTCGACAAATTCAAAGAGCTGCGTCATGACCTTACCGTCAAGGAGGTATGGGGCCCGTCCGTGGCTGGTTCTACTCATTGGAGCATCAGAAACGGTAAACTGAGTCCTTTGGTTTTGAATATTTATGAGTCATTTTTAGTGGCCTCCCGCATGTCCATTTCGCACTGATTTTGGACTGGGACAGAATCCGAAGTGGCGGCACCATCAACACGCCAGAAGACTATATCGAGCAGTACATCTCTGCAGAAATCCCGGACAACCCACCGGGCCGCTCATCCGACTTGTTGTTGAAGCGTGAGCTTTACAAAACGCTGAGGATGAAGCACATCCACACGTGCTCAGCGCGAAGATGTTTGGTTGACGGCAAATGTGTCAAACGCTTTCCGGTTAGCCAAAATCTTACTTGCCTTTTCTTGTACTCAAGCATTTCAAATTAGAAGCCATTTTCGTACGACAATGTCTACAACGAACATGCTTACCCGCGCTATCGGCGACGTCCACCTGCTCCTGATGACAGGGCAGCTGCTCAAAATCCAGAGCAATCGCCAAGTCCGCTGGCATCAACTTCCTTCCCATGGCTTCGACCGGCATTGCTGCCGAACTGTTGTACGAAGGCCAGACTGTGCACAAGCGGCTTTGCCGACTTAAGCAAGTCGATTCGTCAACGTCGCCGAATGTTGACAACGAGAGCAACTTTGCCAACATGCTCCGCAACATCCACGGCATCCTGATCGACGAGATCAGCATGCAGCACAGGGATGTCCTCGAGTTTGTCGACCGGCTTCTGCGTTCTGTTGCCACGCAACAGTTCAAGGACTTGCCTTTTGCTGGGAAGGTGGCTAAATTTGATCATTGCTTTTTCAACGTTTGAACTTTTTGCAATAGGTTGTCATAATTGGTGGCGACTGGAAACAGCTGGCACCGGTCATCCCTGGTGGAGCCGAGCGAGAACAACTCGAGGCGTCTGTCAAAAATTCGCCGTTGTTTGCCGACTTCAAAACAGTGCGGTTGCGGGCGAATCACAGACTGAAGCCCGGCCAGCAGCACTACCGTGCGTTTCTTAAACGCATCGGTATTGGCGCGCTGAACAACATGGAAAGCCGCGTCAAGCTGCCGCCCATGATGGTTCAGCCGAGCCGTTGTGCGCTCATCGAGGAAATTTTCCCTGCCGAGCTACTGAACAACCCGCTTGCGAGTTGGCAGCAGCTGTCGGAGCGCGCAATTCTTTGCCCTCTGAACAGGGACACGCTTCAACTGAACGAGACCATCATGGTAAAGGGATATTATTGTCAAACGAGAATCCTATTTTTCTTCTTAAAGGACCGGCTGACAACGGTGGAACGAGTTTACCACGCGGTAACTCTACCCGTGGTGGACAAAACTGGCGAAGCGGACTTGGAGAACATCGCCGCCGACGCCAACCATGAGAACTTGTGCAGGATGACTCCACCAGGAGTCCCTGAACACATTCTTCGTGTTCGGGTGGGCGCGGTCATGATGGTCACCAGGAACATCTCTCTGGAAGAGGGCCTGTGCAACGGCACCCGAGTTCAAGTCATGGAACTCTTCGACAACATCATCCGGTGCCGCATTCTGACCGGCACCCATGTTGGCAATGAACATGACCTCCATGCCGCCCGCTTCGTCTTTGGTGGTGACCCGAAGGCACCGCACGAGGGCCCGATCAAGTGCGAGCGAATCCAATACCCGCTTCGTCCTGGCAGCGTGATGACGATCAATAAATCACAGGGTCAGAATAGTTCCTTTTCCTTCTTTTGTATAGTGTTTTTTGATTGCAGGCCAGACGCTTGCGCGAGTCGGAGTGCTGTTGGACACCTCTCAGTGCTTCGCTCACGGCCAACTTTACGTCGCTTTGTCGAGGGTGCGAGACTCGGACAACATCAGAGTCTGCACCACACGCAGTGACCTTCGTGTGAAGAATGTCGTGATTCGGGAGCTCCTGGACGAAGAGGAGGAGGAAATGGCGTTGGCGGCGCTGCCCGATGACCCAAGCGATCCGGTATGATTTGAATAAAGGGATTTTTTGAAGAAATTTTTCAAGTTTCCACGCCATCCACCGGCGGACAGTGAACCCGAGGATGACAAGCCTATTGGGATGCCGAATGAGGCGGTGTTCAAAACACCCACGCCATCCACAAGGGCACAGCACCCAAAGACAACGCCAATTGAGTTGAATAACACAGTGTCCAAACAACATCTGGACAAGTTGACGGTGGTGAAAGGCGACATCACCAAACAACAAATTTGGATGATCGTCAATGCCGCCAACTCGGATTTGGTCAAAGGCGGTGGAGTAGACGACGCAATCCATCGCGCGTGTTCTCCTCGTCAAAAAGAGCTCGAACAACTGCTCAACATCAAGATTTTGTCAAATGGTGGACCAATTGCGGACGGCGGGGTCGTGGACACGCCCGCGTTTGGAGACTTGGCCAACAACGTCCAATGTATGCCAGTGCTAATCGTGTGTTAGTCTTAGTCCCACATTTGTAGACATTTTGCATGCTGTCGGTCCAAAAGTCAGTGCAGCGCTCAATGAGCACCACCGCAGGTCCCTGGCAAAGTGCTACACCAATGCATTGGACCATCTTGTTAGCATGCACATGGATATAGCAAACCCCCAGTCGAGATCAATTGTTAGTGCAATTGGAATTTATTCGTTGACTTATCTTTCCATAATTATAGGCATTCCCAAGCATTTCCACCGGGGCTTTCAATTTCCCCGTGTGGATGCCGCGCACATTGCCATTAGAGCAATTCTGAATTGGCTTGCGGACCACCAGCGGATGCACCGGCAATCGATGAAGTCCGCTTGGTCGCATTTAGTGACGAGGACTTTAAATTGTACAAGGAGATTCGCGAACGAGTAATAAATAAGCAATCATGTTCGTTTCTATTTTTTTTCGTAGGACGAACGCCAAATGAACGCTGGCAAACGTCCAACGCCCAAAACATCGTTGCAGACGCCTTTACGCATTCCAATGGTGTGTATATGATAAAAGGCTCATTTGTATGTTTGTTATAATAGCTTTCCCCGACAACATCGCGGCTGTCGGAATCGGTTGAGCGAATCGACCTAGCCATGACTCCTACAACGAGTCGCGCCCCGGTCCCCCACTTTCCAATTCACCAGCAGCGTCGCGTCCGAATTGTTGATGTACGAGGCGATGGAGCTTGCTTCTTCCGGTGAATATATTAATGCACTACCAAATTACAAGTTACCATTATGTAGGGCCATTGTGTTCGCCATTGTTGGCCGTGACGATGTCAACATCGCATTCAACTTGCGTCAGCAAATGTTTACTCTTTTGCGACAATTTGTTGACGACCCAAACTGTTTCCCGCGAGGCTTCTATGCCAATCGCGCGCGTTTCATGCAATTTATTGAAGCACTCCTTTTGGACGATCAAATCAACAACTTTGACGCTTACATCGCAAGTCGGGAAGGCGCAACTGCTTGGGCAGACGCATCTGATGCTCTGATCGCGGCCGTCTTACTCGGTCAGACAATTGTTGTCGTGTCACCTGTAGATCCTGACAATGTCCGCCGTGCTACGAGCTTTTATGACGACACCGTTCGCCATACAATTGGAGTGTTTTTCCCAGACGGCAATCATATGGTGACAAATATTTTCAAGTCCTACCTCATATTGGTTTAAAAACAGAGAATGGAGCAAGACTTTCCACATGATCAGCTGCAAAACTTCACTGTACATGGCCATCAAGGTCAACAAAGGCAGGTACAGAACCCGGTTTTGATATGGTACAATGGACTCAACCACTTCCAAACAATCTTGGTCAGTTTCTCAGTATATGTCAATTGGAGCTCAGTTCATTTGGTGTTTCAGGGTCCTGAACAGCTGAACTACCCTGCTGCACATAACATCGTGACGAACCAGCAGTACATGACTCCAGCGCATCTGTTACAGGATGCTATGGATGTCGGGCCATCTCTCGCAGGGCCTTCTGTTGCCATGCAAGAGGAAGAATTTGCAGAAGAATTTGTACCGACAAAGAAATTCTGCTCGAGTGATGAGCGAAGGATCTGAGACCTGTTTGTGTTTTTGGTTTTTGTTTAAATAAAGAGATCATTCTCTATGTATTTTTGCCGCACTATTATTTCGCCCCGTGATCCTGAACGTGTTCGTTCAGGTGAGGGTTGCCTCACGAGTAGAGACTACCTTCGCGCTGGTGTGAGGCGTTAGTACCTGTTGTGCTCAAACAGGGAAGCCAAAAGTCTCTTAACATGAACATGAAGAACATGGAGAAACCGTTTACCACAAGGGAATTGGTGTTGGACGGTACGCTGCCCAGTGTTGTCGTTTGATCTTACGAACAGCCATCGTATAGACAATACACTGCCCTGCGTTGTCATTTTTACTCTTACTAACAGCCATCGTATGGACATTACGCTTCCGAGCGTTGTCATTTTTGATCTTACGAACAGCCATCGTATAGACATTACGATTCCGAGCGTTGTCATTTTTGATCTTACGAACAGCCATCGTATAGACATTACGATTCCGAGCGTTGTCATTTTTGATCTTACGAACAGCCATCGTATAGACATTACGCTGCCCAGCGTTTTCCTTTTGCTCTTACGAACAGCCATCGTATAGACATTACGATTCCAAGCGTTGTCATTTTTGCTCTTACGAACAGCCGGTAGCAGTTTGTCATCTGAGCATGTTTCACGCATGTTCCTATAACTTCTGCGCCCTGTGATCCTGAACGTGTTCGTTCAGGTGAGGGTTGCCTCACGAGTAGAGACTACATTCGCGCTGGTGTGAGGCGTTAGTACCTGTTTGTGCTTAAACAGGGAAGCCAAAAGTCTCTTAAAATGAACTTAAAGAACAGGGAGTAGCAGTTTGCCATAAGGCATATTCCGGTTGATGCTACTGCCCAGCCAGAATGACCTATTCTTGTATACCATGTACATATCGGATAAGTTAGCACCCCAAAATATATATTCACGGGTGCCACGCATGTTCCGGTACACGCATGCTCATTCGCCAAACCCTCGTGTTCCGACTGCTCAAGGGTGCCACGCATGCCCATTCGCCAAGCTTTCGGGTTCCAACTGCTAACGGGTGCCACGCATGCCCATTCCAACTGCTCACGGGTTCCAACTGAGCACGGGCGCCACGCGCATGTGCCGGTAGCTGCTGCTGCACGAACATCCAGACACGCATCTGCGCCTGAGCTGCTACTGCACTAACAACCTGGACTGTGCACCCCATTACTGGCTACGCCTCGAACGGCTAGGGCGCGGCCTGCTAAACTGAACCGCGCATGCCCTCAGAGCGGCTAGTTTATTGGTATTAAAATATTTATTTCAATTGGGTTTTTGTGGTAAGCGAACGCTGAAACTCAGGCCTAACTTTTTCTATTAAACACCTACAGAGCATCTCCTCCCTCGCTTCTGGCGGAAATTTGTCTGTCGTTGTGTTCACTAGAGGAACTAATCGTTTTATGAACTCGTCCACTGACTTACCATCTTTCTGATAGCAAGTAGCCAATTTCCTATAAGCTAATTCTCTAAAATGTGGACTATCCAACTTTGATTTAATACTTTTGAGAGCATTGCTTAATGTATTTTTCTCGGTTGACAAAAGTTTTTCAAAAATTATTCGCGTGTGAGCACCAAAGTGTAATTTAAGTCGATTTATTTTGTCTGCTTCCGACCAATTTGACCCAAAGACATCCACATAATCCAAAAATTTAATTTGCCACTCAGTAAACGCCGAAGCAGTTTCACCATTAAATATTTCAGGCAAAGGATTTGAAGAACCTATAGCTGTAAACGTATTCAGATAAAATGTTTTACCAAGCTCTGCATTATTTTCCATTATTTTGTGCTTTTGTATCGCCGAAGCGCTTCAGTCCACCAAAAAGAGTCACACTGTTACGACAGTAAATTCTATTGCCTTAGTGCTGCCGAAGCAATTCCTACTTTTAAATTCTTTTATTTTCCCTTTGTTGTTTATTCTTGGTCTGTTTTGTGTTTTGTTTCGTTTACTTTAAAAAATTTAGCAAATAAAAACAATTTCACTTTGTCTCGTCCCGCGCTGCGCTCAAAAGTACCAAAATAATGCCAAGTCTGAGACGTAAGTGTCCGTCTATGTCAAGTGATCGCTGAGTCACGGAAGTCCAATTGCACTCTCCACGTAGTCGAACAGCACAAGCACACAAAATCCGTTGAAATCGCCGAAGCGGGAGATGCGCACCATCGATGTGCCTAACAATTTAAAATTATATTAGTGTGTTTTTTTAACCAAATTTGCTGACAATATGATCAATTTATTTAAATAAGTTTCTAAATTATCACTTCCAATTTTAAACCACAGAAGTATCAAGCTTAGGCTGATCACGCCATACCGTAAACGTCTAACAAAAATAAAAAGAACGCCAAAAACTGTGCTTTGAGTGCACAGATAGGCAAAAAAATTCAATAATCTGGTCCCCTATGAGTTCCAAAAATATGATTTTGGGATTTTGGAAAGATATACCACTAATTTTAAGTGACCAAATTCCCCAGGCATTAAATTCAAACCCACCGATTCAAATTGTCCGACCTCAGTCGGACTTTTTTCACAATTTGCTTTGAGTCCGTCGAAGCACAATGCCGTTGCTTGATGCCAAAAATTGCCGAAGCACTGACGGCTAAATAAATACATTTTAAAATTAATTTGCCAATTATTTCCCCTCAATTTCAAAGTTTCGCTCAAAATGGGCCAAATCTCAATCACCGTCCCAATTAGCAAGGATTCCCTTTAAACATACTGTCACTGGTGGGCGAGTCGAAAGTCCACCAAGGTAAGTCCGTCCGATTTTGTTTGTCGCTGCTTATGTCACCCTTTTTTTTGTTGGTGATGATTTGAAGAAAGATCGTTAAATTAAGTGTTTTTCGCTAAAAAGAAATAAAGAAATTAAAAGAATAAAATTATTAAATTTAAAACAATTAATTAAAACTTTTTCAATAATTAAAGAACAAATAAATTTCAAACGGCTAAATGTTTATGTGATGGGGAAAGGGAAAATGGTAATGCAACATCACACATCGGTCAAGCCAAGCACTAATGCAGCGGTGATTGCGTCGGACTTTCTCCGTCAGATTACAATCGCTGTGTTCATCGCCAGGGGGGGGGGAGACAAACAGCGATGGGAAAGGCAGGGACAGCAGCAGAGGAACAAATGCAAAGGGAGAGTGGCCCAAAGAGTACTGTATTGGACTCAAAGATTTCGAATTTTAATTGTTTTTTTTACTCAAGACCTTAAAACTGCCGAAGCATTTTTCGCAAATTTTTTTTTTAATTTCAACTTCTTGTTTTTCACCCTTTTTTTGAAGCACTAAAATCGCCGAAGCGTAAAATTCACTTCCATCTGCTGTTGTTTACTCTCTTTTTTTGGCCCTTCTCATTTTCCCTCATTTAACTCATCTCCCTTCGTTAGACTTCGGTCGAAATAAAGACAAACACTTACAGTAGAGCAGCTTTTACAGTATATGCCTTTGTATCTCCGAAGAGTATTAGCACCTCAATTAAATTTTTCGGATTTTTTTTTGACTTATTCATTTTGCTCGTTTTCTCCAACTTTTCGCTTTTACTCATATACTACCGAAGCATTTAACCTCTCTCTGTTTTGGATCTTTTCAATCCCCATTTTCTTTTATAAAAATTTTGGTCCATCACTTATTTGGGTTTTTTTTTGCATTCGTTGTCTTCCCTTTTTTCGGGGCATCCCATTTTTGGGGTTTTTGTTTCCTTCCCTTTTATCGGGGCATCCCATTTTTTGGGGCATTTGATCATCACTTCCCTTTTCGGGGCATCCCATTTTCTTGGGGTATTTTTGATCACTTTCTGCAATTTGTGGACTTTTCATCGGCCTGGGCGGACAAAGGGGCAGTGGAACTGAGGTGAGACAGAACAAGGGACAAAATGGGATGCCCCGAAAAGGGAAGTGATGATCAAATGCCCCAAAAAATGGGATGCCCCGATAAAAGGGAAGGAAACAAAAACCCCAAAAATGGGATGCCCCGAAAAAAGGGAAGACAACGAATGCAAAAAAAAACCCAAATAAGTGATGGACCAAAATTTTTATAAAAGAAAATGGGGATTGAAAAGATCCAAAACAGAGAGAGGTTAAATGCTTCGGCAGTATATGAGTAAAAGCGAAAAGTTGGAGAAAACGAGCAAAATGAATAAGTCAAAAAAAATCCGAAAAATTTAATTGAGGTGCTAATACTCTTCGGAGATACAAAGGCATATACTGTAAAAGCTGCTCTACTGTAAGTGTTTGTCTTTATTTCGACCGAAGTCTAACGAAGGGAGATGAGTTAAATGAGGGAAAATGAGAAGGGCCAAAAAAAGAGAGTAAACAACAGCAGATGGAAGTGAATTTTACGCTTCGGCGATTTTAGTGCTTCAAAAAAAGGGTGAAAAACAAGAAGTTGAAATTAAAAAAAAAATTTGCGAAAAATGCTTCGGCAGTTTTAAGGTCTTGAGTAAAAAAAAACAATTAAAATTCGAAATCTTTGAGTCCAATACAGTACTCTTTGGGCCACTCTCCCTTTGCATTTGTTCCTCTGCTGCTGTCCCTGCCTTTCCCATCGCTGTTTGTCTCCCCCCCCTGGCGATGAACACAGCGATTGTAATCTGACGGAGAAAGTCCGACGCAATCACCGCTGCATTAGTGCTTGGCTTGACCGATGTGTGATGTTGCATTACCATTTTCCCTTTCCCCATCACATAAACATTTAGCCGTTTGAAATTTATTTGTTCTTTAATTATTGAAAAAGTTTTAATTAATTGTTTTAAATTTAATAATTTTATTCTTTTAATTTCTTTATTTCTTTTTAGCGAAAAACACTTAATTTAACGATCTTTCTTCAAATCATCACCAACAAAAAAAAGGGTGACATAAGCAGCGACAAACAAAATCGGACGGACTTACCTTGGTGGACATTCGACTCGCCCACCAGTGACAGTATGTTTAAAGGGAATCCTTGCTAATTGGGACGGTGATTGAGATTTGGCCCATTTTGAGCGAAACTTTGAAATTGAGGGGAAATAATTGGCAAATTAATTTTAAAATGTATTTATTTAGCCGTCAGTGCTTCGGCAATTTTTGGCATCAAGCAACGGCATTGTGCTTCGACGGACTCAAAGCAAATTGTGAAAAAAGTCCGACTGAGGTCGGACAATTTGAATTGGTGGGTTTGAATTTAATGCCTGGGGAATTTGGTCACTTAAAATTAGTGGTATATCTTTCCAAAATCCCAAAATCATATTTTTGGAACTCATAGGGGACCAGATTATTGAATTTTTTTTGCCTATCTGTGCACTCAAAGCACAGTTTTTGGCGTTCTTTTTATTTTTGTTAGACGTTTACGGTATGGCGTGATCAGCCTAAGCTTGATACTTCTGTGGTTTAAAATTGGAAGTGATAATTTAGAAACTTATTTAAATAAATTGATCATATTGTCAGCAAATTTGGTTAAAAAAACACACTAATATAATTTTAAATTGTTAGGCACATCGATGGTGCGCATCTCCCGCTTCGGCGATTTCAACGGATTTTGTGTGCTTGTGCTGTTCGACTACGTGGAGAGTGCAATTGGACTTCCGTGACTCAGCGATCACTTGACATAGACGGACACTTACGTCTCAGACTTGGCATTATTTTGGTACTTTTGAGCGCAGCGCGGGACGAGACAAAGTGAAATTGTTTTTATTTGCTAAATTTTTTAAGTAAACGAAACAAAACACAAAACAGACCAAGAATAAACAACAAAGGGAAAATAAAAGAATTTAAAAGTAGGAATTGCTTCGGCAGCACTAAGGCAATAGAATTTACTGTCGTAACAGTGTGACTCTTTTTGGTGGACTGAAGCGCTTCGGCGATACAAAAGCACAAAATAATGGAAAATAATGCAGAGCTTGGTAAAACATTTTATCTGAATACGTTTACAGCTATAGGTTCTTCAAATCCTTTGCCTGAAATATTTAATGGTGAAACTGCTTCGGCGTTTACTGAGTGGCAAATTAAATTTTTGGATTATGTGGATGTCTTTGGGTCAAATTGGTCGGAAGCAGACAAAATAAATCGACTTAAATTACACTTTGGTGCTCACACGCGAATAATTTTTGAAAAACTTTTGTCAACCGAGAAAAATACATTAAGCAATGCTCTCAAAAGTATTAAATCAAAGTTGGATAGTCCACATTTTAGAGAATTAGCTTATAGGAAATTGGCTACTTGCTATCAGAAAGATGGTAAGTCAGTGGACGAGTTCATAAAACGATTAGTTCCTCTAGTGAACACAACGACAGACAAATTTCCGCCAGAAGCGAGGGAGGAATGCTCTGTAGGTGTTTAATAGAAAAAGTTAGGCCTGAGTTTCAGCGTTCGCTTACCACAAAAACCCAATTGAAATAAATATTTTAATACCAATAAATTTATTTTAAAAATATTCCTAAATTTTCAATTAAATTTTTATATATTCAATAAAATTGATATAAAAATCCATTATTAAATAATTATGTTTAATCTTCACCGACCGCCCCCCCCCGTTGAATGGCAATCACCGGCGTCCCCGTGGCCATTGCTTCGATCATTCCGAGCCCAAACGGTTCGTCCATTTTGGTGTGAACAGAAATGCGGTGGCATTGCCAAGAAAATCGCTAAAATAAAATTATTAAATTGTATTATTTCTAAATTGTTTTGCTCCGCCCACTTTCGCTGTTCCAATTGACTTCGAAAATTACTTTGGAAAGACATTAAAAAAGAAAGAATCAGGGAAAAATACGTTGAAATTTTCCGCGTCGCGTTTTTTCAATGTAAATTTCTCGAACAAGAGGTCTGGCGGTGCCGATAGGCGCCGCCGGGGAAAAAATTTGTAATTTATATAATTCGATTTGTTTACAGATTTTGTCAAAAAATAACCAAATGTTTGGTTAAATTTGCAATTTTATGCTGTTTAAAAAAGAAAAAAATAATAATTTATAAGTTGAAATATTTTTTATTAATTAACGTATTTAATCTGTGGAATTTCGATAAATCCATTGGGTGAACACAGCAATAGCATTTGATTTTGTCGGAAAATAAAGTTCATTAATTTTAGGCTATTTTCGCCACCAGCGGGAGAAGAAGAAGAAGCGGATAAAGTGTCTAACCTCTTTCTCCCTAAAAGTCTTTAGAAAAAGCGCGCCGTGAAAAAAAGATGTTTTGAAAAAAAGTAATCATAAATTTATGATCATTTTTTGAATAAATTCACTTTTTTATTGCATATAATTTATTTTTTGAAATGTAATTTCTCAAAATTGCCTCTTTTTTGCCACCAAATATTTTATATAGTAATTTTTTTTAATTTATAACGGAAAAAATAAAACAGTAATTTTCAAAAAATGTAATATGTTGTTTTATAATTAATAGAGACCAAACGTTTCGAAATGTCGGACCGTACTGATATTTTCAAAAGCAACCGGTTTCCGGATCCGGTCTCTTGAAAACTGGTCAATCCCGAAAACCGGTCAAAGCATATTTTCAAATTGCCGGATCCGGAACCGGTTTCCGGATTGGGAAAAAATTAAGATTTCACATGTTAATATTGAGAAAAGCCCGCAAAATTTCATCGCTAAGGCAAGTCGAAGAAAGAATTTATTTAATAAAATAATATTTTCATTTTAATTTAAATATATTTAATTTAAACTTAAGAAATAAAAAATAAATTCTTTTAATTCAATTTTCTATCTATTAAATTCAAATTATAAAACAAATTAAAATTTACATTTTTAAATCAAAACTCACCCAAACAAACTTATAATGAAATTAATTTATTAAATTTTTCATGTTAGATTTACTTTGATAAATTTAGATTTTAAATGCATTTATTGATAAAAAAGATTTAATTTTTAAAAGCATTGAAAACCTAATTATTATGCTCACTCAACCACAATCATTTTTCAGCTTCTACTGGCCCATAGGCAATACTTTCGCATGCCTCCGAAGAGTGCTTCAATTCTATGCTTTATGCACCAAAATAATCCCATTCAAATGGTAAAAAAAATCATTGCGAAAAAAAAATATTAATACAAAAACAATATTCGTGCAATCATGATCCTTTGTTTACCGCTTTTAAAAAATTGTCGTAGACCAAAAGAGAACAGAGCGGGTCACTCGCGCAATGGTACGAAGCGTACCCGAGAATACCATTAGGCTGTGATTTTTGCATCAAAATTAGTGTCGGTGTCCCTTTACAATTTACCGTATTTGCGAGCGGGCCAGTTCCGTCTGAGCCAAGTTTCGAGCATAATAACTTTTCTTTGTTTACCAAGTTCAACAAAGTTGGTATCATTCGAAAACTCTCAACAAGCTCTATCGGCTTCCCAAAAACACATATGTAAAAAAGATAAATTAAAATATGGAAAAATTCTGACTTTTTGATAGTATTCATGTTGCAACTTTTTTTAAGTTGTTCAATCGCTTATAAATAGCTTATCAAAAGCTTCTAAACAGACTAACCCGACCCACACCCAAGACTGAAGGTTCAGCCACAAGGATACAGTAAATAAATTCAAATAAAACCGTTTTTACGGTATTTGAACCCCCGGGGGTTCTATTTTTCAACCCCCTCAAAAGGGAAAAAATAAAATAAATAATAAAATTAAAAATAACTAGGTTAGTTTAACTATTCATTGGGACCAATGGAAAAGAAAAGTGACCAAAATGGTCGAGCAAATTGGGCAGCTAGCGAAATGGTTTTCAATTATTTCAGCACCGAAGTGCATGCAGTTAATTGTTATTTACTCTTCTTCAAATATTTTTTCCGTGCCGACATGACAAAGTGATGTTTTGAATTTGGTGAGGTTTTCGAACTTTAAAATGAATTGAAAAGGTTTCACTGTTTTGATGGAGCGGCTCTTTCTCAGCTTTGGTCTTACGTAAAACTGACAAATGAGCAAGAAAAAAACATTCAAACAATCCGTTAATTAAATTATTATTATTATATTTTTAAATAAAATAATTAATTAGATTTATTGCATTTTTGTAACGGTTAATGCATCTTTTGTTTGCCTTTTTTTGGCGATTTTCTTTTTGCTTGTATAATCCGATACGTTTGGACGATTAATCTATGATATATGTCTACAAAGTAAGTGGCTTTGTCCTTTTTGTGGACTTTTCTTTATAGAATAATAAATACATAAAAGAATAAAAGTGCGACAAATGCACACTGCTGTAATCAATTAAGAACAACAATTGGGCAGGGACATTTACTAATTATTACTCCTCGTGTCTTTGCTGCACATCATTCGGGTCAAACGCGGCCAAATGCCGCGAGGGTTCCGCTGGCTCTTCGGCTTCTGCTGCGCTCGTGGCCAACTCTTTGTCGAAGTCTGAACATTGCTGGTAATTCGGTTTCGACTCAATATTGGTCTCGAGTCTTGGGTAAAATATTCTCAATTGCTTTGTTTACTTTAACTTTGATCAAATATCCCATTTTATTCATTTTGATGATCAATTTTCCGGTGCTATGACGAAGCGAAAAAAGTATGGGTGCAGGCGGGGTGACCGGAAGAGGCGGGTCATTTCACTACGAAAAAGTTATTCGAATAATTAATGATTTAAACTGATAATTGAATAATTATCCAATAATAATAAATATATTTGGATCATTTACACGACCACAAAAAAAGACACGATCGTGTCTTCAAGATGTTTATAGAAAAGTTATGGCGCATTAAATTTGTCAAATTATTATATGTATGGCCGTGTCTTTTTTCATGGTCATGTATACTGAAATAGAGCCAAATATACTTATTATAATTAGATTATTATTCAATTATCAATTCAATACTTAATTTAATTACTCGAATAACTTTTCCGTACTGAATGACCCGCCTCTTCCGATCACCCCGCCCGCATCAACACTTTTAGCTTCGGCTCACCACGCAATTTTCCATCTTCAAATTTGCTTTTGACTGACCTCGATCAGGCTCGGCTCGTTATGTTGGACGGTGCCCATCAATTTGTCGCGCAAGTTCTTCACTTTGCCCGGCTTGCGCTGCTTGGAATGCACTGAACCGACGGCCCATGGGCGTTGCTCGCGGAAGAGATAAATCCACGCCTCGGGAAGCGGAAAACGGACGACGATATCCTCGCAAGTGACGGCACGCGTCGACGCGGCGATGCCCCGGGCCCTTTGCTGATGCGCCACTGCCATCGCGTCAATGCGCAGTTCAATGTGCGAGCCGGCCATGCGCGTCATACATTTCACGTTCAGCGGGCGGTCGCGGTTGCGAGGCGATCGCACGCGGAAAGGTATTACTTCGAAGAAGCACCCGTCCGGCGGATGGATGCGTAGCACCTGCGAAGGAAATTGTTAGTCACCGACCGTCGGTCGCATGGCGACTCTCCGCTTCACCTGGTCCTCCTCCCAGACGCCTTTGTCCACCGTCTCGTGAAATTCGGGCGCTTCAAATCGAATCCATCGCTCCGTGTACATTGGCAAAATGTCTTTGCGTCGCACCACCTCTTTTCCCTCGCGGCGCCGGTCGTTCAGTCCGATCTCCAAGAAGGAAGTGCCTCTGAGAAAGGCCAAGCAAAACAGACGGACGCGGGCGCGCTGATCGCTCACATTGTCATCTTTGTCCACCGAAGCCTCGCACTCGTCGTAACAATTAATCTGAATGCAAATGTGCCAATATTTAAAGTACTAAATGTCCATTGCCGACTAATTATTCTCTGTCCCTCCCATTTCAAAGTGCCAATTTTTTCCGTCGTAAACTCTTGACCAGCATACCCATTCTCGACTATTGCTCTTTCACTCTCGCATCGTTCTCCTCTCTCTTTTTTTCACCTGCACTTCGTCATATTTGTAGGTCGGCGCCGTCTCGCGCTTTTTCGGGTAATGGAACAGCACATTTTCTAATGCGTCGGTGAAACTGGCGATGGTCCGTTCGTTCAATGACCCAAACTTAGCCAGCACTGTGCACTGATTGTGAGCCGCGTGCTCAAGAGGAAGGCCATATTTGGTCAAATAGCCTTCGACGAGGTGCGAGATTTGACCGGAGCGAATACCATTGCGCTCATTTACAGAATGTGTTGCAATTTTACGGTGTGAATTTTGGTGAAAGCGTCGTACGGTTGCAGCACAATGTCCGACAGCGAATAATTGGCCTGAATTTGGGCACAACGGAAGTGATCAGTGAACAAACACAACAAATAGATTCATTGGTCGTTAACCAATTAGCACTAATTGCTTCTTTAATTGCCATTTGCCTGAATGAGTATTTCCTGCGCCGGCCTCGTCTCCTCTCTGTTGGTGAACATCGCCAGCATATTGCCACTCATCCGCACGTAAATTGGCTTCCAAAATCTGTCGGTCATCAGCTTCTTCTTGGGAGGATACCGTAAGAACAATTCCCATCCATCGCCGATGAACGGAAGCGGAAATTCGGGAAGTGGAAGAGAATCGTCCGCGTCGAACAACGGACTTTCGTCATCAGCGGTCTTTTAAAAGAGGGAAAACGCATTAAATTCTTATAAAAACAATTTCAATTATTAATCATCAGCAGAATGCTCACCTGTGCCCCTTTGAAGTCGTCGTAGAAGCCGACCGGCCGTGCCACGGAAGACAAGGGACTGCCCCCTTCCGGCGTTGGGGACGAAAGGTGCGAGGCGGACAGGTGGTCGGTCGTTAGGCAACGCTATTCAATTCTCGGCCACAAATTCGCCCTCGTGCTTGGCCTCGCGTTTGGCCCTTTCCAACTCGGCTTTTTCTCGCGCTTTCGCTATCAGTTCCTCCACGGGAATAACCTCAAAAGGGTCGAAGGAGGGGGACGATTCGAGCTGAAAGGGGCCGAATTTCCAATTTAAAAAGGCATTTAATCATTTTCGTCCACCGTTGGCATTGGTGCGAATGGCTCGCCCCCTGTGGCGCGCTTTGTGCCCTCCAACGCGGCGCTAATGTCGAATGGGTCCTCCGATCCGTCCGAGTTCATTTTATGTGCCAAATTCACTTCCGAGTCGGACGGCGGCATAAGCGTGGCTGAACAAACAAGCATATAAATTCAATGGTCGTAAACCAATTAGCACTAATTGCTTCTTTAATTTCCGCTTTGCCTGAATGAGTATTTCCTGCGCCGGCCTCGTCTCCTCTCTGTTGGTGAACATCGCCAGCATATTGCCACTCATCCGCACGTAAATTGGCTTCCAAAATCTGTCGGTCATCAGCTTCTTCTTGGGAGGATACCGTAAGAACAATTCCCATCCATCGCCGATGAACGGAAGCGGAAATTCGGGAAGTGGAAGAGAATCGTCCGCGTCGAACAACGGACTTTCGTCATCAGCGGTCTTTTAAAAGAGGGAAAACGCATTAAATTCTTATAAAAACAATTTCAATTATTAATCATCAGCAGAATGCTCACCTGTGCCCCTTTGAAGTCGTCGTAG
>CP049709.1:18569559-18593971 GCA_004148225.2 Heterodera glycines | reverse complement strand
AAAAAAAAATCATTTTTTTATGTGGCCTAAACTGCATAAGTAGTACCAATTGCTGAATGCAATTTTTTTTAGTTAAAATGCCATCTTTGGTGGAACGAATGAAACATTTGTTGAGCACGGGTGAACATTCGGATGTGCACTTTTTGGTGGGGGAAGGAGACGCAAAAGAGGCCGTGTTTAAATTTTCATTTTAAATTTATAATTTAATTAGTTTTTTTAATTTCCAATTCAATTAATTACGAATTTTTAAAGGTTTTGCCCGCACATCAACTCATTTTGAAGAACGCTTCCTGTGTGTTTGAGGCAATGTTCTGTTTTGACGCTAAGAAAGAAAAAGCGGAGAATGGTAAAACAAAAATTATTTTAAAGGGAAACAACAAATTATGATTATTCTCCAATTCTTCTATGCTAATTAACCTAATTAATTTTCAATTAGCTAATTGCCCTGCGGTGGAGGTCCCCGACGTTGAAGCATCAACGTTCAAAGTGATGCGGAGCTTCATTTACGCAGATGATTTGGACGAATTAGACGGAGATAATGCAATGGCAGTGCTTTACGTCGGTGAATTTTGTTTTTGCGAAATCAATTTAAAAAACAATTATTTTTAAATAGCCAAAAAGTACAACATCGCTGACTTGGTCAATGCATCTTTGCAAATTTCCATCCCCGAATTGCGCAATGTTTTCTTTGCATATGCCCAGGCTCTCCTTTTCGAATTGGAGGTGAGAAGACAAATTTATCTTAATAGGCTTAGGCTTAACCCCTATTTTGTATCATTTTTTTTTGAAAAAATTAATAAATTTTAAAGGATTTTGCCATCAAATGTTTGCGTTTCATTTGGCAAAATGCGGCCCAATTATTTGGATTAGAGCACTTTTTGCAAATTGACCAGAAAATGTTGTGCAATCTTCTCGATAGTGATCATTTGTTACTCAGCGATGAATTTGAAATTTGGAAAGCAGTAATTTTTAATTTTGCATTTTTTTATTTTTAATTTAGCATTTTTTAATTTTCGTTATTTTTTTTTCTACTTAGGCACTCTGTTGGGCTGATGAAAAATGTCGTCAGAATGGCATTGAATGTTCCTCAAAAAATCGTCGTGCCGCGCTTGGTCCGGCACTGTTCAAAATTCGTTTTCCAAATATACTTGAGGAGAATTTTTCACTATTCGTCGGTAAATTTTAAAATCGGAAATTTTTATTGAATTATTCTTTGAGTCAGTATAAAAATTAAATTTTTGAAATTATTCATATTTAAAAAATCAGAAAATATTTAAAATAAATGATTTTGAATTTTTTGAAATTTTTATAGTTCCATCCGGTGTATTAACAATGGAAGAAGTGCTTGGCCTTTATCAGTTCACTTCACATCCGTATCTGTTTTTTCGTGGAGTTCCCGGGCTGTACTCGTTGAAATTCCCAAGCCATGGACGAATTTCTGATTGGAACAAGGCAAAGGGCAACAAAAGAGGGACACTTGCGTTGGAAATTGAAAAAATGTCGGAATTTGCGCGAGAACTCAATTGGAGTGAGCGTAAAAGCGAAGCTGTGTACATCAATGGATTTTCATGGCAAATATTGGCATATATAAAAACGAAAAATGGAAGCACTGACACTGAGAAATGGTTGGGAATTTACCTTTTGCGTGATTTCCCAGAAGAAGGTGCAAATTAAATGATAATTAATACAGTAATGAATTGCCATTAAGACAAATATTGGAGTTGCAAATGTTCAGCGACTTTTCGAGTTGTCTCTCAAAAGTGTGGTGTGTCGGATTTCAGAAGAGAATTTGATGATATTTTAGAATATCATGAGACCAGCTGGGGATATACCAATTTCATTGCATTTGATGTGAGTGCCAATTAAATTTTCCTAGACCAATTAAGGATATAATTAAGGAATTGATGGATACAAACAAGGGCTTTTACGATCAAAATGAGGACAAAGTGACTTTGGCCATCGATTTCACGGTGAAAGAAGTAATAATCGAGACAAATTACAAATCCCCAAAATGATCTGGCAAAATCTCAATTGAATTATCATACTATATGGACCTATTTTCTATCATATTTCTTATTTTTGAATTTTTTAAACTTTTGGATGAAGCTGCTTTTTGTTAAGCCTCTTCTTCTTGAGTATTGTTATGTCCCAGAGTTTAATGCTTTAAGCCATTTTCAAATAACGGGAATAAATTTGGACAACAACAACCTTAGAGCATTTTGGGTGGGTCAGTGCAATTGGTTATTTGGGAAAGGATTGATGCCAAAGCAAAGAACAGCACGACTGACCCACCGCATACATCTCGCACCGCCGAAGGGGAAAATGGGATGGACTTATATATTGGCACAATGGGGATGGACTTTGGATAGGATGATGGGTAATGACGGCAAAAACGCAAAGGGAACGAGAGAGAAATGGATGGCATATGAAACCGATGAAAAGTGTTTCCATGGGTTTTCGGGGTCGCTGATCGCGAATCCGGCATCCATTTGGAACTCCGGGCCCAAATTCGAACAAAAAGTCGAACATTCAAATTTTTCGTTTTTCGACTTTTTGTCTAAAAATGGTTATCTTTTATTGGAGAAGTGATAATTTTTAATTGGTTTCCTTGGTTTTAAACCATTTTTAGACATCCGGGCCCGGAGTTCGAAATGGATGCCGGATTCGTGATCAGCGACCCCGAAAAATGAGGATTTGAGGATTTTTGTGGCTTTTTGAGAAATTTTGAGGCTTTTTGGGAAAATCCTCAGAATCTTTTAAATTTTGATAAATTGTCATAATGTTTTACAAATATTTAATAATTTGGATTTCTAATAGAGCATCAAAACGAAAATCTCACCCAAATTTTCCAAAAAATTTTGCTAAATTTTTATAAAAACCAGAAAAGAACAAATTTTTTTCTAAAAAATCACAGAATTAATAATTTTTTAATGAAAATCTGCTAAAATATGGTCAAATTTCTCAATTTTTCCCCTGGCGGCGCCTATCGGCACCGTCAGCGCCTAAAAGTCCTTTATTTTCTTATAAATTTGCTCAAAATCACAAAATTTGGCCATTTTTGTGGACAAATCTGTTAACAAATCGCATTAAAAATTACAAAAATTTTGGTGTGTTTTTCGTTTTTATTGCATTTTTCTTATGGCTTTTTTCAAATTTTTCATGCTCAGAATTTCACAAAAAGCTAGCAAAAAATTGCTAAAATTGGTCATGGACAATCAAAAATATAACATTTGAACATTTTAAATGTGTTTTGAATAAATTTGTAGAAATGCGGCTTTTTGAGTCAAAATGAGGCTTTTTTGCCTGCCAAATGAGGCTTTTGAAAATTTTGATCTGGGAACCCTGGCTATAACCCTTTATAGTTGAGCAAATTAAACAAAGTTGATGTTATTCAAAAGCCCAACTACCTATTCTCTATTTCACTTGAAATTTTTTTTCAAAAAATTTGGTTACCTAACTTTCAAAAACGTTATGACTAAAAATACCAAAAAATTGTTTTCAAAACATTTTTGTTAATTATTTTTTGTAACAACCAAAAATTTTTAGGTAAAGAGGGCTATCGATGGCATCTATCTAAATCATTCAATTTGGTCAACCATTAAAGGAGTTATACCCCAAAAAACTGGCCCGGTCCCAGTTGGTCGGGGCCCAGTTTACCCCGCCGCCATTTTTCATGAGTCATACCCAACCCATCCACAGCACAATCCCAGTCCTTTATGCAACCATTCATGCATTGCGAGATCTGCGTCGTGAAAATTTTTTGTTTATGGATGAGTTGTTGGGTATGGATGAGTTTTACCCATTTTTCATTTCCAGATAAAACGCACTCATTTTTTTAATTGAAACAATATGAAAAACAACAATCATTACGGCACAGTTTCTCCACCGTCGGCATGTGTTCCTCCCACCGCACCACCGATGGAACCGCCGGTCAGACAACACAACCAACCAATTGTTTAAGACTTTTATTTTCGCTGATTGCGAAGCTTAAACATGCTTTTGCGTGCCTTTTCTGTCCAATTTCGGGGTGTTTAAAAAAATGCCAGAAAAACAAAGCTTTCCTCCTTGCCTCAATTTAACATTTTGGGCGATGGGTGGACGAAAATCGGGCATATCCCGGCTTGCCGGTAAGCCGCATTTCGGGCACCGAGTGGGGTGGGGGTGAATGATCTAAATCCTCCCAAATTCGAAAATGTTTGGCCCTCCCTCTGCCTGCCTCAATTGCTTTTTGCATTTCATCACATTGCATTTTCAGCGTGAGACGGTTGCCCATGTGCAGGGCGCCACGGATGCCCAACCACAGCAGCAGAGCCAAGCGCAGCAACATCCTCCACCGCCGCCATACAATGTTTATTTTTGCAATTTTGGGGTGGATGACTTTCACAATTTGGGGTAATTTCGGTTTTGATTCTACGCCTCTAAGTTTTCAAAAATTCTACATAAGTTGAGTGGAAGTAACTTCCCGCGAGGACTGCAAAATATGAAATTTGAACTCATTTGATGAAATTTTGATGCAAATTGTGGCATTTGTGCTCCTTAAAATGGCGGCGGTGTGCGCTAAATTGCTTCCCACGCGACTTTAGTTGACTTATTTGAAATTTAGAGTTATAGGACCCAGGGGCGTATCTAGAAACATTTTTCGGGGGGGGGGACCCGACCTGAAGACCTTTTTTTTTTGCTATTTAACCAATAACTTTTTTCCACTGCTGGGTAACAACTGCACTTTTTCACTAAAAATGACCAAATTTTGGCCGTTTTAAGGCAAAAACTTGTAAAAATAGTGGAAAATGTAGGTCCGGCGGTGCCAATAGGCGCCGCCGGAAAAAATTTTTGGAACTTTGAGTGCTACTTGTTACGAAATTTGCCTATTAAACTTTTTAATTTTCGTTTGGGGGGGGAATTCGAAAAAAATTTCCAGGAGCAAATTCAAAAAATGAAACAAATGGCCGACGAAAAGGCATTTTTGGACACCGTTCGCAATTCTTTGGTGCTTCTCATTGTCGGCATCATTACAATTTTATTGGCCATGAATGCCAAAAATGTTTGGCACTTTTTCGCGCCTGCTATTGTTGTAAAAAGCACTAAGAAAAAGCGGAAAAATTCTTTACGCGTCCCATGGCATTTTATGCGTCCCATGACATTTGTGTCCATGGCAGGGATGTCATTCCGAGGCTCAAATTTTTAACTAAAACTTCGTTGTTAAACATAAAGTATAATAACAACTCATACACAGGCAACTCGAACAATGGCTTAGACTAAGCCTAAGCTTTTGGCTTAAACCTAGACTTAGGCTTTTTTTTAATTTTTTATATTAGTAACTTTCTGTTGACATCATTAAGAAAAATTATAAAAAGAAGATTCTAGCTTATTTTTTTAAGTTTTCTATTTCAATTTTTTTTTCCTTTATTTTTTGTTATGGGACGCGTAAAACCGACTAGAACCAAAATTTGGTCATCATTTTTCGGAATTCGCGAACAACAAAGTCGGAACATCATTAAGGTCAAAAAAACTGCAAAAAATAAAACCGAATTTTACATAAATCCTTGACGATACGCGGTCAATTTTCCGTAAACATACGAATTTTTGCTTATTTTCTAAAAAAAACAACAGTTGCGGTCAAAAATGTTTAAAAAAATTTTCATAAATTGAAATTCGGGGGTCCGTAAATGGCAGCAATTACCATTTGTCTGTCTCACTGTTTTATGGGCGCTGATTTTTTTTTTTTTTTGCTATATCTCCAAAAATGTTTTACAGGAGGCCATCAACTATCCGCCGGTGCCCCCCGCGCCGCCTTACCCCGTCTACCAACCGAACACTTTCCCGCCCAACATTCCCGTGGGCACTGTCGCTGCGCACATGCCGTCCTTGGGCAACAACGGCGCACCCATTTATGTGATGCGTAAGCGACTTTATTTTTGCAAATTTGAAAATACCCACCAAAAAAATGTGGCGAAGCGCTTGAGGGTGGGAAGCAAATTTCCGCTGCATCTAAAATTACGACAGGGTCGAACCTGGGTTCGATGGTACCCTAAACGTCGCCGGGAAAAACCTTGGCAAGTTACACTCCTATCCCTCCTCCCCCACCCCCGAAACCAACCAGAAAAAATTTTTTTCTATTAGACCGGAAAAGGTTTTTTTGGAGGTAACCCCTTGGATTTTTTCCCGCTGGCTACGCGACCTTTTGGCACGATACCAAAAAATGCCGAATTGCTTTTCATTCTTTGCGCAACGCATGCATGATGATGCCCCACTTTACAGCTGCCGCTCCAATGCCGACAATTGTCAGCACCACCACCGTCATGCCCGCTGAGGTGCGCCAGCAGGCGCCGGTGCGCACCAATCCGTGCGCCCATTGTACGGTGCGTTCTTTTCTTGTTTACTATAATTTGGAACATTGCACCTCCCCCACATCTGAGGAATTTACTAAATGTGAATTTTTTTTAAATAAAAATATGAATTTGCCCTAACAAAATTCGCAAAAACTGCAAATTTTCCGCTGGTACCACCGGCCAAAGCACATCTATCTCTTCTCCTCCTTTAACATTGTGTTCATTTTTCTTTTGCTTTCAGCATGGCGTCGTCCGATCCGAGACGGATTATTGCTGTAAGTTTTGGAAAGTATCGCTAAAGTTTTACCGGTGGCACAAATAGAAAATGGGTACCACCGGTGACCGGTCACGGGAGCAGGCACTCAAATACACCCACGAAATTTTTTTTTAAACCAAAAAGGTTTTCTTAATTTTTTGGGAATTTTTTCATTGTGTTTGTGGCGAGTCGCCGCCAAAAATTAAAAAAAGAATTTTTCAAACAAATTAAAAAATTGAAAATTTTAAGCGCTTTTTTGAAATTTTATGATAAAATACTGTTTTTTTTCGAATAATTTGTGTTTGAAAAATTTTCTTTTTAAATTTCTGCGGCGATATTTTGGGGCGCACCCGTTTGTGGCATATTTGTTAAATTTTCTAGAATTCGTTTTCAATTCCATGCTTTTTCAGTTTTAAAAAATGCAAAAGTTTGCGACAGAGCGAATGCAAAATGAGAGAGTGCTGAAATTTCAGTCCCAGTCATACAAAACATTTTTGATGAAGGAGGCTAGAGAAAATAATTTTAATAGAGAGTGCAATGGGAAGGGAGTTCATGTCCTTATTCGCTGATTCTTTTGGTCATAGACGGAGAATTATCATTATGTCGTTGCTCCGCGTGCCGTCACCTGTACACCTAAGAAATGCCGCTGGGCCTTCAGAACACCGACCGACTGCTTACTGATGGATTGGATATTTTAATGTTTTGTTTGGCCATCATCACCCAAAAAGCGAGTTTTTTCCCCCAAAAAATGCCTGCTGAACGATAAATATTGCCGAGAATTGATCATTTTTGTTCTGACTGATTGATTGATCATTTTTTGTGTATGTTTTGCGTTTGCTCTCTTTTAATAACAACTTAAATGTTGATCTCCGATGAAACAATTTTTTTCTTAAGAATTCCCTTGCTCATTGTCCAATCATCATCATCAAATTATCAGAGTTATATCATCATAAATCTGTTTAAACATAATCGCAATTGTGTAGTGCCCTTTTCTCTGCCTAAATTTTATTTCACTTAAACATGCGCTGTTTTTTTAATAGAGACGGTCCGGCAATGGTAAAGAACATTGGTCCCGAAAAAAATTTATTTTTTTAATTTGAGAAAATTATTTTAGGGGTAATCCGTGGTGCTGAGCACGAATCTACATTGTTTTGGCTTTATTTCGAACCCGGATTCGATCATTTTTCGAAAATATAAATTTTTCATTTTTTGCAAGTTTCCAGGGCGTTGATTTTATTTGCAGACCAATATGTATGAGTAAACATAAGGGTTCGGATGTGGATTTCATAACACTTATATTGTTGTACACATCAAATCAATGCCTTAACACATTTACAAAAAAAAATCTATGGAAATTTAAATTTTCAAAAAATGTTCGAATCCGAGTTCGGGTTTGAAATAGAGCCAAAAGAATTTTAGATCCAAGCTCAGCATCATGGATTACCCCTAAAAATTATTTTCTTAATTAAAAAAAAAATTATTTTTTTCGGGACCAATGTTCTTTACCATTGCCGACGGTCCCTGGATTATGGCTTGGGAATGCCACGGCGCGAGAATTTTTTGTTTTGTTTTAAGTTTTCTTTAGAATTGAGGCAAAAACAAAATTAAAAGTTGTACTGGTAAAAATGAGCAATTTTTTGATTTTTAATTTGAATATTGTAAAAACAAAATTTGAGGACTGTGCCTACTCTATTTCCGTTATCCAAATTCCTTTTTCGATAAATCCCCAGGCTTTAAATATAAATAAGTAACATAACTACTTTTTGCTTTTATTTCAACGCAAATAAATGGTGGAAATTTTTGAAATTTAATTTTTTTTTTTTGGTTTTTCCAATTTTTTACCGGAGAGAGCCTAACAAAAGCCACCAAATTTCCACCATTTCCTTTCTTTTCACAATACAGCAATTATAAATACCTATTTGCTTCTGGTTTTTAAAAAGGTTGCAAATTCTTTATAAATGTTTGAAAATTGGCTGCATTGCGTCGGCTCCGTCGCAACAACATAAAATGTACAGAAAATTTTTTATTTTTGGCGAATTCTCTTATTTATCTCATCATTCTTTGACTGTAAAACTACAGCTTGACACAGGGTAGAGAGAACAGTGATTGAAATCCAAAATAACCGAAATTTTAAACTTTGAAAACCGAACCCAAAATTCGCCCCAATCCCGGTTGGATCTATTCACAATATTTTAATGTCCCATTCAAAAATTGCTTCGGCAGACTTAAAAATTTAAATCTATACATATTTCTTGAATAAAATAAACATTTGGGCGCTATATGCTGGGGTTTTTGGGGTCCCCGATCACGAATCTTTCAATTATTTTGATCAATTCCGATTTCCTAATCTAAATTTGAACAAAAAATCATAATTTGAAAAATTCAAAATTTCGATTTTTATTCGAGTTCGGGTTAGGGATTAGAAATTAGTCAAAATACATGTCAGATTCGTGATTAGCGACCTTTAAAAACCCGGATAACAAATTATCATGGTAGCGCCAACATTTGCATGAGCCATTGTCAAACATACATTCGTAATAATGCAGCTGCCCCTCCCCACAAATTAATTGTTCAATGTGATTAATGAGAAGAAGCAAATCAAAACGAACAAGTTGTATAGTTTTTTCAAATACTTACAATTTAGTTATTTTTCCACGGCATTTTTATTGCAAAAAAAAGGCATAAAATCCCATTAAAATATGAATTTTAAAAATAAAATTTCCAATTTGTGTATCAGCAGAGCACATTTATGAACTCTGCTGATCTGAACTGATCATTCCACGTATGTGCTTCTGCTTCTGTTTTGTGCTCCGCCCTCTCCTCCGTTGGCATTATTCTTTGATTGTCGTCGTCGTCGTCAACCATTCCCCCATTTTGGTCACTTTCTTTGTCCTCCGTTTTGCTGTGCCCACCGTCTCTCTCCAGGATGGCTATACGGTATCGTTTCAGCACATTCATATGGTACTTCTTCAAATGGCTCCTCAGTGCATTTGTCGGTTTTCCAGGCGAATTGGTCCATCGCCGGTAGGCACAATGCCGACATTCGATCACATCCGGGCCGAACCGATAAAACTGCGCGTAGTCAATTCTCTGAACATCCCAAACTTTATTATGGTATTGGAAATAAGTGCCAATTTTGCTAAAAATAGCCACAATTATTTTAAATACAGTATTTTGACATTATAATTTAATTTTTTTTCTTTCGATTTTGGCCCTCTCTGCATAAATTTTGCCAAAAAATAAAATAAAATATATACCCGTGTTTTGTGCGCATATGACTTCACCAGAGTGGGCATCCGTCGTTCGTTTTTTGTCCCTGTTTTGCATTCTTGGCAGCCCGACAGAAAAGTGATAATGCTTTCGACCGTAATGTTGGCGTACTGTAAGGAAAAAAAAATTTTTTTTGAATTTATTTAAGAAATCATTTCCCTATTTTGCATTTATTTATTTGTTTGTTCATTTTTCACTTCTTTTTTCACCGCATTGAACATTGAAATGCTTCGTCGGTGGCCTGTGAGCAAATGGTATTTGTGCAGGACATTGAACAAATGAGTAACACTGACAATGATTCGTCCGGTGCCATTCTCGACAAGATAATTCCCGGCCATTTCTTAAAATTTTTAGGCTTAGGCCCATAATTGGGAAAAGCTGATGGATTATGATAAATAAAAATTCTAATTTTTAAAAAAATTTGTCCTCCCAAATACTCACCTCCGCTGGGTCCATTCACCAAGGCAATTCTGTACTTTTTAATTATTCCATTCAAATGCTTCTTCGGCACTTGGCCATTCATTCTTCGAATGCTTTCGGCCAACTAAAATTTTAATTCATTTTATTGTTTTTATTATTTTTTGATTAATATTTAAATTCCTTTATTTATTTCCTTTTGATTATTCTAATTATTTATTTTTTGTCTCTTTTTCAATTCTATTTTTTGCCTTTTAAATTTTCATTTTGTTTTTACGCTTTATTAATTTTTTGTCTCTAAATTATTTATATTTTTATTTATTTATTTCCTTTTTTTGCTTTTCCCTTTTCTTTCTTTACCTTCACTTTTTCCATTAGACTTTTATACTTTTGCTCTGTCAACAGATTTCGCAGCTGAGTTCGCTTCTGTCCCAACACCTTTTCCATGTCCGCCAAATATTTGTCGTGCCATTCTCTGATGTAAGCACTTTTTTGTGCCTTAAAATGAATTTTTTTTTAAACTTATTTTGTTGGTCTAAAAACGACCAAAATTAGACCTAAAAATGGGAAAATGACCTAATTAGACCTAAAAATGGGAAAATGACCTAAATTCCAATTTTAGCTGCTTAAAATTGGTTAATAAAAGAGACATAGTTTGGCATTTATTTTATTTATAAAGAAATTTGGGCAAAATGCCAAAAAACATCAGCATTTCGTTCAGATTTATAGTAGGGTAGTACGGGACCGGGAATTTTGGGCAAAACCGGGACTTTTTGGCTGGGAAACCGGGAAAAAACCGGGACTTATGCCGGTTCCGGTCAAAACTCCTCAAAACCGGGACATCGGTACTCAGTTGTCCGTGTTTTTCAGTAACAGGTCCCGGTCCCGTACTACTCTAATTTATAGGCTTTTAGTAAAATCCCTTTTAAAATGGGCCCTAAAACTCAAAAGCCGCTTAACAACATTTTGAAAGTATAAAAACCGGCCCTATTCATTATTTATTTATATATTTTTTTACATTTTTCTGCGCTCCAACGCCCAAATTTTCCAGAAAATCTAATTCCAATTCATTTGGTTCGTTTTTTTCTTTCCAATTGTTTTCTCGGATTTTGCTCCCCGTTTTGTTGGCCATCACGACCAAATTACTACATTTTTTGCTTGATTCCACGTTTTCCATTCTGCCATTCGACTGTATCGTATTCATTTTTTGATACCTTCTTAATTATTTGTTTTGCTTTTTTATTATTAAATATATGTTTAATTAATTTTATTTTTGCTTTTTTATTATTAAATTATATTTTATTTTTTCCATTTTTACCTCGCTTCTTTTTCTTTTCCAATGGCATTTTGCAGTTGCGTCAAAGTGTCCAAAATTGGGTTTCTCAGTTTTTCGTGCATTATTCTGAGCCCATTGTCTTTCAAATAACGGGAATAAAGTTGGACAACAACAACCTTAGAGCATTTTGGGTGGGTTGACGAAAAGTATGAAGGAATTCCAAACTGCTTTAAATTCCCTAAATTAACCGTTTTAAAAAAGGCCAATTACAGAATTTGTCAATGGATAAAGTGCCCGAAATTACCCAGGAGAAAAAATAAATCCTTAAAAATATTAAGCGCAATATTTTTTATTTCAGTCAATGCCAATTTTTTAATGCTCAATAAATTGAGAAGGTCCAATAAATAGGCTTATATTTGCGAATGAATGAATGGGTAAAAGAAAGTGCCATTGGTGGGGGGGGAGTGATTCGGATCTTTTGAATGTTTGCGTACAAATGAAAGTGCTCGCTAATCAAATCCACCAGAAAAGTGTATCGTGAAAAAAAAATTTGCCATGGAGGACAGAAAATGGGATGCCAAAAGATGCCTATTAATTGATTTGTCCGTTGGAAAATTTGCGCGAGGGGAGAAAAATTTTTTATTTAGAAATAAATTGTGAAAATGGGTACAAGTAAAAAAGCCAAATATTTTGTTATTAAATATTTTTTCTAAAATTTAATGCATTTTTCGTAAAAAAAAACAAAAAAAATTAAAAATATTTAATAATAACTTCATTAAATCTGAAAAATTATTCAAATGAATTAAAATTTAATTCATAGAATTATTTCCAAATAATCGGTCTTTTTGGGTGCCGAAATGAGCAAATGCTTATAAAAGTGCATCTTCTAGAAGCTCAGACCAATGTTAGTAAATGTAATTGATTTGCCAAAGTAAAATCATTTTTAATAAGTGAGAGACAGAAAATAATTTTTTATTTTTCGTTTTAATGCAAATAAAATAATAATTAAAAAATTATCTTGATAATTTCCGATAGCCCTAACAGTTCTCTATTAGCTAATCTAAATTTCAAAAAAATTCATCAAGTTTGAACAAAGTTATGGACAAAAGTACTTACGGAACTAGGTTTTCAGACATCTTGGTCATAACTTTTTTGGAACTTTGCAGGTTAATAGAAAGCAGTTAAATTATCGAATCATATCAGAAAATAAAAAATCTAAACATTATAACGAAAATTTTTTCAATAGACTTAAAATAATTTTGATTATCAAAATTCACAGACAACTCGTATAATGACTTAGGCTAGGCCTAAGCTTTAGGCTAGGCCTAGGCTTAGGCTTGCTTGGGCCTAGGCTTAAGCTTAGGCTTTATTTTGTAAAAATTTTTATTGTACGGCTGAGTTGTCGATCAGCCGAATTTGATGGTTTTTTATATAACGACATGGCACCCTTGTTTTAGGTGTCAATGGAGTAAAAAATATTTATGATTAATTTGTTTATTTTTTTAATTTTACTAAATAAAATTTGTTTTTTTAATTCTTTCGTTTTTGAAAAATCACTTTTTTATAATAATTTATCGATCATGTAAAGTATCAAAATGGAGCAAGAAAAAAAGAAAATAAAATTATTTCATAATTCTTTTTAACAATTTAATTTGTATAAAAAGCAAATACAAAACGTGGTAAATGAAGCCTTTAATTTTAGAAAATAAATTTATCTCAAAATTAAAAAAACATTCAAAAGCAATGTTTTCATTTTTTTATTAGAAACCCATAATATTGAGAATTTAAGTTACTTAAAATTTATTGTTTTCCTAAAACTACTTAATTTTGTTGAAGATCTGCCGATGACCTTTTTATAATTTATCCACCAACAAAATTTGGTTCCGAAACTCCACGAGTTTCTGCTGGCCAACCTTTCTTTTTCTGACATTTGGAAAACAGAAAATTGATTAGATTAATTTTAATTTTCACTAAAGTTTTTTGATGGTTACTAGTGCTGGGAATTTAAGTCAAATGCGTTTTTCCTGCTACCTCAAAATGGCATTAAAATTACTTGAAAAGCATTTTAGCATGCTTTTTATGAGTTTTTCTTATTTTGGAACTTTTTTGCACCTTCTAAGGCAAATTTGAATTTTCAGTAAAGAAAATGCCGAAAAATAAGTGAAAGGCAGCGTATTCCTTCAGGCGAAATATTGACTCTCAAATCTCTCCCAATCAGTACCATTTTTGCAAATTTCCTCACGTTATTCGATCTCGGTCTCGATTCTTTTTTTAAGCCCCTAATGATCGGCTTTTGTAAACATAAAAAATAATTTTTATTTATTTTTAAACTTAATATTTTAGTATCTCTGCTTTCTTTGTTAAAAATATATTTGTGGTCAAATAGCTTTATTGTTAGGGCAACATTTTAAAAAAGTACATTAATAATTTTTGAAATTTCCAGGTGCACGGCGGCACCCTAGGCTTTTTTAATTTTCACAGGGACCCGGTCTGTCCTTCCTTATTTGTCAGAATTGTTTTGTTTGTTTGGATAACAATTTTTGATGAAAATTTGGTTAAATGTGTAAAATATGTAAATAAAAGTCCAAATTTTTGTTCCCAAACATAATTATTTAACCCAGGAAAAAAATAATTTAAATGAAATTAGCAGCACTAATGATGAAATATCCGTACCCAAATTTAATTGTTGCTGTATTTTATCAAAATCAATTTTCCAATTTTCTCATTTTGTCTTTACTGTGAGTTCTTCAAGTGGTGAATTACGACGCAGTAACATTTTTACAAAAAAAAAAATATTTTGATTTTCTGTCGCAAAAGTTTCACTTTTTTCATTCCCGAGTCCAATATTTACAATTTCATTCCATTTATTTAATCATTTTCTTTCTTTTATTATTTTTGTTCATAAATTGATTTAAAATTGCTATTTAAATGTTTTCAATAGGGTTTCTCCCCGACCCTCGGGGAGAGAAAAGTAAATTTTCATAAAAAATCGAGAAAAATATTACATAAATTATTTAAAACAAAAACTCTTAGAGACTTATTTTTAAGTAGATGAATAAATTATTTCTTCTACTGATATTTCTGTTTCTTTGCATCACTAAAACCCCGAATGGTGAGCTTTAATAAAATTTTTATTTTTTTTAATTTTTAAAATTTGAGCCGCGCCTCAAAACCAAATGAAAGCATCGAAAAGCGGCGGCACTAATATGGTAATTTGTTTCTATCTCTCAATGAAATTTTATTTTAAGATGACGAACACACAACACGAAAGTTTGTAATCAAATTTGTTTTTTTGTAAAAAAATTTCCATATTTCCATATCATTTATAATTTAATTAATTATTTTTTCTTTTCAAATATTATCCTAAATAAATTTTTATGCCAAACCGGCGGTTGCGGTGGCTATCCCCAGGGGTGCCCTGGAAATAAGCCCGTGTGCTGCAAATGGAGCGCCTTTTGCATGACGGCAAATGATTGTGCCATTTTGCATCGGCGCATGCGAAAGTGACGACGGAGGAGGGCACAAAATGTGAACAAATAGACACAGAAGAAAGACAGAGGGATTGTGAAAAGAAAAAGCTTAACTTTTGACATTCCTAATTCTCATAATTAGTTAAATTGTGATTCAATTTTGGATAAAAAAAACCCCAAAAAATAAGTAAAATACGGGTGAAATTTCCATGTTTTTAGATTCCATGTTATGTGACAAATTTTGGGGTTTCTTCTTTATTTTTTAATCAGCACCAAAATTTAATTTTTAAACCTAACCGAAATTTACTAAAATTTGATGGATAATTTCACATTCTAAAAATTGCAAATTTTGCCAGAGATAACTAACATTAGCACCGCCCGAATACGAATATATTTTTAAATTTAAATTGTGCCAATTCTCCAATTTACTCATTGCCAAATTACTCGGGTCTTACAGGGCTTCCAGTTATATAGCTGCTGAAAACTCGAAATTATAATAAAAACCTCGCTTAAAACAGTTTATCCATACATTTCTGATTTATAAATAATGTAAAATTATTTTTAAAATTATACAATCACGCAAATATTGCTAATAATCAACAAAACGTCAGGCATTTATTTGCCAGTTTTAAAATCGAATAAAAAGCATATGATGATGGCATTGTCAATTGTACACGTCGAATGGGGCCACGTTTGACAAGGCGAAGAGAAAATTTAATTTTGAATGCATAAAAAATATTATTATATTGTAGTATTTCATAATGTTTAATATTCGTTAATATAAAAAATGATAAAAATTATTTAAAAATAATAAATATTTTTTTAAAGAGTAAAACTCATTGAACAAAATGGCCTCATTCCTGCTAAAGTTTGTCTTGTTCACCTCATTTTTGGTTTTGTTTTGCGATTGTGGCGACGCAAAAAATGAAGGCGAAACGGACAAAAAAAGTAAATAAAAAAATATATTTAATTTAATTGTTTGAAATTTTATAAAATAGAAGCAAAGAACGGAGGAGCAGAAAACACAAAAGAGGGGGATCAAATTAATGACGCAACAAAAAGTAAAAAGAATATATTATATTTATATCAAAAAGTTTTAAATGTTTATCAAATTCAGATGTGGTCAAAGAAGAAATTGAAGATGAGTAAATGAAATGATAAATAACACAGAAAAATGCAAATAAATGAATATAAGTGCCCGATTTGGGTTAAGTTTAAAAATTAATTTTGAAACCAATTTTAGGCGTTCGGAAAGATTTCAAGAAGCTACACATCGGTAATTTGAAACTTTTTTATGCATCTTTATAGCAATATTTATAATATAAAAGATGAAAATTCGACTCCACGCCGTCTCAAGCCGAAACAAGGAGCAGTATTTAAAAACAAAACGCCAAAGCGGGGAAAAGCAGTGGAGAAAGGTGTCAAGGAATTGCATGTGAGCGAAAGTGCGAAGGTGTGAAACGACAAAAGGACGAGAAAGTTTAGAAGAAAGTTGAACGAAAAGTTTTTTCATCGATGCCCCTCCCCAAGTTCCATGGTTAGCCGAAACCATCCGGTTTTTAGGGTCCAAAATCCGACATTTTCAGAATCGAAATCCGACCCGAGCATTCTGAGGTGACCTAAAACACGACCTAACTTTTTTTTCTCAACCCTAGCCAACAGAACCTAAGCATGGCAATGCCGCCAACCTTGGAAAAATGACACGACACTCTTAAAAAGTGAAATGTTATGTCTATTGTTTTCAATTGCCTTTTCCTCTTTGGGCTTTATCAGAAAGTGCGAGAACAGGCTTTGTAACTGAGAATGACCGCGGAAACAAAAAAAACGAGAAATTTTCAAAAACCAAGGCTCTTTCTCGCACACCCCCTAAAGAAATTTCCTATCTCCACTCCATGGTCTGTCACTATTTTTCTTGTTGAAATTCTTTTGTAAAACTCTGTTATGTAAGGGGATAAAGTGTGATTCTATCAGAAGGATATTTCTTATTTATTTAAATGTAAGTCATAATTAGTGTCCAGATTTATATGGACAAAAAAATCCAAAATTTTAATTATAATATGGACGAAAAAAAGCAAAATCTTTAGGGGTGTATTTTTGGATTTTCTAGTGAAAATGCCAAAATATGGGTGTAAATATTGACAAAAATCTGAATGGAAACAAAAAGGCATCCTAGAAGCAACAAACCAAGCTAAAAATACTATTTACGAGTTTTTTAGGCCGAAATAAGTGTGCAAAAAAATGGAAACCCATACAAATCCGGGCTCTAGTCATAAGCAAAAAAAAAGGAACAACACAAGAATGGCCAAAGCATTATTCATTTAAGTTAATCCAACACATTTATTTTTCATCTTTCATTGTGTGTCTTTAAAAAAATTATCATCTCAAAACAAAGATTATATTTGAGTATTCTGTTCTCCTCCCATTTCTGTCGATCAGTCGCATTCCGGGTGCCCACAGCACATAATCTTGGATTTTGAAAAAATTAAAATTTGACACAGTTCGGTGAAAATGCTTTTTCTCACTAGAAAATTTGATGAGAAAAAATCTCAGGTACTTTTCGGTTTTGGGGCCTAGGTTTGAATTTAAAAAACATCAAAGGACGCGCAGAATTGCAAAAAATACGCGTCAAAATTAGGTTGAGGGCATAAATGCCACAATTTGAGCTGTTTCTTCAAGTGAATATGTGCCATTCTTGTTGGCATCGTAGCGCTAGAGGAACGCGCACAAAATTCTGCGCGTCTTTTGTTGTTTAAAAAAATTCAAATCTAGGCCCCAAAACCGAAAAGTACCAAATCTCATTATTGGCGTCAAAAATCGGCTCAACAGAAACATTTAAATATTAAAATAGAGCAAATAATTTTAAAATTTAATCATGGGCTTAGCGCTTAGGAAGGAAATATAACTCACACAGTATGCCCTGCCGCGAAAGCATCGCGCAACGCCGCGCTGTCCGCGGCACGCGTTGCACATAAATTGAAAGGAAATCTGGCCAATGGTCCCGCGGGCGGTGTTCACGTCATGGAATGTCACCTGTGATAAAAAAATGTCTTTTTGAAAAATTTATTTCCCAAAAAGTGCTGCTCATAATTAAAGGAATATTGCACCTAATATTTCTCATTCATTTGATTAATACCAGGGCTGGCCGTGATCACGGATCACGGATCACGGAAATCACGGGGTTTTTGGGGTGCCGTGATCTCGGATCACGGGTCACGGATTTTTTCAAATTTTCCGTGATTTTGATCCGTGATTGGCATTTTATATAAGGAATTTTTATTGAGACGAAAATAGGAAAGTGGTGTGAAGAATTTTTTGAGAAAAATAAATAAATTCTTTTCCGCTTACAAATTAGAAAGTAAACATATATATGTAGTCTGGTGGTTAAGCCTTCTGTCTTTCGTTGTCTGTCCCTTGGGTTCAATTCCCCATTGGGATAGGACAATTTATATATTTTGTTTTGATAATTTTAATTGAAATTTAATTAACAAGAAATTTCATAACATTGAAAATTATTTTTCTTTATTTTTTAAAACGTCCATAGACCAATAAATTAACCAATGATTGGACATATTTTGGACAAAATCTGTTAACAAATTCACTCAAAATTTCAAAAATTTTCCCGGCGGCGCCTGTCGGCACCACCGGCAGACGGACCCCCATTTTACCGTATTTTTGAAATTTTGACCCCAAAATGGCAGAAAAATTACCATTTTTGGCATATAAACTGCTAAAAACCCTATTTTTTCTCTCCGTCGCTTAACAAAATTTTCAGAAAATTTTCCCAACCCTCTAAGAATTTTTTCTAAAATTTTCCCGACTTTCAGTATCTTTTGGGGTGTTCAGATCGTCATGAAGGACTGAGCATGTTGGTCCAAAAGATTTTTTCAGCATCAAAAGTTAGCTTACAAATTAGAGGAAATTTTTTTCTCTACATAAATAGATTTTTGGTTAAATTTAAGAAAAATTTGAAAAATTTTCTTAGCCCCGTGATCACGGCTCACGGATTTCCGTGATTGGAAATTCAATCACGGCCAGCCCTGATTAATACCCACTTACAAATTATCCTAATAATTTTGAGAAAATAATCGATTTTAAAACTTCATTTCTTTATACAACTCAAGATATAATTAGATAGCTTTAAGCTAAGTTATGATTTGTTATTTAGCAAAAATTAAAATATAATAATTTAATTAAATATTTCTATCATTGTTACTTTTTGTAACTTCGGCTCACCGTGGACAAAAATAGGGAAGGAAAGGAAAAATATTATAATGACCGAATTAGTAGAGAATTCAATTCTTCTTAAGAAAATGACACTTAAAAAGATGTTTCGGAATTTTACCACCTCAAGGAGTCAAAATAACCACTTAACATTCACTGAACTCGTGCTGGGGCGTTTCTTAAATTCCGCCAAGGGGTAGGAAAACAAAAATGTAAGACATATAAACTCATAACTTGGCTCAAATTCAACCAAATTAATATTTCATGCTATCATTGAATCAAATTTTCTTTTTAGAATATAAACTCCTCTGTATAATTCATTCAACAACAAAATTTCAAAAATTTCATTGAGTTTCAAAAAAGTTCTGGACAACCTACTTAAAGTTTTTTGGAATTTAATAGCCATAACTTTTTTTATACTATCTCAAAAAATTTTGGATACTAATATTCTGGAAGACAACACCTAGAACTATTGAATGATAGCATGAAATATATGATTTGGTTGAATTTGGGCCATATTATGAACCCCGACATTTGCGCCTATCTCCAAACCCGAATTCAAAGTTTAGCCGAACAGCATTAAAATTAAGAAAACACAGTCTTCTAATTTATTAGGTGCATTATTCTGCTGTTTGAATAATTGATGATTTTTCAAAAAATTTATTAACTATAAAATTATCAGACTTAAGCAATCACTTATAAAATGCTGTTTAGGCGATCAGGGATTGAAAAAACTTATGTTTGAAGCCGATTTGGACAAAGGCGCGCAAATGTTGGGCGAGTGTCCGGGAGAGGAAAACGTTTACCCCCCCCCCCCGTTCACTTACCATATTGCTTTGCGCACAAGCACTGATCACCATCCCGGCATAATGCGAGATCATCGACGAAGAAGACGACGGAACGGCCATCCCTGAAGCGGCACAATTCTGCTGCTGTTGCTGGGGCCCCACAGTGCCAAAAGTGTTACGCGGGACAATTCCGTGTTTAGTCTGAAGCAAAGGGCATAGCCAATATCTTGGCTTCAGGGGCGGGGCGACTGACGACTTTTTTTTAAAATTTAAATTCGCTATTTTTGGGGTGGAGTGGGAGGGATTAAAGGGAGAGGAAGCGCAGAGAAATTTTAGAAAATTTAGGCATATTCGCTAACTGAGGACCATTTTCGTAGGTTTTTGGGCCGAAATTTAAAATTTAAGGAATTTGGGGTGTGCCGCGGCGCCGACAGACGGCCCGTCGGAGGATTTTTGTAATTTTTTATGAGATTTGTTAATGTAAATTTTCATCCCGTTTTTTAATTTAAAAAAATATACAGGTTTCGAGGGGGGGGGGGAAAGCTCATAAAAATAATTCACCATTTCCCTTGGTTAATTATTCGGCTTAAATCAACAAGCGGCACTTTTTACACTTTCATTAGCTTCACATAATTAATTAAGGATTAATTATTAATTTAATGGTAATATTCCTACTTCTGGCTCCAAAATCACAATGTCGTCTTCCTCCGCTTCTCCTCCAAATCCGTCGTCGTCGTCCATTTGCGTTCCGCCGCCGTTTGGTCTGTCTCCGCCATCGCCATTCGGTGCGCGACGCTGTTCTCCTCCTGCGCCATTAGTCCTTCGTTTGTTGTAGCTTTGATCTGCCAAAGATGAGCCGACTTAAAAATGATGGCAAAAGTAATCGATAGAATCATAGAAATTTATTTATAAAGAATTGAAAGAAACCATATAAATTTAAGACATTAATTAAATATTTCCATCGTTTTTTGTGAAATATTCCCATAAGGTTTTAAAAATATTAAAAAAAGAATATAATTTTTCAAATTTTTTCCATGCGTAATTTTAGAGATTTGAAATAAAATTTGTCAGTTATTCTAAAAAATATTTTCTTTTCTCTATGACTCGCATTAAAGAAAACTCATTTTAAATTGTCCATTTTTTTATCCATAAATATACAGTATCATTGACGCTTTTTCGGGTCACAAAACAAATTGTGCATCAAGGATGGCATTGATTCCGATTTCCAATTTCCAAGAATTTTAGGGGCCTTAGAATGCCACCCCTAGTGTCCAACCCCTTGCTTTTTTGTACCTTCCATTTTCACCGGATGTCCGTGCCTGCGCAACTTCAGAATTTGCACATTGGCATTTGGTTGCTGCTGAGCAGTGGCAGCGTTTGTGGGTTTGGTGCGGTGACGGCCACTCAAAAGCTTTTTGGGAAAATTATTTTTCGCTACAAAAGTTTTATGTTAGAAAAAATGTTCAAAAGAATTTTGAAATATATAAATTAAAAAGGGAGAAGAATTGACCAAAAATTTAGGAAAAGAAATGCTAAAAAAAATTTAAATCTCACAAAGTTTAGTGGCAGAAAAGAATGTTCCGGCAAATTCCAAACTATCATATTTTCAGGTCCCAAATTATAAAAATCTTAAAAAGGCGGTCGTTACTCCCTTCCTCTCATTTATGTCCCGAATCCCGGGCCAAAAATTTTTGCTGTGTAAGAATTATTGCTAGGGACCGGTGATTTGATTTTGATCAATTCGTCAAAAGACGGAATGCCCAAATGTGATCAGTTTCAAATGTAAAAGAAGCGCTGAGAGTATTACGTTTTGATGGCCAATCGGCGGCACGGCGGCAATGGAATGGGCTCGTCCTTTTTTGGCAGTGTCAACCGACGTCGGCGGCACTACGCCAACCTTACGGGGACGGCCCCGTTTGACTGCGCGGGTGGCGATGCTGTCAAACAGAAAGATGATATGTTTATGAAGCAAAAAATGAATCAAATTGCATTGTGAATGGGCGTAAAAAAAGATTAATTAGTAGGATTATAAATTATATGGACTAAAAAACACCAAATTGAACAAAAATATGGACTAAAAAGCCCGAAAATATAGTAAAATATGGACTAAAAACTGTCAAAATATATCTTTTAAACCATAAAAAATTCCGAAAAGGTGATTATATTCAATATTTGCTTAAACAGAACTAAAAATACGTTTAAAAACTGCCAAAAATGGATTTAACCTTAAAAATACCAATTTTTATTAAATTCTAGCTTCACAATTGCAAACAAAACACATTTCAAAATTTTTTAATAATCTCATTCTGTTGTCAGCGAAAATTTTCGGAAACGAACAAAATACCTAAAAAAAATTTCCAAATTTCGAAAAAAATTCTCTTTTTAGAAGTAAATATGGACTAAAAACGCAAAATGTCGAAACATGGATTTATTCGCGAAAACCCCCAATATATATATATATTTTTATATGGTCGAAGTTTCTCCAAATCAAAAAAGTTTAACGCAGAAATGCTATTTTTGAGCCCCTTTCTTTATAGCATATGCGCAGAAAAAATATGTTTAATCCATATAATTTATAACCATAGTAATTAACAATTAAAAAAGCATGAATTCCATGAAATTATTTAAGGTATTTTGCTAGAACCTAAATTGGAATTTGGTTTTTTAAATTTTCGCATAAAATTGGAAAATGGCACCAATTGTGGATTTAAAAGAAAATTAGAAAAGAAAAGAACTCTCTAACAAATGAAAAATATTTTTTTTTGTAATATTTTTCCAAATTAAAACTTACGGGCACTTCGCCATATTCTTCGGCTTGACCAATTTGCTGCTGCTCTCCCCTTTGTGTGCCTTGCCTTTGTGAAGTGCCACCCCGCGTGGAGAGATGAATTTTCGGTTACAAATGTCGCAAAATGACAGTGATGAGCAAAAATTGGCGGGGGCAGAGAGAACGGAGCGGCGACAATTATTTTGATGTAATTCCAACTGATTTTTTGAAAAAAGTGAAATTATTAATTTCTTAAAAATCTGTCCTTTTGGGCAATTAGGGAAAGATATTGCATAATTAAGCTTTTGAAATGTAATTGTTCAATGTCACTTTTTAACCCCAGGGTTTTCTCGTTTTCTCAGATGGAAATTGAGGAAAGGAAAAGAAGATAAAAACAAAATAATTTGTTTTTGTAAAAAAAAATATTGAAAAAAGAGAGGTTTTTTCGCAATGGTTCAATCCCCGACGGAGAAGCAGCAAACTTTCTTATTTTCTTTTTCAATGCAAGTAAAACCTTTGTTATTTTCTCTTAATTTGATGCTACAAACTCTTTTTGAATCAGAAATCATTAAAATATAATATTTTAAAATTAAAGCCACAAACATTGGCTAAAAAATTCTTACTTATTAAAATTGACAATAAAAAAACAAACAATCAAATAAAATTAATGGGGGGCCATAAATCTTACAAAAACAAAACAAATTAGTGAAGAATTTCAGACCAAAAACCCTCAAAATTAATTTTTCAACAAAGCCCACCATTTCATCCGACTTGAAATTGATGTTGCAATTTGCGCATTTGAATGTGTCCTTTTGTTTTTTGTTGGCCTTTTGTTTGCCGCCATCGGTGCCGTTGTTGCGCACATAAAACACCGCCGACGATGAGTCGGAGTCGTCCGGCGCGTCGTCGACGAACGTTTCGGAGGCGACCAAAGGCGAAGAAGTGTCATGACGTGTGGATGAGTGGGAAGTGCCAATGCCATTGACAGCAGTGCCAAGGGTTTGAGTGCCATTGCTGGGAGATGGAGAAGGGATGTCGACAATTGAGGACGATTCCGACAGCATTGAATTTACGAACGACGATAAAACAGGGCCAAATGATGACATTTAGAACATGAATGTTATGCCGGATTAAATAATTATCAGCTTTTAATTTTAAAATGCTAAAATAATAAAACTTAAGAAAATGGACAAAACCCTTATGAAAAGTTTGTTTAAAATTGAAATGATATTGGAATCAGAAAAAAATGAAGAGGGGAAGCTTTTTCTAAGTAAATTCTAATCCATATGTATCAGGAAAAAAAAAGTTAGGAGTAGGGTCGCGACTTATAGTGACGAAAAATCTTGAAATAGTTAACTAAAATAGTGATAAAAAAATATCAAAAAAGTGCCAAAATAGTGGCAAAAGGTGCGAAATAGTGACGAATTGTGACATAATTTTTCAGCCAAAAATTAAGCAAAAATAATTTTTATTCACTAGTTGCTGTTGAAAATGAGTAGGACTGGGTTTTTAAGGGCAAAAAACCCAAAATAGGCACCTAAAAAATAATTTTTAAATTATAAATTCTTGCCAAGAAAATGAATTTTTGAGAAAATTTTTTCATTTCTTAGGAGTGAAT
>CP049709.1:18465435-18568559 GCA_004148225.2 Heterodera glycines | reverse complement strand
GGGCCAAGGCTGGCAACTTCTGGATGCTTAATTTGGACTAATTAGCATCTGAATTTGTGAACATTTTCGTAAATATTTGCAAAATTTTAAATATTTAAATTGTTTTCCATTTCTAAAAATAAATATGACATCAAATAGAGTACCGCTTACACTTAAAGGCACAAAAAATGTTTCGAATTATATCTATTCCAATTGCACATTAAAACATTTTTATTTTCGATATATTTTCACTGGCGGAGAAAGATGGTCACCATTTTGGCAGCCATTTTTTATATAGAAAAAACTTCTGGACAAACAGTTTAATGTAATTACCGGTATGTTTGCTGATGATTGTCCGCTTGTTTCTGTGTTCAAAGTAATGTCGTGGTTGGACGCAGCGTTGGACAGAGTGATCAGATCACGGCAACCATTCAACGAAACACTAAAAAATTATCTATTCATTTGATTGCAATTGACAGAAAAATATAACAAAAAACAGATTTGAAAGTGGTGAAAGAGAAAAAACCGATTCAAACCGAGACTCTCGAATATTAAAAATATTAAATATGGATATATTTACCTCATGTGAATGCTTGGCGCAATGAAACCGCCCATTTGTTGAGCACATAAAACGGCATCATGAACAGACGGGAAAAAATAATGTTTTGGCACATGTTCAAAAGCTCCACACAGCTAAAAAGGTACATATTTTGAGTAATTTATATTTTTTTAAATTTTCATTAAATATTATAAAAAAGGAGCATTTCAGCGCATTTTTAAACAGTTTCTGGGGGGAGTAGCGAGCTGGCGCTACTAATTGGAGTAAAATTGGGTTTATATAAATTTTAAATTGATAAAAATTTAAAAATTTTCCTTCCTTTTCTCTCCTCTCCCTTCGTTGGAGCGTCCCCCCCCCCATTTCCCGGCATCAAATTTTATTTTTCACAATAAATAAATTGATTTAATATAATTTTCAATTGAAAAATTTATAAAACACTTTTGCTCTTTACTCAACCTTAAACCATGTGCGAATTGTTGAGTTGACAGAAGCAAATAAAAGCCGACATTTTCTCTCGGACAATTCGTCGAACAGTTCCCGTATTACAGTAATGGCCTGGACAACAGTTTAAAACAAATAAAATGAGATAAGAATTTCAATTTTTAGTATGCCTGGGCATCCAAATATGGAACAGATGAAAAGTCGATGATCAGAACTTTGTTGATTGAGCCTGATTCAAGGGATGGCCCGGCGATCAGATTGTCATAATTTGGCTAAACAGATGGGTTCAAATTAAATAAAAATCATTCATTTTTTTGAAAAAGTACATTATGCCGAATAATTGGAAAAAAAATAAAATTGTTATTAAAAAAAATTAATGTTAAACGAATTTCCAAAAAACTGTCAAAAAACCCCGTAAAGTTATACTAAAAATTCTAAAAAGTAATAAATTTGAAATTTTATTTTTTTCAACTTATTAGTTGGGACTCCATTTTTAGGCAGAAAAATCGCAAAATAGGCACTAAATAGGCACAAAAATCCTCAAATAGGCAAATAAAGTTTTTTATTAACGCTTTTTATGTAGCAAAACACTAAAAATTTCCAAATGTAAATGAAATTAATAAATATTTGAAAGTTTTTTTTCCGAAAAGAATAAATTTTTAAATCAAAAAATTTTTGTTAAGAAAAATAATAAATTTTGTGGATCAATTTTTGGAAAAATTTTCAATTCTTAGGGGTATATTTTTTGAAAATTTTTTCGGGCCATTTCTTAGGGGTGTATTTTGCGTTTTTATTGCATTTTTGTTAAGGATTTTTTCAAAAATCCGAAAGTAGGCACCTTAGGCACAAAAACCCCGAAAAAAATGGAGTCCCTACTTAAGAGTCAAAAAAATATTTTAAGTGAAATTTGTATATAAGTTATATGAATGTATATTTTAATGAATTTTATATAAAATAATTTTTAAAATCGACTTAAAACTTTACCACAATGTCGCCGCTGATCAACAGTGTTGATTTCATTTGAATTGAATCCTTGTTTGTTGGAGCTGAGGGACCTGCGCCGGAGCCAACATTACCTTAATTAAGCAAATAAAGAATAAGTTGAACAAAACTAAATTAATGAAATTGAAAAGCATCAAATTTATTTTAAAGGTTTTGTTGACTAAATTAGCATTTATTTTTCTAAACTTTTCACCGGCATTTGTGCTTTTCATGCTTTTCATACTGCCCGTCCGAGTGCCAATGCCAATGCCCAACAATTGGCTGAATATTTAAATTAACATAATAAATTTAATAATTATATAATAATTACCCTTTAATTTGACGAGCTGCTTCCAATACAGAGTATTTGAAATGTTTGGCATTATGAAAAAGAATTGGCGCTTCGTAACGAATCACGGACACCTGGAAAACGTTTATGCCGTAATTGGGACCATAAAGCCGATTTTTTAAATTACTCCCGATTCATCCATTAGATCAGATCCGTAATAGCAACGCTCGGCATAATAAACGCCTGACCCAGTCACATTCACCAGCTGTTGAAGACGAGGCCTGAATCAAGATAGAATTTTCACCATTTTTTAACCCCATGAGAGAGGATGGTTTAATTTAAAATTTATTTATTTCATTCAAAAATTAATTTGCTTTAAAAATCCTTAAAAAATACACAATTTACCATTGAGCCCGGACCACAATGGTACTGACAGCAAAAATGACGCTGTAGAAAAGCGCTTGGCAAAGGTCGGAAAAAAGAATTGCTGCCAGGGCAGCAAAGCCAAAGGTTAGCTGTGAGAAATTTTTAAAAAACTTTTTTTTTTAGAATTCAATTTCATACAACGTCCAGGCGGGAAACTGTCCAAAGTAGCGGAAGACGAATGAGTCCCATGAAAAGTGGACAAATGGCGGTCAGCAAAATGCAGGAGAGCACACACTAATTGACAAATTTATTATCTATTTTTCAAGCAAAAATTTATATTTTTATTTTATTTTAAATTTTTTTAATTAAATGCGAAATTGGTACTTTTTAATTTGACCATTTTTTGTATATTTAATGATTTTTTTCTTTATTAATTATCATTTTTCTATCAATAAAAAATATATGTTTAATTTACCACAGGAAGTGCTTCAAAAAGAAATGGAGCCCACAAAATGAGTGGTACAATTGTGAGTACCAGCGTAAGATTTGTCAGCTAAAAATATAAATAAATCTAAAATTATTTAAAACAATTAATTATCAAAAAAACAAATCTAATTAATTACCAAAGACTTTTTAATAAATATTTTATTGAAAAGATAAAAGAAATATTTGAATTTTTAAAAGGACCGTCGTTTTTGTGCCTGCCCGAGTGCCGTGATGGGTGCGCAACGGCGAATGGCCCGGAGAAAAAGCGCAAAGAAATGAACAAAAAATGCCAATGATGCTCAGCGTGAAAAGCTCCTTATAAAAAGAATATATAGTTAGTTCATTATTTAAATTTTATTTATATAAAAAGCCAATGTTTTTATAAAATTTAAATAAATTTAATTAGCATTGATTTTAACTCTTTTTTTTGCCATACCTGCTTTTCGTAGACGCGATATTTGTGCGTGCGTGCAAGCGCGCTCGCAGCGCGTATGTGCAGTGTGTGCACGAGCAGTGCAAGCGCAAATGCATCAAGCAGCAGCGTCTGGGACAGGAAGCTAAAATATGAAGAAAAAAAATTATGAAAATTTCTCAATATATTTTTCTTATCCTTCATTAAAATAAGAATTTAAACATACCGTGAACTTATCAGCGATAGATGAGGTACTGTAATCATAAAAGCACTAAACACAAATTAAAAGTAAATAAATCTTCAAGTAATATAATTATATCTTTTAACTTTAAATAATAAAAAATTAAAATTTAGAGATACTAATAATTTAAATCCTTTTTTGAAATGAATTTTATGTAGAAATTTAACAATTAATTCATTAGCATTTTTAACCTTCCGTTTCCAAACTTGATTGTCTCTAATTGCCAAAGTCTCTCAGCATTAAGCCATCGTGACAAAAAACCGGCTAATAAAATCTGAAAATATTCCAAAAAAAAAATGTATTCTATAGCGAATATCATTTTAGAATTTAATTATAAATATATTTATAAAACAAGTTTTTCTGACCATTAAAAATTCCGAGGACACAGCTGAACGAAGACGAAAACGAGTGAGTGGACCGATGCATTGACGGGTGAACACCAACAGCAGAACACAAGCAAACTCAAAAATTTATAGGAGCTTACCCATGCTTTAAGTAGTGAAACGTAAAAAATCATATAAAAAAATTTACCGAAATCGCCAGTGTATTTAAATTTATGGCGTCGAAACACTCCCAAAATGAGGGCAAACACTTAATTAATTTTATTTTTTCTGAAATATATTTCAATTTAAGTTTTTAATAATTAATTTTTCGAATATTATTTTTCAATTTAAAATAATTTTCGCAACATTTGTCTCCACAATATGCGCTGAATTAGCTTGTTCAGCCACGGATGTATTCAATTTTTGTACAATATTTGACGACAGTGACTGAAGGGTTGCGTAGCCTCCGGGCTAAAAAACACGTTATCGAAAAAAGTCATAGTTTTTTTTTACCTTTCGATGCCCATTCAATCGTCGATAATAAGCCCAAATGACACAGGGGAATGAGCCAAAATTGGCAGGCATGGATTGTGAAGCGGAAGAAGAAGCATCCTAAAATTGTTAATATTATTTATAGGAGCATTTTTATGCCCAATATATGCTACATTTGGATGCAATAAAACCAAAATTATTTTTAAAATAGCTCTAATTATTAATTAAATAACAAAATTAGAAAAAAAATAATTTCAAATTTTTTTAAACTTGCCTTTATTGGCAAATCAACGGCACATATCCGATTGGACCGAAAGTGAATAATGTTGCCGAGTTGAGTGAACATAATGCGCAGGCCAATGCCGGCAGAAAAGCCGGCCAACACCTGGTCATCGGCCATGAAGCTGAAGATGAAGTCGGCGTGAAACAAATAGACCAGACCCTAAATAATCCACGATTCAGTCTTTGCTTATAATTTGATTTTCGAATAAATCTAAAAATTTTAAAATATTTTCTGACTAAACATTCTTAATTTTTATTGAAATTTAAAATAATCTTTTATCTTTCATATTATTGTTTGTTTAATTTGATTAATTGAATAATAATTTATTATTGATAGAGCCGGCAGAAAAAGGCACAAAATTCAGTCAGGAAAATGATGATTTTATAACTTAAATCATTTCAATGGAAAAAACATTGAATTTGCACCTGTATATGGGTTATCATCTTAAAAATATTTTTCTTTTAGATTTTTGATTACAAAAATCGTATTTTTAATAATTAATTTTCACTTAAAAATATGCTAATTCCCTTATAATCCTTTCATATCTGAGCATTTTTTGAGACTTGGTAAGATAACAGTCTTAATATAAATGCATTTTCTGCATCATTTCTGTTTGGGTTTTATTGCGTTTAAAAAAGTTCCTTAACTTTAATTTTTGCCTTTTGTGCCAACGTTTAATTATTAATGCAAATCATATTAATAAAATTTTGCCTGAATTATTGCGGCCAAAAATGTGACGGTCACTGCAATTTGCACATGTTCATCATCGTACCGGTTTTCCGACTGAATTTCATTCAAACTTTCGGCACCTCTTTCAACGATATTGCGCAACAAAAAACAAATGACCAAATTTGTTCCTTAAATTAATTATTATTTAATTGATTAGTTTAAAAAAATAAATTTTCTATAATTATGAAAATAAATTTATACCCAAAAATGAATATTTTGAAGTACCAAAGAACATATAAAACAATGTGGCACAAAAAACAGTGTAAACACCCATCTTAATGAAAAATATAAAAAAATTTAATTAACTTTTTTTTTACCATCGGAGGCAATCCAGCCAAAAATGACATTGCTAAGCCTAAACAAGTGAAAAATAGAGGTGAGCTTTCATTTTTTAAAATAATCGTTATTAGAAAATAATATTCATTGAATTGGTGCTGGGACGTTAGTCAAAAAACCATCAAATGGAAAATTTTTGACAGAAAATTATTCATAACATCGCCATAAATCAACCAAATTTTAAATTCTTGATATTATTCGATAGCCCCAAGTGTTTTCTATTATTCTGCAAAATTTCAAAAAAATTCCTTAAGTTCTTAAAAAGTTATGACCTGAGAAACTCAAAAAACCAAGTTTTTCTGAACATTTTTGGTCATAACTTTCTTGGAATTAATGATATGATCGAAATCACTTATGGCTATCGAATGATATTAAGCATTAAAAATTTGGTTGCTTTTGAACTAAGTTATATGAAAAAATATTTTCGTTTGATGGTTTTTGACTAACGTCATAGCACCATTGAATTCATCATTAAATTTTAAATAATTAAAATATTCTTTAGCTATTCAAATCTCGGCTCTATTGCAGTTTACACAAACACAAAAAAAAAGACACGACCATAAAATATTTGACAAATTTAATGCCCCATGACTTTTCTAAAAGCATCCAAATGAAATATTCTTGCTATTTCGGTAGCTCTAAGAGTTCTCTATTCGTCTACAAAGGTTGAAAAAAAATGCACAAGATTAAAAAACTTATGGTTAATATGTTCAGAAAAGCAAATGGTAATAATTTTTTGCAATAAAATTTGAAATTTTTTTTTATATTTTAAAAAATTCATAGTCACCTGAAATTTGTTTTTTCGAGTTTTTAAATATTTTATTGTCCCTGGGGCAATTTAAGAAAAGAAACGCCCTGCAGCACGAAAAAAAATTAGATGGATGACCTTCGGCAGTGCTGTGGAGCGCGAGCGCCAGTCCGGCACGCGCGTCGCCGAATGCGTCCTTGCGCAGGCTGTACCGCTTCAGTGTACGGATCAGTGGCAGGTGCGTGTACAGACACAGGCGCACACGTGCTTCATCCTCCCCAACCGCACGTGATAGCGCGTTCACTTAATTTTAATCGGTTTTTCGCTTATTTTACTGTTAATTTTTTCACTTCTATAAAGAGCAAAAATTTTGAATTTTTGCATAAAGCTAGCCTTATATAAATACATTTTCTCCAAATTCCAATGGTTTCTTTGAAGTCTGGACTGAGTTACAAAAATCCACATTTTCCGCGCCCACGAGTTTTACCACAAATAAATATTCGCCCCATTTATTAAGCCAAAGCTTCAACGAATGTAGCTCATAACTAGAGAGTGGCATGGGACGGGATCCTGAGCGAGTTTTGCGGGGTATCAATCAGTTATCGCGTTGGAAATCGCAGGGTTTCGGGATTAATCACACGGGATCCGTATGCAAAATTTTGAGTTCCAATTCCGCAGCGGAGTCCGCAAATTTATAAATTTTCGGTATGCTCATAACCAAGTGCGCAGATGCTCTCCAAAAGTGATTAAAATTGGTTAATTTAAATCTCAATAAAATAATCAACAAATTTTGTTTCGTTTTCAATTATCGTCTGATCAAATTATGTATTTATTTGCCAGATCAGTGTTTTCTCATCCATATGTGTGTGTTTTTACCGCCGCTTCCGCTGTTGGCACTGTGCTGTTGCTGACAGCTGCGCTTGGATGGCACGGCGGGCGTTGTCACAATGGAAATTGATCGGTGTGGCGCCGCTCCGCCTGCACGGCGCCAACACAGCGCAGCACCGCACAGATCTGCCGCCCCGCCCTCAGCGTCTGACTGTTCCACGATGGAATCCTTTAATTAAAGGGCAATTATTAAATTGATTTATTATTAACATATATTTATATATTTGGAATTTTTTTCTTAATTAAATTATTATCTATTTTATGATAAATATATTTTTACCAATGAATATTGTCGTCGATTTCTACTGCGCCGTTCGTTGAGAAAATTGAATTTTGTGTCAAATTCATCCTAATTATTTAAAATTTGACGCAAATATGAAATTTCTAAAAATACCTGATTCATTGGAGCTCGTCGTGCTCCACCAAACATGTTTATAGGGTCCATAATTGTTTGTTTAATTAGCAGATTTGGCCATAATAAAATTTTAATTCCTTTAAGGGCCACGAAATTAAAATTTCCATATTTTAAAAATTAGTTTTTAAGGAAAGATTCATAAAATTATCTCTCTATGACTAGGGATACTATTTATAGTTTTTTTCACTATTTTTTCCTGAGATTCACGTGGCCTTAAACGCACGAAAACAAGTTTTTTTCGGTTGTTGTTAAACTAGTTTTCGAGTTATTAGCAACTATTTTTAAGTTTTTTCATTTTTAGCACCTAAAACCTAAAAAAAATTTTGAAAAAAAACTATTTTAACTATGTCAACAAAAATGCAATGAAAATGAAAAAGACACACCTAAGAATCGGTCCAAAAATTTCTGAAAATACATCCCCTAATAAATGAAAAATTTTCTCAAAAATTTGTCTCCAAAATTTATTTATTTATTTTCTTAACAGGGATTTAAATTTTAAAAATTATATTTCTCAATACTGGTTTGGCTTATTTTCTTACTTTTCGTATAAATTTTGTCATTTTACACTCCTAAATTTGAGGCTTTTTAGAGCCTATTTTCCATTTTAATGCCTATTTTTGGGGTTTTAGTACCCAAAGCCTACCTATTTTGGCAATTTCTTAGCAAAACTATAAGTTTAATCCCTTTTGCGCGATTTTGAGAAAATTTTTAAGAACAATTTTGCGGACTGGCGGTGCCGATAGGTGCCGGCGTAAAAAGAAATTGAAAATTGGGAGTTTTTGGTAGCATTTTTTACATAAAAAAAATTTTAAAACTATAAATATATTTAAGAAATCTGAACAATTTTCGTCGCTACCCCAAAATCAGAACATTCTTATAAATAAAACGCACTCTTGTTGGCGCTAACGAAATCAGATGAGTAAAGTGAAAAAAAGGAAGATTTACGAGCATTTAAAAATAAAAATTGAGTTTTTCATTAAAAATTTTTGTTGATCACTACCCGATCGGGGTCCCCGACCCCCGACTATTTTAGAAAAATATCCCTAATTCCCCGACCCGACCCCCGACATGTCGCTCACCGAGGTCCCCGGCCCCCGAAATTTTGCCCCCCGAGGGCTCGGGGTTTAACCCTATTCTAAAGAACCAAAATGGTTATTCCCAAAAGTCATGGCAAGGAATAAGAAATTCAAAAAATTGAATTTTCCTTTTTTTTAACCATCCTTGTGTTTGGCTGCTTATAAGATATGTGATGTCAATGGTTTTTATTTGAAAAAAATTTTAAATAATAAATTGTAGAATTGGAAGCATTAAGCGATTAATTTACAACAAAAATGAATGGAGCCATTAGTGGATTATAACTGCTTTGGCCATCTTTTAAGAAAGCAACCGCATAAAAAGCGGAATTAAAATTTCTCCACTTTAATTAAAAAGCAAAGACGCCAAAAATAAATTTAAGAACCAAAGCTAATTTTGGAATTAAATCATGGGAGAATAAGGCTTCCCGAGCCTTGCTAAAAAGCCCAAATAATTGAAAAAATCAAAATGGAATCTTTGTCAGTTTTAAATCGGTTAATTTTTAGCATTTTTAAAAGATAGACAAAAGAGATACATTCACTAATTGCTACATCCAAAAGTCATTAAAAGCAAGAAACAAGCCAAACTGAATCCCGTCAATATTAAAAGCATTTGCGAGTGAGGGACACGCGAGAGAAAATAGGACGGCAAAATCGCGTGTGTGTATGCTTCTTCTCGGGGATAACCTTAATAATTTGCTATCTATCGCCTTTTTATTGGTCATGTTCCTCGGGTCTGGCACGGCATTTAATGGAGGCGGGCGGGGGGCTTAATCTGATTTAATCCGTTTGGCTTGCGTTGCGCGAGCGATGTTGGCTTTAGTGCCTCGTTGGTTTTTTTCCGTTGCTGTCACCCTCGTTGTCTGTCACTCTCATCACTCTGCACTCTCTACTAGCATTCCCTCACTTCTCTAACCAACCTCCTTAACAGTATGTGAGCTCCTTGTCCAATTTGTCAATCTTTGCCCCAGCACGAGACACCAAAAAATATACATTTTCATTCTCGGAACGGGATGCTAGCAGAGGCGCCGGACTTTTCGACAGCGGACTTTTTGACAGAAATATTATAAAATTTAAAAAGGGACTTTTCGACAGAAAAAAGTAATTAAGTTTCAGTTTCAAATTTAGGGTGTAAAATCGTAAAATTTTATCAAAAAAGCAACAAAATTGAGCGGATATTGAGATGATACATATTAAATTCAAAAATTCAAATTTTTCTTTGGCAAATTCCTTAAAATTTTAAAATAACTTAAAAATCGACTATATTCCAGCAATGTCTGCATGTTTATATGGGTCCAAATAATCCTATAAAAATTGGACATTTTTGCACAAAATCCGTGCCCGAGAATTTGAATATTGATATTTATTTATTGCTTACTTTTCCATTTCCCCTTTCATTTTCCATTTGCTTTTCCTTTTCCATTATGGCCATGTTCAGCTTCAATACTTTATGCTCAGCCATGATTCTCTGCTGATGTTCAACTTTTCTTGAAGTGCCTTCTAAAAATCACTAAATATCGGATGCGGATTGGGCTTTAAAAATGGATCTGGATTTGATTTCATGATTCAATGAGAAACTAACTATAGAGGCAAAGTAATTAAGAAAAAATTAAAATTCCAAAAAAGTATTAGAAGCGGAATTCAAAAATTTTAATTTTTTTCTCTATTATGTGTATGAACTGAACAGGTCTACTTCTGAAAGATAAGAAAGCAATTAACGGATTACCTTGGCTTAAGCAATTTATTTTCACATTTTTATTGTTCACGCGGTTTTGTTCCGGTTAAAACAATTACAAAAAAGTGAATAAAGCAAAGCGTGCCCGCCTCCGACTGAGAAGCAGCGGAGAAGTAATTTAGATTTATCTGTTAAATTCGATTGCAAAATTTCACTTCTTAACCTTTTAAAAATCAAAAATATTTTCAGGAAATTTTCACAAAAATCAAATTATTTCTTTAATATTAAAAATAAAAATAATTTTTTAATTTGCTCAAAATGTCATATGCCATTATGAAAATGAGCATTGTTCTCCTGCTAGTGCCAATTGCATTAATTTTTGCATTTCTTTTATTCAAAATAAATAATTCTTTGCCAACAAATACCAATTCAAAAAGTATGTTTCTGTTTTTTAATAATTCAGCAATTAGAGCAAAAAGTAGCAGAATTTGGACAACCAAAAACCTTAATTAGTTAATTATTTTTTCCAATAATCAGGTGACACATTCATTGTCAAAAAGTTCAAAGAAAGCGAATTGGCACATCGGTTGTTGGATGGCAAATTCGGCATCGAAATCGGCGCCTCATCGCACAACCCGTTCGGTTTGGACACATTAAATGTGGATTACACCGACGACCCGACAGCATTTTTCCAGCAAGATCAGATCAAAAATTCAGGTCTGCAGCTAATGACCAAAACTGTGAGAGCATCCCTAATTGTTTTAGAACCATTCCATACAATTGTTTTTATCCACTTTAAGATTTTTGACACTGACGCCAAAAGTGATCAAAAAAACTGGTCGAATGAACAAAAAGATTAAATCCACCCCTATAATTTATATTTGATATGGCTGTTAATGGGGGCTGGATTAGAACTGATTATTTAGTATTTTTCAAAGTATCTTTCCGCTGATATTTTTAATTTTATTATTTTAAAGAAATATTATATTTATGGCAAATAAAATAAGTAAGAAAAACAAAGCAGTTTATGACCGGACAATATTTGTTCATCAATCAACGCATAGAATTTTTAATTAGTAAAAAACATTTATGTATGACAATTATTTTAAGGAAATCCTGCAAAAGTTCACATAATAGCCCCGGGTGACAAATTACCATTTGCAAATGATTCTGTCGATTTTGTGATCAGCGCGCATGTGTTGGAACACATTTTTGACCCAATCAAAGCAATTAAGGAATGGTTACGAGTTGTAAAGCCAGGTCAAAATTGTTTTATAACCAACTTCAAGTAATTATTCTTATAAAGGTGGCTTCGTCTATATGGACATCCCACACAAAGAGCGGGTAATTAATTTTAATTTTTAGTTTTTTTTTTGAGAACGGCTATTATTCTTGTGCTTGGGAATTGGCCTTTAGTTTTGGAAAGGCTATTTTCTGCATCTCCAAGTCCACTGATAAGTAGGGCCCTGGCGGGAACAGAATTCCCGCGGGAAAACCCACGAATCCCGTTCCCGTTTCCCGACAAAAAATTTGGGCAAATGACAAATTTAATTAAAAAAATTAAATTAATTTAACTTTTCATATTTTCCTTTTAATTATTAAAATTTAATTACTAGCAAAATTTTTCAGCTTCAAAATTAGTTTTAATCCAGCATTCTGTTCTAACCGTTTTACAGACTTTTGATCAGGGCCGAAATCGAACCGCTTTGTCCGAACTGCTCGAACGGCACAGTCGGCCAACGAATGGCAATGCAAATGCGGCCCATGCCCATGTGTCTTTTTGGATTACGGAAGATTTGCTGGAACTTTGCCGACATTTTAATTGGACAGTGGCCGAATGGCGGGACATTGACGACAAAGTCGGCAACGGATTCACAATTGTGCTCAAAAAGACGACAAGAGGAAGCTGATCCGATAAGTGGACTATGCACATTTTTTTTTGCCCTTCGCCAATGAAAGTATCTCTGATTCATTTATTGTAATAAAAATTCTAAAAATTGTTTAGAATAAATAAAAAATAAATTTTTTTGGCATTTCAAAAAAGCGATTTTGTATCAAGGGAATTTAGAGCATTCTAAAGCCATTAAAAATAAGCATTTGATGGAAATTTTCCTGCTATTCGTCTTATGTGTTATTTATTTCTTTTTTAAATGAAAAATAAAAAACTTATTTCAATTTTTTTTAAAGTTACATAGAAAATTTAATGTTATCTATCCTAAAAATTTTAACTTTATTGACTTTATTTAGACAAAAACAATTATTCTGATTGAGTAATTTAAATCATTTGTTACATATTTTTATTTAATTAGTTTGTTAAAATCTTTGATGTCACTGTTATGCTCAAATCTAATTTGCAAAATTAGTTTAACAAATGCCCACTAATTAGGTTGCGTTCTTTGTGAACCTGTTGGTTATCAGCCACGGAAAAATTAAAGGCACCTTCAGCTAATTTATAAACGTAATAAAGCTTCCGCTTTCAAAGACGTAAATCATTTTCATGAAAATAAATGGTCCACTAACAATGAAAACTATGCTTTTCATTAAATTTTTTTCATATTAGATAATTTGATGAATATTTTATATAAAAAAGTAATATTTCTTTCAAATAAATTTATATTTTACTACGATCAAAATTATTAACGTGAAAAATGCGTTTATAATTTCGCTTACAATAATATATAAAATCACATTATCCTATGAAAAAAATTAGCGTGAAAAATGCATTTTTAAATTTTGCTTCTCCGAAACAACGATAATAATGAAAAGGGTCAATCAAATGAAAGTGACATTCTAAAGCAAATAATAAAAGAAATTTCATAAAAACAAATTTAAAAAAATTAATTTTCTTTTTAGAATAAACTCCCTTTAAAATGGCTTTTCAAAACTACTCCATGGTTAATTTGGTGAGGACAATTGTTTCATAATTTTCATTTTAAAATAATTTTTATTTTTTCAATTTAATATTATATATTTTTGGTATTTAAGGCATTCAATCGTTTCGGTGTTGGCACCTTTTCAATGGAATTGGTTTTGTCAAATTCCTGCCGTTGGCTCATTACGCTTCCCGGCTTAGTGTTCAATTCTGCACTTTTGTACACAATCATAAGCGAAAAGTAATAAATAAATTAATTTATTTAACGGCCTATGATTATATATACGTAAATATAATAGAAAATAAAATAGAAACTTTTTTCGAATCTTCTAATATCCGTCTAATAAAATTGGCGGACGAATTAAAATTTTTTTTTTGTCTCATTTTAATTTTTAGCGCCCCATTGTATCTATTTAAACTGCCTCGAGGGGGGGGGGTGGCTTAATTATAAGGTTGTGGCACTAAATTATGGAAATATTGAGTTTATTTTACTATTTTAGAAATCTGCGCGGCACTTGTGCCACTCTTTTGGCCATCGGCTCAGCCGTTGACTTTCTCTTTTTGCTCTCATTTTCGGTCCCTTTTGCCCTTTCGTTGGTTGGCCAGAACATGATCAGCAATTTTGGCTGCTTTTTCCTCCAGTTTTTGCCAAACTTTGGCCTGTTCTCCTCCGTTTGGATCGTTTTCTTTGTTGGCGTTGATCGACTGATTTCTGTCCTTCTCCCATTAAGGTAATGTACGAGAAAAACCCTGCCGATATTTAGAGATTATTTTAGTGGAATTTTACGAATTTAATCATAGAATATTTCACTAAAATAATTGTTTTAAAAATATAAATCTATAAATAAATCTTTGGACTTCAGATATGGTCTCTTTGAGCAGCACCTTTTCATTTATATTTTACCAATGCTTACGGTTACATTTGGCTACAGTATCTATGTGCTTGTAGAAGCTGCAAAATGGCCACTTTTTGTATACCCCGACTGGTAAATAAAGCTCATTTTTGAAAATTTAAAATTTCATTCGTTTTTTAAATATTTAATTTTAGGCCAGTTTTATGCACAAATTCTGACATGTTCAGTTTTGGCATGACCACAATGCTCCTGAGAAATGGTCTGGTCATTAATGGGGTGTCAATCATTTGTTATTTGTTTGTTGGACTGTCACTGTTTTGGTCATGGCAAAAAAGTTAGTTGGACTAAAATTTAATTATTTTTAATTTCTTTCTGTGCCCTGCCTCGGCCTTTCAAAGGGGCTAAAGATTTTACATGGGAATACAATTAAAAAACATAAAGCTAAAATTTTCATTAAAATATGACAAATAAAATGTGTTGTGCGTGGGCATAGTTATTTTCAATTTAATCTTTTTTTTATTTAATAAAAATAAATAAATTCTGGCTTAAGATAAAAATTTTTTACCGTAAATGATGCAGGGATTAAACTGATTATCTTCTTTTAAGCATCTTTAAATCTCTCAGATTTTGCTAATATTCAAAAAGCTCCATCTCTTTTCAGACCCGAGTTCAGTGATAAAGCATCGCATCTTCAAATCCCTGGCTTCGATAATGACTTTGGTGGTTGGCACTTATTTTGCCATTTGCTTCATCAGTTTGCTGTTCGCTTCCGTCACCGACCCAATTTTCATTTTGCACATTTTGCCTTCCATCAGCGCACTGCTCACTGTCACAGCGGCGAGCAGCAATGCGCCCATTCTGTTCGCATTTAGGTGAAAAATGATAATTTAAATTTAAAAAAATTAAAAAAGAAAATTAATACAAATTAAAATTTTTCAATGTTTGTCTTTTTTCAAAGAATTTATTTTAGGATTTATTATATTTTAAATGTTTAATTGGTTAACAAAATTTGCCATAGATACAAAAACAAATCAAATTTGTGCCAGGGTTTTTGGAAATATCTTTTTTTCTTAGCAATTTGTCGAAAAACACCGCCGCAGTTTTTTTTAATATAAATATTTTTGTTTTTTCTAAAATTCATTCGAAATTTTTCCAAATTTTTAGCACTGAATACCGACAAGCGTTCCGCAAACATCTCAAAGAAATGCCATTGGTCGGCATTTGCTTAATGCGAATTGGACAACAGCAGCAACAATTGCCAAATGCTGTCTCCATGGTTGCCGCTTTAAACAATGCAATTCCGCTGCCGAGCAGTGCTGGCCGTGTACGGAACATCACAACAATTGGAAGAGGCACAGCGGTGCCGAAAACAATGGCACTCGTTGACTCATAACATTTGTTTTGGCGAATTGTATTTGGCACCAAGATAAATAAATACCCACCCGTTCATATTAAAAATGAAACTAAAAACTCATGTTTTCGAGAAATCCCTTATGCTTCAGTTTGGGCTTGATTGTCGAATCAGATTTTTGAAATAACATTTTCTATTTTGTTGAATTAATCAAAAAATTACCGGCACATTCCATGAATATTTGTTCATTTTATTATGCTTCGAATGTAAGTAAATAATAAAAATGGCAGATTGCACCCAGAAAGCCAAATAATAATAATAAAATTATTGATAACGAACATTGAAATAAACAAAAAAATGATATTATTTGTTGAACAAGCATTCTGATTGTGTTCAATTTTTTTGTTTATTTTGACAAAATAATTTTTGAAAATTTTCTCATTTTTGGACAAAATCCAAAGTGTAATTAAAAGTTTCTAAACTTTTCCCTGGCGGCGCCTATCGTCAGCACAGGCCTAACTCCATAAAAATTGAAGAAATTGAAATTTGTTAACAGATCATTAAGGAATTTTAGGAGAACGTTCAAATTTTAAAAATAATAGTAATTTAATTAAAAATTTTAGAAAAAAAATTTCCTGTTTGCAATTTCGTTGTTTTGTATTTTACTTTAATATCGTATTTCGCATTTTATTTTTTGATTCGAAACACCCAGATGGGTGACTATAGCCGCTAATTTTAGGTCAGGGTCGTTTTCGTACCGCCATTTTCGTACCGCCGTTTTCGTACGGGGGACATTTTCGTACGAGTTCTTGTACAAGCGTCAGATTCAAATAGAAAAACTTAAGAACTAATAAAACCAAAATTTATCGTTTTTTGTTTCCCATTCATAAAATTTTGTAGAAAATTCATTACTTTATAATAATAACAAAATCCGGGACAAACTAGGTCGCATCTCATAATTTCGGAAAATACCAGCGAGAAAATTGTTAAGGTTTTCGGGATTGACATTGGCATTGGCATAATTGTGATCATTTTGAGGGACAATATTGTTCTTGATATCGTTATAGCGTTGGACGAGACGAAGAATCCGTGCGTCGGCATCGCGATACTTCTTTTTCTATGCACCATCATGCACCAATTTATCATTATTTAGTTTTGTTTTAATTACTTGCTGCTGGTTCATTTTGTAGTTAATAAAAGCTTAACTGTCAAAACATTAAAAGTAATTAAAAAAAATTAACAAATTATTTGAATGCAATTTTTTTTTGCATATCCACTCGTACGAAAATGGCGGTACGAAAACGTCCTGGCCCGGCTAATTTTAGAATGTGTCACTAATATGGCTTGATATTTAGTCAAAGTCCTTGTGAAAATTCTATAAGATTTAGGATAAAAAAACTACCCGGATAATCAAAACTTTCGAATGTTGGAAAAGTGAATTTTCTAGGCGAAAATAATTTAAAAATTAAAATAAAACGTATAAAAAATTCATCTGCGAATTTATTTAAAAGATCGCCTGCGGAAATGCATAGGGATTAGAAAATTTTCGAATGCTCTTAACAAATGCTAATTGAGGATCCATTAATATTTAATTAAGGGTAGGCTATAGTCGCACACATTGTTTTGATTATATAAAAACGCTGGTTGTCGAATCTCTGGCGAGATCAAATTCAAACTTGATGCATATTCCTTTTCCAATTGTATGGGTGGCTTTGAAGTATTTATATCATTTAAATACCATAAAAACAAAAATATATAAATAAATGGTTTTTTGATCACTGATTTATGTTCACTTGTTTATTATGTCGGTCAAATTTAGTTTGGGATCAAATTGATCAATTTTGTTTACTTGACATCCATCATCGAGTAACTGTTGACAAGTCCAAGCCGGAGAGTTGCTTCATCTTTAGGCTGGTCACTGCCCTTTTCCGTTCTCTTTTAGTCATGAACAAAAGTTGAACCTAAAACAGCATATGAGTAGGGCTGGGAATTGAAGTCACAAAAATACCGCCAAAAAGTCTTCAAAAAAGTCATAAAAAATCGTAAAAAAAAGGGAAAAGAATACCATTTTTAACACTTTACAGAATAGCATTTTACAAGAGCGATTAATTTTAGTATCAATTGAAAAAAGGTACTTTTCCAAATTTGTCATAGTAAAACTCATAGTAAAAGAGGAAATGATTGGGGGAGACTTCAACAGAGTAACATTTTTGCCTCAAAGAATCGGACAAAGTAGCGCAATTCTCGGGGTTTTCTCAACAATTATAGAAGGTTTTTGCCGGCTTTCAATTGCATCAAACCTTTATTTTTCGGCATTTTTTTTTGCAAAAATTCAAATTTTTCATAAAAACCCTAAAGTAAAAAAAGTCAAATAAAAATGCACGTTAGAAGTTTCAAACAAAGCGTAGAAAACCCTTTTTAAGTCATTCTAAGGCCATTTATAAATCAGCAAAAAAAGTCATTTGACTTAAATTCCTAGCCCTACATATAACAAATTATAAAATGATCTTAAAAAAAAGTTTTTAAAGAAAAATTAAATAGAAATTCACTTCATCGAGATTTAATCCTTTTGTTTCGGGAACCACAAAATAAAATATAGCAAATGCAACAGCAGTAACACCCGCATAGATAAAGAATGTGCCTGTAATTCAAACCAATTAAAAAGACTAATTAATAATAATTATTAAAACAGCAAATAGAAGAGAATACCGAATCTGGTAACTGCCTGGCTTAATTGAAGAAAAGTGAGCGAAACAATCAAATTGAATTCCCAATTGCAAAATGTGCTCAATGCAGCGCATGTGCCACGGGCTGGATAAGCAGAAAGGATAAAAGTTTAGCATTTTGGACAAAAAAAATTTTATCAAAAAAAACAATTGCATGATTTCTTAGACTTTTAGAAAATAATGAAAAGTTTAATAATTTTAGGAGGAAATTTTTTTATTTATTAGGCGCGTATTTCAAAAATTTTTCTGCCACAATTCTTAGGGGATGTCTTTATTGAAAATTTTGGCAAATCTTAAGAATGCCTTTTTTCGTTTTTATTTGATTTTTATTTATAAATTTTCAGAAAATCCCTTCCGAAAAAGGTATGAAAAGATGCACAAAAACGTTAAAAGGCACGAAAGTTACGTACCGGACTGGCATTAGCTATTTATTCTATATCCTTCATTAAGTGTTTCTCTTTTAATCATTTGTCAGTGTAATTTTTTGGTCTCAAATAATGTTATTATAACATATAACAAAAAACAAATTTTGGAGTCTTTTTTTAGCTGAATATTTTTTGGTATTTTTTGCATAAAAATGTGATGATAGAAGTGAAACTAATTTGAAAAGACAAATGGTAATTAGCGTTACCCCAAAGTGGGTAAAATTCCGCGTTTAGAACCCACGGCAACGGAGCATAGCCAACGGCAAATGAGCATAAAAATAAGACCATGACCAAAATTGGGAGGATTGTTAAGCGCTGGTCATTTTTGCACATTTCATCTCGCCTAAAATTAAAAATTTGTTTTATATTTGGCATTTTCTTTAGCAATATTTGCCTAATTATTTGGATGCCAATTTTAGGCAAATGCAAAATTTTTTGCGAAGTTGAGAACGCCAAAATAAACACCGAAATTAATGATGACTTTTATGGTGATTTTTTTGCCTAGTTTTCATTTTTCTTAAAATTTTGGTCAAACAAAAATTTATTTGAAAACCTTAAAAATATTAAAGTTTCCGCTACAATTAATATGATTTGGGTTTTTGTGCCTATTTAGGTACCTATTCCGCAATTTTTGATGCCTGAAATTGGCATCCCTGCTATTTACAGCAGAAATTTTACCATTCAAATTTTGTGTTGTTAATGTGATGTATTCCGTCAATTGGTTGCCCCGCGCATGGCCCAAACAATGATCGTTTTTCCGGCTTTTGTAAATCCTTAATTGCTTGTAATTTACTGCTTTTGAAATCTCCTCTTTATTCGTTTTTTTGAAAAATATGAATAAGTTTGGGGAAAAAGTTAATCGGAAATTTAAAAAAACAAAACAAATCATTTCCATCAAATTTAGTAAAAATCTTTTGAAGTAGAAATATTATTTGTATAAAAAATATGACATAATATTTTTTTATTATATAAACCTTTCCATTCATTGAAATATCGAAAAATTTGAGTTTAGTTTGTCAAAAGATTTATGCAATAAATTGACAATTTTTTTTAATATCTGTTTATCCAACCTTTGGCAAACAGAACCCAGGCTGCCCCTCCGGCGCACAAAAGCCACATTCTTCGTAAGTCGTACAAAAATCGCAGTTACTGAAATTTTGTGTGTCATAAAACTATAAAAAAATATAATTATAAATAAGTTCACCTTAATTTTGCACATTGCGCTAATTCTGTTTGATTAACACTATTTAAGCTTTGTACGACCGCCGAATTTCGATTAATCAATAAAAATGCTAAAAACAACAAATAAAATTGCATAATATTTTAAAATGCCAATGCCATATTTCTGACCTCCTCCCATCAAAAGACAAGCAATGAAAACGCCGAGAATGCTGCTCAATAAAAGAATTCGACGACCCAATCGCTCCACAAAATACATTGGTATTAAAGTGGCGAAGAAATTAACGCCTATAATGAAGCAAATTCGAAACAATCATTGGTCAATAAAATAAATATAAATCCGAGATTTTATCCAAAAATGATACTTGCTGTTCCAACAGTGATCAAAATCTGTTAAAAATTTTAAATATATTTAAACTATTTTAAAATTTTAGCCTTTTACCGTAATTTGCTCGTCTCTAACGCCCGCTGATTGTATAATTTTTCCAGTATAATACCTGAAAAAATTTTTAAATTGCAAAAACAATTTTTAAAGATTCCCGAGTTATTTCAATCAATTAAAAATTTTTCGACAAATGGAACACTAATTATACGAACATTATTGTGTTGATGCCGGACATTTGCTGGAATGCCTGCAGTGCACAACCAATGAGCAGTGCCTTGCGCACCGAAGGTGTAGTCAGAATTCGCCAAATTATGCTTCCTGAGCCTGAAATATTCTAATAATTTAAATTTATTTGTTAGAAAATTTATTAGATAATTTTGGATACTGTTAAATAATTAATTTAGGCCTTTAGGCCCGTAACCTTTCCCTACCCGTACTTGAACAAAAGTCGAAAATTCCGAAAATTCAACCTTATTGTTTTATGGTTTTTTGGTCTAATTTAGGCTAAGAAGTAGGAATTGGTTAAAAGAGCAGATTCGTGATCTGGGCCCCCAAAAATTCCAGAATCAATTTTTATGATTAGACATTATCACAAAAAAATTAATAAACCAAAAGCCACCCCCCCCCCCTCTTTTGTTTTAATAAAATTCAAAAATACCACTTTTAAAGTAGCGCTAAAATGGCATTAATTTTTTAAATTTCCAGTGGACTATTTTTTTGCCAAATTTCGGATTGCCTTCCGAAGCTTTCTGTTAATTGCCAGAACCCAACCAATAACGATCAGCTTAATCCAAGAATAATGTACCATAAATTGCTGCATCCTGTCTTTGTTGGTCATGCGCTGTTTGAATCTCAGAAAGCTCTATAAATTAAACATTAAATTTTAAAAATTTATTTTAAACACCAAATTGAATCCACGCCGTGTCGCCATTGTAAATTTTGCTCAACACCTCCTCACATTCCTTGTGCGATTTGTTCTCATAAAGCCACCGGGGGCTTTCGGGCAGAAACCAAAAGCCAACAAATTGGACAACACTCGGAATTGCAGCAAATCCGACCATTAGTCAAAAAAAGATTTTTTATTAAATTTAAATGATAATTAATCAATAACGAAATGATTACCTCCAGCCCCAATTCAACGGATCAATGTAGGAAAACGCGAACGCAAAAATATTTGCTGCTACTAAGCCAAAAGTGATCATCAGCTGGAAGCTGGTGATCAGTCGACCTAACAATTTTTGTTTAATATTTCAAATATATTAAAAAAACAATTTAAAAAAATATTAAAAATAATATAAGAATTAAATAAATAAATTAATTAATACAAAACACACCTCGAATATGCGCTGGTGAGGATTCACTAACATAAATTGGGACAATCATTGAGGCAAACCCTACAAATTGAATATTATTTTTTATTATATTATTAAGATATAATACCAATTGCTATTCCTAACAAAATTCGTCCGGCCAACAAAATCCATTTGCTTAGACCAATTGCACATACAATTGCACCAAATGTGAAAATTATTGTGGAAAGAATGATCATCTGGAAAGGAAAATTAATAATTTTTATGTTTTATATTTAAATAAAAGATTTTGTGAATCAATTAAATTTCTACTATTTTTAAATTCCATCATTTAAACAATTTTACTTTTCTTCTGCCAAAAATGTCTGATGCTTTTCCGGCAAGCAGTGCTCCAACCCCGGCCATTCCCGGCGTAATTGAAACTATAATAAAAATTTAATTTTCTAAAACAAAAATTCCTCACCAATAAGCCCAATCCATGCGTTGCTCATCGGCTTCAGGTCCGAATTTTTTGGCACGTAAAGCATCGCAGCGGAGACAATGCCTTAATTTGAATTGTTCAATTAAAAAATAAATTACTGTTTTAATTTAAGTCCCTGAAATTTAGAATATAATTTATCATATTTTACAATATAGAAGAATGTTTTTTCACCTGTGTCATAACCAAACAAAAAACCACCAATGACAGCAATAAAAGCGAGCTGAAAGCAGAAAATTGGCACATTAAAATTAATTTTTGTTTTGTTTTGAATATTTTATTATAAATACCAAATTTTAATTTATATTAAGAAATAAAAAGAAATCCCACCAAATAGATAAATTTCCCAAGCTTTGGCTTGTGTTTTGGAAGTTTTGGACCAGCGGCGGTTGGCGAAACAATATTCATAGACACCATTTTAGCAAGCAAAAACTGGTGTGTGGCTCGCTAAAGTAATTTAAAATTAATAAAATTTCATTATAAAAAAGAAAGGAAATAGAAATTAAAAAATGAATGCTTAAAAATATAAAATAAATAATATTATGTAGAGATCGGGAGTTCAAAATTTTCCGGGACGGTAGTCCCGAACGGGAATCCCGTAAAAATCCCGCTCCCGTTAAAAATCCCTTTAATTATTTTTAGTTGTTTTTCCAACCAATCCATTTTCTTTCTGAATTTATCACCACCATCACGCCGGACCTTAATGTTATCCCTTTAAACTGTTTTCGCGATAGTCAAAACACATCACGTTCAGATGACAATGCCAACCGCCGGTGACGAAGCGGACGAGGACGAGGCACCACTGTTGGCAGCCGATCGGATGGCAGAGGAGTGATCATCCAACAGAGAGGAAACACTCCAACCACGAATTTTAATCATTTCAACGGATAAATTTTAACAGAAAAAATTCTTATGAAGCAACAAGTCGAGAGAAAGCAGAAGGGCTAAGAATCAAAATTATTTAAAACAATTTTTAATTTACCATATAATCGAAGAGGGCTCTAATAGAAGGTACTATGATATGAGAAATATGGTATTTTTTTGAAAATTCTGCAGTTCAAAGGCATATTTTTCGCTTATATGAAAAAGGCCAAAAATTAAAACTTGCAAAGAATTCAAAAATGATTAGGGCGAAGAACAAAGCAAATTATATTAAAACAACTAATGAGAGAAATTAAATGCTTTTTGCCCTTATCATCGCATTCATTGCACAACACACTTTCTTATCACCACACCTTTAATGGCCTTCCACATGCGTTAAGCCATTTTTCACTTCACTGATTAGCTAATTACATAGGGAAATGACAGCAATGATTTTGCAGCGACGGAATGCGTCGCGGCGAGACAACAAAAACAGCGGGCAGAGATCGCTGATAGGACCACTGGCAGATTAAATTTAAACAATTCCATTGTTCAACTGATGACTGACCGAACCAAACGCCAACCAACAAATTGGAAAAGCTGCACAAATTTAGACATGAGACAAAAAAAGTGTGAGGACTCTTTGACAACGAAAAACTGATTCGATAATTAGCTAATTACGAGACTCGGGAAGTGCTTAGAGCACAGGACATTTGCGGACAAATTCAAATACTTTCACTGCATCAATTGCGGAAACAAAACCAACGTGACAATTGATGACGTGACATTGTCAAGAACGGAAATTAGCCCACGCGGAAATTTCTGAATGCGTCAAACAGAGGACGGTACAACAATCATGTGAAATTGAGAAATAAGTAATGGGAGTAAACACGCATAAAATTGATCAAACCATCAAAAATTTTGGTTGAGAGCAATTATATATATAATTAATTACTTTTTTTTGAAGAAATATGTCAAAGTGCAATAAGACAGATAAAAATTCGAGAATATAAAATGTGAATGTGTTCTCAAAACTCGATTAAAAGGAGAAATGCACGCAGACTCAAAATTACTAATTAATTAGTAAGTTGTGTAATTATATGGAGAATGTGAAGTTAGTAATAAAAATATTAATTTTGTAAGTCCGTTCAATTTGTTCGCTAAATCAGCATGTCCATTTAATTACCCAGGTTATTTATTAATTAGGGACATAAATATATTAAGGAAAATGTATAATTTATGCGATGATTGTGCTTTTGGCCAACGCCAATTTGTGAACATTTTTTGTGTTTGCACAACAAAATGAATTCATTCATTCAAAGCGAATGAGCGCGGAGAACTGCTGTATTCTATGAGAATTGTTAAAGTTTTGCGAAAAAAAATAAAAAATCAAAAATAATCATCGATTTTTGTTGGAAAAATGACGAAAATGGAGGGGCCGAGGGAAGGGATGGTTTAAATGGGCTTTTGGTTTAGGCAAACTTTGGACAAAAAATGACAAAAATAAATTTCAACAATGAATTTGCATTTGATTTAAAATCTTTTCGTTACAGAAAAATAATCAACGGGAAAATAGCGCAATAATTGTGATGAAAACAGTGAGGGGTGGATGTTTTTTTAATTAACTCATTTGTTATTTGCAAAAAAGAAACAGAAAAAAAAAGAAAGTTACAATTAAAAACATTGAAAAATAAATTTATATTTTTGGAAAAAAACCGTAAATTCATTTTATTATTATTTTTAATAAACTTGTTTAATTTAATTCACATCTCTTGACGTTTATTTTATTAGTCTTAGATTTTCTAATTCACTGACGGGGCAATTCATAAAATTTTGTAATTTTCATTAATTTTTAAATAAATAATTAAATTATATTAATTTTTTTTACAAACCAAATAAAATATGTATAACAAAATAAGAATGAGGCTGGGGATGATTAGGGATGAACAAAACACACAATGGTCGTGTCGTTGCTATTATTATTATTATTATATCGCATTAAAATATTATTGAAAATGGAAATTTCGTCGCCCATCCATCGATCACTCGTCGATGTGCCCAATTTTCCTATTTCTCCGCCCCCTCCCCAATTTTTGCCCATTTTCACATTTTCTCCCACTCCCACACATATTGCGCTTCTGCTGCTGTGCTCCGTCCGCCGTTCAAAATTTTCACCATCGCATTTTTTTCTCGCGACAAATTCGCCCAATGCAACCGAATTAAAAATTTTATTATTTCATAATTTTTAAATTTTATTATATTTTAAATGGGCAAATTAGTTCGTGCTGTTTGGAGAAAAAAAGAAATTGATAAAAGAAAAATGAAAATTCATTAAACTCAAAAATTGAAGAGAGCCAAAAAAGGGGGAGAATGGGAAGAAATTACCAGTTTTATAACAAAAATTGGACGGCTTTTTTTGGCGGTAATGTGACAATGATATAATTAATAATTAATTAATTACGATGGGAATCTTTTAAATAATTAAAGAAATGTGAACCAATATTTACATTAGAGAAGTGAAACCTGACAAATGAGCGGCCCACAAGTGACCATGAAATTTCGGGAATTTAATCAGCCAAAAAGAGACGGAATTTTTGAAAAATGATCAGGATTCGGGGGGTCATAAAAACTGGGATTGTCCTAAAAGTATACTCCAACAATTATTTTCAGTTTATCTTTTTTCATTCAATTATTTTCATTAAACCTCATTTAAATGTATTAAATTCTTTAAAAAATTTATTTGTTTAATGATCACATTGTCAAAAGGTAAATTATATGCGTTGATGAAATTAAGAGCATCCAACACATAAATTTTATCCCGAAATTTTGGCCAAAAACGCGTAAATTTTCAAAAAAAATTTCCCGGCGGCGCCTATCGGCACCGCCGGACACTCTGTTCCCGAAAATCTTTTCAAAAAGCGCGCCGCAAAAAACGACTTAAAAATAAAATCCTTAAAATTATGGATTGACCCCATTAATAATTTGTCCGCCGATCTCTCTCCAACCTTCTGCTGACCCTTAAAAATCTTGATCAACCCATTAACCCCTTTTCACGTATACCGCCAGCCTCTAAAAATTTCTTTTTTAAAATGGCCAGGTATATTTAGTTTTTTTAGAGATTTTCAAAATTTAATTCTAAATTTTTTCGAAATTTCCAAAATCCCGCAATCCCGCGCGGGATCCCGCAAATTTTAAATGCGGGATTTGCGGGATTTTGCGGGATTTATGCCTGCGGGATCCCGTCCCGCAAAAATTTTCAGTACCAATCCCGCAGCGGGATCCGCAAATTTGAAATTTCCGGTCTCTAAATTCCACCATCACTTGAAATCTCCTTTATATGGTAAAATGAACACGGAATCCTTCATACACATTATTTTTTCATTGTGACCAAAAATTGTGTCTTTCATTCATTCATTCCTTGTCCTTTTAAATAAGGCAAAAAAAAAAAAATTCGAAATATAATTTTTCAACGGTCACCCAGATGCGGTCTCAAAAATTTCTGCGAAATACCTTCGACATTGCATTTATGACCTAACCGGCTGACAATTGAAAGATTCAATTGCATGCAATGTTTCGAAAAACATATTCGCGTGTTTAATGGACAAGAAATAACATATGCAATTGTTTTGACAATGGCACAATGAAAAAGAAATTAACCCTAACGGATAGTGTAAAATGAACACGGAATGCACTCAAAAATATTAATTTTTTCTTTGTGCCATTAATAAAGATTGTGTCTTTCATTCATTCCTTGTCCTTTTAACATAATTTTTCAACGGTATGTATTTATAGCTTACTTTATTACAAAATAAAAATAACCTATTTCAACGGATTTTATTATTTTTTGAATTCACTAAAATTCATAATATATTTTGCCACAAACTATTTAGAAAGGTTTTGGGATTTTTTTGAAATTCAAAAAAAATTTAGTCTTGTAGTTCCAACAGGCGCTACCAGGAAATTTTTGGCTTGATGTATCTGCTTTAAAAAAGGTCAGAACTTTTCACAAGATATGCTTTTGCAAAAGAGTAGTCTGTTCCAAAAATATGAAGAAAGGCATTTAATTTATTTTTCTCAAAATCCATATTTGAAGAAAATCCGTCAGCTTATTGTCCAAATCGTTAAATGATATAATTTTCGGTTCCGGCTTTGACCCGTCAGACTCAGAATTTCGGTTTTTCAATTCAAAAAATCCGAATCTCAGTTTCATAAAGGCTTTTTTATGCCTGAATTTTGCATTGAAAAGCAAACAATCATTAGTTATTTATTTAGTAATGTCTCTGAGAATAAAATCGAAATGGACAAATTGACGACAATAAGCGCAGCATTACACCAAAAAAATATTCCAAATATTATTTCCGACGCTTTCCAAGTGATTGAAGACGAAATGTGCACAAATGATAGAAAAACAACAGTGATTGGGGATTTGCTGACGAGAAACGAAGTTTCCTATGAACCTGTTGGATGGCCAGAATTAATTATTTAATTTGTTAAAACTGCGATTTTTTGGAGATTTTTTTTAGTCAAATCGAAAAATTTACCAATGGCACAATGAAAAAGAAATTAACCCTAACGGAAAATGTAAACATAACATTAATGGGATCTTTGTCCATGTTTTAGTAGAAAAATAAAAATGTTCTTTAAAAAGTGCCAACAAATCCCAATTCTTTTTCATTTTTTCAGTTTCCAAGGTTACAAAATTTGCGTTTTGTATTTTTTTCACTTCTCAACATAATTTTTATGTATTCACACATTTTGCTGCTGTTGTTATTGTACAATTTTTTGATATTTCTGCCAACCAAATCAATTATTCTAAAATTTTTGTCTTTGGGAATTTTAAGCTTTATGTGTTTCATTTAAATGATGCCTAATTTTGAGTCGGGCGTGATTCCAATATGAAGAAAGGCATTTAGTTTGGGAATCGAAAAGCTCAGAATCATTATCTACAACAGGGTTGTTGCGAATCGAAAAATAAAATGCGAAAAATGAAAAATACGAAACAAAAATAAAATACTAAACACGAACACGAAACGCCCTAAAAACACGAAAATACGAAAAACGAACACGAATTTTTTTTTACTGAAAAATTCCAAAATCCCTAAAAAGAACTGATTAAAATAATTATTTCTTCCCAAAAAATTCCCTTTTCTCTCAATTTTCAAAAAATATTTCTCTCATCAGACCACTCGCCATTCTTACCCGTTTTAAAAAAGTGCCAACAAATATTCTTAATTCGTTGTCATTATTTAAAGTTTTTCAATTTCCATGGTGACAAAATTCGCATTTTTCATATATTGCCGAATTTTATTAAGAATTGAAAATTATTTACTTTTCAACCAAAGTTATGAGTTTATTTTTCCATTTTCTTACACTGTGGATTTAGCGAACAAATTACAAGTGACGTTTATTAACATTTCTTTCATTTTAGAATTCAAATATCGACTTTAATCATCCAAAAATTCACAACCTTTAAAATGCTAATCCAAATTCATCGTCTTAATGCATCAATCAGCCTGTTTCTGGCATTGTGTTTAAATCCAATTTTAATTTTGTTGGTTGTGAAGCGATCGCCAAAGGAAATGAAAGTGTACAAGCGAATTTTGCTCCAAACTGCCATTGTGGACATTGTTTTGTCTGTTTTTTCATTTCTCTCACAAGATGTGAGTATTAAATGGACACGTTTAATTGATAATTAAATAACAATTATTAAATCATATTTTAGATTACTCTATCAACCAACCGTTGGTTATTGGTTCTTTGCGTTTCTCATTTCTCCTATTATTTGTCACTTCCGACTCAGTTTGGAAAACTGCTGTTCGACAGTTGGCTAATCGTTTATTTCTTTTCAATGTTTGGGTTGTGTGTTCAGTTCGTTTATCGTTTTTTGGTGTTGAACAGGTAAAAGCGCATAAACCTTGCTTTTGGGAGATGAAAGCAATTTAACCATTAAGTAGTGTCATTAACCATTTTAATATTAATTAATGTCATTAGCCATTTTATCCTTAATTAGTGTCACCAGCCATTTTACCATTAATTAGTTTTTTATTTATTCAATATAAATATTTCAATCTTTTAATTTCTTCTTAAAAGCTTCTTAAAGGTTTTACGTGCTTACAAAGGAAGGCCCCCAGGTGTCCGTGGGATTTCCGGCTGAAATTTGGTGGGTGGATAGAGCAACCATCGCTTCTTAAGAAAAAGGTCTATATTTTCTGCCAAATGATCACGAGTGCCGAGTTATGACGTGCCAAACTTTTAGCTTTTTATAATTAAAGAAAGAAAATATTATTTCCTTTTTTATCAGAAACCATTGGTGCAGATGTAGTGCGTTAGTTAAACCCTTTTTAGGTCCCAGGTTCGAATCCTCTGCATGCAAATATATTTTTAGAATTTTTTGTTTTTTATGAAAATCAATAATCAAAAATTTTATTTAAAAGAAAATTTATTTTTTATTTTATTTATTATAAATCAAAAAATTACATTAAGCATAAAAATGCAATAAATATCCTGTCGATATAAAAAAAAATATCTATCAAAATGAATAAAAAAATAATTAAAAATAAAGTTTTGTTATATATATCATTCAATATCTCTAGGTGTTTTATATCAGAATATAATTTTATTAAATTTTTTACTTAAATATATAAAAAGATATGGTAATTAAATTCCACAAGTTTCCATGGTTACAAAATTTGCGTTTTGTATTTTTTTTTCACTTCTCAACATAATTTTTATGTATTCACACATTTTGCTGCTGTTGTTATTGTACAATTTTTGGACATTTTCTGCCCAATGAAGCGAGCATTAAATAATGAGAAGAATTTGAGATGCTAAGGGGTAAATAAAACACATAAACAAAAAATAATCAATTAAATTTTCTAGTCGAAAAAGCAAATAGATTAAATTTTCTTTTTAGAATTTCAAGTACTCTATTTATTCTATTTATCTTTAAAATTTCAAAAAATTTCATTTAGTTTCAAAAAAGTTCTGGACAAAAAATTCTGACTTAAGGTTTTGTGGAATTTAATTACCATATCTTTTTATATACTTAAGTAAAAAATTTAATAAAATTATATTCTGATATAAAACACCTAGAGATATTGAATGATACGAAGAATTATTAATTTGGTTGAAAATGGACCAAGTTATGAATTTATGGGTCCGTATCGTTTTGGCGCCTGCCCAAGTTTTCGGAGCCTGCATTTTTTTGTTGTTAACCAAATCCAGCAATCTTGGTATCAATCGAAAGCTCAAACTGTTTAGAAGATATTTCTAAGGTATGGCTTCGCGATTAGACAATTACCAAAAAAGTTATAAGATGAAATTCCAAAAAAGTCGAAATTTTTGGGTTTTTTTTCTTAATAACTTTTTTAGAAGCAAAAATTTTTGTTTTTTTTGTAAGGCTAATAGAGCTAGTGAAGGGCTTTCGAATGATACCAAGATTATTTTTCAGAATCAATTTTAGAGAGAATGTCAAATTGACAAAACGTAATTGTTCTGGCACACAGGAACTCTGGCATGGCTAGCCACCCCGGACCAGAAAAGGCAAACCACTCCTCAAATTCTTCGGCATTTTCTGTTGAAAGGGGTGAATGTCCGGCAAAGTGATGTTTTGTGCCGGTGGAGTTGCGGTGGAAGTCGGCGCGCTCTGCTGCTTGATCGCTTGCGTCAATTTTTCCAAAATATCGGCGAGCGTTTCGTCCATTGATGATTTGGAGGTAGAAATTTGACGAATAAACTGCACACGGCAGAACCGCACACAAGATTAGTGATTGGTTTTTTGAAGATTTCTGCGAAATCCAAAAATCAACACGAGATTTTTGAATTTCCACAATTCGAACAATTTCAACACGAGAAATGTTCGAAGTTAAGTCCTGAAGAACGGGCGTCGCCAATGTTGAGCCGGTTAATTGCTCAAACAATTATTTGTGGAAGTCGAACACCAAATAAATTTATTAACACAAATGGAAAATAAATACACAAATATTTGTCGGAGGGACGGAGCAAATTGGGGAGCACCAAAAATGGGAAGGAAAATAATACAATGAATGAGGATGGACGAAGGGAAGGGCATGAATGAATGGGGAAAAAATCAATATGGGGTCAAAGAGCCCAAGAAAGGGAATTGCAAATATTTGAATTATTTGCCTCTCTAACGCCCAGTATAAGACGAATACTTGTGTTTACAGTCCGGTAAAAAAAAATTTCCGGGAGCGGGAGCGGGATCGGGAGTTCAAAATTTTCCGGGACGGGAGTCCCGAACGGGAATCCCGTAAAAATCCCGATCCCGTTCAAATCCCGTCCATTTTTAACGGGAGTCCCGGGCGGGAGCGGGAGTAATTCGAAAATTTAATTAAAAACTCAAAAATATTTTTAATGCACAAATTTAAAGGACAATCAATTTATTAAATTAAAAATATATAGAAAAATTTATAAAGGAGAAATTTGAAATAAAAAAATCTTATTTTTGAGTCAAAAATCAGAAAATTTTTTCAAATTGCTTAAATAAATTATTTTTTATAATTAATTCGAACTCGAACAAAATAACTTTATATTTTTGACTCCCTTTATTAATTTTACAAAATTTTTTGCGGTGTATTTCTTGAAAAAACTCTTGATATTCCAAGGAGGAGGAGGGAGGCTGGCGGTGCCGGTAGGCGTTGGAAATTTCTTTGGACAAAAGTAATTTTCTTGGTCACAAAACATGTTAACAAATCGCGTGCTTGTCACCACCCTGCGTAGATGGATTGTATGCTAAACAAGGGCAGTTCCATCTAGCCTAATGCTACCATTGTATAATTCGCGACTTTATTCGAATTATAATCAAAAAATATTATTAGTGGATTTTCTCAATATATGATGGATATTAAAAAGGACGTATAATTTTTCGATTTATGAAATAAAATATAATTAATAATAATGTTTGCGTCATATAAGCGGAAATTGATGCCAACAGAATAGTCCCGAAAACATATTAAATAAAAATCCTGTTTGCTTCAAAAATCCCGTTCACCGAAAAAAGCGGGAGTCATAATCGGGACTCCCGTAAAATCCCGCGGGAGTCCCGATCCCGCCGGACTCTAATGTTCAGCCTTTAAACTAGATCGACGATAGTCAAACACATCACGTTCAGATGACAAATTAATGATGATATGCTCCCGTCGGAAGGCTTGAATTGGTATTTTGGCTGTTTTTTGGCTTTGCATTCAACGCATTCTGCCAGTTTGTCGTTTTCCTTGCTCTTCTCAAACAACCCAATTTTCCAAATAGGGTGAAATGGCGCCATTAATTATGAATTATTAAAATCTTAACTAAATTGGAAGAAAGAACAACAAAAAGTAAATCGGGTATGTTGAGTTCGAATAAAAAAGAATCATTTAAATAGGCGCAGAAATAACGGAGTTATGAATTTTTAAAAATTGGAAAAAATTTGGGTATCAAAAATTATGTTCCACCCTAAGTAATCTGACTATTTAATTTTGGCAAAATGTTTTGCCAAAAATTCAAAAAATTCCAATTCTTACCAGTGCATTTTACTCCCGTTTTTTTGGTAAAATTTCCGGGAGCGGGATCGGGAGTTCAAAATTTTCCGGGACGGGAGTCCCGAACGGGAATCCCGTAAAAATCCCGATCCCGTAAAAAATCCCGTTCACCGAAAAAAGCGGGAGTCGGGTGCGGGAATCCCGTAAAATCCCGCGGGAGTCCCGATCCCGCGGACTCTACTTGTGTTAAATGATTTAATTTCTTCTAGTATATTTGAATTTTGTTTTGTGCATGTCTGTTTATGTTCTCTCCTTTTGTCTCATTGATTTGTAACTGACCTACAGTATCCCCTCACCTCATTTTATTTTTCATTCAGTCGTTGTGAGTTCGTGGTTTTGTTTGTGTGTTTCTTTCTGTTAAATTATTTTGGGTTGACCTCAGACTAATTTTTATTGTGGTGAGGTTTATTTGAATTAAAGGGTTAAGTGTTGTGGATTGAGCTACTGCTCTTTGGCGCTATTAATTTCGACACTGGGTAAATTCGACACTGTTTGTGGGTATTTTCGACACTAAGAAATTTCGACACAGAGAAATTTCGACACTGAACAATTTCAAAAACTTTCACTGTTTTCCTGCATATGCGACACGGGACCATTTCGACATTGAGTAAATTCGAGACTATAGAGGTGCCTTGGAAGTCTGCTTATTATTTCATGAAAATTTGTTAGTATTTGTGATAAATTTTCCTATTCAATTTTCTAATTCGTAATTTTTAAAATTATTCAAATGCCAAATAGCGTAATTTTGGGCGCTAATTCAAAAAAAAACATACTGGTCAGTGATCACTGCTTTTTTGCATTGGTTGTTTTGATCATCATTAACTCGCAACGTCCCCAATTAAACAGAACAAACTTGTAGAGATCGAGCCGAGCCTGGCAGTGAGTGCTAACAACAACTATCTAATCTGGCGTATGGAAGAGGAGAATGAACGTAGAGCGATAAGATGGGCCAATCCATATTTGCGAATCGATTCTGTGTGTAAAAGCAACGTCTTGTAAGAATTGGGCCAAACCAACCGCACCCCGTTTTGAGTGGTGCAAAAGTATTGGGCCAAAACATTTTGACAAACCTACTAAAATTTTCCAGAAATTTTCCCAACCCCTAGGAACTTTTCGAAATATTTTCCCAATTTTCAATGTGCTTTCGGCTTTTCAGGTTACCATGAAGGAGTAGTGATCTGATCAAGTTGGTCCAAAAAATGGTAGGCTAAAAATCCCAAGGCCTCGCATTTTGCGGAGACTCAACAAAAAACATCATTCAAAAGCTATTTTGTAGGGAATTTTGTGCTTTAATGAGCAGATTGTTTTTACCAGGATATTTTTCCAGCCCACTAGAAATTTTTTCCCAAAATTTATGAATTTCCCAATTTCAAGTCATTTTGGGCTTTTCAGACCCCCATGAATGAGTGATCTGATTAACTTGTTTAAGTGACTTTTTTGTTCTGCACAAAAGCTCGGCTAGCAGTAATTATTTCAAGAGTCAAATTTCTTAGCCTTCGCTTAGAAAAAGATTCTTCTTTTTAATATCTTTCGAATAATAAAAAATTATTCGATTTAGTTGGAAATGAAGTGAGTTATGGCTGATCAAATGTGACCAAAACTAAATAACGAAAATAAGGCACTGAAACTTTCGTAAATGTTGTAAATTCAATCTATTATTTCTATTATCCTAAAAAACATCTAATTAACTTATTTGAAGTGAATTGGAAGCTTTGAGCTCTGATTATGAATTTGATCAGATTAAATATACTTTGTATTTCATTTGAGTGTATTGGCGTTTTGTTTTTTACGCCAATTTAATAATTAGGGCCGGATTTATATGGGTTTCCATATTTTATACTTATTTCGGCCGAAAAATCACGTAAATAGTATTTTAGCTTGATTTGTTGCTTCTAGGGTGTCTTTTTATTCCCTATTTTTCATATTTTTTGTTTTTGTCTATACATAGTTCCATTATTTTACATTCATATTTTTGGCATTAATAAAAAAAACCAAAAATTTGTGTAAAAAACTCATAAAATGCGTTTGGACTCATAATGTGCAATAGAACCATGATTTGTTGGCCAAATTTTGATAATATTTATTTTATTATAATTTTTCCATTAAATAATCCGCACTCATATTTTGGTGCGCATTGATTGACCTTTCTTAGTATCATAAATCTTCCTTTGAAAAGCAATTAATTAACCATTCTTGGTATCATTTGGTGTAGCCCTGACAAATGAGCGGCCCACAAGTGACCATGAAATTTCGGGATTTTAATCAGCCAAAAAGAGGGGGATTTCGTGCAGTGGTGGCGTAGTTGCTTTATTTCCTTTTTAAAATTTCCCCTAAAAGTACACTCCAACAATTTTAATCGCTTTATCTTTTTTCATTCAATTATTTTCATTAAACCTCATTTAAATGTATTAAATTCTTTAAAAAATTTATTTGTTTAATGATCACATTGTCAAAAGGTAAATTATATGCGTTGATGAAATTAAGAGCATCCAACACATAAATTTTATCCCGAAATTTTGGCCAAAAACGCGTGATAAAATTTATTTAATAATCTTTCTCTTAATACACATCTCAAATTTGTAATACTATTTTAATTGATCATTTTAATATGTTTTCTTTTTATTTCGGAACTTTTAAATGAGACGATAAATGTTTTAATCTCCTAACATAATCTGCCGACTCCCTATATTTATTCAATTGTAGCATTTACAATATAAAAATAAAATATAAATATTCAGAAAAAATAATTAATTATCCCAGAGAATCTTTCATTTATGTATTCTTAAACTATTTTCAATTTTCTCAATTTTTTTATTAATAATTTTACTGCAAATTTTGATTTAATTTCCTGTACGAACAAACATTATAATTTTTGAGCAAATAAAAGAATTTTTAAACAAGCAAATTTAAATGTTTAATTGCTTAAGTGCTTAAAATTTAGTTCTCAGCAAGTGCTTCTTAAATAAAACTTCGTTTACCAACAAGTAAATATATAATTAAAATGATTAAGATTTTTTTGAATTTTTTTAATAAAAGGTATAAAATAAGTAAGAATATTTTACGTATTTGAATGAATATTTAAATCGGCAAATTTGCTGAAAGGAAAGACAATTTAAATTTTCAGCAAAAATGCAAATTTCATTGGCATTATTATTTATAAGCGGATTGGAATTGTTTATTTGGCCTCATGTAAAGACATTGAAAATTTTAATGATTCAACCGAGTTATGCGATGATCCAGAGTCACTTCACATTTGGATTAAATTTGGCAAAATTGTTGGTCAAAAATCATGGACATGAAATTGTATGTTTAAAAACATTAAAAATAAATAATAAATTTAAATGATTAAGCATCTGCTGGTACCAATTAGAGATGAAAATGACAAATTGCCGGATCGAAATGATGAAAAGCTCCTTAATGTTCGATATTTTATAGAGAAAAACGATTACAATAAAACAACGCCCATAGAAAGGAGCAGAAAAATTGGGACACCGCCAAATGACACGACTTATTTTGGTAAAAAATAATTATAGTATAAAATTAACGGTGTAAAATGCTGAAAAATATTTAAACCACAACACACTCAATCCTTAATTATATCATTAATTCTTCTGCAATTTTTTAAAATAATGTAAATTATAAAATTTTCAACAAAAATATTTGAAATCTGGTAAAAAAAAAATTCCCTACAGCAATCGCCAACAATTCATCACTTATGGACGATTTGTGTGCTGAACAGTTTGATGTTGGAATTGCGGAGGCATTTATGATGACGGAATATTCAATGACAATTTTCCATTTTTTACGAATTCCAGTCACAATTGCGACCAGCGCAATGCCAATATCGCCACACCAATTTTATTTGCTTGGCATTTTGAGCAAAATGGCCGCAGGAAATGTGCCGGGTATGAAAACAATTTATTAAATAATTATATGAAAATTATTTTTAATTTATAAACACGCTTTCGCCAGCGACGGTTTTTAACCTTTTAGCAATTAATTTTTCACTAATTTTTTCAAAAAAAAGCAAATTTCTTTGAAACATTGTTTGTATATTATGCTTAAATTTTATTTTTTTTCGAAATTTAATTTTTATTTAATTATTAAATTATGGAAAAACTTTTATTTAGCTGAAATTTAAATGCATTTTCATTCTAAATACATTTGAAAAGGATAAAATGAATGACTTATCTTTTTAATATCTCTAAACTTTAAGCATCATCTGGCCTTCCTATGCGTTCAAATAATTTGGACGAAAATAAAAGAATTGAGCAGAGAAAAATTGTTGGAATAAAAATTGGTGATCATCGGGAGGAACAATTGCAGAAGAGATCAGCAGAAATATGGACAAATTATATGGAAGAGACTTTGGAAAAGATTAAAGCGCACATGGAAATGGTTAAATTAAAATATTATTTGTCAAATGGAATCACTTTTTGGGACTAAAATAATGATTTCGCATGGATTTTATTATTTTTATTCTTGATTTTGGTTTTTTAAGAGAAATTTCTTAACAAAAAGGTTTGTTTTATTAAAAAACAACAAAGTGTTTTTAAAATAATTTTTTAGTGAAATAAAATTTTTTTGATCATTTAAAAGTTTGTTAAGCTAAATTTAGTTTGGGCACATTAAATCAAATTTTGAAGATTTTTCTCGGGTTTCTCTGATCAGTTTTCAAACCGGGCCAAAGATCCGAAATTTAAATTGGAAATTCTTCCCACGAAAAAACGGCATAAGCCGACTTGAACATTTACAATTTGGGCTTTGTCTTTTGAGGGAGGCTTAAAAAAGAAATGTTTTAATTTATTTTAAACCCAAAATGAATGAATTCACATCATAAATTGAAAGAGATATAAATTTAATTTTTCAGGATCCAATTTACCAACAATTGGCAGAGCAAAAATATGCAATTGACAATTTCCCGGGATTGGATGACATTTTCAGGAAGACGCGCTTTTTTCTTGTAAATTCACAACCCGAATTGGACTTTGACAATTACAGAAGTGTCAAAGGCATGGAAAAGGTCAAATTCATCGGAGGATTTAATTTAATGCCGAAAGCGCGGGAATTGGACGAAGTTAGCAAAAAAATAATTAAATAAATAACAGTTAAATTTATTAATAGCAAAATTAAATTATCATTAAAAAAAAAATTTGTTAATATTTGACCCTAGGCTTATAATAAATAATAAATTTTGTTAAATCAATTTAAAAAATGCTTCCGTTCACACAATGTAAAATGAAATTGATCATTTTTTGATAAACTTTTTAAGGAAATTTCCAAAAAATCTGGCGGCAAAAATGGCATTGTTTTGGTCAGTTTTGGCACAGTTGTTGACACAACCAATCCGGCATTTTCGGATGTCATCGAAGCCGTAAAAGAGACAATTAAGAATTTTCCAGAATTTTTATTCATATGGAAAATGAGCAAAGGTGACAAATGTAATCGAAACATTTCACACGAATTGCCAAATGTGTATTCAACTGATTGGCTGGACCAGCAAGGGATTTTGGGTGAGAAAATAATAAAAATAAAATAATGGATGAGTTTTATTGAAAGTTTAAAGCAAAAAAATAAATAAATGAAATTTACTTACAAAGGAACATTCCGAGGTGTGACTCGGAAATGCATATAAGCTACCGTATTTGCTCTAATTATCCCTCGGTCTCCATTAATCCCCCAATCTCCAATTATCCCCCAGTCTAGGAGGGGTTTGAAAAATAATCCCTCTATCTTAATCCCCCAGTCTCCAATTATCCCCCAGCCTACGATTTTATTTTATAAAGTATTTTTCTCGTTATTTTCCATTTATATTTTGTTTTTATTTAGGCAACTCAAAAACGGTGGCTTTTGTGTCCCATTGTGGGATGAACAGTGTGTTGGAGGGCATTTACAATGGCGTGCCGATGATTTGTGTGCCATTCTTTGGTGATCAATTTTACAACGCCGAATCACTGGCACGTCAGCAGATCGGCCTGGTTGTTGACCGTCTACATTACAAGGGCACGGTACAGCAACAGCTTACTTTAGCACTTGCCATCGCACTGAAACTTAATGAGAGGTGAGACAAAATTATTTTTAAATAGGGTACATATTTTTAATTAAATGTATAAGAGTTATCCTGGTTATAAAATTTAAAAAAATTAGAAAGTTTAAAAAATTATGAGCCTCCGCTAGAGGCAGTTTAAAAAGCGCCACTAACTGACAATGCTAATAAAAAAAATTTATGGTGCGCGTAAATTTTGGTCCGAATAAAAAGAAAATAGCATTAATAAAATAATTTAAAATAAACCAATCATTATTTATTTATTTAGTAATGTCTCTGAGGATAAAATCGAAATGGACAAATTGACGACAATAAGCGCAGCATTACACCAAAAAAATATTCCAAATATTATTTCCGACGCTTTCCAAGCGATTGAAGACGAAATGTGCACAAATGATAGAAAAACAACAGTGATTGGGGATTTGCTGACGAGAAACGAAATTTCCTATGAACCTGTTGGATGGCCAGAATTAATTATTTAATTTGTTAAAACTGCGATTTTTTGGAGATTTTTTTTAGTCAAATCGAAAAATTTACCAATGACACAATGAAAAAGAAATTAACCCTAACGGAAAATGTAAACATAACATTAATGGGATCTTTGTCCATGTTTTAGTAGAAAAATAAAAATGTTCTTTAAAAAGTGCCAACAAATCCCAATTCTTTTTCATTTTTTCAGTTTCCATGGTTACAAAATTTGCGTTTTGTATTTTTTTTCACTTCTCAACATAATTTTTATGTATTCACACATTTTGCTGCTGTTGTTATTGTACAATTTTTTGGACATTTTCTGCCCAATGAAGCGAGCATTAAATAATGAGAAGAATTTGAGATGCTAAGGGGTAAATAAAACACATAAACAAAAAATAATCAATTAAATTTTCTAGTCGAAATTTTAATTTTTTCAAATTTGATCGGCTTGAGTAAAGACTTTTTTCCACCAGTGTAAGACAAGTGCCGATGGAATGAATAAATTTTGGCGATGTGAGTTCAAGAACAGTGGTGTGGACAAATGCAAAGGACGGATTTGGACTTCACTTCAAGATGAATTCATCCGCATGGCGACACCTCACGCATGTGAACGGAATCCAAGTAACGTCGTTGCGCAAAAAGTAACGACTGCCATCAAAAGGCGTGCTGTTGAGACGATGGAAGCTCCCTCTGTAATCCGTGCCGTTTCTCTTCAAAGCATTAGTTCGCCTGCACTTTCAGAAGTGCCGTCAAAAAAAATGCTGACATCGATTGCTTTTGTTCCAAACCAACCGATGCTGGAATGGTTTGTTTTTTTGCTGTCATAAACATGCCAATATTTACATTTCCTGCGTACAGGTTGATGAATAATTACACGGTCGTCCACGCGCTGATGGTTCGCGAACGGAACCGCGTTTCAAAGCCGAAGCTTGGAATGTCTATGAAAGAACGCTAAGCAATGATGACAGAACGAACAATTTTTCAGAAGCTGCCCACAAAAGACTCCAGTGTCATTTCAATTGTCGTCACCCTACTCTTTGGAACTTCATTGACGTTATTCGAAAAGTCCAAAAAGTGATTTAACTCATTGCTTATTTATACTTAACATCCCATTTAAGACTACAGATGCCGATTACTCAAAATTATCAAAGGAATTGAGCCGCCTCAAAAAAGAAAAAATACCGTGAAGCCAATGCCCGAATTCTTGCAAAAGTTCAAAACTATTACGCCGACCTTCCCAACAACGAAGATCACAATTATGTTAACCGACATCCCCGTAACATTGAGTATATGAAAGGTATTTCCCGAAATTATCAGATGAATCCTTGATCATTTTTTGTTTGTTTTTTTAATATTGATATTATTTTGGAAATTTTTTAGTTTCAATAAAACATTTTTAATAAAAAAAACAAATTAAAAAATTGTTGGAATATTGGCGTCCAAACGCGCCGACGCCCAAACGTGCTGGCGCCCAACCGTGCGCGCCCAAACGTGAGCGCCCAACCGTGAGCGCCCATCTGAGGTAGACCGTTTTGGGCTGAACCTCACGAAGCGGGTCAGTTCCGTCTGGCCAGTTCCGTCTGGGGCCGGTTCCGTCCTTCGGCGAAGTTGTTTGTGCGATCGGAGCCGTTCATTATTCGCTCATACACACTCCATTCTTCGGGACGAAATAATGGACGAGTGCGTGTGCCGTTGTTGCGAAGCCGTCCAACGTAGTTGATTACAAACCTTTAAAATCACTAATGAAATTGAAAAAAAAATTAAACTCAACCAACCAATCAAGAACGCCCTCAAGTTCAGCCGGCAGATGATCTTCAAGGGCTGCCAGCGCCGGTGTAGGGTCCTCAAACGGCACAAACGCCAACGAAGTGATCATTTTGGCAGCTTGTGCAAAGGCTGCGTCCATTGTGAAACGCTAAATTTGGGAATTTCCGAATCAATAAAAAAATTTTCTTACGCGAGTTTGCTCAACGGTAAGACGTGCTTTCATATTGCGCACCAAATTTGTGTCCATCTCCCTCAATCGATACTTCTGCCCCCATTTCTCTTGTCTTATTTTATTGTGTCTTCACCAATTGGAATAAATAAATATTTATTCATTGGACAAGTGCAAAGGTCCATAAAGCCATATTTCATTTAATCGCTTCTCGATATTCGAAATGCCCTCAAAAAGGATTTACTTTTGTTAACTCTTGGAAATTTTTTTGGCCAAAAGTAATTTTCTTGGTCACAAAACATGTTAACAAATCGCGTGCTTGTCACCACCCTGCGTAGATGGATTGTATGCTAAACAAGGGCAGTGCCATCTAGCCTAATGCTACCATTGTATAATTCGCGACTTTATTCGAATTATAATTAAAAAATATTATTAGTGGATTTTCTCAATATATGATGGATATTAAAAAGGACGTGTAATTTTTCGATTTATGAAATAAAATATAATTAATAATAATGTTTGCGTCATATAAGCGGAAATTGATGCCAACAGAATAAATTAAAAAACATATTAAATAAACAAAGTGTTTGCTTCTTTTTTTAATTAAAATTTATATATTGTGCTCCATAATTTTGTGTAATTATATTTTAAATGGCTTTTCATTTTTCGGATTTTCTAATTTTTATCGCATTAGCAAATAAAGAAATATTCTCTCATCAATTAGGTAGAAAAAAAGAAATAATATTTATCAATTAAAGTAATTATTCAAAAAAAATATTTGTGAATTAATTTTTTAACTAAAGATTTAAATGAAAAATTTAAATATTGAGATTTATTTATAATTTGAAATTTAATTAATATTTTAGATCCCTTTTCAATGGTTAAGCAATTGCAAAATTTGACTTTCACTGCTGGTGCCTTTGAAGGAAATTCTGCCAACAAATGGCTTCAAAAGAGTGCCATTGAATTTTTGTGCAATACAAAAATTGAAAAGAATTTACAAAAATTGGAAAGTGATAACAAAACATATGGCCAATTTGTCGTGAAAATGGAAAATTTTAAGGCAATTTTTTGCCACCAATTGGAAAATGGTAAAAGTTTTGAGGAAATTTCACAGAATTTGGTGCAGCCAATCATAAAAGAATTGCAAAATTTGAACATTTTTGACCCAAATTTAATTGGAAGCCTCAGAAGAATTGCCGATTTTCAAGCTTTTAACGATGAAAACAGAGAACAAATGGCCAAATTGATGGACCATTTTATGGCTGGACTTCGCTCACTTTGGCACATCATAAAAAGTCGGGAATAGATTTGATTTTATTATGAAAAGTGGGTGGGTGGGGGTATTCATTGACCCCGAAATGAGAAATTAAAAATTTTTGTTCTAATCCTTTACTGTATTTCCTAAAATATATCCCTGCTCCCAATTAGAGCCGCACTGGAAATAAAGCCCCCCTTTTGAGGGGGTTGAAAGGAAATACGGCATAATATATTTAATAATATGCTTCCAAAAAAAAAATAATTTAAAAATGTTATTGCTGTCAAAATGAGTAATTTAAATTGCTTTTTAATTGATTTTAATAATTTATTATTTTGCGCATGAGTCCGGAAATTCCGAAACTTAAGGCTGCGACATTGATTTTTAAATTTTGATCAATTTAGATGGGCATTTGATCTTAAATGGTGCAAAACAACAGCGGGTGTCCCGAAGAAAAAAGCGATCGGATGGCAATTTCTTCAGGCCCAGCTGCGCAAAATTTATGGAGTGCCTTGGAAGTCTGCTTATTATTTCACTTTCTGGCGGATTTGGCATCAAACTTGGCTTTATGTTGGGCCAAGATTTACATTTGCATAACTACAGAATTCCAATCATCGATGTCCTTATCATTTGCGGACTGATTTTTTGTACGGCTCTTTTGGTTATCAGTGCTTTCGGTATTTACCGTTCATGCATAGGAAGAAATGAATAGAGACAAAATATATTATACCCATAGAAAACACACAATGTCTGGCAGCCCATAAACTAACGTTAAACTTGAATATAATATAGATTATATTCATAGTCAACGGAATGAATGCCTAAATTTATATATTTAATATTGAAATTAATGGTAAATACTAACATTAAATAACAAATTTAGAGCCATGACGATATGGTTATTTAACCACCAATCTTCTTTTCTCCACCTCAAATTAATAATTCATCAATTTTACCTGGATAATCAAATTGATTGTGATTTGTCGGTTAATTTGGTGTCTTCTTGTTGAACTTTTATCCAAGTTTTTATAAACAAATCTGGCCATTTTGTATCCACAAATCACAATTACGGTATAGCAAATTATATTTTCGACAAAACAAAGTCCAAGTGTAATTTGCACAGGAAAATAATTCTAAAATTAAAAAAAAATATTAAAAATAATATAAATTCAGCTCACATTTCGTTCACAATATGTCACAAAGTCGCTGAGATTGCCACCCAAAAGTTGTTCAATTTGAAATATTTCTTCGGCTTTAAGCAAGGAAAGATTTATATGGTCATTTGAAACAATAAAATCATATGTCCAAGTCAAAATAGGGAAAGAAAACGCAAATGAAAGCATTGCAACATATTGTTTCAGTGTTATTTTTAAGCCCCTAAAAAAGTAGATTACCAAGCATCGTAATAGTAAAGACTTATTGGCAATTATAAAAAAGAAGAATAATCACACCAATTAATGGTAAAATGGCTTAATGGGCTAAAAGCAAGACTTGTTTTTTTTACCTGTTCAACACCAAAAAACGATAAACGAACTGAACACACAATCCAAACAATGAAAAGCATTGCACCATTAACCAACTGGTGATCAGCAGTACTCCAAACTGAACCAGAAGCAAAAAATAATCGGAGAATTGTGAAACGGAAAGAACCAATAACCAACGGTTGGTTGATAGAGTAATCTAAAATATGATTTAATAATTGTTATTTAATTATCAATTAAACGTGTCCATTTAATACTCACATCTTGTGAGAGAAATGAAAAAACAGACAAAATAATGTCCACAATGGCAGTTTGGAGCAAAATTCGCTTGTACACTTTCATTTCCTTTGGCGACCGCTTCACAACCAACAAAATTAAAATTGCATATTAAGACGATGAATTTGGATTAGCATTTTAAAGATAGAATAATCTGTATGATCGTAAAATTTGAGTTTAAAAAGAGGATCTTAAATCAATGAAAAGAAAAATTGAAAAAAAAATATATACCTTTGGCAAAAGAAATTTTTTTTTAATTTACAGTATTCCAACACCCAAAATTCGCCAAATACATAAACCTTAGAAATTAGCCAAACACAATGTATATTTAATGTTCGCTTTATTAGTGAGAAATTTCAAAAAATTGTAGAACAACAAAAGCAGTAAAATGGGTGAATACATAAAAAATTGTGTTGCGAGGAGAAAAAAAACACGAAACGCGAATTTTGTCACCATGGAAATTGAAAATTTTAACTAAAACCTTATGCAAAACTGGACAATGTTCGTTTTAAAGAGATATTGTACTTTATTACCGGGTTTTTCTCGAGAAGTTTTTGAGGAGAGCCGGGTAAACCATACGCCGGCTATGGCATTGTAGATTCTGAGTAATACGGGTCAAAACGGAATCGAAAATTATCATTTAAGAATTTAGACGATAAATTGACGGATTTTCTACAAACATGGATTTTGAGAAAAACAAAAAAACTTGCGAATGCTTAAAGAATTTGAACGTTGGCAGCATATTGTTGTCGATTTTCAAAATGCACCGGCAAATGGGATAAGGGGAAAGGGCCTTAAGCGAAAGTCCATTTATCTACACTGAATTTCAACCTTATGCCAAGTGGCGAGGGATCCCTCAAGCTTAGTTTTTAGAATCTTAATTTAAAAAAGCACATTATTCTATTTTTGGGTTGGGGCCCAAACGACCCCGGGGCCCAAAAACGGGGGCCCAAACGCTCTGGTCCCCAAATTTAATGCCTTTTGATACAAAAAAATGTTTGGCATATTGTAATTTTTTAAAATTTTATTTCAGTGAAAAAAATTTTTTTTACGAAACATCAGGGAGCCCCACATAAAACCGCCTTTTCCCTTTCCATACAATTCTCCTGTATGTGGGAGATCCGAACCTGGGTCCAGAAAACACTGAATAGCGCACTACCGCTGCACCACTGAACTCTGCAGAGGTGTCCAAACAATTTTTTAATTTGTTTATTCGTTAAAAAAGTTTGGCACGTCATAACTCGGCACTCGTGCTCATTTTGCAGAAAATAAAAATATTTTTCTTAAGAAACCATGGGTGCTCTATCCACCCACCAAATTTCATTTGGAAATCCCACGGACACCTGGGGACCTTCCTTTGTTAGGTGACACGTGCGAGCGCTCAAATGACCCGGCGTCGCTTCCCTCCCGAAGCTGACGCCTACCCCTCCCCTTTTAAACATCAGCGAAGCCTCATTTTTATTTTAATTTATTTTAATTTATTTTTATTAATCAATAAGTTTAGAAACCTTCAATAGGTTTAGGTTCACACCCGCACCCATCCAATAGGTTTTGGCTTTAATAATTATAAATTTAATTTATTTTTTAACTTTTTTAATTTATTTTTTTATTTCAATTAATTTTAATTTTAACTTTTATTTAATTTTAATCCTATTTTAATCTAATTTCATTTATTAATTTAATATAATTTTAATTTTATCAACTTTAATTCTAATTCATTTAACTCGAATTTTATTTTTGGCGCTCAAATTTCACAAGCGGGCTCTCAAATGGCCCCTGCGTGCGCTCAAATGGCAGGCGCGAGCGCACAGATGTCCTGTCGTCCCTTCCCTTCCCCATAAGGCATGACAGCTGACTCCTATCCTTTGCCTCCCTTTCCCTTCTCTAATAGGATTTGACTTTGGGTTTTATCCTTCAGATGTTTTTTTCAATTTTTACCCCCTCAGGGATTGCAATATTTATTATAAGTGTTTTTAAAGGTTTAAATCTGGTACTGAAATGTCCCTTTCCACTGGGACTGAAATGACGGGGCTGAAATCTAAGGGCGAAAATCTGCAGGTGTAACTACTAATGGTCATCCTTAAGAGTGTAAAAAATTTATCGATTTCCGAGACTAAAAACCCGACCCCGGGAACCGAAACCGAGAAGCAATAAACCCGAGAAATTTCCCGAGTCGGGAATCGAGACTCTCCAATATCCCTAATTTTTCTAAACATTAATTTCAGCTGCAAATCGAAATGCCCCATAGCAAAATGGGCAGCACCAGCACATTATTTTGTCCATTATAATGTTCTTATTACATTGTATTTTTTATAAATTTATATTTTATATGGGAAAATGGCAACAAATCAGGAATTTGTGCCAACGCGCTCAAAAAATTTCGGAAACTGGAATTGAGAGGCTAAAAAATTTTTGACAATCGGAACACCGGCGGCCCCAAAAAATTCGCAGTCCGCGGTAATCAGCGTGCCGACATATTCCCGGACAATACCCAACAGGTAGTTGCATAAGCTACTATAGAGTTTGAAATTTTAAATTCAATCAAACAAGAAAAAATAAAATTAAATTAACAAATTGTTTTTTTCCTCTTTTGTCTCTATACGATTATTTAATTTTTTGTATGTTCTAATTATGGTAAATTATAAGATGATCATTAAAGTACTATCTCGTCGTTTCTCTTTTTCTTTATAAGTTCTCTCACTTTGGCGTACTATCTCTTCATTTTAATTAAATGTGTTGGGCATTTTGATTTCTCCATATAACTTTTTTTCTATGCATACAAGTTGCACCAAATTTTGCATATCGATAGAGAAAAGAATTCTGCATCTTTCTATAGTGAATTTAATTTTGTCTATGGTCAAACTCAAAAGTTAAGAAGTTCCTAATAAAATGTATTTCTTTTCCTCTCCTTTTGGCGTACTATTTTCATGTCTCTAACACATTAAAAATCATGAAATTCGCAAATTCTAATAATTTTGGTTATAAGGGTACAAAATCACTTTGAACATTTAGAATCAATAGAAAAAAGAATAAATTTAGCATTTTGGTTAGAAAGAGCTGGCTAGGACTTGAGTTATAACATGATAAAAGTTTGAAATTCCGACAACTTTTTTCTGAGATGACAAATTACTTAACATTCGCTTAGAAAAAGATTCTCCTTTTCAAAAACTTTTTTTTGATACCAAATTTGTTCAGTTTAGTTGGGAATGAAACGAGTTATGGCAGATCAAAATAAAAAATACAAAAAAGGCATTTTCCAGTGTCAATTTTGAAATAGCGCGCAAAAATTTACGCCAAATGCGCTATTTGGCGTTATGAGCAATTTGTCTGACACTGGCGCGTACCCATAGTGCAGTGTTGATCAGACGGCGACTCATTTTAGTGTAGTGTGGCACAGCATGAAAAATTTAGTTGGCAACCTGCCAAATGGTGGTCGTATAACCCAAACCCATTGGAGGGGTGTGGTGACATGTGACGACTGGCGGGGTGTCAAATAGTGGTGACATAACCCAAGTCTATCTTTTGCAAGTCGAAACAGTCAAGGCGTTGGTCCAAACCAAAGTCAATTATGATCTTTCTTGCCCACAAATGTACCAAATGCTCATTTCCAATCACAAATTGTCAGAGAAAATAGGCGGATGGGAAAAATACTTTTGATGATCAATTTTAATTGTTTTTACGCTAATAAAATATTGTTTTAAGTCAATTTTTCATGTTTTTATTGCGTTTCCTTCACGCAAATATTAGTTTTAGAAAAAATCTTATTTTTGGGGTCAGAATCTTAGTTTTTAGGCCATTTTGTCTTATTTTGAAAAAAAAAACTTGGGAACTCTGTTTTATATTGCAAAAACAATCTGTTGTTGACGACTTATGCAAGCACAAAAAATTCTCGAGAAATTTGTTTTTATGAAAAGCGGGAGAAACCTTAAGCCGGCTCTGGATTCAAAAATTCAATGTAAGGGGTGTCGGAGTCGGAACCGAAAAATTTTTTGAGATCGGATTCGGGTGACAGTTGAAAGTTATGTTTCGATAATATTTTTGCATGTTTAATAAAAGGACAAGGAATGAATGAAAGACACTATTTTTGTGCAATGGCGGCACAGTGAAATAATGAAAAAAATTAATAAGTATGAAGGCATTGCGTGTTCATTTTACATTTATCCGTTCGGGTTAATTGCTTTTCATTGTGCCATTACAAAAAAAATTGTAGCTGTCATTTCTTGTCCTTTTAAACATGTGAATCTCTCCTGTTTTTCCCTGAAATTTTTCGCCTTAGAAGGAGGGAATTATTTGATGTCTCAAAGGAAGTAAGGCATTGTTAAGGGAAGGCAGCGTCTTTTAGTACCACGAAGTCATTGAATTTTATTAAAAATATTTTCTGTTGCAAATTTTTCATAATTTTTGTTTTAATAATTCATATCTTGGCAATTTTTAGTCAAGGTTGGTTATTTTTCGGTTTTGGTCCATATATCGAAATTTTATTTAGTTCATATTTGTATATGCGTTTAGCATTTTTTTTAATTCATACAAACGATGGCCCTTTTACAAAGAGTTTTGCTAAACAATTTACTTTTTATTATAAATCTAGCTTAAAATATAAACAAATATATTTTAATTTTTTAATGAATAGTTATATTTTTGCTAATTAATACATATAATTTTATTTTTTTATATATTTTGTTAACTTCGTCCAATTCCCGCGCTTTCGGCATTAAATTAAATCCTCCGATGAATTTGACTTGTCCATGCCCTTGACACTTCTGTAATTGTCAAAGTCCACTTCGGGTTGTGAATTTACAAGAAAAAAGCGCGTCTTCCTGAAAATGTCATCCAATCCCGGGAAATTGTCAATTGCATATTTTTGCTCTGCCAATTGTTGGTAAATTGGATCCTGAAAAATGAAATTTATAAATTCTCTTTCAATTTATGATGTGAATTCATTCATTTTGGGTTTAAAATAAATTAAAACATTTCTTTTTTAAGCCTTTTTCACAAGGGAACAGACAAAATTGGGCAAAGGTGTAGAATTGTGGTCCCGATGGGAAAAATAGTAAAATTTTAAAAAGCATTTTTTCTGTGGTAGAAAAATACGCTGATCACGAATCTGAACTCAGATTTTGAAAAATCATTGATTTTGTCTATGACTTTTTATCAAGTATTTGATTTTTTCCAAAAATTTTAAGAAAATTAATGGGCAGTAAAAACTCATAAAAGATGTTTTAGAGCTTAAAAAGAGCTTTCGAATGAGCTATTGAATTTATAGAGAAGTCAAGTATTTAATTTTCTATGATTTTTTAAAATTTAGTTATTAATCCCTAGGGGCAGGGCTGGACGTAACTGATTTTCAGTTACGGCCATCCGTAATCCGTCATTACGGCGATTTTTTCAGTTACGGCCATCCGTAATCCGTCATGACGGGGGTCAAAACTAAAAATTGTTAAAGTTAATTTATGATCAGAATATCTGCTTGTTTTTTTGAGGTGAAAATCCCAAAATAGTTTTTTTCGCGGTGTGCTTTTCCCAAAAAACTGGTGAATGTGGGGGGGGGGGGGGTCAGGCGGGGCCGAAAGGCGCCGCCGGAAAAATTTTTGAAAAATTTTATGCAATTTGCTATAAGATTTTGTCTAAAAATGACTAAGATTTTGGAGCTAATATTTAAAAATAATTAGGAATTTTTGGGGCGGGCGGTGCCGATAAGCGCCGCCGAGGAAAATTTTTTTCAGAATTTTAACGAATTTTGTTAAAAAATAGCCAAATTTTTAGCATTTCCTCTTTTCCCCTTTGCTAGCCTAAATCGTCTCGAAAAATAATCTAAAAAGCCAGTTACGGATCAAAATTACGGAAAAATCCCAAAAATCCGTAACCCTTAATCCGTAATCCGTAACTCCAAAAAGGCCGTAATTTCCGTAATCCGTAATCCGTAATACGTAATCCGTAATTACGTCCAGCCCTGCCTAGGGGTCATATGAAAGGGGGTGTGGGTTCGAGCCCGCTTGGCTGCAGTTTATTTTTTTATGCTTATTGGTGAAAAATCATAGACAAAATGAAGGTTCTTGCAAAATCAGAGCTCAGATTTGTGATCTGCATATTTTTTTACTCCAAATTCATTGGAAATAAAGTTTTTACAGAAGATTAAAAATTAAAAAAATCAATTACTTGATAAAAAGCAATAGACAAAATCAATGATTTTTCAAAATCTGAGTTCAGATTCGTGATCAGCGTATTTTCTACCCCAGAAAGAATGCTTTTTAAAATTTTACTAATTTTTCCCATCGGGACCACAATTCTACACCTTTGCCCAAAATTGTAAATGTTCAAATTAATTTCAGCAGTTTTTTCATGTAGCGAATGGTCGATTTAAATTTCAGCTTTTTGGCCCACGTTCCAAAAGTGATCGGAAAAAATCGAGCAAAGTCTCCAAAATTCGTTAAAAAGGCCCAAACCAAATTTAGCTCTATGAAACATTTATGTTCTTTCTAATTGACCACTAATCATCAAGTCATAGTGAATTAATTGGTGCTATGTCGACCGATAATAGTCTCAGTGTCAATAAAAATATTTAAATTTAATTATTTTAATGTAAATTTTTTTAATTGAATATTAATAATAATTTTAAATTTTCAAATAACAATGATGTAATTTCGAGGTTCAACTTATTAATAAATGCAGAATAATTTTGAATTTTAATATTAGTAATAAAAAGAATAGGGATAAATGCATGAAATCTTTGGAGAAACAAATGAAGAACTTAAATTTGGAGATGGAATGCTTTTATAGTATTCTTTTTTATTTTATTTTTAAAATAATTGCTTAATTAAATTTATTATTTTCGAGAGCGAATTGAATTGTATAATTAAATTTAAATATTTTTATTGACACTGAGACTATTTTCGGTTCGTCTCAGCACGACTTAATTTAGGTGTTCCCAAAAATGTTTATTTCAAAAATGTTTGCTTATGTTATTTTACTTTAAAAAATCAAGGAAAAATTAATTAATATAAAAGTATAAAAAAATTGTCGCGGAGAAAATTTTTGTATTGATATTGCGCCATCAAAATGCCTCCGCTATTCTGACACCAAATTGTTCGGCACCCAAATCATCCATGAGTGATGAATTGTTGGCAATTTCCGTGGTCTCGAAAACTTTGGATTGGGATTGGAAATCGGGCCAGCATAGGATTACCGGGATTCAAACCCTGATTTTGTCGTTTGGATTGGGATTGGAATCGTAATCCGTCATGACGGTGGTCTAAAAAGGCCGTAATTTGGCGTGATCCGTAACCCGAATTTTCAATTAAAAAATTTTTAGGCCGAAATCGGGAGAAAAATAACAAAAAAGGGGCAAAAATGGCAGTTTTCAGAGCTGTTGTCGAAAATTTTCAAAATTTTTTCACTAATTTTCAAATTTTGAAAATTTTTATGCAATTTGCTAAAAGATTTTGTCTAAAAATGACTAAGATTTGGAGCTAATATCTAAACTCATTAAGGCCAAAAGCCTCAGATTATTGTTTTTCCAAAAGATTAAATACCCTAAAATTCCATAAAAGCAATAAAAAACCCTTAAATTCCCTTTTCAAAAAATTCTTATTGACAAATACATTGTTGAAAGACATCACATCTTGGAGCTCTGTTAAGATTGCCTTACTTCTGATGATCAGAGGGGGCTTCTCTTTTTAATATGGGTAACAATATGATTTAAATAGAAAAAAAAATTTATTTTTATAAAAATATATTACAAGAAATCGTCCCGAAAAATAATTAAAAAAGCCAGTTATGGACCAAAATTACGAAATAATCCCAAAAATACGTAACCCGTAATCCGTCCAAAAAGGCCGTAATTTCCGTAATCCGTAATTACATCCAGCCCTGGAATGGATGATCTCAATTTATTTCAACTCAAATGGTGCTAGGCTGTTTTCGTAAAATCCGCCATTTTAGCTATTTTTTCGACAAATAGGGTACAATTTTGCTTAAAAGCACAAAATTTTACATTCTTGTTAATGATAGATAGTCCAGCTTTTCTCTTTTAGCCTGCAAATTTCAAATAAAATTACCAAATATAATATAATTTATGGCAGAAATAGTACTTTTTTAATGTAAATTTTTCAAAAGTTGATTAAGAAGCAAGCTATTAAAGAAAAACCTGGGCTATCGAAAGATAACATAATTTAATTCATTATGCTAAATTGTTGATTTTACGAAACGGCCCAGCACGAATTAATATTTTCCCCTTTGACTGATTGTTTTGACAATGCCCTGGGTTTGGTATTTGATAAAGAGGTTATTTGAGTTTAAATGGCAAGCAACACAATTTATTTCTTGGTTATTGATGGAAAAAAGCATAAAACCTTTGTACTTGATTTCTTCCATTGACTCCATTACGGAAATTTGTTTTTGGAAAATTTAAGGTCAACCCTACCCATTTAAATTTTTGAGCAAAAACTTATTAGCTGGCACAGGCACATCCTCATTCTCTATCTAAAATTGGCTTTCTGCTCTAAGAGAGTCTCGGCTCGGTGCCAAATAGGACCAGCACGGTAATTTTACAGTAAGAGCACGGGAATTTTCGCCGGAAAGTTTCCCTCAAGTTTTTCGGTCAATTAGATCCCGCCGGCAAATTCCCGGTAAAATTTTCACACTATTTTTTGTTCGGTCTTATCTAACCGAGCTTAAACAGTCCAATAAATAATCAATTATTTATTGGAAAACAAATAAATAAATATTTGGGGCGGAGGACAATTGGAAGAAAATGTGGGAATACAACAAGAAGACAGAAAAATGAATGTTGGAAATAAGCGGGGGTCACAATGTGGGGGAGGAAAGATGTGTCTGACCTTACAAAGGCAGCACAGACACAATAAAGTGACAAAATAGTGTGGGGTGACAGAGAGAGGGAAAATTACATAACCAAAATAATTAAAATGTCTCTCTCGGGTCATCACGGTGATCGGCAGATGGAATGCCTCATTTAAAACATTCAATGGTTTGTGTCCATTTGCCGTGTTTTCCCGGTTTCGCAATTGGTTCGCATGGAAGCGATTTGTCGAACCGTCGGGAAATTTGACCGTGTAAATGACTCCGGTGCATTCACAGATGGTTCCTGCTCTCCAGTTCTGCGAGAGTCGGTGTCTAGCCCAAATTGGCTTATTACCTCCGGGTATTTCGAGTATGAGTCCACAACAATCAGAAATTCTTTTCCGAAGAAAGGGCCCGCATAATCGGCATGAATTCGTTGCCATGGCCGTGTTGATTTGTGCCATGAGTGCAAATCCGTTTTCGTCGGTGCCTTAGCGGCCAATTGACACGGTGCACAATTTTTGACAAATTCTTCGATTTGTTGATCCAATTTTGGCCAGAAGACATACTGCCGGGCGAGTTGTTTCATCCTTTTAATTCCAGGATGGCCCTTGTGTAGCAGTGTCAAGATTTTGGTCCGGAAAATTTCAGGGATCACAATTCGTTCGCCATACATCAGACAGTCTTTCAGAATTGTCAGATCGGCTTTTCTTCTGCCGAAAAGCTCAATTTCTTCTGATTGTGGCGCCAATTTGCGTTCATCAGGCCAACCGTCTCTGACGAATTTCATAACAATTTGAATTGTTTTGTCCTTTTTGGACTCAGAGACCAAATTTTCAAATTTGATTGGCAGAATTTGCTTTGCCATATCCAAAACAGTTCCAAGATCCTCGTCGATGTTACACGCGGCGATCACTCGTTCATCATCACATTCAAATTCTTTGGCAATCAGGCGAGACAGTGCGTCGGCTTGACCAAACTCGTTGGTATTGACATACTCAATGTCGAAGTCGTAGGCCAGCAAAGTAAGTGACCAGCGAAGCAGCCGATTTGCGCTGCACTGCCGAATGCCTTTTTTGCTTCCGAAGATGTTGATCAGCGGTTTGTGATCAGTTTGCAATGTGAAGTGTCTGCCGTAGATCATTTTGTGGAACTTTTGTACTGCAAAAATTAATGCCAGGCCCTCCTTTTCAATTTGAGAGTAATTTTTCTCTGCTGGAGTGAGCGACCTTGAGGCATGTGCAATTGCTTTACTTTGACCGTTCGGGACTTTGTGGGAGATGACGGCCCCAATTCCGAGTTCCGACGCATCGGCTGCCAAATTTATGTCTAATTTAGGATCATAATGGGTGAGTAGCAGTTCCGATGTAAGCACTTCCTTCAATTTTTGGAATGCTTTTTGTCGTTCTTCCGTCCACTTCCATTCGATGTCATCCTTCAGCATGTCGTCCAAAGGCTTCCGAGTGAAGCGCATGTTCTTGACAAACTGTTGGTAATGGTTTACCATGCCGAGGAATGATCGGAGTGACGAAATGTCTTTTGGAGACGGCATTTGGACAATTGCATGAATTTTTGCTGGGTCCGGTCGGCGTCCATTTCGATCGATTATTTGACCCAAATATTTGATTTGGTCTCGGAAGAAGGTTGATTTTTCCAATTTGACTCGGAATCCATAAGTTTGGATTCGAGAAAATGTCGGACGTGTTGTTCAGTTGTTCCGCTGACAACGATTATATCGTCCAGGTAAGCGGTGGCGAAGTTTAGTCCGGCCAGCATTTTATCCATAATTGATTGGAATATGCTTGGTGCCGACTTTACACCGAAGGGCAACCGTTCCATTCGGTAATTCCCTTTATGTGTGGCCAATCCGCACAAATCTTTGGATTCTTCGTCCAATTCGATTTGCAAATACGCATCCCTCAGATCGATTTGGGAAAAAATTTTACCTCCATTAAATACATTAAAGAATTTCAACATAATTCAAATACATAAAAGCCTTTTTATTTTTGCAACTAGAGCAACCTATAAACGCTTAGAGCCCTTGAAAAAAAATTAGCTGAATTGACCAATGGAATTATTAATTCATCTCCAACTAACATGATCGACTTTGCTGATGACGTCCATCTTTTCCAATCGGCCCAATTCTTTTTCGACAACTTCCAAAGAGTTGTATGGCACAGGACGTGCCTTTCGAAAAATGGGTGTGGCGTCTTTTTTCAATGACAGATGTGCCTTCTCTTTTGTGCAGAGTCCTAACCCGTCTTTTACGACTTCGGGAAAGGCCCTTTTCAATGCGAATATTTTTAATTAATTCGATTTTCAAATAAATTATATTTTACTTCGTTTTCTTGATCCTTTTTGGCGGCCGGCCTTGCACAAATTTAAAATATCTATGCTGATCTCCTCGAAAAATTTCATCCAACAAACCAAATTTGTCCATGGTTTGGCAACTCAGCAGATTAAGTGAGCCAGCTTTTGCCACGTAAAATGGTCGCTTCACTTCAATCTCGCCGAATTTGAATATGCCAATACCTTTTCCAATGAATGGGACTTCTTTTCCATCAAAGGTCAATTCCATTGCAGGAATTTATGCCAAACACTTCCGCCCCATCAACTGAAGACCGTAAAGTTCTGGCGGCCGAAGGTTAACAGGCTTTTTTCTGATCAAAATTTTATAATTAATAGGCACTATCGCTTATCACACTGCACAACATTGCCAATCTTTTCGCTCGGTGGATTGTTTGTCCTCGGACGGCTTGTTGCGCACAATTTTTCCCGATTCAAATATTGCGAAAAAAATAAGTTGCGGACAAACAAAAACGGCAAAAATTCTAACTGGTATCGCATAAATACAAAAACTTTTTTCAATTATTGTTAAGGCGTGTTGGCTCCTTATTCCGTGAAAAAAATCGTTGAACGACTGGCTGACAAACCATTCTCTTTATCGATCGATGCGTCAAACTTTGGGAATCAAAAACTTTTTCCTCTTGTTGTTCGGTTTTTTACAAAAGACAATGGTATTGAAACCCGTTTGATTGACTTGGAGTCCCTTCCGGGCGAAACCTCATTTGAAGTGAGATCAATTTTTTTGCATTTTTAATTGCAATAAAGGTGCACCAATGGATCAACAAAATAATGGAGAAATACGATTTGAATGTATCAAATTTAACGGCACTTTCGGCGGACAACACAAAAGCCAATTTCGGTGGAGAAGAACGCGCAGGAGAGAACAATTTATTTTTCCGTCTAAGACAACAAAATGAACGATTGATTGGTGTGGGGTGTGTGTGCCATGTTTTGCACAATGCGGCGAAAAAGGCAACGGACAATTTGAGAATTGAAGGAAGAGCAATGGACATTGAGGCAGTGATTTTTAAAATGGCAGGGCATTTTAAAAATTCAACCAAACGAATTGAGGAGCTAAAAGGATTTTGTGAGGAATTGGAGGTGCGGAATAAGGAATGATAAATTCTAAGCTATAAATTTAGGTTGAGTTTGAACGCTTGAATCGTCATGGGCCAACAAGATGGACATCGATGCATAATGTGTTGGGCAAAATGATTCGGCTGGAATCTGTGTTAATCGCCTACTTTTCAAAACCAGAAAAGTGTCCGGCACTTCTTTATGACTTTTTTTTTCGTTTTTTCTGAACAATCGTTTGCGATCATTCATTTTTTACACCACATTCTTGGCTTATTTAATAAGACAATTGACTTTTTTCAGGTTGTTTTACAAATCTTAAATGAAAAGTTCACAGCCATTTTGAGTTGTGTTCGCTTTCAGCAATTTATGACGAATGCCAACTCGGCTTTGAAGAATTTCGCAGTTTTGTTTTACGCTGATCGACGAATGCCAGCCCGGCTTTGTGAAATTCGATGATAGCCAACCCGCTTTAGAGCGTTGGAGGAACAATTTCAAGTAAAAATTGTCGGTTGCATATTTTCAAAAATTTTCAGTCGTTTTACACTTCGGTTCTGTTGCCGACTCGGCTTTTGATGATGATGCTCAGCCAACCCGGCTTTAGTCGAAGAGAGGCGTCGCCAATTGTTCGGTCTTATCTAACCGAGCTTAAACAGTCCAATAAATAATCAATTATTTATTGGAAAACAAATAAATAAATATTTGGGGCGGAGGACAATTGGAAGAAAATGTGGGAATACAACAAGAAGACAGAAAAATGAATGTTGGAAATGAGCGGGGGTCACAATGTGGGGGAGGAAAGATGTGTCTGACCTTACAAAGGCAGCACAGACACAATAAAGTGACAAAATAGTGTGGGGTGACAGAGAGAGGGAAAATTACATAACCAAAATTTGTTCTCGCTTAATTTAACCAGAACAATTTCTTCCTGATAATTTTTTTACTTGTTTTCCAAATTTTGTATTTATGAGCAGGATTTTGCGCTTCTGGCGTGAGAGAAAGTTTAGAATTTTATCGTGTATCAGTGCACTCGAAAACTCTTTAGATATTTTTCCATTGGAAAAGGGGCAATAATTATTGAAAATGAAAAAAATATTTTCAAGAGCGTAAATTCTCGAGAAATTTTGAGTCGCTCTAATGCCGTTAAGCAACCCTTCGTTTTCAGAGCATTTCAACTTTATTTAATTAATTTTCATTTTTTGACATCTTTGCAAACACGATGTGCTACTTTTATATTGCAAAAACAATCTGTTGTTGACGACTTATGCAAGCACAAAAAATTCTCGAGAAATTTGTTTTTATGAAAAGCGGGAGAAACCTTAAGCCGGCTCTGGATTCAAAAATTCAATGTAAGGGGTGTCGGAGTCGGAACCGAAAAATTTTTTGAGATCGGATTCGGGTGACAGTTGAGAGTTATATCAAAATATGAATGGAGGAATCCATTTGTGTAATTTTTATTTCATACTATGATAAAGAATTTTTTTAATGGGGGCGATAATTTAGATTTACCACAAAAAATTAAAATTGTTAAAGAAATTTAAAGTGCCAAAATTATCCGTTCGGGTTAATTGCTTTTCATTGTGCCATTACAAAAAAAATTGTAGCTGTCATTTCTTGTCCTTTTAAACATGTGAATCTCTCCTGTTTTTCCCTGAAATTTTTCGCCTTAGAACGATGGAACAATCCAAGTGTTTCTCATCGTTATTGGCTGTTTTAAAATCATCAATTTTGGAAAGTTTTGAATTTGATCAATATGATTAATATTTTCCGAATCCGAGTTGATTATACCAATTTTTTAATTAATGCCAAATATTTTCTGAATTTAGGTAGTTTTAGAGCAGGGATCACTTCAGCGCAGTATTGACCAACGAGCGCTTCTCTGTGTGCTGGCCAACACTTTAATTTTGGTAGGCTTGATATATGTTTTCATTGCAAAAGTCATTTATAATAGAAAAAATTCATTCACTGCCGTAATGTCAGCTGCCCAATTGTGCTCTTTTGTCCAAATGAGTTCAGTGTCAAAAAGTCTGTCCTTGTTGTGTTGTCCATCGTCAGTTTAAAATTCAAAAAGCATTCAAAAGATAAAAAATTTAAAACAATTACTGTATAGTACTGGGCCTGCTCCCGAGAAGTTAAGGCAACTGGTTACGAGAGCACAACCACTTATCAAAATGAAAAGCGCACTTTTTAATATAAATAAATATTTTAAGCAACAAAGAAATCTTTAAAATCTATCCATTTAGATGCTAATTAAAATCACATGTCCATAGATCTCTAATTTCAAATTTTGGCATTTTATTTTGCCTTTACCAACTTTAGTCCATGTGCATGTGTGTGAGATTCACATGCTTTTCCACTGGCATGGTCCGCCGCCCATTCCACGCACCATTATATCCCCGGCAAAAAAATAAAAATCGCCAACAAGCATAGGAGTTAATATATTGTTAATATATTTAACTCGTGTAAGCTTACGTTAATCACATTGATTTTTGTTTAAATCATAAGCACATTTATTGCATAAAAATGAAAATATGAGGAAAACATATTTTTATTATTAAGCATTATTATTATTATTACTTATTAAATTAAACATTACAAAAGAGCCCCGATAGAAAAAAATTGCGAGAGTCAGAAATTTTGGAAGCGGGAATCCCGAAAAAAATCGCGGGAATCTCGCTCCAAACGAGCTCTAATTTATATAGAAAAAAGAAAAAATTAAGATAAACAAATGCTTAATAATTTGACAACACCTTTGGCACTTTTATTTACCATTTATACTTTTTCAATTGCGCAAAGTGGCACCCCAAAACCGACCAGGAAAAAATGCCATGGAATGAAGATATAATATTCATTCAATTAAAAGTAATTTTTCAAAAAAATAATTATCTGATCAAAATTTAATTTTTTTTTTATTATTATTAAATTGAGATATTCGTTTTTTATATTTTGAAAATTATTTTAATTAATATTTTAGATCCCTTTTCAATGGTTAAGCAATTGCAAAATTTGACTTTCACTGCTGGTGCCTTTGAAGGAAATTCTGCCAACAAATGGCTTCAAAAGAGTGCCATTGAACTTTTGTGCAATACAAAAATTGAAAAGAATTTACAAAAATTGGAAAGTGATAACAAAACATATGGCCAATTTGTCGTGAAAATGGAAAATTTTAAGGCAATTTTTTGCCACCAATTGGAAAATGGTAAAAGTTTTGAGGAAATTTCACAGAATTTGGTGCAGCCAATCATAAAAGAATTGCAAAATTTGAACATTTTTGACCCAAATTTAATTGGAAGCCTCAGAAGAATTGCCGATTTTCAAGCTTTTAACGATGAAAACAATTAAAATTTACAAAAACGAAAAATATCCCAAAAAAAGTTATGAAAATGCAATTAAAATTTTGAATCGACTAAAGGTGAATGAAATGAACAAACATGAACACATCATTGACTTATTTGACCAGTGAGCAATTTTAAAAAATTTGCATTATGTCATAAATAATCAAGACTTATAAAATTATCTCTCTTTAATCTCAAAATTTATTTATTTCATTAAAATAATTTTAAACATTCTAAATATTTAGACAAGCATTTGCTTCCTAAAGATGGCAAACACCAAAAAAGGCTGACGCGAAGAAAAAAGCGAATGGATGCTGACGATTACAACCCCAACTACGAAAGGCCAACAGCAAATTTTTTCGGTGCCACCAGCTCAAAATTCATCGCGTGCTTTGGCAGTCTGATCTTTTTTTCATTTTTTGGCGGTTTTGGCATTTTTTTTGCCCTTAAGCTGGCCCAACATTTACAGAATGAGCACAATGATATGACTTGGGTGGACGGTGGTTTGATTTCCATTCTCATCTTTTGTGTCCTTGTTTTGATGCTTAGTGGCTTGGAGTTTTATCGCTCGTGCATTAGTGCTAATTAATGGGGCTAAATAATTTTTCATGAGAAATAGAAATACCGATTTTTTAACTTTTTCAATTCTTTTTTCTCCTGCCATAAGTTAAAATTTTTTATTTTTCAGTTGCGGTGCATTTGAATTTTAACCCCGAAAATTTGGTGGTGTCTAATAAAAACAATCCTGTTTCTGTTCGAAGACTTTTCTCCAAAGTCGAAAGCACACCATTGAAGCTGATCGGACTGGAGGGGGCATTCTTTTTGGAAATGGGGCGAAACATTGAAAAAATTAATGACGATGAAATTGAGGGTCATCATCACTTCTCACAAACAGCTAATGGACGATACATGGCACCGGAATATTTGGACAAAAAGGTTTATACATAATTTGCAATTTATAAATATTTGAATATTTTTTATGTGTTTAAATTAATTGTCATTTTAATTATCTATTTTTCAACCTTTCCCAATGATTGAAAGAAAAAAATCCAATCCTTTAAATAATATGTTTAAAATTGAAAATATTGTTTCGTTTTTCAAAGAGTCCCCCACAGTGATGGCCATTTTCGACCCGTCCCCTCTGATCGCCATTTTGGCATTTTCCCTTTACACGCCCCTCGCCCTCGCCACTCTTTTGCTGAATCTTTTTGCCATTGTCGTGTTGGCACATGGCCATCGCTATTTCTCACAACGCTTCTTCTTCATTGTTGGACGTCATCTGTTGGCCGCTGACCTTATGTCCACCGCTGCGCAACTGTCCATCGCCGTGCCCGTTTCAGCAATGTCAACGGAGAGTGCCAAAAGTGGGAAAAGCAGAAAATAACTCCATAACCAGAGTTCAAAATCTCAAATCGTTGGCCAAAAAACCGAGACCAAATTTTTTGCTCTTGAGCGTTGGGTATTTTTGGTAAATACAATTCCTGCCTTGTTTATGAGGAGGTCTCCCAACCGGTAAAACCGAAACTTAGACAGAAATTTTTTGAATAAAATTTTCTAATTCAATAATTTTCATTTAATTTTTTCAATTTTAAAATTCCATAAAAGCAATAAAAAACCCTTTCCAAAAAAACGGATTACCGGTCGTTACCTGTACGGTACTGTTACCGTGCTACTCTAGGATAAATTCACGGTAAAATATGGTGAGAATTTTTAGTTGCAAAACCTCAATATTTAACTAAAAAAATGCCGAAATAATGGCAGAAATATTTTAGCTTATCTCGAATCAACGTTTGCCCAGTTTATGTTGACCTTGGAGGCATTGGCCCATTTGGACACTTTTCATTTTGTCACCCTCCAGGCATGCTCATTTCTGGGCTGTTTTCAACAAGAGCAAATGGCATTCCGATTAAATACATTTGGGTCCATCATCGGTCTCGTTGTGTGGATGCTAATTGCAGGTAATTAGCTACTAATCATTGTGCTATTGTATCGTAGGGTATTATTGAATAGGGAATAAATAATAATATTTTTTGCTCAACACATAGCGTCACTCCTTGCTTAGGCCAACTACTTCTGTTCGGTTTCGTCCCATGTGCCAAACGGTTCGACCCGGTCACTTTGCACTTCTTCGACAGTTGCAATTGGCCAAATCCGAATGCGCGTGGCTCTGGATTTGCCTTGCTGAACATTTGGCTTACCGTACTGCTCTGTAGCGCATTTTCCATTTACGCAATTATACTGTCCGTGTGGCGCAGCAATTGCTCGGTGTAGACAGTATGCTTTGCACAGTAATTGCTCGGTGTAGACAGTATACTTTTGGTATATATGGGCGGGCGCTGACATGAGCGCTTCGCGCAAAGGACTTCGTTGCTAGTGCATGCGCGGCTTCCATAATCGATGCGTGTACCACAACATGCGTGGCTCCCCACCCTTCCCCCACGCTTCCCCCCTGCCCCCGCCCCTTCCAAAGCCCCACGCCCCCCCCCCCCTCCCCAACCCCCCCCACACCCCTACCTCCCACACCTCCCACCCACGCCTCCCCCTCCCCCCCCACCCCTCTCCCCTCTCCCACTCCCCCTCCCCCCAACCCCCCCCCCCCAACCCCACCCCCCCCACACGCCTCTCCCTCACACCTCCCCCTCCCCCCCCCACACCCCTCTCCCCTCTCAGCCCACACCTCCCCCTCCCCCCCCACACGCCTCTCCCCACGCCTCCCCTCCCCCCCACACGCCTCTCCCTCACGCCTTCCCCTCCCCTCCCCCCCATGCCCGGCCTCAAGACGGGCGCTTCGCGCCCGTTTTTTAATTTTGTTGAGGACATTGAGAAGACAGAAAAATGAATGTTGGAAATAAGCGGGGGTCACAATGTGGGGGAGGAAAGATGTGTCTGACCGCGGCCTTAGGACGGGCGCTTCGCGCCCGTTTTTTAATTTTGTTTTGGACATTGGGGCGCTATGAACCGTCGGCTCTGGGCTGGAAAAAAGCGCTTCGCGCTTTGGGAGCTTCGCTACCTAGGCTGTGAATCCCCATAAGAGTGTTTAGGGGGATGGCATCCATCCCCATAAGAGTGTTTAGGGGGATGGGACCTATCCATAGTGAAGAGATTTGGAATTTTTAAAAGATTATCTGGGATTTTTGGGCCGCTTCGCGGCCTCAGACGGGCGCTTCGCGCCCGTTTTTAAAATTTTGTTGTGCTTATACGGGCGTTTAGCGCCCGTTTTTCAAATTTTGTTGGGCTCGACGGGCGCTTCGCGCCCGTTTTAAGTGATAAAAGAGGTACAACAGTGATTTTAGTCTGTTAGGGTCTTTGCGTCAGCCGACATGCACTTGGTTTCCTCAAATAATTGGAGTTGACACATCGCATAATGCAATGGAAACCGGAAGTGCCCTAACGTTGCACGTCATGGCCCTCCTCCCTCCCTTAGTCCAGGCGTTGGCACGTTATTGGGTTGAGCGCTAAATGGCAATTCACCAACCGAAACAATTTTGTAAAAAGATCGGCATTGGCATAACAACATTAAGAAAACGAAAAAGGATTTTGGCAAAATTAGACAAAAAATTTAAATAATTTTTTTAATAATATTTCTATTTTATTAATTTTACATAAAAATGCGTATTCATCCGAAGAAGAAACGAATAAAAGATCTATTATTTAAATAACAACTCGAAAAGTTAGAAGAGGTACAAAAGTGATTAGAAGAGGTACAAATGTGATCAGAAGAGTTACAACAACGGGAAAGAGGTCAAGATGATTTAAAATTAAATAAATAAGGAAAAGTTTTTATAAAAAATAAAAATCGGATGCATTTTAATTCAAATTTTTTATAATAAAATACTCGTTTTATTCATTAAAAACAATTTTGAAAATTAATAAGTGCATATTTATTTAATTTGTTATGGAATTAATTTTTTACAAATTCAAAAATAAATAATTCTTTAATAAAAATAAATAAATTTAAAAAAATTTATAAGAAAATCTTCAAATGAATTAAAAACATTCTTTTGCACTGCAAAAATTAATGCCAGGCCCTCCTTTTCAATTTGAGAGTAATTTTTCTCTGCTGGAGTGAGCGACCTTGAGGCATGTGCAATTGCTTTACTTTGACCGTTCGGGACTTTGTGGGAGATGACGGCCCCAATTCCGAGTTCCGACGCATCGGCTGCCACAATTATGTCCAATTTAGGATCATAATGGGTGAGTAGCAGTTCCGATGTAAGCACTTCCTTCAATTTTTGGAATGCTTTTTGTCGTTCTTCCGTCCACTTCCATTCGATGTTATCCTTTAGCATGTCGTCCAAAGGCTTCCGAGTGAAGCGCATGTTCGTGACAAACTGTTGGTAATGGTTTACCATGCCGAGGAATGATCGGAGTGACGAAATGTCTTTTGGAGACGGCATTTGGACAATTGCATGAATTTTTGCTGGGTCCGGTCGGCGTCCATTTCGATCGATTATTTGACCCAAATATTTGATTTGGTCTCGGAAGAAGGTTGATTTTTCCAATTTGACTCGGAATCCATAAGTTTGGATTCGAGAAAATACTTATTCCAAATGTCGGACGTGTTGTTCAGTTGTTCCGCTGACAACGATTATATCGTCCAGGTAAGCGGTGGCGAAGTTTAGTCCGGCCAGCATTTTATCCATAATTGATTGGAATATGCTTGGTGCCGACTTTACACCGAAGGGCAACCGTTCCATTCGGTAATTCCCTTTATGTGTGGCCAATCCGCACAAATCTTTGGATTCTTCGTCCAATTCGATTTGCAAATACGCATCCCTCAGATCGATTTGGGAAAAAATTTTACCTCCATTCAGGGTGGCAAAAATATCCTCTGGAACTGGGAGCGGGTGCTGGCAGTCGAGAAGCGCATTATTTAGACCTGTCGAATAGTCGATGCAAAGTCGCGCTGAGCCGTCGGCCTTTTTCACAATTAGAATCGGCGCTGCCCAGTTCAGATGATCGACTTTGCTGATGACGTCCATCTTTTCCAATCGGCCCAATTCTTTTTCGACAACTTCTAAAGAGTTGTATGGCACAGGACGTGCCTTTCGAAAAATGGGTGTGGCGTCTTTTTTCAATGACAGATGTGCCTTCTCTTTTGTGCAGAGTCCTAACCCGTCTTTTACGACTTCGGGAAAGGCCCTTGAAAAATCGAAAATTTCCAGAATTTCTGGAATAACTTTTTTTATTTTTGTGGTATAAATTTCAAATAAACCTCATAAAATTCTCCCGATTTTTTGCTATTTTTAAAGCTTTAATTCACTTAAATTGATCAGTCCTCCATTGAGTTATGAATTTTCAAATTTTAACCCAAATTTCCAAGGACCAAAAAAATTAATAATATTTTTAATTTTTAAAAAATTCCAAAAAATCTGAAACGAAAAACAAACATCATATTTGTGCTCAGGACCCCAAAATACCCCAGAAATATATTTTTCACCCTCTTTTTCAACCCAAAAAAAAATTCCGAAAATTTCTAGGGGGCCTAGCTCGAAAATTTTTGAAAATTTCCAAACATGTAGTACACCATTCGATAGAGTTTCGAAAGCTCTACAATTTTGCTCTAAGGTCATTTTTGGCTAAAAACAACTGCTGACGAGTTATGGGCCCGGGACTCAAATGTCCCGCTGAGGCCAAAATTTTTTTCTATTTCCGGGAAAAAATCGAAATTTTTCACATTTCTTTCCCAAGTGACCCGTGGTACCACATTTGTGACATTTTGTCAACTTGAATCGGCAGTCGAATGGCTGATGGTCACATTCTCCGCATCGCCAACAACTTTTGTTCGCCGTTGTGGTTTGTCCACTTTTGGGGAATTTGTTCTTCGGCAGGAAATTTTGCTTGCCCTTTTGGTGGACAGCATTAACATTTCGAGAGCTGATCGGCGTTTCGATCGCTCGAGCCTCCGCAATCGTTGATTGAAAGTTGATGAGGTCTTCCACAATTCCATCATACGACACGTTTTGTCCGTCCGTTGTCAATTTAGCCAATATTCGTTGCCTCAGTGCTGCGTCGCTCGGCGATTTGAGTGCCGTCACAAGCATTAACGAATAAAATTGCCCTTTCTTCAATTCGTCGAATTTGAAGTCGTTTAGCAGCTTTTTGTGGCGGTTGATGAAGTGCCGAAACTCCTCTCCTTCTCCCCTCACCGCTTTCAGGCATTCATACCTGTCGATGAAGATGGATTGAGGTTTGGCAAAAAGCTTCTCCAATTTCTGCACTGTCGTCGAAAAGTCGAAATCGGTGACTGAAGATGGCAGAACGGATCGGCTATACTCGCTGAAAGCCATCTCGCTCAGCTTGTTCATCAGCGATTTCACCTTAATTTTATCACTTGCTGTTGGAGCGGCGCAGTCGAGGGCGAATTTGAATCGTTCGAGCCATTCGCTCACACGACTCTTCTCATCACACACTTCGAACAGCGAAACATCCGGCAGCGAAGGAATGACGATTGGATTCGGCGGATTTTGTTGACCTGCTGCGATGTTTGCAGCATTTTGGTTCGCTAGCAACTGCGCAATTTGTTGCGACTGCTGCTGCACCAATTTTTGTTGGTCCTCAAATTGTTGCTGTTGCTGCGTCATCAATCTCACCAATTGGTCGAGGTTCGCAGCCATTTTGAGTTGTGTTCGCTTTCAGCAGTTTATGACGGATGCCAACTCGGCTTTGAAGAATAGTTGTTTTTACTCCTAATGCCGTTTCAGAATATGTTGGGCGCTGACCCGACAAAACGAATGAGTGCCACAGAAATTCTCGACTTTTTGGAAGGAAAATGTGCGCCAAAAATCGAAAATGTGGACAAAATGTCGTTCTTTGGCACGGCAGATGCAGACTTTCTGATCCGTTCGGTTGAGATGGAAATTCTAAGAACGAATAAATTTTTTGATGAAAGACGCTATGAACTTTTGAAAAGCATGCGACCAATGCTGGAAAAAGTGAAAAAACATCAAAAAGAACTCCTTTCAACATTGGCAAAACGAAAGCATTGTAATGGACAATGATGCCAAAAGCGGATGATGGACTGAGATTTTTTGTTTTTTGCTAATCTTTTCGGTGCTGGGTCGTTACTTAAAAACCATCATAATGGGCGTTACTTAAAAAACCATCATTATGAAAATTTTTGTCGAAAAACAACCAAATTTTTAATTCTTGATATCATTTGATAGCCCTAAGTGTTCTCTATCAGTCTGCAAAATTTCAAAAAATTTCGTTTTTTTTCTTGTTTTCCAAATTTTGTATTTATGAGCAGGATTTTGCGCCGAACGCGTGAGAGAAAGACTTTTTTTAAACTTAATAAAATTTTTTGAAATTTTACAGGCTCATAAAGAACATTTAGATCTATCGAATGATATCAAGGATTAAAAATTTGGTCTTTTTAGAGCAAAGTTATAAGCAAAAATTTTCATTATGATGGTTTTTTAAGTAACGCCCATTATGATGGTTTTTAAGTAATGACATAGCACCATCTTTTCTAATTGAGAATTTCGCAACACTCTAAGCTTCGGACATGAATTCGAACAAAAAAGTTGAAAGATTTAATTTTTCAAATACAGATTTCTTCGACATTTAAAAGCCGATAAAAAGGCAACTGAAAAAATATTTTTATGGCTAATATTCTGGAGGATAATTTTCAATTAAAAAATGATTTGACACTTTGTTGAGTTCGGGTCCGTGGTTCATTTTGGTGGTCAGTAAAAATAATGGAGGAATCCATTTGTGTAATTTTTATTTATACTATGATAAAGAATTTTTTAATGGGGGCGATAATTTAGATTTACCACAAAAAATTAAAATTGTTAAAGAAATTTAAAGTGCCAAAATCTGCATATAATGGATTAATTAGGGTGAACTCAAAAGCTGAAACTTTTTTATAATGGCTTCTTATGAAAAAGTCAATTCTGAATAATGGCTTCATTAGGGTGAAGTCAAAGCTTAAATTTTTTTTTACTGTGTTGCCAAAGCCACCCTAAAAATGCTTCGGCAATTGTAATTCAGCAAATTCATAAATTTTGTCAAAATAACAAAACTTATTCTGTTTAGGGTTTTTTGATCATGCAATCGCTGCTTTTGCGCTTTGTCGGCTTCTTCGTTTTGCCTTGGTTGGCATTCGCTGCCGGTGCCAATGGCATTGACCAACGAGCGCTTCTCTGTGTGCTGGCCAACACTTTAATTTTGGTAGGCTTGATTTTTGAAAATTTATTTATATTTAAAAAAGAACTTTTTTAGCTGAGCTTGATCAGTCATTCATTGATTTATTGGTGGTGGAACTCGAAAATTCGTGAACTGTGCAAAGAAGTTGTTGAAACTCTGCACAAAAAGCTCCTTAAATCGCGCTAAATTAACTTCGGGAATAAAAATTGTCAAATCATTCTCGAGAGTGTCGATAAACCTTCATTGATATTTAAGCGCTAATTCGGAATTTAATGATAAAATCCTATCTTCATTAAATACTTTTTAATATAAATAAATATTTTAAGCAACAAAGAAATCTTTAAAATCTATCCATTTAGATGCTAATTAAAATCACATGTCCATAGATCTCTTATTTTAAATTTTGGCATTTTATTTTGCCTTTACCAACTTTAGTCCATGTGCATGTGTGTGAGATTCACATGCTTTTCCACTGGCATGGTCCGCCGCCCATTCCACGCACCATTATATTCCCTGCAAAAAAATAAAAATCCCCAACAAGCATAGGAGTTAATATATTGTTAATATATTTAACTCGTGTAAGCTTACGTTAATCACATTGATTTTTGTTTAAATCATAAGCACATTTATTGCATAAAAATGAAAATATGAGGAAAACATATTTTTATTATTAAGCATTATTATTATTATTACTTATTAAATTAAACATTACAAAAGAGCCCGATAGAAAAAAATTGCGAGAGTCAGAAATTTTGGAAGCGGGAATCCCGAAAAAAATCGCGGGAATCTCGCTCCAAACGAGCTCTAATTTATATAGAAAAAAGAAAAAATTAAGATAAACAAATGCTTAATAATTTGACAACACCTTTGGCACTTTTATTTACCATTTATACTTTTTCAATTGCGCAAAGTGGCACCCCAAAACCGACCAGGAAAAAATGCCATGGAATTCCCATCAAAAAAATGAACAAATTTAGCTACAAATCAGCGCTGTCAAACAATTCCAAGGAAAAAGATAAAGTGATAATTAAGATTGCGGTTGAGTCAATGTTCAATGACAATTGGGGCGAGGTAATTATTTAATAACTGATTGAGTAATTAATGCATTTCATTTGTTTTGTTAATTATTGAAAAAATATATCATCGAATAAAAAATAATTTTTGATCAAAAAGTAAAAATATTAAAAAATAATAACTAAAAAGCAAAAATTGCTTTTAAATTCATAAATAATTCTTTGAGGGCAGGGCAAATTTAAAAAAAAACTTCAAAAGGAAATTGTTGGTTAAGCTTTTCGTAATTTATTTGCTTTAAAAACTACTAAAATAAATTAAGCATAAATTTCAGTCAATTTGAAAAACTTTTTTAATAAAAATTTTTAAGGTATATGTCGGTTATACGGGCACAGAATCTGACTCTGTCAATACCGCCTTTTTGCCGGTCGATAAATGTATAGCCATTAAAATTTACAAAAACGAAAAATATCCCAAAAAAAGTTATGAAAATGCAATTAAAATTTTGAATCGACTAAAGGTGGATGAAATGAACAAACATGAACACATCATTGACTTATTTGACCAGTGAGCAATTTTAAAACATTATTTTTTTATTGTATGAAATTAATTATTTAAATTAAAAATAATTTAAAAAATAATTGAAATAATTTTTAGTGGTCAAATTAACGAAGAAGGCAAAAACAAATTGAATTTTGTGGCAATTCATGAAATTTTACGCGTCCAATCACAGTTTGCGCGTCCAATCGACTTTTACGCGTCAAAAAAACTTTTAAACAAAAATTGGAAATTCAATCAAGGAAATTATGATGCCACTAGCCGATTTACACCGAGGTATAAATAAAAAATTTAAACACATTAAATATTTATTTTTCATAGCTATTAATCATAATTATCAACGAATTATTTAATTAATTTTTAAATTTTAAAATAATTTCTTGGTCAGAAATGTGCATTGATCACAGCTAACTAATGTGTTTTGATCACCTGATCAGCAGCGACCTCCGAAAATCGCCACTTATTATCAAAGTATCGATAGGTATATACGCATTCAATCAATTGTTATAAAATTTAATACTTAGGGTGTAACATAAGTTTCCGCACAACTTTTTTTAAAGAATTTTTTTATGAATATAAATTTAAAAAACCACAATCATGATCCGAAATATCTGACATTATTATGAGAATGAGTTTGCTATTTATCGGGCAAGGGATAACTCCAAAGTCGAAAGCACACCATTGAAGCTGATCGGACTGGAGGGGGCATTCTTTTTGGAAATGGGGCGAAACATTGAAAAAATTAATGACAATGAAAAGAGATACAGAGGCAACTTCTCAGTAACAGCTAAGAGCAAAGTTAGGACTATAAAAAATTATAAGAAAAAAAATTTTATTACTTCAAAATGAATTATTGGAGGCGGAATCTAAAAATGGTCTCCAAAAACGCATTTTTCAAGACCATCAAATAACAAAATGTTTTAAAAGTGGTTTTGGAAATTCCGAATTTAATTAAACTATATAAATTGACCACGCTGAGTCCGAATATGGCTTTAGATTTGTCTCTGGGTTCTCAACAAACCTGTACAGCTCCAACTTCATGCATGGAGTTGGAGCAGTACAAGCTCAGGGTTAAAAGATAGGTCAGATTTAAGGCCATATTCGGATTCTACTGGTCTAATTTGTACAGAAAACCTTCTTTTTTGTTATATCAGGTTACTTTTTTGACCATAAAAAATCGAGAAAAATTAGTGGGCCAATTTTCAATTTTTGCATGGTCGGGAAAAAATACTAAAAAATTGAATAAGCAAATAAAAATGAAACAATGGCATGAAATGAAAGAAGACTTTCTGACGAACAAAAATAAAAAAAGAATTATTAAAATAACTGCAGAAATTACGGAGTTATGAATTTTTGAATTTGTCAAAAAAAATTGCTGCGAAACTTATGTTACACCCTAAGTAATAGAGAGACTAATTTGTGCGTGCTTATTTTGGTTTCGATAACCTCTGATATCAAAATTTTTGTGAATTTTTATTAACAATTTGGCCAACAAATGACTTCAATTGAACGACATCTACAAGCATTCTGCGCCACAATTGAAAACACTGCGTCGCATCATTGTGGATGTGTGTTCTCGGACAATTAAATAATTTCTATGATGGACACATAAATTTTTGATTGTTTAACTAAACAATTGATTGGACGCGCAAACTGCAGTAGAGCCTGAATTTTTTTATATTTGAAGATGCTTAAATTTTACATTATTAAAATTTTAGTGAATTCGGGATAAAAAAAAATCAGATTTTTAACAATTTTTTGCGGCGCATTTTTCCAAAAAACTTTTGGGAAGTGCGAGGGAGGGGGTCCGGCGGTGCCGATAGGCGCCGCCGGAAAAATTAAAAAATAAAAATAAAAATCCCAGCCCTAGGAAAAAAAATGTTAATTTAAGAAATTGTTAAAAAAGCCAAGCGACGACTTTTTTTTGCCTTTAAAAATACTTTTTTTTGCGGTGCGTTTTTTCAAAAACTTTTGGGAACAAGGGGGGAGATGGTCCGGCGGCGCCGATAGGCGCCGCCGGGAAAAATTTTGTTATTTTATTTTTGAATAAATTTATTTATTTAATTTATATTTTCTTGATAAAATAGTGACATTCTGCCATAAAATTTCAAAATTTTGAATATATTTAAGAAATAAGAACAAAATAAGAACAATAGCCCGAAATAAGGACAAATCTTACAAATAAGGACATTTTTATTTTGTAAGATTTGGACCCTCCAAATAAGGACAAATCTTATAAATAAGGACAGATACGCGCCCTGTTTTATACCAAAGTCAATTATCCAAAAAATGTTTTGATGTCAAATTCTCATTTTTAACCCATTTTGACACATAACTAAGTTACTCAAAAAGTATTAGACAAAAATTAGATTTTATGAACTGAAAAGATATTTATTACATTATTATCTTTAATAAATTTTTTGTTAATGAAATAAAATTAAAAATAAAAGATTTGTTTCATAAAAATTTTTTTATAATTGACTTTGGTATAAAAAAGCAAAAATAAAATTCTAAAATGGATTTGCATGTAGAGGATTTGAACCTGGGACCCAAAAAAACTTCGGCCAACGCACTACCTCTACACTTACACACTTGGAAATCGGCGAAACAATTATTTATTTTCTTTGATTATAAAAAACTAAAAAGTTTGGCACGTCATAACTCGGCACTCAGACTCATTTCGCAGAAAATAAAAAAAATTTTCTTAAGAACCATGGGTGCTCTATCCACCCACCAAATTTCATTTGGAAATCCCACGGACACCTGGGGACCTTCCTTTGTCAGAAACCATGTGGTCCACGGGCGCTTCGCGCCCGTTTTTTAATTTTGTTTTGGACATTGGGGCGCTATGAACCGTCGGCTCTGGGCTGGAAAAAAGCGCTTCGCGCTTTGGGAGCTTCGCTACCTAGGCTGTGAATCCCCATAAGAGTGTTTAGGGGGATGGCATCCATCCCCATAAGAGTGTTTAGGGGGATGGGACCTATCCATAGTGAAGAGATTTGGAATTTTTAAAAGATTATCTGGGATTTTTGGGCCGCTTCGCGGCCTCAGACGGGCGCTTCGCGCCCGTTTTTAAAATTTTGTTGTGCTTATACGGGCGTTTAGCGCCCGTTTTTCAAATTTTGTTGGGCTCGACGGGCGCTTCGCGCCCGTTTTAAGTGATAAAAGAGGTACAACAGTGATTTTAGTCTGTTAGGGTCTTTGCGTCAGCCGACATGCACTTGGTTTCCTCAAATAATTGGAGTTGACACATCGCATAATGCAATGGAAACCGGAAGTGCCCTAACGTTGCACGTCATGGCCCTCCTCCCTCCCTTAGTCCAGGCGTTGGCACGTTATTGGGTTGAGCGCTAAATGGCAATTCACCAACCGAAACAATTTTGTAAAAAGATCGGCATTGGCATAACAACATTAAGAAAACGAAAAAGGATTTTGGCAAAATTAGACAAAAAATTTAAATAATTTTTTTAATAATATTTCTATTTTATTAATTTTACATAAAAATGCGTATTCATCCGAAGAAGAAACGAATAAAAGATCTATTATTTAAATAACAACTCGAAAAGTTAGAAGAGGTACAAAAGTGATTAGAAGAGGTACAAATGTGATCAGAAGAGTTACAACAACGGGAAAGAGGTCAAGATGATTTAAAATTAAATAAATAAGGAAAAGTTTTTATAAAAAATAAAAATCGGATGCATTTTAATTCAAATTTTTTATAATAAAATACTCGTTTTATTCATTAAAAACAATTTTGAAAATTAATAAGTGCATATTTATTTAATTTGTTATGGAATTAATTTTTTACAAATTCAAAAAATAAATAATTCTTTAATAAAAATAAATAAATTTAAAAAAATTTAAAAGAAAATCTTCAAATGAATTAAAAACATTGAAAACAGCCTAAAAATGCATATAAAATTAATGTATGCCGTCCGGATTCGAACTCCCCAAAAAGGATGCCTCAGAATCCCCAATCACACGGGGATTCTGAGGTCTTGACGATGTCATAACTGAAATCTGATTTCAGATTCGTGATCAGTGGCCCAAATAACCCCTAAAATCATATTTTTGGAAGATTTTTGGCGAAAAAATTTTTTCACTCAAAAATCCTGTCACCCCCCTTTGGTACCGAATCACAAAATCACTTTTATTTTTGTAACATTTTTCAAAAAAGCGATAAAAATGTAAAACAAAATATTAGAAGAGGTGCAAAAGTGATTAGAAGAGGTACAACAGTGATTAGAAGGGGTACAATAGTGATTAGAAGAGGTACAAAAGTCTAACTTGTTATGAGATGTACAAAAATAATTTCATAATTTTAAATATAATTTTATAGAATTAGGTTTATTTAAAAATTTAAAAAAAACAAAATAATAAAAAATGTAAAAGTTTATTTTTTAATTAATAAACGGAATAATTTATTTTACTTTATTTTGAAATGAATTATTATGCATCCAAATTTTTAAATCTAATTTTGCTTAAAAATAAATCTATTCATCAAAAGAAAAATTAAATTTAATTAAAATAATTTTGTTAATAATAATAAAACAAAAAATAATTTCTTTAATTAAAAAAAAATAAATTTAAATAATTTAAAACAAATCTTCAAATTAAGTAAAAACAGTGAAAATAACCCAAAAATGCATAGAAAAATAATGTACACCGTCCGGGTCCGAACCTGCCGCCCCCCCCCCAGAAGATGACTCAGAATCCCCAATCACACAGGGATTCTGAGGTCTAAATGATGTCAAAAGTACAATCTGATTACGTATTCGTGATCAGCACCCTAAAATAGCACTAAAGACATATTTTTTGAAGATTTTTGGTGAAAAAATTTTTCAACTCAAAAACCATGTGCACCCCCCTTTGGTCCCGAATCCCAAAATCACTTTTATGTTTGTATCTTTTTTTTAAAATGTGAAAAAAGGTCAAATAAAATTTATATTATAGAGCAAAAAATTGCGGATTTTTGTAGTATTTTACTTTTACAGTATGACTTTTCAGAACCGAGTTCTGAATTTTTTTCTGAAAAATCGAAAATTTCCAGAATTTCTGGAATAACTTTTTTTATTTTTGTGGTATAAATTTCAAATAAATCTCATAAAATTCTTCCGATTTTTTGCTATTTTTAAAGCTTTAATTCACTTAAATTGATCAGTCCTCCATTGAGTTATGAATTTTCAAATTTTAACCCAAATTTCCAAGGACCAAAAAAATTAATAATATTTTTGAATTTTTAAAAAATTCCAAAAAATCTGAAACGAAAAACATACATCATATTTGTGCTCAGGACCCCAAAATACCCCAGAAATATATTTTTCACCCTCTTTTTCAACCCAAAAAAAAATTCCGAAAATTTCTAGGGGGCCTAGCTCGAAAATTTTTGAAAATTTCCAAACATGTAGTACACCATTCGATAGAGTTTCGAAAGCTCTACAATTTTGCTCTAAGGTCATTTTTGGCTAAAAACAACTCCTGACGAGTTATGGGCCCGGGACTCAAATGTCCCGCTCAGGCCAAAAAATTTTTCTATTTCCGGGAAAAAATCGAAATTTTTCTAAAAATACCACCAATCGATAGAGCTCGAAAAACGATGTTTTGGAAGTGGTCTCCGTTTTCCCGGGAAAAATCGTTAAAAAATCTTAAAATTCAAAAACCAAAAAATCGTTTTTTAGGCCTAGCTCGAAAATTTTTGAAAATTTTCGAAATTTTAAAATTTCTAAAAATCGAGCTCATTGAGCTCTACAAAAAGTCTGCTGGCCACCCCCCGCTGAGAGCAAACCCTTACGAGCTATTCGCCTGGTACTGAAGTGTCCAAAAAAAGTGATTCTTACGTTGCCTAACCTACAGGTCAGGCCTTTGATCTGATCAAAAATTTTTTGCTGGCAAAGTTGTAGGCCATAGTTGGGGCATTTCGCTTTTGGGGTCCACTATGTTCTGAAAGCAAAAGCAAAAAATTTCGTAACACTGAGACTGGCGGCAAAGTCAGTTTTCGAGCCGCTGGGACTCAGTTGTCCCTCGGAGAAAAAAACCTATAGTTTTCCCGAATTCTCCTCAAAAAGTTGTAAGACCCTTCCACCACTTTCAGACCCCGGCCGGCCTTCGGCCGGCCGGAATTAGTTTTTGAAACGAAACTCAAAACGCGTGATCAAATCAAGGGCGTAGCCAGACCCTTGGCTTTGGGGAGGGGCTTAAGTCAAAAATTCGATTTTTAGGGGTGTATTTTTGGTTTTTTGAAATCCCGAATTATGGGGTATTTTGCAAAATTTTTCGCCGTTTTTCGCCAAAAAATTAATATTTTTTGCCATTTTTGTATCCATTTTTCAAAATATGGTAAAGTGGGGGTCCGGCGGTGCCGATAGGCGCCGCCAGGAAAATTTTTGAGTATTTTAATGCAATTTTGTTAAGAAAATTGCTTAAAATTTCAAAAAAATTTACTGAAAATTTTTACTTTTTGGGTTTCGGAGGGGGGGGGGGGGAGGCTTTAGCCCCCTCAGCCCCCCCCTGCCTACGCCCTTGATCAAAATATAGCTGACCCATTTGACTCTTCGAATGACACTAGTTATGTTCAAGAAAAATATGATGATTCAAAAGATTAGGACAATATTTATGACGGGTGCACTACGTTTCCCCCCCGCCGTTTCCCCCCCGCCGTTTCCCCCCCGCCGTTCCCCCCCGCCGTTCCCCCTTCCCCCCGCCGTTCCCCCCCGTATCAGTTCCCCCCAGCTCGGTTCCCCCGCATCGTTTCCCCCCGAGAAAATTTTTAAAAAAAAATTGCTAACTTAGAAATTTTCAAGAAAAAAATCTTAGAAAGTTTTTTTACAAGAAAATTCTAAGAAAAAAAATTTTTTGAGAAATTTTTATGGTGAATTACTAAGATTATGCCAAAAAATTTCAAAAAAATCGCTAAAAATTTCTCAAAAATTTTTTTTTTTAGAATTTTCTTGTAAAAAAACTTTTAAAGATTTTTTTCTTGAAAAATTTCTAAGTTAGCAATTTTTTTTTAAAAAATTTTCTCGGGGGGAAACGATGCGGGGGGGAACCGAGCTGGGGGGGAAACGGCGGGGGGGAAACGGCGGGGGGGAAACGAGCTGCTCCCATTTATGACACACTAGTTTCGTATAGGAGTTTTGTTTTTTAAAAATTTGGTAAAAGTTTGGGTTTTTTAGAAAATTTTTTTTTCATTTGACAAAAATGTTGCCTTCTTTGCTTTTGAATGTAAAATTTCGACAGGGTTCTTCTCTATTGCTAGCTTTGCACAGGTGTCGTCCTCATTTTCTTCTGCCCCAAGACGTTCGGCGGCTGCCGACGGCGACGAGTCGGGCAGCTAAGTAATGACATAGCACCATCTTTTCTAATTGAGAATTTCGCAACACTCTAAGCTTCGGACATGAATTCGAACAAAAAAGTTGAAAGATTTAATTTTTCAAATACAGATTTCTTCGACATTTAAAAGCCGATAAAAAGGCAACTGAAAAAATATTTTTATGGCTAATATTCTGGAGGATAATTTTTAATTAAAAAATGATTTGACACTTTGTTGAGTTCGGGTCCGTGGTTCATTTTGGTGGTCAGTAAAAATGGCACGACTAACTCGCTACCATATATTGTTGCATAAATCTGTTTACCTATTAGTGCCTATTTTCCAGGTTTTAATTTTTAGAACCTAAAAATTAAAAAAATTTTGAAAAAAATTATTTTGACCTATTTTGGCGTTTTGCCCAAATTTATTAACCAAAATGCAATAAAAACGAAAAAGGGTATTGCCTTGCCCAGAAACACCCAATTGTCCATCGCCCACTGGCCAATAACCAATTAACCTTTTCGGCCAGCGTCCAGTTGTCCCTTACCGAACCCTCCGCCCTAAGAACATGCATGTATGAATTATTACTATATTTTTTGTGCCATGCCCGCTTTGTAAACGGCATTTTCCCTGCCAGAGGAAATTGCGCGCAACGCGCCGTGCATTCGGCTGGTGGAGCGGCCGCGCGGGCGGCTGCACATTGTGACCATTTGCGGCGCACGGGTGGGCTTCGGCCGCTCAATGGACGTCCAAATTGGCGGCGTGTGAAAAGCAAGCAAATATTAATTTATAATAATATTCAATCATTTAGTCCAAAAAATGATTAATTGTTTGAAATAATTAAAGAAATTTGTTTGAGGTTTTTAAACAGCATTTTTGTATCTCAAATTTTTAATTATGTAAATATGGCGTAAGTTGCGTCGGGTTTTTGCCACCAATTAGAAAATTCTTGGTTCAAGCAACAAAAAAATTTTTTTTTTTAATTTCCAGAAAATTGTCTTTGGTTACCATTGACTAGTTTTTTGTATATCATTTTTGGATTTGTTTTTTCAGTTTTCATTTCCAAAGGAATTCTCTAAATTATTTTTATTTTTTTACGATTTTCAGAGAGAATTTTTAGCTTTTAAATATATATTATACTATAAATATATATTTTTTGTGCGCAAAATTTTCTCCGCCGCCGGCCATTTTTTTCAATAAACCAAAAATGTCTTTTCTTTTCCAAATTTTTAAAAAAAATTTAGAGGGTAAACGGTCCCGGCTTCTCAAAATTTGTCTTTGCTCGTCCCGGTTTTTGCAAAAATTCCTGGTCCCGCTCTACTCTACTTTTTAGATAAAATTTTATGATTTTATACCCCTAAATTTGAAACTTTTTTTCCCGGCTTTTTCAGTAAAAATCCCGCCAGTTTTAACGGGAATCCCGCCGGGAAACGTGGCAAAAAAATTTTTTAATGAAAAGAATTGACAAAAAATTTAATAAAATTATTTTTCTGAATTATTAGTTTAAAAAATAAGGCGGTACCTACCTTTTCGACGGTACCGGTAAAAACTTGGAATTTTATGAGTCCCAATCCCCCCCCCACCGGTACACCCCAAAACACAGCCGCCGAAACACAGCCGACACATAACACAGTCGGGAATAAATTTAAAAAAATTTTCACTTAGAAATTTTTCAAGAAAAAATTTTTTACTTGAAAAAATTTTTTTTTCATAGAAAATCAAGAGTGATTTATGATCAATTTTGGACACGATTGCGGCAGGAATTGGACAAAATTCCCGGGCATTTTAATGGTAATTCACGTTTTATAAACTGCTTGATTTGCTCACAGATTTCCCAAACAAATTTTGACTACGAATCTGCGTCAGTGAATGCATTTTGCGATGTTTTTGCAACTGCAGACCAAAAATGTGCGCGTTTCATGTGAAGCAAGCGATAAATCGCCGAATTCAATCAATGGGATTTATGCAATTGTACAGCTCAAAAGAACCAAATGGACTTGAGTTTCAGCGCCTTGTTCGCAAAATTGGGGCTCTACAATTCTGTCCCCCCAACTATTTAGCCCGTTCGCAATTTGGCTGTCCTTTCACATCCACAGCGGACTGAACACGTGCCAGGGCTGTGAGCCGGGACTGTTCCCCAGCGGCGACGGCACTTGTGAAAAGTGAGAGAGTGCAGAAACAACGGGGCCCAAGGGTCCACCCAGGAATCACAAAGATTCAAAAAATGACGCACGCGTTCAAGAATTCTCAATGAAACCCCGATTTCTAAGGCCTACGCATGCAGCCGTGAGCCCCCTCTTCCCCCAATAGCTGGAACCATTCAGACGCAAAAAATTTTTGTGAGGCGAAACGCACAAATTCAGGGGAGCGAGTCGTCGTTTCTCCTCCCCCCGCGTCGTTTCGCCCCCGAAAAATTTTTTTTAAAAATTTCAAACCGAAATTTTCCAAAAAAATTCTTAAGAAATTTCTTAATAAGAAAATTAAAAAAAAACAATTTATTGAAAAACCAATCGACTTTTTGATTGAATTAAAAAAGTTTACGCGTCCAATCGACTTTTACGCGTCCAATCAAAAGTTTACGCGTCCAATCGACTTTTACGCGTCCAATCAAAATTTTCCTAAATCGAACATCCTTTTGACATAAGGTACCAACCATTGCAAAAAGAAATAATAATTTAAATATTAAAACGTAACACCAAGAGAAATACTAATAAAATAGGGGTCCAATGGGGGACAAATGGAAGTCAGCCCGGATTTAGGAGTATAACCTCTTTCAAACGTTGTGCGACTCGGTCTAATTTCTTGTCATTCGACAGCTCTAGTAGTTCTCTATTATCCTGCCAAATTTCGAAAATTTCGTGGGCACATTTTTCAAAAAATTTTATTCCCGGAACATACCTGTGCAAGGGTACACCCCAAAACGTCGTCAGCCGAAACGTCGTCGGCACAAAACGTCGTCATGCCAAAAAGCGCCGGAAAATTCCGAAAAATTTACTAATTTAGAAATTTTCAAAGAAAAAATTCTAGAAAATTTTTTTTCCGGCGCTTTTTGGCATGACGACGTTTTGTCCCGACGACGTTTCGGCGACGACGTTTTGTCCTGCTCCGGGGTCAGGGGGGGGGCCTCTCTTAGTCGATCGTAAGGGTTCGAGGAAAGTCGACCGTAAGAAGTTGGAGGGCGGGTAAAGCGGGTGAAGGAAGGAAGAGGGAAAGAAGAAAAAAGGAGAGAAAAAAAGTATGCGAAAAGAAAAAGGCGATCGTAAATATGAAAATAGAAATTTTAATCAAAGATTTCTTATAGGCAATTCGAAAAATTGCCTTATTTTTAATAAATTCAATTAAAAATTCCATTTTTCTACGATCGACTAAAATCAATTTTCGATCGTAAGACCCTTTGGCTTATCCCCCCCCCCCTTGCACAGGTATGTCCCGGAAACTAAAACGTACTAATTTAAATTTTTAGGTTTTCCATAAAAAGGTGGTCGCCAACTCAGCAATTTTAAGATATTTTTAAATTTGCATTAAATTTATTGGTTTTCATTGACTTTCAGGACATTGCTTCCGAAATGGATGCTGCCGAATTGCGCCGGAAATATGTGGACAGAGCGGGGCGCCGGCGGCGTGCCGTAGGCAGTGAATTGCCTCTGTCCGCGTCGGTGCGCAGCAGCACCGTTTTGAACGAGGCGGGCGGAATTTATGCGCATTGCGTTGCCACGCCACAGCCGGGTGAGAGTGGGCATTTCGGCGGGGAGCAGTTCGTCCCCCCCCCCCCAATTTTTTTTTTAATTTACCAACTTAGAAATTTTCAAGAAAAAATTCTTAGAAAGTAGAAATTTTCAAGCAAAAATTCATAGAAAGTTTTTCATTAAAAGTTCTCGGACAATTAAAATTTTCAACGATTTTTGAAAAAACTTGGTATTCACCATAAAATTTAGAAAAAATTTTTTTTTTAAATTCACGGGGGGGGGAACGGCGGGGGGGGGGGGGAGGGGGGGGGTAATCGTATGCACACTCATTTCGGCGAGACTTGAAAATGATTTTTTGCACAGTTGCAATTTTGGCACGGGTGATTTATTGTTTTGTCAAATGCCAACCCAACGACGTTTTTTGACTACACTTCATTTCCCGCCCCCGTCATACCCCCTGAAATTTAAAAAAAAATCCACAAATTTTTCAAAAAATGTTAGAAAAAATTTTAAGGAAAATTCAAAAAAACATTTTTTTTTTTTTTTTTTTGAAAAAAACAATAATTTATCATAAAATTTTCGAAAAAATGCTAGGAAATTTGTATTGTAAAAAAGTTTCTAAGAATCTTTTAATTTTACTTTGAAATTTTTTTCAAAAAAATTGGCGGGGGGGGGGACGACCTGCTGGTCTGCCTGCCTGTGTTGTGCTATTTTACTGGATTCACTCCAAATTCTTTTGAGGCCTTTGCAAAAAAAAAAATCCTATTTTAAAAAATTATAATTTCTACAGCTGTCTTCCTTTAGGCTACTCTCCGGACTATGTTCAATTCCAACAGCAGCTGAAAAACGGCGTTGGCATTACCTCCGCGGCGGCGGCTGCAACAGTGCCAATTATCCAAAAAATGTTTTGATGTCAAATTCTCATTTTTAACCCATTTTGACACATAACTAAGTTACTCAAAAAGTATTAGACAAAAATTAGATTTTATGAACTGAAAAGATATTTATTACATTATTATCTTTAATAAATTTTTGTTAATGAAATAAAATTAAAAATAAAAGATTTGTTTCATAAAAATTTTTTTATAATTGACTTTGGTATAAAAAAGCAAAAATAAAATTCTAAAATGGATTTGCATGTAGAGGATTTGAACCTGGGACCCAAAAAATTTTCGGCTAACGCACTACCTCTACACTTACACACTTGGAAATCGGGAAACAATTATTTATTTTCTTTGATTATAAAAAACTAAAAACTTTGGCACGTCATAACTCGGCACTCAGACTCATTTCGCAGAAAATAAAAAAATTTTTCTTAAGAACCATGGGTGCTCTATCCACCCACCAAATTTCATTTGGAAATCCCACGGACACCTGGGGACCTTCCTTTGTCAGAAACCATGTGGTCCCCCCTTTGGTCCCAAATCAATTTTATTTTTATAATCTTTTCCAAAAAAATAGTAGAAATATGAAATAAATACAATTCTATAGAGCAAACAATTGCGGGTTTTCCCGGGCATTCAAATAGCGGATTTACGGTAATCTAATTTAAATTGAAATAATATGCATAAAGAAAAATAAACTTAATTGGAATAAATAATTTACCTAATTTTTTTCTTAAAAATTTCTCCTTCTCCACCAATTTCCTTCTCTAATTTTTCACGCAGAACTCCATTCTTACAAATGTATTTTTTATTTTTTTGGTAGTGAAGCGCTCGCAAAGGAAATGAATTTTGATTTTTTAAGAAATAGTAATTATCTCACTACTTAGGTATATATACCAGGGATGTGCCGAGCCAGACAAAATCCGATTCCGATTAAATCGCCGATTCCGATTATGGTCAAAAATCCGATACGGTTTTAAAACCGATTACGATTATGGCCCAAAATCCGATTAATTGCGATTCCGATTACGATTCCGATTTTTTTAAAATAATTTTTTCCCAAAAATTTTATTCATAATCAAAATGATAAATTTTAAGATTGTGATGCAAAAATAAAAGTTTGTCCACATTCTCAGGCAATAAACGTTTTCTCAGATCTGTCACAATCAACCCAGCGGTGGAGAATATTCCCAGATATTTGACATTTTTGCTAAATAACAAAAAACTTGATTATATCGGGGAGAATTAATCCGGCACTGCTTTGTGAGAAAAATTTAATTTCAGTCATTATGTTAAAATAAGATTAAAACATTCGTTTCAGAAAACATTTTTTTTTCAAAATTCATTGGTATTCTCGCTAAAAAAATTCTTTCAAAAGGTCAATTCTTAGGGGTGTAATAATCGGATTTCAAGGCAAAATCCGATTACGATTATCCGATTCCGATTATGGCCCAAAATCCGATTAATTGCGATTCCGATTACGATTACGATTCCGATTCGGCACATCCCTGATATATACCTAATACAACCCCACACATTTTGCAACGACTTAATTCATTCATTTTTCTGTTCCAAATGAACGATTGGCTGCTCTCCTCAGCTGCCCTTCATGAAAACGTTGTTCAAAACGGCGACACCGCTGAAAATGGAACGGTTTGTGTGAACTTTTTCTGTTGAAAAATCGCTTTTGGGCGGTCCCGGGGGGGCGGGGGAAGGACCCCTCCACACCCGAATTTTTTAGAAAAAATAGTATTCTTACTGAAAATTTACGGTTTCCTTGTTGGTACTCCCTCCAAGGCCTACCTCACCCAAATTTTCCAAAAAATGTCGCTTAATTTTTCCGAAAAATTAGCAATTTTTCGATGAAAATCCTTAATTCTCTTTTAAAAATTGGCTAAAAATCGCAAAATTTGTCATTTCTTGGACAAAATATGTTAACAAACCGATAAATACTACAAAAAATTTCCTCATGGTTCTACCGGCGCCGTCGGACCCACTATCCCAAAAAAAATTTAAAAAAAAACGCCGCAAAAAAATTAGCCATCCTCAAGCGGTGAAAGTGCCAATAAAATCATAGAAAATGCCATCCATTATTTTTTGAAAATTTTTTTTCCAGCAACAGCAGCAGCAGCCGTTGTCCATCGCCGAGATGGTCACCCAAGCGGCTGCCCAAGTGGTGCAGCAACAGCACAGCGATCAATTGGCCTCGCTCGGCTTCCGCTGGGCGGACGAGTGGGCCCTCTTTTACAATGCCGAAACCGGCTATTTCTACGAGCCGGTCAGCCATTTTAAATGCCTTTTAAAAAATAAGCTCCTGAAATTGTCTGGATGTCTTCGATGACTCAGTTCACAATATTACATTCAATTCGGACAGTCGAAACCCGAGGTCGAACAAAAAGGTCGAAAATTAAAATTTCACGGATTTTTCATTTATGACTTAAACACTAGAAAATTAAATGCGTTAAAATCAAAGCAACTGTTTCCATGTTGTTTTAGGCCATAAACCTAAAATTCGAAAAATTAACTTTTCGACTTTTGGTTCGAATTCGTGTTCTGAATTGTCGAATTAAATGTCTATTGTGACCCTCTCCCCTGAATCCCGGCAATATTTATTCGACCAATTTATAGGACATTAAATTTTTAAGAAAAATGGGCGGGGGATGGGCAAAAGCAGCATTACCAATTTGATGCCCTTGATTACACATTTCCCTGGGAAAGCTAAAAAAAAAAAAAATTTTTTTGGCCGGAAAAAAATGGCAAATCGAAAAACTGCTTAATTTTTTGTGACCCTAATTTTTGTTTCATTTGCGCAGAACTCGACACTGTTTTTCCACCCGAGTGCGCCCCATTTGTGCTACAAGTTCAATGCCGACACGGGCCAATACGACCAAATCGGCGCCGCTGGCGATGGCAGTGCCGCCGGTGCCCTGGCGTCCTCCGCTCCCCCCAGCGGAACCCCGAAATGGTCAAAGCGGGCGTTTCGGCGCCGCGCGAATCGAATTTTGGGCGACGATTTTGTCCAGGTGTGCCAAAACTTCAAAATTGGAAATTTTTTTTTTTTGTATTTTTGACTAAACTTTTTTAATATAAACCCAAAAAAACTAAAAATGAATTCATTAAAATAGTTGCTATTTTTCAGAAAAAATTCTTTATTTTGTTACTCCACATTTGCGCCTATGTCCAAAATCGGGTTCAAACTCAATTTTTTTTTAAATCACTGATAACCTAATCAGTGCTTATTTATTGTTGTTTAAGACCTCCTCTAGGAATGAAAACACTTAAATTTGAACCCGCAAATGTTTGATTCCTGAAACTTTTCCGAACAATGCCAACTACTAATATTGTGCGAAAAACAAATAAAAAGCTTTTTTTTGTTTTTTTTTCTCGGTGATTTTCTTGTACTCCTTTGTCTTTTTGCTCCTTTTTGGCGCTCTGAATAATGGCACTTTTCATTGTCAGAATGCCCGCCAAGAGGAGGTGGACGTGGCCGAGCTGACGCTTGACCTGGTGGACCGCTGCTCGTTCCTCGTCGGCGGCGAGTGTTACGAGAAGCGATCCGCGAAACGGGCACTGATGGAAAGGGCGGCGGCGGTGGACGACGACGAAATTTGGGCAGGGGTCCGTTTTTTGTAATGAAAATTTTGTCATGGAGCAGTGCTTTTTGACGTTTTTTATTTAAAAAAATTGTCAAAAAATTTGTTTTCTAAAAGTTAAGAAAAACGCTTTATTTTATTATTTTACTTAATTTTTTCACTTGAAAAAATCATTTAATTTTTTTTTTGTTTTTTTTATTTGGAAAAAATCCCCGTTTACTGCCGGGCCTATTTTAAATAAAAATTTCGTCGGACTATCAACCCAAAGTTTTGATTAATTTTTTGTAAAAAAAATCTCGTCTTGTTACGTGTCTCGTATTTCTAGAGCGTCTCGTTCTCGTGTCTCGTATTTTATTTTCTTTTTTTTTGCAACATCCTTGCTACACAGCAACGAGTGCGCGCGAAATCGTGCAGTCCATTGTCAAAAAATATTACAAAAAATGTGACGCGACGCCCCAGTATAAGAAAAAGTATGAATGAGCCATAAAAATATGTCTAATTAACTTTCCGAACTTATCTTCGACTCGGGTCTTAGATTGTTCAATCACGCACAAAATGGATCTTATAATCGAAGAGGGTCTAGTAAGTGAGGAAATACTACATCTAGCGAATTGACATTAAAAACAGATACAAGCTCAGCCAAGTTCAGGGTTTGATCCCGGATCGCGGCATTTTAAATCATTTTATCTCCAATATCCTTTTTGTAACAAAGTTTAAATTAAAATTATGTTGCAACAATCGGCAGTTGAGCATTTTTATTGTTATTCTGTTGGTTATTCATCGGAATTGGCTGTTGTGCAACGGTATTTGGTCTTCTGCATATCGTATGCCGGATGAAACTGGCCACCGCCTTACGGTAGTCACCGACACAAAAAATTGAGACCAGCGGATTCAGTACAGGCAACCAATGCAATGGAATAGTGAAGCACATTTGAATAATCAAAAGAGTCGGGGACAATTGGAATTCAAAAATCACCATTTCGAAAGTAAATATAATGTTTATTATATTCATAGCTAACGGGATAAATGCCTAAAATTGTATTTTTACTAATTAAAAGTAATGGAAATGTTTATCGATTAATTAACGAGTTACAGACCCGGGACCAAAGTGGTCAAATACCTTCAGCTTTCGGCTTCTTACATTACAGTCCGTGTTTATTTATTATCCATAACCATCAATCAAATTAATGCATTAGTTTTTACCTGGATAATCAAATTGATTGTGATTTGTCGGTTAATTTGTTGTCTTCGTGTCGAATTTTTGTCCAAATTTTTATGAACAAATATTTGGTAAAAGTTTGGGTTTTTTAGAAAATTTTTTTTTCATTTGACAAAAATGTTGCCTTCTTTGCTTTTGAATGTAAAATTTCGACAGGGTTCTTCTCTATTGCTAGCTTTGCACAGGTGTCGTCCTCATTTTCTTCTGCCCCAAGACGTTCGGCGGCTGCCGACGGCGACGAGTCGGGCAGCGGGGCGGAGGAGGACGGTGATGGCGCGTGGAGCAGTGGCAGCCGCACGGAACGCCAAAACGAGGAAATTGCACGACGGCAGCAAGAAGGTGAGGCGTGCTTGGTGGATGTACGGAAAGAAAATTTCGCTGATTGTGAGCCTCAAAAATGAGTCATGGTTCCAAATCCGCCGGAACTCCGCCAAGAAAAATTTTTTTTTATATTTCAAACCGAAATTTTTCAAAGAAAATTCGAAGAAAAAGAAATAATATTTCAAAAAAAATTTCAGCGTTTTTCAAAATTGAATTAATGGCTCCCGTAGGTCAAAAGAAAGACTTATGCGCTTTTACCTGTTCAGCACCAAAAAACGATAAATGAATTGAACACATAACCCAAACACTGAAAAGAATTGAACCATTAGCCAGCTGTTGATCAGCAGTTTTCCAAACTGAGTCGGAAGTGACAAATAATAGGAGAAATGATCCATCGCCCACTGGCCAATAACCAATTAACCTTTTCGGCCAGCGTCCAGTTGTCCCTTACCGAACCCTCCGCCCTAAGAACATGCATGTATGAATTATTACTATATTTTTTGTGCCATGCCCGCTTTGTAAACGGCATTTTCCCTGCCAGAGGAAATTGCGCGCAACGCGCCGTGCATTCGGCTGGTGGAGCGGCCGCGCGGGCGGCTGCACATTGTGACCATTTGCGGCGCACGGGTGGGCTTCGGCCGCTCAATGGACGTCCAAATTGGCGGCGATGCAAATGCCGCCAGCGGCGACGGGTACGGCACGCCCCATGCGGGCGGAGGAGAGCAGGCGGAGGGGGAGGAGGAGGAAGTGGGTGAATGAATGGGTTTTTAAACAGCATTTTTGTATCTCAAATTTTTAATTATGTAAATATGGCGTAAGTTGCGTCGGGTTTTTGCCACCAATTAGAAAATTCTTGGTTCAAGCAACAAAAAAATTGTTTTTTTTAATTTCCAGAAAATTGTCTGTGGTTACCATTGACTAGTTTTTTGTATATCATTTTTGGATTTGTTTTTTCAGTTTTCATTTCCAAAGGAATTCTCTAAATTATTTTTATTTTTTTACATTTTCAGAGAGAATTTTTAGCTTTTAAATATATATTATAAATATATATTTTTTGTGCGCAAAATTTTCTCCGCCGCCGGCCATTTTTTCAATAAACCAAAAATGTCTTTTCTTTTCCAAATTTTTAAAAATATTTTAGAGGATAAACATAAAATTTGTGCCAAAATTTGTCTTTGCTCTTTTTTCGAATGTTAAATGATGACGTCACAATTTCAGCTTCTGGCCATTCGCTATTCCGCCGAGGAGGGCGTTTATCGCATGGAATGGCACAGTTGCACGGTGTGCGCCCAAAAGGATGTCCATTGCCTTGAGGTACTGTGGGAGTATTTTTTACGGCATGGTGCCGATGGCAAATATTTTAATAACAGGAATAGATTTATAAAAGTATTTTCACAAAAAGGCCAATGTTATAAAATTTGTTAACCCTATTAAAGAGGTCCGTAATTTGATTTTTCTTTGACAAATTGGCATTTGTTTCGCTACATTTTTCGCTCTTTATTTTAATATTTGGTGGCGATTTTAACAGTAATTTAATTTCATTTAAAAAAATTTTCACTTAGAAATTTTTCAAGAAAAAATTTTTTACTTGAAAAAAATTTTTTTTCATAGAATTTTCAACGTAAGATTTTCTAAGATTTTTTTCTTGAAAAATTTCTGTTTGAAAATTTTTTTAAAAATTTATTCCCGGCTGTGTTATGTCTCGGCTGCGTTTCGGCGGCTGTGTTTTGTCCTGTTCCTCCCCACACCCCCCAACCCCCCCGAAGCTGGGATTGCCAAAAATGGTAACGGGTCAAACAAATTGTTGGCACAACGGACGGAGTCTGTCGTACTTGCTTTTGAGAATCCACACGCCTTCCCATACACATTATTTTTGGGTTTTCAAACCCAATTTCGCAATGTTCAGCCCGGCGTCAGCCACACCGTGCGGCACGAGGACGTGGTCAGCATTGGCACCGCCGAGCAAATTTGGCTGTCCTTTCACATCCACAGCGGACTGAACACGTGCCAGGGCTGTGAGCCGGGACTGTTCCCCAGCGGCGACGGCACTTGTGAAAAGTGAGAGAGTGCAGAAACAACGGGGCCCAAGGGTCCACCCAGGAATCACAAAGATTCAAAAAATGACGCACGCGTTCAAGAATTCTCAATGAAACCCCGATTTCTAAGGCCTACGCATGCAGCCGTGAGCCCCCTCTTCCCCCAATAGCTGGAACCATTCAGACGCAAAAAATTTTTGTGAGGCGAAACGCACAAATTCAGGGGAGCGAGTCGTCGTTTCTCCTCCCCCCGCGTCGTTTCGCCCCCGAAAAATTTTTTTTAAAAATTTCAAACCGAAATTTTCCAAAAAAATTCTTAAGAAATTTCTTAATAAGAAAATTAAAAAAAAACAATTTATTGAAAAACTTTCCAGCGATTTGATTGAATTAAAATAATTTTTCGGTTTAAAAGGAGAAACTGAGAACGAAACTTTTTTGATGTTTTTTTGTTTTGTTTGTTTGAACAGTGATGAAAGGCCAAAAAAGCGACGTTCCCTTCACACCGAAAACGAAAAAAAAAAACTTTTATATTGATCCCAAATCCGCACCGTCCATATAATTTTGCAGAAATTTGAATTTTATTTAAAAAAATATATTTAATTTTATTGTCGAAACGGCATTGTTGAAAAGGTATTGTCGAAACGGTCATTGTCGAAATGTCCGGGAGAAAAACGATAGACGAACTGAACACACAACCCAAACAATGAAAAGTATTGCACGGTTATCCAACTGTCGAACAGCAGTTCTCACTGAACCGGAAGCAAAAAATAATCTGAGAATTGTGAAACGGAAAGAACCAATAACCAACGGTTGGTTGATAGAGTAATCAAAAATATGATTTAATAATTGTTATTTAATTATCAATTAAACGTGTCCATTTAATACTCACATCTTGTGAGAGAAATGAAAAAACAGACAAAACAATGTCCACAATGGCAGTTTGGAGCAAAATTCGCTTGTACACTTTCATTTCCTTTGGCGACCGCTTCACAACCAACAAAATTAAAATTGAATTTAAACACAACGCCAGAAACAGGCTGATTGATGCATTAAGACGATGAATTTGAAGAATTAGCATCATACGCAGGGATCGGATTTATATTTGCTAAAAACGCCAATATATACATATATGCCAAAAAAAGGACCGAAGATTTTAAAAAGATAATTGTGGATCTTAGATTGCCAGACGATAACGATAACCGCCGGTAGTAATTATTTTAATAGGCGTAATAGATTTTGCAAAAATTATTTTCATCAAAAGGTCAATGTTAAGAGAAATAAGGACAATGCTCTCAATATTATGGTGCTGTATATAAAAACCATCAAAAAGTGGCGTTATATAAAAAACCATCAAATGGAAATTTTCAACAAAAAACTGCTCATAACTTTTGTCAAAGTCAACCAAATTAGACATTCTTGGTATCATTCGATAGCCCTAATATTTCTCTAAAAGCTCTTCTAAATTTCAAAAAATTTGGTCAACTTTGAGCAAAGTTATGGCCAAAAGTACGCAAGGTACCAAGTTTTCACACATTTTTGGCATAACTTTTTTTAAACTCAATAAAATTTTTTGAAATTTTGCAGCTAATAGAGGACACGTAGGGCTATCAAATAATAGCAAGAAAATAAAAAATCTAACAAATTTATAACGGACATTTTTTCATTAGACGTAAAAAAATTTTGATCATAAAAAATTCTGATCAAAACTTTCTCAGAACCAACAAAATTAATAAAGCTTGATATTTTTCGATAGCCCTACGTGTCCTCTATTAGCTGCAAAATTTCAAAAAATTTTATTGAGTTTAAAAAAAGTTATGCCAAAAATGTGTGAAAACTTGGTACCTTGCGTACTTTTGGCCATAATTTTGCTCAAACATGACCAAATTTTTTGAAATTTAGATGAGCTTTTAGAGAAATATTAGGGCTATCAAATGATACCAAGAATGTCTAATTTGGTTGACTTTGACAAAAGTTATGAGCAGTTTTTTGTTGAAAATTTCCATTTGATGGTTTTTTATATACCGCCCTTTTTGATGGTTTTTATATAACGACATAGCACCAATATTATGACTGTGCTAAAAAAGATTTTCTTTCATTTGATTTTCTGAAGTTGAAATGAAAAATTTGGGACCCAATTGTTTGTCATAGAAACCGTTAATTTTATTTTTCTCTGACAAATTGGTATTTGTTTCGCTAAATTTTTCGTTCTTTATAATTAATATTTGGCAACGATCTTAAAAGTAAACTTAATTTCAGCTGTGGATTCACTCCAAATTCTTTTGAGGCCTTTGCAAAAAAAAAAATCCTATTTTAAAAAATTATAATTTCTACAGCTGTCTTCCTTTAGGCTACTCTCCGGACTATGTTCAATTCCAACAGCAGCTGAAAAACGGCGTTGGCATTACCTCCGCGGCGGCGGCTGCAACAGTGCCAATCAATGCGGAGAACAAAGGCTTCAAGCTGCTCAAGGGCATGGGCTGGGCGGAAGGCCAAGGGCTCGGCAAGCACAGCCAGGGCATCCAAGCACCGGTGGGTTGAAAGTTTTTTTTCGGTCAACTAAAAGTCGAGAAATCTTTTGTTTCCACCAGCGCTTTTCTGGGTCTCTGATCACATTTCTGTCTTTTCCGGATCGCTAATCTAAATTCGAACAAAAAGCCAAATTAAAAAATTTAATTATTCGCGTTAGGGACTCGGAGTTTGTCCAAATGGATGTCAGACTTGTGGTCAGAAGAGAGACCTCGAGAATTCCCGACAACTTCTTCATGACTTTTTAAACAGAAATTTTTTTGTAAACCAAAAGGGTTTACTTATTTTTATGTTTTTAATTATTTTTCGCGAAAAAGTCTAATATTTTTCACTATTTTATTAGAATTTTTTTTTGCCTGACAGATCGCCACACAATTCAAAGGGGACCGTGTCGGGCTTGGCACAGTGTCATCCACAACAACAGCAACTACAACACCATTTTCGACATCATCAAAAATCAGCATTAATCTGCGCAGCAAACAGCAACTCAATGCGGAACAAATGCGGAAACGCATTGAACAAGTCTGGCCAAACAGTTTTTCAAAAAAAAGAGGAATTTTTCGCAATAAATTTTTTGAATATTTTTGAGCGATTTTTTCAAAAATTTATTAAAAAATAATTCATTTATTTTGAAACCGCTGAATAAATAATTGCAGGGTGGGGGCAACCTTTTTAGAAATCCCCGCCGGTAATTTTTTTTTAAATTATCCGAAAATTTATCTTTTTGGATGAATCCAAAAAACGTTTTTTAAGTTTTTTTTTCCATTGAAATATTTACTTTCTCAGAAAATTTAACTTTTACTCAGTTCGAGTCCCGACGGTAAAGTGCTGCTGATACTCATTCCACCGTTGGCATGAAATGAACAGTTGACGAACGGATGTACCGGAAATTGCGAGAACATTTATTCAATGGTCATATGGGAAAGACTATGCCGATTTGCTTAAAAATTTTTACAATTTTATTATATTTCATTAAACGGTAAAATTTCCGAATACGGTATCTACTCAAAATCGCACAAAAACACTTACGGGTTTTCTTAGGCGCTGAGAACGATGGAACAGCTTAAAATTCGACGCGGAAAACCATTTCACCCGGTTTTTGAACCGGTTTAAAACTCGGAACATTGAGGAAGAAGAAGGACCCTGACCTTTTAAAACGGTCAAACTCGGATAAATTTGGTATCATTCGTTAGCTCTTGATGAGTTAAGTCTAAAAATCAAGGTATGAATTCGAACTGAAACCATTAAGCACTGGGGCAACTGAGTCCCTGTGAAAACAGACACTTCAGTACCAAAAAATGACAAGGAAAATAATGTTAAAAAAATGCAAAAAGGAGCATGCGAAGACGGAGCAAGTAGTGGGGCGCCCGAGCGAGCGGAGCCTTGCTCACCATCTCGTTTCATTGCAGGAAATTTTGTGTCACTAAGAACTTCCGGGCAATTGCCTAGATCATTTGTCCCACAAAAAAGGAGTTTGTCCCATTCATTTTTCAAAAAAAAATTGTTTAGTCATGAAAGTGTCTCAAAAAAAAATTTGAACCAAAAATGTGAAATTCGAAACTAGGCGATTGCCAACTTCCGTATTGTCCTTTATTCGTTTGCATCCAGAACACACGTAACACTGACCCTCCTCTTTTTGCGGCCCTGCCTTTGTCCACTTATAGCACAATTTGGGTTTAGTGGAGATCCGTTACCATCACGGATCTACAACAAACGCGCTGATTATAATTTTTATGCAAATCAATCGGTAATACATAAAAATTGCGTTAGAGCTTAAAATTTAAAAAATCACATTCCTTTGATTTTTTCATTTCCCATCAAAAACAAGTTGGGGTAATAAAAACGAGTGGCTCAAAAACGAGTTGGGCAAAAGCAAGTTGGGTTTTTACCGAAAGTTTTATCTTCACCATTTATTCACTGTTAGGGATGTGTGTGATCTATATGTGCTTAAAAACCCGAAAAAGGTATGCACATACTGTCTTATTTTGGATATTTTTCTAAAAATGTTTCCACAATTATTGTTTTAATGCTTTTTTTGTGACAAAATTGCTAGTTTTATGAAAATTAGAGTCCGGTAAAAAAAATTTCCGGGAGCGGGATCGGGAGTTCAAAATTTTCCGGGACGGGAGTCCCGAACGGGATTCCCGTAAAAATCCCGCTCCCGTTAAAATCCCGTCCATTTTTAACGGGAGTCCCGGGCGGGAGCGGGAGTAATTCGAAAATTTAATTAAAAACTCACAAAAATATTTTTAATGCACAAATTTAAAGCACAATCAATTTATTAAATTAAAAATATATAGAAAATTTTATAAAGGAGAAATTTGAAATAAAAAAATCTTATTTTTGAGTCAAAAATCAGAAAATTTTTTCAAATTGCTTAAATAAATTATTTTTTATAATTAATTCGAACAAAACATTTATTAACTTTATATTTTTGACTCCCTTTATTAATTTTACAAAATTTTTTGCGGTGTATTTCTTGAAAAAACTTTTTGGTGACCAAGGAGGAGGAGGGAGGCCGGCGGTGCCGGTAGGCGCCGCCGGGAAAAAAATTGAAAATTTTAATACAATACATTGTTAGATTCTGTTCAAAAATGACCAATTTTTGCAAATTGAGCAAGTTTTTTAAGAAAATTAAGGATTTTAAGGATCCGGCGGTGCCGATAGGCGCCGCCGGGAAGGCTTTAAGCAAGGAAAGATTTATATGGTCATTTGAAACAATAAAATCATATGTCCAAGTCAAAATAGCGATAGAAAATGCAAATGAAAGCATTGCAACATATTTTTTCATTGTTATTTTTAAGCCCCTAAATAAAATAATTAAGCATCATAAAATTATTAAAAAATCTCATTTAAGAGAAAAATTAAATATTTATATTAATATAAAGATGAATCTTGGCAAATATAAAAAACGCAATGACATTAATTAATTAATTGTAAAATGGCTTTGATGAGCCAAAAGTAAGACTTATGCGCCTTTACTAGAGGTGCGCCGTGATTCACGGTCACGATTCACGGTACCAATTCACGGTTATTCCGTGAAAAATTTACACTTAATAAAATTAAATATTTATGAAATAAATTTTGTTTTCATAGAGAAATTTGGTCATTTTTTGGGCAAAGTTTGCTAAGAAACAGAGCAAAATTTTCAAAAATTTCCCCAGCGGCGCCTATCGGCACCGCCGACACAACCTCTATTCCTGAAACTTTTCCGAACAATGCCAACTACTAATATTGTGCGAAAAACAAATAAAAAGCAAAGTTTCAAGGATGATCCCATTTAAATAAAAAACTCATTATTTTTTTTTTTAATTCGCTCGAAATAAAGTTATCTTTGGCAAAATCAGTTAACAAATCCCAGTTTCAAAAATTTTCCATAAAACCCCTATTTTTCTTTAAAAATTGGGCAAATATGTCTCACATTTTAAAAAGGTCGGAATCGATTTATATAGAACGTTAAATGATGAGAAAAATGTATATTATGGCGCGCGTGCCAATGCACACTTATGTACACGATTTTTTTTACCTGAAAAAATAGCAATTTGCAATTTTTTCCTCGTTTTTTAATATGGATTTTGTTTTAGTTTTTTGTTTTCTAAAAGTTAAGAAAAACGCTTTATTTTATTATTTTACTTTAATTTTTTCACTTGAAAAAATCATTTAATTTTTTTTTTGTTTTTTTTATTTGGAAAAAATCCCCGTTTACTGCCGGGCCTATTTTAAATAAAAATTTCGTCGGACTATCAACCCAAAGTTTTGATTAATTTTTTGTAAAAAAAATCTCGTCTTGTTACGTGTCTCGTATTTCTAGAGCGTCTCGTTCTCGTGTCTCGTATTTTATTTTCTTTTTTTTTGCAACATCCTTGCTACACAGCAACGAGTGCGCGCGAAATCGTGCAGTCCATTGTCAAAAAATATTACAAAAAATGTGACGCGACGCCCCAGTATAAGAAAAAGTATGAATGAGCCATAAAAATATGTCTAATTAACTTTCCGAACTTATCTTCGACTCGGGTCTTAGATTGTTCAATCACGCACAAAATGGATCTTATAATCGAAGAGGGTCTAGTAAGTGAGGAAATACTACATCTAGCGAATTGACATTAAAAACAGATACAAGCTCAGCCAAGTTCAGGGTTTGATCCCGGATCGCGGCATTTTAAATCATTTTATCTCCAATATCCTTTTTGTAACAAAGTTTAAATTAAAATTATGTTGCAACAATCGGCAGTTGAGCATTTTTATTGTTATTCTGTTGGTTATTCATCGGAATTGGCTGTTGTGCAACGGTATTTGGTCTTCTGCATATCGTATGCCGGATGAAACTGGCCACCGCCTTACGGTAGTCACCGACACAAAAAATTGAGACCAGCGGATTCAGTACAGGCAACCAATGCAATGGAATAGTGAAGCACATTTGAATAATCAAAAGAGTCGGGGACAATTGGAATTCAAAAATCACCATTTCGAAAGTAAATATAATGTTTATTATATTCATAGCTAACGGGATAAATGCCTAAAATTGTATTTTTACTAATTAAAAGTAATGGAAATGTTTATCGATTAATTAACGAGTTACAGACCCGGGACCAAAGTGGTCAAATACCTTCAGCTTTCGGCTTCTTACATTACAGTCCGTGTTTATTTATTATCCATAACCATCAATCAAATTAATGCATTAGTTTTTACCTGGATAATCAAATTGATTGTGATTTGTCGGTTAATTTGTTGTCTTCGTGTCGAATTTTTGTCCAAATTTTTATGAACAAATCTGGCCATTTTATATCCACAAATGACAATTATCGTATAACAAATGATATTTTCGACAAAAGAAGCCCACATTGAAATTTTCACGGGAAAATAATCCTAAAATTAAGTAAAACCTAAAATATTTAAATTTTTGAATCAGCTCACATTTCGTTCACAATATGTCACAAAGTCGCTGAGATTGCCACCCAAAAGTTGTTCAATTTGAAATATTTCTTCGGCTTTAAGCAAGGAAAGATTTATATGGTCATTTGAAACAATAAAATCATATGTCCAAGTCAAAATAGCGATAGAAAATGCAAATGAAAGCATTGCAACATATTTTTTCATTGTTATTTTTAAGCCCCTAAATAAAATAATTAAGCATCATAAAATTATTAAAAAATCTCATTTAAGAGAAAAATTAAATATTTATATTAATATAAAGATGAATCTTAGCAAATATAAAAAAACGCAATGACATTAATTAATGGTAAATGGCTCCCGTAGGTCAAAAGAAAGACTTATGCGCTTTTACCTGTTCAGCACCAAAAAACGATAAATGAATTGAACACATAACCCAAACACTGAAAAGAATTGAACCATTAGCCAGCTGTTGATCAGCAGTTTTCCAAACTGAGTCGGAAGTGACAAATAATAGGAGAAATGAGAAACGGAAAGAACCAAGGTCCAACCGTTGGTTGAAATGCCAACCTAAAAAATTAATAATTAAATAAAAAGTAATCTGTCATTCCAAATTTCAGCCTTTTTTATTTTATTCAATTTCTAAAGATAAAATAGACAAAAGTAGTAAGTTTTATAAAATTTTCTCAGTAATACCTTTCCATTATTAAAGAACGGCTAATAAACAATCGTTTTCGGCTTTACCCACATTTTGCGACAGAAATGAAAGAACGGATAAAACAATGTCCACAAGCGCAGTTTGGAGCAAAATTCGCTTGTACACTTTCATTTCCTTTTGCGACCGCTTCACAACCAACAAAATTAAAATTGCATTTAAACACAATGCCAGAAACAGGCTGATTGATGCATTAAGACGATGAATTTGAATTATCATCATAAAGATTGGGACTTTGGATGCTCAAACTCAATTTGAGTTCTAAAAATGAAGGGTTAAAAAGCACTTGATAGGCGCCGACGGTTACTATGGATAATACATTGCTAATATTATTTGCACGAAAAAGCCAATTATGTGAGATTTTTTACCATATTTGAGAAAAAATGACAATTGAATCTCTGTATTATGTAAACTGTGTTAAAAATAGATTTCTGATTTTCTGAAGTTGAAATAAGAATCTGGGACCCAATATTTCACAAAGAAGTGCTTAATCCTTCCACCAATTTTTGTTATTCTTTTAATTTTTTTTTCTCCGGCGACGTCTACCAGGCAACGAAAATAAGTTCATAACTTTGGTTCAATGTAAATAATTTTCAATTTAATAAACCAAGGCTTCAAAAAGAATATTAATGCTAATTTAGAGCTATTTATTGCTTTAGTTTTAAATTATTTTTCACTTTTAAGCGATTTATTTCATTAAACCAAAGCAGAAATTTTTTGCAATAAAAATGACGAAAGTTGCTCTTAGACCGGCAGACGATACCGATAAGTGCCGATGGCAAATATTTTAATAACAGGAATAGATTTATAAAAGTATTTTCACAAAAAGGCCAATGTTATAAAATTTGTTAACCCTATTAAAGAGGTCCGTAATTTGATTTTTCTTTGACAAATTGGCATTTGTTTCGCTACATTTTTCGCTCTTTATTTTAATATTTGGTGGCGATTTTAACAGTAATTTAATTTCAGCTGTTCAGCACTGTCTAAACGTTAATTAATGTCTCAGTCCGGTGTCACCGTCAAAATGCACTTTCATTATAATAAAACCTTAGGGCGCCTAAGTCAATAAAATAATTATTAATAATTATTTCAATCTTTTTTCTCGACTTATTTGCTCATTCCAAGAAGATTCATTTTCTTTTTATCATCAAAAGTCATATAATTAAAAGTGAAGAGTGGGAAGTTTATAAATTCAAAGTTTAAAAAATAGTCATGAGAATCATCAAGCAAAAAATTCATTTTTCATGGCTAAGGATCGATTTCTATGAATTTAGTTTTATTCATCTAGACTAGGGTTGAGCGGTACCGGTACCGGTACCGACCGGTAATTACCGGTTTTTTTGGTACCGGTACCGGTTTTTTCAAAAATCAAAGTTAAATTATTTATTTTCATTTAAAGCATTTGTTCATATGCATATTGGGTTCAATTCCCCACTGGGATAGAATATTCTTCATATTTTCTTTACCATTATTTTAATTGAAATTTTAATTTAAAAAAATATTCCAACTTTTTTTCTTTCATTTTAAGCATCCTAAAAACCCAAAAATTAATCAATTGGTCATTTTTTACAAATTCTGTTAACAAATCGCATTAAAAAATACAAAATTTTTCCCGGCGGCGCCTATCGGCACCGCCGGCCCTTTTACCCAGGCGGCAATCCTGAAGAATGGTTGTCCCTAATTTTTAATTTTTTTTAATTTTGTGCTCAAAACCAGTTTTTAGGCGTTTTTGAGGGTGCTGATAACGGATCTTAACTCGGGTTTGCCCAATTCCGAACTCCGGACCTGAATTCGAACAAAAAATATTGAGTTTTTTTAATCAAGAATAGTTTTTTCAGGGTAAAAGCTTCTAATTCATTATCAACTATTTAGGTGTAAAACAATGTTTCAATTTTTAATTAAATAAAAATAAGCAATTTTCGCCGAAAATTGACAAACTAAAGCCATTCTCATAATGCTATTTTGAAAAAAACGAAAAAAAAAAAACTTTTATATTGATCCCAAATCCGCACCGTCCATATAATTTTGCAGAAATTTGAATTTTATTTAAAAAAATATATTTAATTTTATTGTCGAAACGGCATTGTTGAAAAGGTATTGTCGAAACGGTCATTGTCGAAATGTCCGGGAGAAAAACGATAGACGAACTGAACACACAACCCAAACAATGAAAAGTATTGCACGGTTATCCAACTGTCGAACAGCAGTTCTCACTGAACCGGAAGCAAAAAATAATCTGAGAATTGTGAAACGGAAAGAACCAATAACCAACGGTTGGTTGATAGAGTAATCAAAAATATGATTTAATAATTGTTATTTAATTATCAATTAAACGTGTCCATTTAATACTCACATCTTGTGAGAGAAATGAAAAAACAGACAAAACAATGTCAGCAAGCGCAGTTTGGAGCAAAATTCGCTTGTACACTTTCATTTCCTTTGGCGACCGCTTCACAACCAACAAAATTAAAATTGAATTTAAACACAACGCCAGAAACAGGCTGATTGATGCATTAAGACGATGAATTTGAAGAATTAGCATCATACGCAGGGATCGGATTTATATTTGCTAAAAACGCCAATATATACATATATGCCAAAAAAAGGACCGAAGATTTTAAAAAGATAATTGTGGATCTTAGATTGCCAGACGATAACGATAACCGCCGGTAGTAATTATTTTAATAGGCGTAATAGATTTTGCAAAAATTATTTTCATCAAAAGGTCAATGTTAAGAGAAATAAGGACAATGCTCTCAATATTATGGTGCTGTATATAAAAACCATCAAAAAGTGGCGTTATATAAAAAACCATCAAATGGAAATTTTCAACAAAAAACTGCTCATAACTTTTGTCAAAGTCAACCAAATTAGACATTCTTGGTATCATTCGATAGCCCTAATATTTCTCTAAAAGCTCATCTAAATTTCAAAAAATTTGGTCAACTTTGAGCAAAGTTATGGCCAAAAGTACGCAAGGTACCAAGTTTTCACACATTTTTGGCATAACTTTTTTTAAACTCAATAAAATTTTTTGAAATTTTGCAGCTAATAGAGGACACGTAGGGCTATCAAATAATAGCAAGAAAATAAAAAATCTAACAAATTTATAACGGACATTTTTTCATTAGACGTAAAAAAATTTTGATCATAAAAAATTCTGATCAAAACTTTCTCAGAACCAACAAAATTAATAAAGCTTGATATTTTTCGATAGCCCTACGTGTCCTCTATTAGCTGCAAAATTTCAAAAAATTTTATTGAGTTTAAAAAAAGTTATGCCAAAAATGTGTGAAAACTTGGTACCTTGCGTACTTTTGGCCATAATTTTGCTCAAACATGACCAAATTTTTTGAAATTTAGATGAGCTTTTAGAGAAATATTAGGGCTATCAAATGATACCAAGAATGTCTAATTTGGTTGACTTTGACAAAAGTTATGAGCAGTTTTTTGTTGAAAATTTCCATTTGATGGTTTTTTATATACCGCCCTTTTTGATGGTTTTTATATAACGACATAGCACCAATATTATGACTGTGCTAAAAAAGATTTTCTTTCATTTGATTTTCTGAAGTTGAAATGAAAAATTTGGGACCCAATTGTTTGTCATAGAAACCGTTAATTTGATTTTTCTCTGACAAATTGGTATTTGTTTCGCTAAATTTTTCGTTCTTTATAATTAATATTTGGCAACGATCTTAAAAGTAAACTTAATTTCAGCTGTTCAGCACTGTCTAAGCGTTAATTAATGTCTTAGCTGTCACCTGACGCTTTCACTCAGTTTCGGTTTCGGTTTGGTTAATTCCAATCTAGAGTGGAGCGGTACTGGTACCGGTACCGGCAAGGTAATTACCGTTTTTTCGTACCGGTACCAGTACCGGTTTTTTCAAAAATAAAGAGATCGGTACCGGTACCGCCGGTAAAAATTTGCACTGGTAAAAATAGGAGTCTTAGCAAAAAATTGTTGATGTAAATTTAGGGAAAGAGAAAATTTAAAAAAAACATTTCGACAAATTTTATCATTTTAAACACAGTCTTTTTTCCTATTTTATTGGAATCAAGCCATTTTTTTCTTAAAAAATTGACATAAAAGCGCAAAATTTAGCCATTTTTGGATAAAATCTGTTAACAAATCGCATTAAAAATTACAAAATTTTTCCGGGCCGTGCCTATCGGCACTGCCGGACCCCCATGCTTCTCAAAAATTTTGGAAAAAATGCGCAGCGAAAAAAGCGGTGTTGAAAACAAAAAAGGAAAAGGTCATCGATTTACATGGCCGGACGCCTTCGCAAAATTGGAAAATTGGCCGCTGGCAAAAACTTGGTCACTCGGAATGACAAAACGCCAAAATACTGAGTTTTAACTATTTTAGTGACGAACCCCCAAAATAGTGATTCTAGAGACGGATAGTGACATCAGAATCGAAAAATTCAACATAGAAAAGGTTTTTTGAGCTCCTTTCTTTAAAACAATTGAGCAAAAAAAAAAAGCTTTTCACTAGAAATCGCGACCCTAGTCATGATGAGATGGAAATAAGTCATGAAAAATTTCAAAAACTCGTCTAAAAAAGTCATAAAAACACCAAAAGACCACGAAAAATGCAAAAAAGTTAGTTTCAATTGCCTTTTCACCAATCGAACATTTATTTTTTGGCATTTTCTTTGCTCAATTTCAATTTTGCCTTAAAAAGAGAAAAAACTAATAAAAATCCCAAGAAGTAGAAAAAAGGTGTCATGGCAACTCGTACAAAAAAAAAATTCTAAGAATTTTCAACTAAAACTTAGAATTTTTAGATAAAAAAAATCTAAATGGATTTTTTAGCCTAAAAAAATTTTTAAAAAATTCATTAAAGTTTTTTACTAATTTTTCAGCTGATTTTTTTTAATTTCTTAAATTTTTTGAAAATTTAAGGGTTTTAAAAAGTTTTTCTAGGTTAAAAAATCCACTTAGTTTTTTTTATCTAAAAATTCTAAGTTTTAGTTGAAAAATCTAGAATTTTTTTTTGTATGCCCTGTGTACGAGTTGCCTTTGTACGAGTTGCCATTGACCCGAAAAAAAACTAAAAAAATCAAATTGTTTAATTGGAACAAATGAGAATATTTTTTCATTTGAAATTTATGGCAAATTCCGAGGGAAAAATAAATTAATTTAACGAAAAATCGACAAAGTGTGAGCATTTTAGAATCATTCAATTAAGATAATTAAAAGCAGGGATGCGCTTTTGTCTGGAAAACCTCGCCTGGCATAAAGAAAAGTACCCAAAAATTGATGCCTCTTCAACACTTTTGTCACAAAAACACAGTTTTATGCCAAAAAATAAAAACAAATTTTGCCGACTTTTTTGGCGATCACATCCCTCTGATCAAACCAAGAGATCGACACCATTTCTCTAACAGTTCTCTTTTCCCAGTGGTCATAGATCCATTAAGCTGATGACCCTTCCGGCGGTTTGTCCTATTGGAGACAGTGGCCTAAATTATTAAATTTACCAGAGGTGACGGTCAACTCGGCTCTGTCAACTGGACCTGGGATGTTTTTTTTGGGTATCATTTGTTTTTTGATTTTTAAAAGCCGTGAATTTTTACTTGGGCTCGACGTGGGCTGATTGCTAAATTCAATGACCATTTTCAGCACTGTTACGGCGTACAGAAAGAAAGGGATGCAAATGGTGACCAGCTCGGTAATGTCCACCGCATCATACGGCACAGAATCAGGCAACTGCGAAGTGATATTCTGAAAAGAAATTAAATTTAAAAATAAAAAAGAAAATATTTAAATTCTTTAGTTTTCATCATAGGTGGACAGGGGGGGTCAAGGGGGGGGGGGAATTTCGTAAGTTTTTGCCATAATCGAAAAGCACTGGTAAAAATGGGAAAATTTTACGAAATTGGAAAAAAAAACTCAAAATTTTTACCTATTTTGAATTGCATTTCGTTAAAACTTTTATTAAATTGAATTTCGTTTTCCTAGTACGTAAATTTTTTTACGAAATTGAATTTGGTTTTTCTATTTCGTAAAAATTTTGGACTCTGAGGGGGGGGGGGGTATTTAGTAAGGGCAAATTTCTGACCCCCCCCCCCTTTGTCCATGTATGGTTTTCATTGTCAGCGATGCTGGCATTAACCTTAAGATCGTAAAAGATTTAATTAAACCAAAAGTTGTGGCTGAAAGTGCATTTTCATTTGGCATTTATTCATTCATCATTCGGTCACTTCTTTTCACTCTCATTTCAATTCCATCATCATAAAAATGAGCGACAAATTGGAAAACCTCCTTCAAAAACTGCTTACGGCGCAAGCCGATCAGCAAACCCAATTTACTCAAGCTTTAAATTCCTTGGTCAACAACAATCCCGACAAAGAACAGGCTTCATTGTTCTCGACAATTAATTCCCAAATTTCAGAATTCGTGTATGAACCAGAGAACGACCAGACATTTCAGACATGGTTCGAACGATTCGGCGAGTACATCACAACCGATGGCAAGCTCCTCACGGACGCGATGAAGGTTCGG